>OX411728.1:3994093-5194093 GCA_948252095.1 Dicycla oo | reverse complement strand
TAGATTTTATCTGCAATTGCTCGCAATTTTAACCAAACTGTCAAATATGTGGTCTAAATGAGAGCGACTCGTCTATTAGAACCCCAAGATATTTTAAGTTACATGTTTTGAGGATAAAAGGACACTTACATATGCTGACTGAGCGGAGTCCGCAATGTTGGGCATACAGATGAGACTTAGTAATATTAAAATGCGGTTTGCGGATGGAGCAGTGAATAGGTTTTATCTTGTCGGCATTTTATGTTAGTAAGTTGCTTGGAAGCCAGTTAGACACAGTATTGAAACCTATTTGAGCACGTTCGTACAATTCGCTGTTTGTTTTAGCTGTGAATATTAACGCCGTGTCAGAGGACACGGCGTATGCAGATGCATACGATATAATTTTGCCTTGTTTAATATTTAAACTGCACAAATCGTTAATATAAATCCGGAAAAGGATGGGGCCCAAAACACTTCCCTGGGGAACACCACAACCTGTGTTTTTTTGCTCTTCGCTAATAATATCGTCAATTTTAACACATTGATAACGATCGTCTAAAAAGTCAGCAAAAAGTTTCAGCAGCGTTCCCCTTATTCCTATAGCCTCTAATTTGTACAAAAGCGTAGTAACGGAGACTGTATCAAAAGCCTTCGCCAGATCAAGGAAGATGATGAAGATGATTTTTAATATTTTTTTATTACGTAATAATAAATAAACTTAATTACGAATATACTTTCTGTTTTCTTTTGTAACAACAAAAATTTTGTTTAGTGGAAATTTTAGCGATTATTAAAGTGCGGCCGTTTTTTGTTAGAGGTTTTCTGGTGGTTTTAGAAGTGGAATCTGGTGGAGAGATAGTATAACTGTTGGCAGCACTGGGCTCGGCTCGTTTGACAGTTCGTCACATAATAGGGATGTCAATGTAATGATTGTAAATCTGTCGCTTATTCGACTGTTGAAAATGTTTTAATCTTTCACACTGGACTTTCCAGTGCGTTTTCAACAAAAGTGGTGATTGCGACTAATTCTGCTCTATAGCAAAAATTTCGACAGGCTTTCATTATATAAATTGAAGAGAGTGTAAATGCTCACACGATAGTAGTGAAAATATAAGACTGGAGCCGAGTATACTCCTTAGTCCTTTACCCATTATTCAGCGTCACGGCACCAACTTGAGCGTGATGGTTGCTTCGTTTCGTTCACTTTCAGAGATCGCAATTTGCGACTAAAGAAGTTTTCACTTATTTTCCCTCACTTACTTTTTCAATTTTCACTTATCGATATCGTAATTCAAGGAATTTGGATATCGATAATTAATTAACGTCGGTAAGTGCGTTGCGTGCACAACACCATGGACGTCACTGACTGACCCAGACTGACCATGACGGGAGAAAAGCGCGGGAAAGTTAAGGAAAGGCGCGTTTCTTGAAAAAAATTTCAAATCTATTTTATTTTATTGCTACCTTTTGCATAATAACTAATACTAATACTACATAACTACTTAATGGTAGTTTGTTGTGATGGGGAAGGTTAAGAAGAGGAAGAAAAGTGGGACGGATCCCCTCGAAGATGATGCCGACAATGGGTCGTTGCGCTCCATGCAGTCGGCCACATCAGATGCTGTAAATGAAAAGGATACGGATAAGTACCTTGAATATAGAGTATCTGATTACACCCGGTCTTATCCAGAGTCTGGTGGAAACTATGAATATATTGTTTTCATCGAAAGTCTGAATCAAGTCCCGATCGGTGACCGCGATATGATGTCGTTAGCCACTAACTTCAAGAGGTATAACAAAGGGGTTAAGCAACTAATTAGAATGAATCGGCACAAAGTTGGCGTTATTTTCGAACGTCCGTCATTTGCCAATGCTGCGCTCATAAATAAAAAGTTTTTGGATAATTTTAAACTCAAAGCCAGCATTCCAGCCTCGGCTACAGAAATTACTGGAATCATACAGCATGTCCCGATTGATCTGTCAAATGAGCAAATCTATTCAGCTATATCCAGCTCCAAAAATATAATATCGGTCAAAAGATTTATGCGTCGGACTATTACAGGAAATAAAGTCTCCTTTGAACCTATGAAGACAGTGAGCATCACCTTTTCGTGCGTCTCCTTGCCCGACAGCGTGGATCTAAACAGCTGGCGGTTTGAGGTACGGCCGTACATCCCGCCGGTAAAGCAGTGTCTGCAGTGTCTGAGGTATGGACATATTGCTAAATTTTGCAAAAACAGCATCAGGTGTTCTATATGCGGAAAAGATCACAGCTATAAAGAATGTACGATTGCCCCAACAGAAGCTACATGCTGCCAATGTAAAGGAAATCATATTGCTATTTCTGCAGAATGTCCTGTCAAAAAAGCTAAGATACAAGAAAATAAAAATAAAATTCAGAAAAGATCATATGCTGACGTGTTAAATGAGAAGTCATTCCCTCCTTTAACTAACAAAAACCCTGCTGAACAACTTAAATTTCTAATACAAACAGATCAAATACAAAACATTTTAATTCAGACCCTTCTTACTTTAATTTCACAAAATCGGAACAAAGAAAGTTCCATTACAAATGAAAATATTAAAAAAGTTCTCTTAGCAACAATACAGAGTGATAATAACATTAAACAATCTTAATTATGGATCAGTTAAATATTGTACAGTGGAATGCTCAGAGTATTCGTAGTAATCAACATATTTTTTCTCATTTTTTAATTGAGAACAATATTCATGTAGCTTTACTTTGTGAAACTTGGCTTAAGCCTGAGATGCGTTTTAATATAAAATATTATAACACTGTTAGATTAGATTCTGGTAATAGTCATAATGGCGTAGCTATATTAATACATAATTCATTACAGTTCAAAAAAATTGATACTTCATATGATGACTCTATACAAAATATTGCAATACGTTTAAAATATGGTGCTAAGGAGCTTTCTTTGGTGTCATTTTATAGTCCTGGTAATTGTCATCCATCCTTTTCTAAATCAAAGCTGGATAATTTAATCCAAAGTATTCCTGGTCCTGTTTTGATTGGTGGGGATTTCAATGCCCATCATTCGGCCTGGGGCTGTAGTGCACAGTGCAGTCGTGGTATTGACGTTCTTGAAAGTATCAATGGTAACAATCTTGTGTTGCTGAATAACGGAGATATGACTACATTAGGCTCAGATAGGTGGCAGAGAAACGCCCTTGATTTAACCTTAGTATCACCCTCGTTGGCTTTGTCTTGTCACTGGTCAGTGCATGATGTTCCTCTAGGTGGATATCATTTGCCTGTAATTACAAAAATAGTATTTAATAATTTTATTTCTTCATCCAATGATCTTTCAAATCTGCCTGTTCATGTAAATTTCAAACTAGTTAATTGGGAACTTTACACAGCTCAAGTAGATAATCTATTACAAAATTTTGTGGTTATTCATCAAAACCCTTTACAAACTTATAAAGAACTTATTCTTATCTTAAATAAAGCTGTACAGAATTCTGTTCCATGTTCTGATATTTCTCATATGCAAAGTACCTCTAGTGCCTCACTCAATACACCTAGAACTCATAAAAAGAAAAAACGCAGTCCACTTCCATGGTGGAATTACAACTGTACTAGGGTTGTAGAAGATGCTAAGAATGCTTATATACAGTTTAAACATGACCCCTCACAAGCAAACTATGTTGAATTTAAAAGGCGACAAGCTGTTAAAAAGTTGATTTTAAAAAGAGAGAGGTATTTGAGTTGGGTAACTTTGTGTGAGTCTTTTAACAGAACAACTCCTTTAAGTAAAATATGGGGTATTTCTAGAAAGTTTAATAGAACATATGTACCATCTTGCAATAATGTATATCCATGGATTTTTGATTTTCTTAAAAAATTCACACCTGATACTGTAGAGGCCCCCTTTCATTCACATGACCATTTACCAACAGCAGCATGCTCAAATTATTTAACCGATCCATTTACTATGCAAGAATTGAAAGCTGCAATTTTTTCCAGGCGTGATACAGCTTTTGGCCTAGATTGTATACCATATAAAATGCTTAAGAATGTTTCATTGCAAGCCTTATTTTTGGTTTTAAAAGTTTTTAACTTACTTTGGCTTAATGAAACTATACCTCTAGACTGGAAAATGGACTGTCTTATTCCAATCTTAAAACATAATAAAGACAAAAACAAACCTGACTCATACAGACCTATAGCTTTGACCTCTTGTGTAGGAAAGATTTATGAGCAATTGATAAAGCAAAGACTAGAATTTTACATAGAAAGTAATAATTTATTACCTTCTAATCAGCTTGGATTTCGTAGAGGAAGGTCAACACATGAAACTATTTCTCATTTGCATCTTGATATTTTTAATGCTCGTAAAATGGAACATGAGTTTGTTGCTGTTTTTGTTGACATCGTTGGTGCTTTCAATAATGTCAATCATCACATTTTGTCACTTGAACTCCGCTCACTAGGCATACCTGAAAAAATAGTTTCGTGGGTTTTTAATTTTTTGCATGGTAGAGAAGTTTATGTCAAAGTGGATAAGCAGTTAATTGGACCCCGTTTTTCATATAAAGGGGTGTGTCAAGGTGGTATTATGAGTCCATTGATTTATGTGCTTTATATGCATAGACTTAATATGATTTTGGGTAGTAAAGTACTGAATTTACAATTTGCTGATGATTTGGTTATTTATACATCCGGTCCAGATATGGATGAGATTAAGAGTAATATTAATGGGGCTTTGAAAAATATGAGTAAATATTTTCACTATTTAAATTTAGAAATTAGTCCAGACAAATCAAAAGTTATTGTTTTTAGTGAAATAGATTTTGATTTAGAAATTTTTTATGATAACTTTGAACTTACCACTGTTAATGAATTTAAGTACTTAGGAGTAATTTTTTCTGCCAATCTTACATGGAATAAATATGTTGATTACATACTTGGTAAAGCAAATAAAGCATACAATTTTATAAAATCTGTCTCAGTACATGCTGATCCTAAAATTCTGTTAATGTTATACAAATCTTTAGTCCGTAGTCATTTTGAATACGGCTTTTTGTGTTTTGGGTCTGATCAGAGACTTATCCGTAAACTTGATATCTTACAGAATCATAACTTGCGTTGCATTACAGGTGCCATGAAAACAACACCTATCAACTCCTTACAAGTAGAGTGTAATATTCCTCCACTGAAAATTAGATTTCAGTACTTAAAATCTAAATTCCTTTTAAAGCTTTTGTCATTTCATAACCACCCTCTTTACAGAAAACTTTTATTTTATCATACAGTTTATAATCCTTCAAATAATATTAACATTCCCTATTTACTTCATGATTTCTCTAATACAATTACACCTATTCAGCAACATGAACTTTACAAATGTAATGACACTTGGACATGTTATTCTGGCAAGTACAATAGTAAATTTATAGATATGAATATTGTTATAAAGCATGATTTGAAAACCAAGGAAGAGGTGTATCAGTTATTACAGGAACATTCTGGCTATCGATGTATATTCACTGATGCTTCTAAGAGCAGTACAAATGTCGCAATGGCTATTTACATACCTTCTACTAAGACTGGTCATGGTGTAAGGTTGCCTGATGTTTTAACTATATTTTCTGCTGAGGCGATGGCTATTTCAGCTGCTTTGGATTTCATAAGTGAAAATAACTCTGGCATCATTTCTTGGCTTATTGTAACGGACAGCATGAGTGTTCTTAAGGCATTGGATAACAACAAACTGGATGCTTCTACAAACTACATTATATATTGCATCAAAGAAAAGTATTTTACACTTCAATCAAGAGACTTTGATATCAAATTTTTGTGGACTCCTTCGCACATCGGAGTCAGTGGCAATGAAAATGCAGACACTTTAGCGAGAGCCATTGTTGACATAGGAAATGCAGAAATTAAAAGTGTTGCCATACCTTGTTCAGACTTATTACCTATGATCAAGGAAGATAATATTCGATGTTGGCTTGAAAATTGGCAGGAGACTTTGCAAATAAAAGGCACTTGGTATGCAAAAATAAATACAGTTATTGGTTTAGCTCCTTGGTTTACGAAGGCACAATTTCACAAAAGCAAACAGTTTTATTCTTTAATTAATCGGCTAAGATTTGGACATGGACGTTTTAATGCTCATCTGGCCAGAATGAAGTTAATAACTTCCCCTAAATGCACTGATTGCAACCTCGATAAAGATCAAACCCTTAATCACATTACTTTTGAATGCCCAGCGCACAATGTGAATCGTTTAATATTGATTGACAAATTGCTTGAGATTTACAAAACACCGGCAAATCTCCCGCGCGACATTCAAGGATTGCTGGAAAATTCTTCTACATTTAATCCTTTATTTAATTTTATTACATCTAGTGGGTGTAAAATTTGATTGGGATATATAATTTTACATACATACATATAATTACATACATGGCTTACATGGCTATGACATTGAATTGACATAACTCTTGGAAATGACTACACTACATGGAAATGACGATAAAATGTGGATTTGACAAAGGAAAAAAATTGGATTGACAAACATGAAAAAAAGAAGACATGGCATATGCCTTGATTAAGAATTTACTGATGACTTGGCTTTGGCCTTACTTTTATTTTAAATAGAAGAATAAGAAAATATGACGAGGCTGAATGGTCTATAGATCGATGCCTGCCTTTTAATACAGGCGAAAGAAAAAAAAAAAAAAAAACTGACCATGACGTGATGTTTGATAATTTTTATCACATCACATTTATATGCAAAAAAAAAAGTAAGTACTGATACTTATTGGAGTTCAGTAGCAACTTTACGTAATAAAGTAACTTGATAATATGAGCGTCGTGTCATCTTTTATAAGTTCAACTAGAGGCAAGGTTATACTTGCAACGGTAGCTGTAATTCACATGACAATATACTTTGCGAAACCTTCGCTTTTCAAGGGCGAAAGTTCGAAAAAAAGTGCAGCGTCTCCGCCTAGCTACCTACCGAGTAAATAAACGGCCTTGTCTCGCCCGCGAACAAGGAAGTCCCACGACCGGCTGGAAAACAACCTATTGATTGATGATTTATAAAAGAGTAGCGTTGTTTGTGCCGTCTTTAGTTCGCGGTGCTCTTGTAAGTGTGAGGAAGATGAGCTCCGGAAGATACCAGGTGTTTGTAACGCGAAGTGACATGCCACAAGGTGGCGTAGATCTGCTGCGAAAAGAGTAAGTGACGATCAGTTTATTTTATTTAATATGTTTAATACAATATGCCCATCTGATTACTCTAGAATGATACTCCAACTAAATAAAAAGTTTTTGTGTAATACTCTTAATATTAAGAAATTAGTATACTTACGTAATTTATGTATAAGGGGAAGTTTGAAAGTGGCACCAGTGACAGATAAGTTACAAGGAAATCGTTAGACTTAGTATGGACTGTGAGGAGGAGGTATGTAACTAAAAGTTAATCCGCCTAGCCTCTTCCCAACTACGTTGGTGTCGGTGTCCGGACTAACCAGATGGAGCTGAATACCAGTATTTTACATGGAGCATCTGCCTACCTGACCTGACCCTTAGTAAGACTGTTTGTCAAACTTTCAGACTTCTTATGACCTGTAACAACTGCCAAAGATCCACGTATGACAGATGGTATTGACGGCTTAACATGCTTTCCGAGGCACGGAGGGGTCTTGGTATGTAAAGTTGATCACCCATCCACGGACCAACCATGGCAAGCGTAGCTTAACCTGATGGATTGACCCGTGCGGCTGTTATTACTTAGACACAAGCCCCTTGTAACTAAAAGAGTGATGAATATAAATGGAGAGGGAGAGGAAAGCCAAACAAAAGATGGATGGATAGTGTGAGGAATGATATTATGAAAGAGAAGGGAGGGAATGTTAGTGTGACGGTTGACAGGGGAGAATAGAAAGAGAAAATATGTGGCGTCGACCCCAAGTAACATGGGATAAGGGCAGGAAGATGATGATTGTGTAATACTCACGGGGCTGAATGAATCGGCTAAACTTATTTATTTGTGACCTTTTGACCTATATTTTAAAAATAACGATGTTATCAATATGGCTTCACCTATTATCATTTAAGTTGGGCCATATGGTAGATATGTTTATGAGTAATTGCAAAACTAAATGGTAAAATTAGTTTAGATTATTTAGTACCTATATTAACGTTTTTTTAAATTTAATTTACAATATAGTATTAGTATTTCTCATTAAATCTAGATATTTATCTTTTCTTCATTGATATTCTTTGAGTAATATAAAATTTTCCTCAGATCCATTTATTGTATGTAGTCTGGTCATAAGTTTTGTCACATAGGGAAAGTTAAATAACTGACACAATGAGTTACGCGCTACAACCATTTATACATCAAATGAAAGGATATAAAATACAAATTTACACCAGATTAAAATTATTCTAAATGTCCTCCTCTTGCTTCAATACAAGCCTTCAATCTGCAAGGCCAGTCATCAATCGAAGCATGCACGACGTTCATATCAATATTGGCGACTGCTTTAATCAGGGATGCTTTAAGTGACTCCAAGTTGCGATGGGGTTTAGCTCAGACCTTCTCCTCTAAGTGCTGCCATATTTTGTAATCCAAGGGATTCAAGTCTGGACTGTATGAGGGCCAATCCTCATGCCTGTTAAAGTCGATTCCACGGGTTGTGAGCTAGTTTTGGGTACTTTTCGCCTTATGAGCCGGCGCAGAATCCTGCTGGAATACCCAGTGCTTGTTTTCGAACATTGTTTGTGAAAGAAGTTCCACAATTTGTTAGGACTGTGTTTTGATACACAAGGGCACTGGTTTTCACACCTTTTTCACAAAAAAAAACCTCCGTTGGACCCAAATAGGACACCCCAAGCCAAACCATGAATGCCGAAGGGTAATGACCACGCTGAACGCGTGGCACACGTCTGCTCGCTTCTTCACTAGAGTGTGCATACACTTTATCATTTTGTTTGTTGAAACTCTCCTCAACATTAAAAATTTTTTCGTCTGAATAAAGTATTTCACGGTATTTTTTTTCCCGCGTACCGCCTTAACACGTTCTGTGCGGCCGACACGCATGTGCGATTTTCGAACGTTCACCATGTGCTACCGGCGCATATGCGTGTCCATACAATTTATGTACTTCCTTCGAATGCGGCGCGCCGCACCTGTGGGTTTTTTGTGCATCTCTATTGTTCTTGGCGTAATTGTTTTATGACTCATAAAAAATGGGAAAATTTTCAAACACACATAAGCGTCTCGCCGCACTTGGGATAAGTTTGTAACGGCGCACATATGTGCCCAGCCGCACTGGGTAGAGTTTCTTCAATTTTGGGCGCGCATGAGTGTTTGCCGCACAGGGTTTAGTGTATCATAAAGCAGCACTTGGAGCAAGTTCGCCAAATAATTCAGCAGTGAATGTGTTAACAAAACCCGGCTTCTTTCGAGTCTGATTTTCTTCAGCCGTGCGTTAAGAAGATGTGCTGTTTTTTTTTCTATAAGCACGCAGTCCTAGGTCTTCATTTAACACCCTTTTAACAGTAGTTCTGCTTAGTCCCATCTGCAGAGCCAACATTTTTTGCTTGCGGACAGGATTTCGTTGGATTCGCGCCTTCACTGCTTTGATGACCGCTGGAGTCCGAACAGTACGAGGTCGACCGCTCCTTTGTTTATCTTATAATCTTGAATCTTCCCTGAATCGTTTGATAGTACGATAAATAAATCTCAGTGGAATTTTCAAAATTTTCTGCAGTTTGAAAATCTCAGTTGGCGCGTGACCGCAACGATGCAATGCAATTACTGTCTGTCTTCTTTGCGCGTCCACTCCATTTTAGAAAATGAACAAAATTCCAGAAACCCTTTGTTTTTATTTTATTTAAATATTCAAATTTCGTATGACCATAATATTTTCCTCGGCTTGCATTCTAAATTCGAAATTTTACCTATGTGACGGAACTTATGGCCCGACTACGTACTTAAGGCCTATTCAAACCTAAGCGGTATTCGCTGCCGCTATGGGTAGAGGTAATACCGCGCGGGTTTCGCTTAGGTATATAAGGCCTATTCAAACCTAAGCGGTATTCGCTGCCGCTATGGGTAGAGGTACATACCGCGCGGGTTTCGCTTAGGTATTTAGTATTATGTTTCGCGGCAAAAGCGGTACAGATGAATGAACAGTAATATTACCGCATACCCACTCGGTTTTCTCTACCGCAGACGGTAGCGAATACCGCTTAGGTTTGAATAGGCCTTTAGTATTATGTTTCGCGGCAAAAGCGGTACAGATGAATGAACAGTAATATTACCGCATACCCACTCGGTTTTCTCTACCCATAGCGGCAGCGAATACCGCTTAGGTTTGAATAGGCCTTTACTTAGAAATAATTATGTATGAATACTCCTGTAAGTATTATAGTTTTCCTTAAATTCTGGGCACTTGGATTTCCTGAAAATTTCTATTGTTATGTACAGATGCCAGCTGGTATTCAGTTGCATCCGGTTAGACAACATAGTTGGGAAAAGGCTATGCAGATGGATTGATGTATTGATATGATTGTGTGTACATGCTATAACATTTTATTTATAATAGGCTATGTTATTTTTTCTGTTATATTGAATATTTTTTGAAGTTTATTCATATTGCGCTTGTGTTTGATGTTGATCATTTTTGTAACATAAATTACAAACACATTTAGTCTCTGATCAATAAATCTGATACACCACTCAAAAAATGAAAAAAAAAATCTATAAATGTTTTTCAATTTACAGATGTGATGTAAAAATCTCCACTCATCCTTCAGTGATGCCAAGGGATGAACTTCTTAAACAAGTTGCTGGTACAAATGCCATTTATTGTTCTCTAACTGATAATATTGATAAGGAGTTGCTGGATGCTGCTGGGCCAGGTCTGAGGGTGGTGGCCACCATCTCTGTGGGCCATGACCATATTGATGTGCCTGAGTGCAAGAAGAGAGGCATCAAGATTGGATACACTCCTGATGTACTTACTGATGCTACGGCAGAACTTACTGTGAGTACTTCTTAACTGTTTGAATGACATTAATTTACATTACCAAATAAATATTTTTCTTTCTTTCTTCCCTTTTGATATACACTACCGTCCAAAAGTTTCAAAGCAGCAAGGTAAAATCAAATAAATCAAAACAATGCTATCTAAATTATTTTTTATTGATATAAAATTAAAAATTAAACAAGAACTAACTTAAACAATATAAAAATAAATACATACAATATGAGAAGAAAGTTAAATTTTAGCTTTATCGAAGTGTCCACCTTTTTCTATTATTATCTGCTCGCATGTCCTAGGCATTTTATTAGTTAGTTGCTTAAAAAAACTCTAACTCTCTATATCTAACTTTTTCCATTCGCTCTCTAATAGTTGCCACAAATGTTCCGAGCTCCTACGAGATCGATTTTTCATCCTTCTATCGATTTTATCCCAAACAAGTTCAATGAGAGAATCTGGTGATTGAGATGGCCATTGCATGATTTTTTTTTTTAATATTGTCGTCTTTTTTTTATTCAAGAAGTTCTGGCACAGTCTAGACGAATGCTTAGGGTCGTTATCCTGATTAAAAATGAATCCAAGATCAATGAGATTCAGTCCACTGGGTATAGCGGAATCCTGAAGAATTTTCTAATAGCCTTCCTTGTTTAGCTTTCCTGTTATCTTCTCCAGATTTCTGGGTTTACTGTTGCCTAAACACGCCCAATCCATGACATTACCACCTCCATGTTTGATAGTAGGCACTGTACATGCATCTGAAGCCCTCTCTTCTTTTGACCGATGTACGAACACACGTCTATTGGATCCGAAAATCTGAAACTAACATTCATCACTCCAAAGGACATTTTCCCATTGATCTATTGTCCAGTTTTAATGCGCATTTGCCCATTCTAGTCTATTTTTCTTATGTTGAATTGTTAGTTTTGGTTTTTCAGCAGCAACACATCCTCTTAGTTCCGCAAACAGTAGACGTCTTTTAACAATTGAGCAGCTCAGGAACAAAAGCCGATAATTCCACTTTTCGTATTTTTACAGGAAATACAAAAGAATGATTTACCTACGTAGGAATGATTATGTTGTTTGTTAAACTAATTTAATGTCAATTTGGCTTGTAGCAACAGCAAGGGCTTTCAAATAGGTAAGATAAAAAAAAAATAGTGTTGATAGTTTCCCCACAATTTTAATTAAAAAAAAAAAAGGCATAAAGTGGATTTATCGGCTTTTTTCCGGAGCTCCTCAGTTGTTATTGAAATGGGTGTTACTCGCGTATCAATCAGAGCTGCGGTAATTTGTGGCGCAATTAAACGTCGATTCCGTTTGAGAGAACTCTGATGAAGCTATCCTCTTGATTTTTTTTGTAAATTTGGGCCTAGCAGATCTTTTTCTGTCTTAATTTTTCCCACTTTCTTGCTTTCTAGCAAGAGTGTACTGGACACCTTTACATGAAATTCCTAGCCTTTCTGCTATTTGACGTTCACTGTATCCTTCCTCACGTAGAGTACCAATAGCGCACCGCTGTTGAACAGCGATGCGCTATTGGTACTCTATTGCTGATTGCATGATTTGCTTGTATTTTGGCATTTTCAGAAGAAAAAATACTGTCAAAGCAGTAGTCGAAATCTTTTGAATACGACTATGTTAATTTCACAACTCTCGTATGCCAATGATCAAATGCGACTAAATAGAGACTAAACAAGTTAAAACCACCAAATATTTTCAACAAAACCGCACCATTGCATAAAATAAAGTAGCCGAAGGCGTAAGTCATAAAACACGTGTTTTGTCAAATTTAAGAAATTTGTTAAAACTTGATGAATGTGGGATGATAATCCTTTTGTTTTAAATGGTCGTAAAACGTGATTTTATTGCTAATTTTAACCGCATAATATCGGAAATCTTTTATTTTGTTTAAATAGTGCTTCCAAACTTTTGGATGGTAGTGTATGCACTTCGAAAATGCAACTGGCTTGACAAACCCTTTGACAAGTGAAAACTATTATACTTACCTGTAAATGGGTAAATTAAAATAAATGGGTAGAGTTAGATTAATGTCGAACACAGTAGGTATGATTCTCAATATAAATATAAAAAAAAAAACCGGCCAAGTGCGTGTCGGACCACGCATAATGAAGGGTAGTTGAAAAGAATTCATCCCAAAAACAAACTTAACATTGTAGTCGGAAAACATGTTCTCCAATAAATTGATAAACGTCACTGTCAATTTTATTCTCCAACTGCTTTAAGTTTGTAAACACGAAAATAAAAAAAAGTGATAAAATTACACATTAACAATTTTCGGACTTTTCCTTTACTTGTGCTGTGAGACCTTGCTTCTTGCCAAATTTCATGATTCTAGGTCAACGTTAAGTACGGTATAGGTTTTGATTTACTTACGAGTATCAAAATATGTTGCAAAAATGGCCGTATTAGGGTTCCGTACTTCAAAAAGAAAAAAACGGAACCTTTATAGGATCACTCGTGAGTCTGTCTGTCTGTCGGTCACAGCCAATTTGCTCCGAATCCAATAGACCGATTAAGTTGAAATTTGGTACACGTATGTATTTCTCTGACCCAAACACGGACGTCTAACGTAAATAAATGAGTTTTGAATATGGGGGTCAATTTTGGGGGGCAAATAAGAAAATTTAAAGAAAAGTTTTGAAAACTGTACCGTGTGACATATTAAATGAAAGGGCTTACTGTGAGGGTCTCAAATATATATTTTTTATAAAATAAATAATTTTAAAGTTATTTAATAAAATAGACGAAAATTGATCATTCCCCCTTATCTCCGAAAGTATTGAGCTTAAAATTTTGAGAAAAATACAGAAAATAGTTCAATACCTATAGATTACAGGAAAACTTATAAGAAGTCTATGGTCTTAAAACAACATAGTAAATCTCTCAATATTGTGCGGTACAAACTTACATTTGCAGTTGGAATGTATGGGAGAACATGTTTTTCAACTACAATGTTAAGTTTGTTCTTGGGATTCATCCCAACTACGGAATCCTTCATTGTGCGTAGTCCGCAACGCACTTGACCGGTTTTTTTATTGCGTTGACTTATAAGCTTTAGAGCTTTTTAGAGCTCCAAGGGACCATATTCCTAAGTACCTATTTGATATAAATTTCAACTTCATACCTCAACGCGTTTCTGAGAAAAAGGGTCTTGACAGACTGACAGACAGACAACAAAGTGATCCTATAAGGGTTCCGCTTTTCCCTTTTGAGGTACGGAACCCTAAAAAAGATAATATAACAACTTGTGCTATGTCTTTCTTATAATTAAACTCAATTTCGTCTCCCACATTTCCAGCTTGCCCTTCTTCTGTCAACATCCCGTCGTCTGCCCGAGGCCCAGCATGAAGCGCGCTCCGGCGGCTGGAAGTCCTGGGCCCCAACCTGGATGACAGGCCCCGGCCTCGCAGGCTCCACCGTTGGGGTCGTGGGCTTCGGCCGAATAGGGCAAGCCGTCGCACGACGCGTCAAGTCTTTCAACACTAAAAAGATACTCTACTACAACCGCAGTGAAAGACCTGAGGCCAAAGAAACAGGCGCCATCAAAGTCAGCTTCGATGAAATACTAGCTCAGAGCGACTTCATCATATGCTGTGCCGCGTTAGTTCCTGAAACTAAAGAGTTGTTCAACAAAGCAGCATTTGAAAAGATGAAGAAGACTGCCATCTTTGTGAATACTAGCCGCGGAGGTACAGTCGACCAGGATGCGTTGATCGAAGCCTTGAAAAATAACACTATTAGGGCAGCTGGACTAGATGTGACTACACCTGAACCGTTGCCTTTAGACAACCCACTTTTAAAACTGCCTAACTGCGTGGTATTGCCTCACATAGGCAGTGCAGCTATAGAAGCAAGAGACACAATGAGTGAACTCACTGCTAACAATATAGTGGCAGCGCTCAAAGGATGCGCAATGCCAGCAGAATTGAAGTGAAATTAGCATTTTATGCTATCTCATGCTAAGTAATACTAATACATGTATGTAAGTAAATAAAATATTATATTTTTATCGTTTTTTTTTAGTTTCAGTTTAGTGCAAAACTACAAAACTGCATGAGTTAGTAGTCTGATACGGTAAATGGCGCTAGTGAGTCCCTTGGACAAAATTTGGCTTACTGTAAAAAGGGAACAGTTTTCTTGTCATCATTACTTGCTCTTCTTTTTCTCTCGATGTTTGATTTTATTTAGATATAGTTAACTGACGTCGCGAACTATGAATTCGGTGCAATAATACCTTTTTTCCGTGGAGAAATGTTCATGCATACTGCACTACCACGGGGAGATAGTGCAGTTATATGGGACTCCAACCCACTAAAACTGCACGGTGTCCTCCTCTGCCGCTTGTGGCGGGAACACGGGCACGCGTTAGCGCTCACCGCGAACCCGCCGCGGCTGTCCGTCACCGAACCCTCCTCTGGGGAGCACCCCCCGGACCCTCCTCTGGGGAGCACCCACCATCACCGGCGCACAAGAACACATTGGGCGCCGTGACCACCCCATGGACCAAACCAGCACATGGGCGCTAGACGACCCCGTGTCTAGGCACCCTTGGTCCCCCTGCGACTGGTCAGGTTATTGGCCTGGCCGCCTACCACTTTTAGGCCGCAGAGGATAGGGAGAGCGGCCAACAAAATACTGATACTCGTCCCCTGCGGCCCCACCGCGTCCGTCATCAGACGGTGGCGACCTGGCGACCCCGTCAAGGCCGCGGAAGGTAGGTAGAGCGGCGCACCGCAATACGGCACTTCTCTCCCGCCGCGGCCTCCAACCCTCAGCCGCGATGCCTCCCATACGACATCGCAGCCCGCCTCAGTTGCAATGTCGCCCAAGCGGCACTGAACCTACCTGTTGGCCGCTACGTCGTCGACTTCCTGGGAAAAGCCCTGACGAGCGGCCCCTCTTCACCCCCCCCCGTCTACAATGCGGGAACTCACGGGGGGGGGGGGGGGGGTAATATAGCGTCCGTGCGACCGTCGCCCTAGGCGGTCCCCATTAGGACTGCGACCGAGTTCGGTCGTACAACGATAGCTATTTGCTATTTAAGTCGAGACTGCGGACCCTGTAAGTCTAGGTGGAGCGACGATCTTCGCAGGGTGGCTGTTGGCAGCTGGATGAGAGTTGCCGAAAATCGAGTTAATTGCCGTCCAATTGGAGAGGCCTATTTCCAGCAGTGGACTGCTGTAGGCTAATGATGATGATACTGTAAGGGCCGGTTTTTTGATCCGTAGTTAACTACACCACTAGTTGTTGAATTTATGGCTAAATGTGAACGGCTAAACATGGATGGGTAAACATGAACACATGCATGTTAAGGATAGTAACTAATGGCATTTCGTCAATTTAAGGCAAAATTAGTTACTATGATTAACCAATGGTTGAGTTAACTACGGATCAAAAAACCGGCCTTTAGTCCTTATTATACTGATGACGTCGTGAACTATTAAATGGATCGATAATAACCCCCTAACATCATTGATATACCTAGCATATTGTTGTCATCCCAAATCCTTGAAGTCGTTCTTCAAGAATCTTTAAATCTTGGTGAAAACGTTTCGTCTGTTCGTCACATACTTCCTATGTTTTCAGACGAAAAACGTTATCGTCTGATGTCCACTGGAGGGAATCCAAATAATGAAGATATGCACTTTTTAATGAATCTACAATACCTAGGTTTCCTTTTTGAAAATATAAACTGTCAACAAACGTAGTAAAAACGACCAGAATTTTGTTTACACTTTATACTCGACATTTTAATTCAATTTGAAACAAGATATTTTGTTGTTTGAATCGAATGAATGAATATTAAACTGAAGACACCACGTAGGGTAGTTGAAAATAATGATTTAACTGAAGAAAAAAATGTGACGTCGTATACTTGTAAGACAACTCAGAAAAACGGCAGTTTCAGGATAATATACTTTTATTAATCACTTTATCAACAGTTTTCAATCTCAGAATCAAATCAATTTATCACAAAATTCGCATACAGTAAATTATAATATTTCAGGTACTTAACAATATTTTAAACTTTCAAGGATCAACGGTCAATCAGGCCTAGGTTTCACTATGTAACTTCTCAAGTCGGCTAACAGCGATCGAATGGTCGAGTCTTAGCCGTCTCCTATACACTACGGTTAGTAGGGGTATGGTGTTGCTATCTCCTAAGTGTTGCTAGTTAAATGTAGGTACACAGTACTACTATATTTTGTAACATACTGAACAGTTTTAGGTTTAAGGAAGGTAGGTTAACATATTTATATATTTCTTTCGGGATATACTGGGTGTTCGGTAATGAATGGATAACCTTGAAATGGGTCATGGTAGAACAATGCTCATTCAAAAAACAACAAAAACCAAGTAGTAGCAAAGATAGATTTTTTTTTTTTTAAATAATATCGATGTTTTTTGTTACCTTAGTTATATTCTTGTACACTACTACTTACAACAAATTAATGAATTCAATCGGTTTTTATTGTTATAGTAATTTATGTTAACTGAGCTGATAGATAAGCAATAAATAGTATGACTGCTATTACACGGCTTTTAAAAAAACAACTTGAATTATTTATTGTTCTAGTGAAAAATTTGTGAAAAATATTCATTTTGACAAAGTTTAAGCAACCGTAGCATAAAGAAAACTATCGAAACACAAGTGACCAATGATTTAAAAATATTATGTGCTTAAAGCCGATTTCAAAATAATATTATTTATTATCGTACCCAATGTAAATGGTCAATTATTGCTATTCGTGTTTAAAAGGAGTGAAATTTGGTTAAACAACAAATTGTGAATATTGGAATATTTATTTACATTAAATGTACCTGATCATTGGGGTTTAAATAAAAACGTTAATAGACGTCAGTAATAATTAAATAAAGCCTGTTTACAACTAGTTTACGCCTAAAGTTCGCTTATAAAATATTTTAACTAATACAAATTGGTTACCCTGTAATGGGTTTGAAATATGTAGTGTGACTGTCATACTGGCTATAGTGGCTATCTGCGCGCACCCCGCACCACCCGTCTTTTGTTCATGACAAAGAGGACATGATTTGAACGCAGTGTTGCTATCATCTAATTTCGATTTTCCCCGGGCTCCTAGTGAAACTTCCCTAAATTAGGAAAGGCGCCTAGCCTTTCAAAATTTTTTCCCCTTAAAATTTATTCTATGAATAAAACACAAAATTAGGTGAATTATTATTATTTATTATGTATTAAACACTGAACAACACTGAACAGTTGGAATTGGAAACCCAAATTATTATTATAATACCAAGAATTAGAGAAATAATATAGCATGCATACAATATTATTTCTGTAGCCATCGGTAGTGAACTAAAGAAATAATATAGTACTTATGCATTCTATACAGCAGCATTATTTGTATTCGACATCTCCCTTCCGGGTACACAAATCTATGAACGCGAAAGAGAAAAGTATATTATTATTTGTTGCTACCGATAGAGAACCGTACATCGGCACACCAAGTTACGTTCGGATACACGCAGTCACGCATTAAGTTCTTTTGCGAACCTAAAATCAAAACTTTCCCTAAAAAATCACCTCTATATTTTTTTTTACCCTCAATATTCCCCTATATAATTTTGTGCCCTAAAAATCCCCTAAACGTACAAAAATCCTCTAAATCTAAGGGAAAATACCCTAAGGTGGGGACACTGTTTGAACGAGTGCGAAGAAGATATTAAATGTAAAAAAAACCGGTAGGGAGTCTGTCTAGAGAAGTAGAGACTTAGTACTTCACATGTGTTTATTTCGTTTCCGTTTCCAGTACTTTTTGCTATTTCTTGCAATTTGAAAACGACAACCTGGCCATTTTACTGAACTATTCGTTTTGTTTACTGATTTGAACTTGTTTTGTGTGGTGGTATTTGCGACGATTTGGCTTGTAACGTGATTGTTAAGATTGTGGAAAAAATAAACAAATATTTGAAACGGAAACGAAATAAACAAATGCGAAGTCAAGCAAGTCGAGACGCACTCAAGTCCTTACTTGCCTAGACAGACTCTCTACCGATTTTTTTACATTTACTATCTCGCTCGCACTCATTCAAATCATATCCTCTTTGTCATGGACAAAAGACTGGTGGTGCGGGGTGCGCGCAGATAGCCAGTATGACGGTCACACTACACATTTCAAACCCATTACAGGGTAACCAATTTGTATTAGTTGAAATATTTTATAAGCGAACTTTAGGCGTAAACTAGTTGTAAACAGGCTTTATTTAATTATTACTGACGTCTATTAACGTTTTTATTTAAACCCCAATGATCAGGCACAGTGGCCAGCACATCAAGCTACTACACTTTGACTTTGAGCGCTTTATGAGCAACGACAGCGAGAATCGTGCGAAAGAGATAAATAGCTTTTTGTCTGTTCTTACTTGTAATGTTTCGTGCTGCAGTGCGTACGTGAGCGTGTTTGCGTATGCGCGTCGTGGTGCAGAATAAGATAATTAATATAGAATATAATAATTAATACATACCTATATAGACAAAGACGTAATAATGCTTATACAATTCCCTACAATAATTGCTAACTTATTATTATTAAATTATTTATTTATTTACACACAAACATACCCAATGCGATAGCGTGGTATCTGGGTCCGCGTGTTCACTTCGCATTCGCTTTATGAGAGGCTTTGTCCCTGCAGTTTCAACAGACAATAAGAAAGTGCGTCATTTTAAAGTTCATGAACACTACAACACAACAATGAACACTGAACTGACTGACAGTGACAGGTGTGAGGTGACGACTAACTGACGTTCGTTTAATTTCGTTATGAGTCGGAAGAACTCGGGAGCGGTGGCGAACGCGCAGGGGCGCGGATTGGTTTCTAATTATTAGTATGTGCAACCATTGGTCAATTTTAGAAACGTTGGAAATTCCACCAATCACGCCAATGATACTTTCTTTCTAACGCACCATGGTGCGTCGTAGTTATAGATATGTATAGGGTTTAGCTTGACGTGCAGACGTCTGTACATTTAATGTAAATAAATATTCCAATATTGCACACTTTGTTGTTTAACCAAATTTCACTCCTGTTAAACACGAATAGCAATAATTCACTATTTACGTTAGGTACAATAATTAATAATACCATTTTGAAATCGTCTTTAGGCACATATTATTTTTAAATTATTGGTCACTTGTGTTTCGATACTTTTTTTATGCTACGGTTGCTTAAACTTTGTCAAAATGAATATTTTTCACAAATTTTTCACTAAAACAATCAGTCTTACTATTTACAGCATATCTATCAGCTCAGTTAACGTAAATTACTATAACAATAAAAAACTGATGGAATTTATTAATTTGTGGTCGTGGTGTATAATAATGTAAAATAAGGTAACAAAAATCATCGATATTATTAAAAAAAAAACATAACTTTGGTACTACTTGGGTTTTCTTTACTTGTATTTTTTTTTCTGAATGGCCATTATTTCTACCATGACCCATTTCAAGGTTATCCATTCATTACCGGACACTGTATAATAAAAAATACAATTTTTGAACTGATTCTGAGTGATTCTTTAACCACAACTTTAATGAATAAAGTTGTTATTTTGTTAGTTTGCAACTACGAAACGGATGATCGACTGTTCATTGATTTCGTTAGTTTCCGATAACTCATTAATTTTTTTGGGAGAAATTTCAATTCCAAGAAATCGTCATGTTCGATGTTGTGGCAAATAATTAACCTTTTTAGGCCTTGCTACTGAGCCATGCCTAAAAGAAAAAAAAATGTAGAGTAGGTAGTGATGACATTTCGGTCCTAAAGACGCGGATATTTTTTCTCATAAAAATGGTCGCAAGAGCGGTGCTCCAGTCAGACCATATCCGAAATGCCTCAAATAAATAATAATATCTATTATCTGTGGTCCCAAATGTCCTGTAATTTTGTAGTTAGCATCAGAATGGCTGGTTGCTTAGAGCAAACGGCTCTGAAAGTATATTCAAGAATTGCTATCCAATTGCTTATATTTGCTACATTTCTTCAATAATTGCTAAATATGATACATTCAGATAAATATGAATATTTTTTTGACCAGCCATTCTGACGTCAGGATGGATGGTGGCCTCCGTGTTCAGCATGAAGGACGCAGAATTTCTAAAAGTTTGTTTATCAGTAATGGATTACTAATTGCTACTTTCACGAATTTAAGTTTGAGTTTCTTTCATACATTAGCTAAAAGAATATAGATTTTGTTAAAATTTGTACGAAGAAGTGCCTAACAATTTGGAAAGGCAACAGTTTTTTTTACTACACCGTCTAGTTTCAAATCTGGCAGGCGTGCATTTCGACTTATTATAGTGATGTTTGGTGAGTAGTTTATAAAACGTGCGTACCCTCAATAACACAATATTTATTTATTTAGTTACTAGTATCAGTATGAAAAAACAGCCACGTCTACCTACTGCGTATAAGCAATATAAGTCGAAGTATGTCGGGGTAGCTCGCGAAATTCAATTTTTTTTACGTTTTTGCAATTTGCAAGTCAGTATTAAGTTGTATGTTAAACAAAGTATGATTTGCGGCCGTAAAACTATGTATTTACAGAATTATAATCATTAGAATCAGTAATACAACTCCTTAAGTCAGTATAATCCTCAAATGTCAAGATTTCATGAAATAGTCATTCATTAGGATTACCTGGTCTTAAAGAGTTGTATTGTTCACTTTAATTATTCTAATTATGTAAATAGATACTTGTTACGGCCGCAAATTATATTTTGATCAACGTACAATCTATTACCGACTTGTAAATTTCAAAAAACGTAAGAAAATTTGAATTTCGCGGGCTACGTACTACTAAATAATATTAATTTAATAGGTAATTGTTAAAAATACATTTTGATTGTGGTATTTATTTAACTCATCTCAAAAACAGATCATAATGCTTTTTAACACAATATGTAGAAATGTGTTTTTAATAATTACCTATATTAATATTATTTATCAGGTCGCCAATTAATTACATTTTACAAACAAGCATCTTTCATTTAACAATCTTAAAAATTTGGTCCCGTGCGAGCGAGAAAGGTGACAAAATGCGACAGCCCATCTTAATAAAGTACTGTCCATACGAAAAGAAGTAGAAGAAACAATTACCCTCCTTCTGGGTCAGTCGGGTAAAAAGAAAGGCTCTCGAACTAATGTGGATTGCTGCATTGATCAAGTAGGAATATGTTTGCAGTAACATAGGTAACTGGTGGAATCTACCCACTATCAACCACTTGGGAGAAACGCTAGAATCAACCTTTGGATAGGCCTGTGTAGATTCATACCCAAAAATAAAAGGAGTGATCAATTCGTGTAATCTGGAGTGATATATTTTAGCAAAAGATCATCAACGTCTTTAGATTGAAATGAATTAGATAATTATTAATTAGTCTTCGTCATAGATGGAATTTTAGAGCAGACGGTGTCTTTAGGTAATAGGTGTTTACTTGGGTCCGGTAACGAACGAGAGTAGGTAGGTATACCCACACCCACTCTCAGCAGATGGACTTACAACTTGAAGACAGCAGGATAAGTTAACTAGGTAGACTTGATTCACTTGATACAACAGGTGCAGTAAGCGAAATCATCTCGCGAAGTGGGGCGAAAACGGCGGTAACTCAGTGCTCTTGCGCCGTAAACAAAACAGGCGCAGTGAAATTTTGTTTTACGCGGTAGACTGGTCTTGTAATGTCTATTGTCTGGCTGGCCACTACTGGCCAGTAGCCTGCAGACAGAAGGCTGGTTACTGGTCAGTCGGTGCGCCGCCGTGCTCGCGACCGGCCGCGCACGAGGGCAGCTGCTTCTCGATTGTTTTCTATCGAAATCTGTCTCGGAACGTGTTGTGTATGCGTTTGGATGCGTTGGACTGAGGTGAGTTTACGGATGGAGATTTTCTGTTTTTGGATTAAACTGCTCGACTTTTTGGATTATGATTTTTTGGGCCCAAAACTCTAAAGGCTGCTTCAAAAATTGGAATTTAGCACACCGGTGTTGCATGCATAATTCGGCGAAACACTAGTATTCTTATCAATATTTCCTTATCGCATTGCTGGCCAGCTGCTCTAATCACCGAATCTAACGTAACGTTTTGGTGTTTGACTGCAATGTTAGCGATAGTGCATTTCTGCGGGTTTTTATCTTTTACGAACATGCAACAACTGTAGGTACGGAGTTTTAGACATTCTTAACTTGGTATGCTCTCAGTGGTTTCAATCAATCTATATACATGTATATACCTAAAGAAAGCCAATTAATCCGATTCATTGCAGAATTTCCTGTACCTATACATACATAATTTAGTTTCCTACCAAATGTTTGGAAATGCACGACTTGTGAAATGTTGTTTATACACCATTGATTGCAACAACAACAGAACACTACTTATCTATTCAATTCTCATCTACTGAAAAACACGAACCCATCCCAAAAGGCTGACAAATACTTAGTCGAAGCTCTCGAACTCAAGTATTTATTTCAATTAAAGCTATTCAAATTACGGGCACTTTTGAATTCAGAAGGAGTCGGTTAGTCAGAAAGATGAAGCTATAGTTGCCCATTCCAAATCGTAGTAGGTTCCTATGGAGAAGAATGGGCAAGAAACTTCGTGGAACTGTTTTAAATCAAAATATTAAAAGATTTGGGTAGACACTGGTGGAGGAGCTCGTGGATAAGTAATAACAGCCGCACGGGTCAATTCATTAGGTTAAGCTACGCTTGCCGGGGTTCGTCTGTGGATGGGTGACCATCTTTACATACCGAGACTCCTCCGTGCCTCGGAAAGCACGTTAAGCCGTTGGTCCCGGCTGTCATTCGTGGATCTTTGACAGTCGTTACGGGTCGTCAGAAGCCCGAAAGTCTGACAACCAGTCTTACCAATGGGTATCGTATTACCCAGTAACTGGGTTGTGGAGGTCAGATAGGCAGTCGCTCCATGTAAAATACTGGTATTTAGCTGCATCCGGTTAGACTGGAAGCCGACCCCAAGATAGTTGGGAAAAGGCTAGGCAGATGATGATGGTAGACACTGGTGCTTGGCTTATTTAGCTAGATAATTTTTTGGCTGCTGCTAGCTCGTCTTATAGTCCTAAAGGCAGCTCTGTCGCTTGGAAGAGCAGCGAAAAGATCTACCAAGTCATCATGTATGTTCTCAAGACTTGCAACAATACCTGTAGGTATACATCATCGGTGTGGGTGGCTGACGGTGCTGTAGTTGGAGCTCTTGCATATTGCTTCCAAGAACTTCATCATAGCTATCGGATTGTTTCCTGACGAGGACTAGTACCTACCTACCTATGGTCAAAATCACTGCTCACCTGTTTGAACCACTTGGTTATAACTACGAACAGTTATGTTTTAAAAAAGTTTCAACTTCCAGTCTTCAATCAGCCAGAACTGGGGATTCATATGTTGCTCTGGAGGTCAGATGCTGATTATTTCAATCCTCCGCTATAGTTTAGGTAGGTACTATTACTATCTACTCCTATTAGTCACTCATGAAGGAGGTCAACGTCAAAGTGACCCATCACGCGACTTACACAGAAACCTGAATTTCGCAGTTACCTACAACAGAAGGCAGAAGGTAAAGGTGGATACCGTATATACCTATGTAGGTATGTCATATTTGCTGTTGTGTGGATTCTGTAAGGTAATGGAGCAGCTTTTGACTTATACAGGGTTATTGGTAAAACACCAACAACCTCTTAAGGGGTCATTGTACTCATCATTATTAACAACTTTTACTATGGGACCAAACCTGAAATCGCGAAAAAAAATCTGCTGTTCAGTACGTATTTGTGTTAGCATAATTTGTCAAAATGTACTGAACAGCTGATTTTTTTTTCGCGATTTCAACAATGACCAGTCATTGTACAGTGACAGTACAATGACCTCTTACGAGGTAGTTGGTGTTTTACCAATAACCCTGTATATTAATTAATGGGAGTAGATTTGATTATAATTTTCCGAACTTTAGGATTGCATCATAATATAATTTATACCTGTGCACTGAACAAAGAAATGTCAATCCAAAATTAGTTTAAATTACACTTACTTATTTAAAATTAATTTGACAAAGTAATCTAATTAAGGACCCACCCAACTAATTAGCGAATTTAACTAATTATCGCCTTTCGTGGGTTCTAAAACGTGATTCACTTTCCGAGACCGCTTGCAGTCGTCGCGGGAATGCAAACGGAATTCATTAAAAGTGTGATCAGACTTTCATCTTGTTAGAGAGGAATCTAAACGTAATAATAATAAAGTAAAGTAACGCACAAAAATCATACAGCCGGAGCTCGGAAGCACTGAATAGTTTGATAAAAAAACTGCTGCGATGACTTTCTACTGAGCAATTAGAAGATTCGCACACGAAAGTGCAGTGGAAGTATTTTGCTACGACAGTATGCGCCCGCGCCGGGAAATGCACGATTTATGTTCGCGTCAACGCGTACTCTCTTAAATTTTTGATGAGATACTGTTAAAATTGTGTTAAGATGTTGCAATGGACGTTTGAAATCATGAGATTATGGTACCTATCGCAGGTTGTGATTTAGCCATTTTTGAAATAACCTTACTTAGGGTTACTTAGTAACCTTTATCAAAATATTGGCACATGCACCATGAGAAAAATGATTTATTTTTATAAAAACAACTTTTATACAAAAAAAAAAAAACACCAACTTCCAAAAAAAGTACTACAATGTGAAAAATAACTTTAGGTACTTTCAGAAGTCGGTGTCTTTGGATCTGATACAAAATATTTATTTTCCCGATGTATGGACGTCAATTGTTTAGGAGTAAGAACCGGGAGAACTGGACCACTTCACAGTATGCATTGTGACGAGCGTTAATTGCTTAGCAACCATATTAAAGTACTTAATGGAATCGCAACCCTTGAAATACTTATGATTGATTAGTTCCGATGGCCATCTGTAGTCTTCATCATCAGTTCCACTTCACCAAATGGTGCTTTCTGAGAGTAAATGCACGAGTTACTATAAAAAATATCCAAATGGCTATTAGGTGTGCCTATAAAATTGTATACGCGAGGAATTGAGAACCTCCTCCTTTTTTGAAAGTCGGTTAAAAATAATATTTTGTGAGTTTCACAGCAGTTTTTGGCCGTAACGGCCATTATGTAATCCTTTTGACGTTTAATTTATCGTCAGGATGCATATCCGGTACGGCTGGGTACGGCTCTAAAATCCTTCCATATCTTAAGGGCACGTCTTTCCGACCATTATTTATTTATTTAGGTTAACCAACATTGTTTACACTACGAGTATATACATTTCTGATTTAATGACTAGAGTAACATTTAATTTTACAAGTGCAACAATTAATTACAGGTTATCACCACATGCACAAAAAACAGCTTTAATAACATATTTATAAATTATTGAAATCAGAACTTTTACATACAATGAATAAGTAATTCAGAAAGAAAAAAATATCACAACATTCAATGCTGTGTACAACATATAAAAATAAAATTAAAAAAATCATTGACATGTGATTATTGATTAAATTATAATCGATTAAATTGATTACATTATGATTAATTATTAATTAAATTATGAATAAAGATTTTGACCATACATTGATAAGACATTGAATACAATTTATTCAATTTTTTTTTTATTTTACATTATCGCGCCTCCCTGTCTATACCTTGATAGGCAATAGTCTCTGTTGCACCATGTAACATGAGGCAACAGGGGCTAGTGTGAATATCTGTAGTAGGGGAGGCCACCGTGCTAATGGGGGTTTGCTCGAGCGTCGTGGGGACCTATTGGATTTTGAAGATTAGACGGTAGTAAGAAAAAAAGGTTATATGATGACCCTTCACTGGTATGGGGAGCGGCTACAGGTTTTCAAAAATGCCCAAAAAAAAAAACTATCACATGGATTTACTCGAGCGCGTCAGATATTGTCCTATTCAAAAGACTGACGATATAGGCGCAACCAAAACTCACGGCCGATTTTTGAAAAATGCAAATAAATATCATGACATTAAAATTATCGAGCGCGTCGGATTAATATTATACAGACGGTTCAGCTTGATGTCCTTGTCGTGCTGACCCATAATCTGCCAATTAGGCCTGTGTTCACCGACATTTATACCGCCGGTTAGGTACCTATTTAAACGGTTTATGTCAAACTTCCTAACGAAAGAACTGATTAAATATCTAAACAGCCGTTTTAAAAGTTGGTGAACACAGCCCATAGAATCGGGAATTTCCTTAAACAACCGTTTAAATTTTTTTTTTTCAAACCGTCATATTATGGAAATTCCTCCACATAATTGTCAGATTTGGTTAGGTTCATTCGAGTAATCGAGTGAGGTGAAACCACGCTGGGGTCGAAGCATGTCATTCATTCATTCAAAATCAAAACCGTTTTATATACGAACGGCTAATAATTTCCTTGTCAGTAAATAGGGAAAGAAGATTTTGGAGCACTTAATCGAAATCAATCTATGTATAGATGAAATCGCTATATAACAAAACAGTCTCTTGAAAACCTGTAATTTCTGGAATTACCAATGTTCTAATATTACTTACAACATAATTACGAAAAGATTAGTGATCTTGTAACAAATGTAAAAAAAAATATTCGATCGGCGCGTGCAGTCTACTTATTGTGATTTCACATGACGAGGATTTCTACTTTTGCATTTTCTAATTTGACTGAAATATCTGCTTATAAATTCTAATTAAATCTTGGTAGGTAGATATTCATTTTGATGCGTGGACTGTTAATCCTAATGATGCCTCATTACGCAATCAAATACGTGTTTGCGTTTTGATTTATCCTTTCGTGTTAGTTCAATCACTATCATTCTGAACTCGTGTTGTCTCATTGTAGAGATATGATTTTCATCACACAGTCCTTTATCTGGGGGTACGGTAGTGCCCCCACCAAGACGAGCCAAAAACAAAAAGCTGGGACGCTACCTACCTTGTCTCGAAGCGTATCGTCGTATTTTTAAACCCTCATAGATTCGCTCCGGCCTGGAAATGCTAGAGAGCTCAAATTCTCAGGATAAGATGTAGTTAGCCGTAATTTTGACCAAGATATAAGGTTTCTTTAGTTAGGCCTTGTAGAGTTAGGGGCTTGGCTCTACATTCGAACTTTTAACAGTGAAAGCATTATGTAAGGAGGACCATGCACTTCAAGGTACGTAGAGTGCAACAAGGATCTGTTGGCACCTGAATGACACTGACGGGGGGCGGTTGGTAACATTTGTGAAATTGTCACAGAAATTGTATTGACAAAACAAGATGGCGGCCACGTGCCCAAAGAACCGTGCAGCGTTGTGTATATATGCGACTCTGAAGTTAATGTCGAAGGTGTACACAAGACCAAAACTCCAAGATGATGGTATTACCAATTCTCCATCGAAAACCAGTTAGCGTGATGTTGTGCATGTTTGCGTGGTTCACATTATTGTGTTATGTCGTGTTGTGACGCCTTCTGACGCAGTGTCAACCCATCAAAAGGCGTTATGGTATGAAGTGATCCTGAATACATTAGGTTGATTGGTCTATCCTGCGTCCACACCACAAAAATGTAACTCACTCCCACTTACATCCTGGCAGCAGACGATTGTGTAGATCGATAGACACTAAAATGGTTTAGACTACAATAATAAATCGGCTGTATACCTATAGACATATTTACTTTTCAGACCTGTCCGTTTGTTCTTCGGACACCTATGATTTGTCCTCTGAGCTATAGGTATCTAGGTAGGTATGTACCTATGGTCCATAGGTCTAGGTCCTCCCTTAGTTTCTAATTTACGGATGATTTTGGAGAAAAAAGTTATCTTCACCTTAGACCTCATTGGTCACATTTTATTTAGTTGGTCACGACGTGATAGTGACCAAAAAAGTCCAAGATGATAATAAAACTAAGGAAGGACCTAGACCTAAGTAGGTACATACCTACCTAGATATAGCTAAGATCACTATAGGTGCCGTTGGACAAACGGACCAATATAAATATTTGTAATATATGTAGTTATTACAGCGGCTTTTTTTTCTGAATTGGCCTGCTCTTGACCTCTATCACGCCTGATGGAAAGCGATGGATGAGGTCTATGATGGAACGAGCGTGCCCAGAAGATGCCTGTTCACTCTTGCTTTGAAGGCAGACGGGTTATATGTGGAAGGGGGAACTTGGTAGGAGGGCATCCAGTGCGTCAGTCTATGGACCCGAACCAATCGTACCCATCCCCTTCAACCAATTACGCAGATGGCTGCAAGAGATCACCCAAACAAAAGCAGAGGAGTGGTGGTCCTCGGCACCAGGGTGCAGGCAGTCCAGGGAGGCTATGCTAAGCCTAGATGGCAAACTAACCAGGCGACTCTTGCGCCTGGATAGGAATGGCCTGCGCCTGATGACGGGGACCATCACAGGACACTGCTCGCTGAACAAACACTTTTACACAATGGGCATAACGGACAGCCCTCTGTGCAGAGCTTGCATGGAGGCTGAGGAAACCGTTCCGCATGTGCTCTTCCAGTGCACAGGCGTTGCCCAGATTAGAACAGAAACCCTCGGGGCACCCAAATCTTTAACAGATGTTCTGAACAGACCAGAAGCCTTGACCAACTTCTGGAGGGAGGTGGGCTGGTTGGAATAAACCCCGACGGCCGCTATGGCTCACGCACAATGGTCCACTTGAAGGATTAAGTGCGGAAACCAAACCCAATAACATAGAACATAGAACATGTGGAAGGGGACACACGCTGGCAGAGAGTTCCACACATTGGCTGTGTGTATAATTAATTTGTAGGAGAAGCACTGAATACGACTGGTCGGGATATCAACCAAGTGCGGGTGGTACCCTGCAGTACGTCTGGTAGTCCGGTAGCAAAAGGACAATGGTGGGATCAGTTCGTGGTACTCCTGCGCACACTCTCCGAAGTACAGTCTGTAGAAGACCGACAGGCAAGCAATATTACCTACGCCTATGAGCCAGGCGGTGTTTATTATTGTTTTCTAAAGTCTTAACCATTTTTAGTCTCTAATAGTCTCTATCGATCTGCATAATCGTCTGCTGCCAGCATATTCGTGGGAGTGAGTTGAATCTCAATTAAGTCGGATATTAAACAATAAATCTCGTTGTCGACATACTATGCAGTCCGTGACGACAATTTATGGAATAAATTAAGCCTTTTAAATGTAATCAACATTGTTCATGTAGAGATAACTGCGCTTGTGAACAAATGACATTTGTTTTGTCACAAGTTTGGTTCAACTTCGGTTGGTGGTCGTTACATTAAAAATTAAACTATGGCTTTTGATGTTATATGATTTGGAAACACCTGATTTTATTCATCATTCTCCTGCCCTTGTCCCAATTTATTTGGTGTCGGCGCAACATGTCTTTTTCTTCCATACTTCTCTATTAGTCGTCATCTCGGTAGTCACTCCCTTTCTGGCCATATCATCTTTCACACAGTCCATCCATCGTTTCTTTGGTCTTCCCTTATTCGTATAGCCCTCCACGTTCATACTCAACACTTTCCTGACGACATTTTCCTCATTCCTCCGCATCACATGCCCATACCATGACAACCGATTTCCACACAACTTTTCAGTCACCGGTGTCACTTTCAGACTTCCTCTTACATACTCATTTTATTATACCTTATTTTTATTACTTTATTATACCTGATTTTATTATACCTAATAAATAATTTAGCCAGTAGAATACTGCCGTCATAAGCATAAGCGTCATTATTTTTTTCGAAATTGACTTTTAACGTATTCGGAATCAGCAAAAATAGACGCAAAATACTGGTACATACCAGTATTTTTATATTTAACGAAAACCTAATAATTCTTACTATTAAAAGAGGCATCTGCCTTTGTATTTTGTATTTTAAACAGGATAAATTTTTTTTTTCTCCATTTCAATATTTCTGTAAATACCTATGTCCATTTTCCTTGCGGGCGACAGTATACTGTCGCCTCGCGCGGTGATAACTACTAAATTGTAAATAGGTACCTACGACCAGCGTACCCGGGGTAGTCAGAACCGTGCTGGCTGGCAAGTTAGTGCAGCACTAAAAAATGTTTCGACCTAACGATAAAGACCTAAAGCCGACTAAAAATCACGAATATCAGCGAGTCCGCCTCAAGTGATGATGACTGATGAAAAATTTCATAGTAGGTACCTATTTCTATTTACCCTCTTAGATATTAGTAGCTTCTGCCCGCGGCTTCGTCCGCGAGAAATTTCTTGTTTCCGACCCACCGCGTCGCATCGCATCGCCTGCCCGTGCTTTTACTTCGTTTACCTGTTTTTTTTTCTTTTTGCTCGGATCCTGATAGTCATAGCGTGATGATAAATAACCTAAAACCTTCTCAAGAATTGGTCTATCAAATGCAAAAATAATTTTTCAAATCCGTCTTGAACCTAGTTCCAGAGATTACCCTCTACACTTTTAACTCTTTACAATATTAGTAAAGATTACAGATAAGTTCCTTACCACTACTTTAATATGCAATTTTAAGCGATTTAAACCTTAAAGCGGGTTGCAGACCAAAAACTAAGCTAAGTTAGTTTATCAAAGCTCACATAGCTTGCGTAGTTTTTCATAAACTATGCAAACTAAGCTGTGTAAACTAACTGAAATATGTGAAGCTAAGTTAGTTGTGTATACCGATCCGGAGCTACGCAAGCTATGCTAAGCACCCCCGCCCGCCAGCTTGTGAGCTAAGCTAAGTTAGTTTAGCTTAGCTCTCATAGCTGGCGTAGTTTTTCATACTTCTGCGTGTGGAACTACAGACCGCAAACTATGCATAGTTGTTGGTGCAAGTATGAAAAACTACGCCAGCTATGTGAGCTAAGCTAAACTAACTTAGCTTAGTTTTTGGTCTGCAACCCACTTAAAGGTGTTATGATCAATCATAAAAATCACATCCTCTTAAAACCCATGTCATAATAATTGCATCGAGTTAACTACATCGGCAACATGGTGAGCACAAGTTCTGCGATCCGGTCAAACCGGTCCCGCGCATATTATGGGCGTGTCAAAGCTGCGACCTGCCACTTTGAAACTATGGCCATTGTGTAAACTAACTCTAGCTTTATTATGATGTAGTAGTATAGACAGACTCAAAAAGTGGCGCAACCTGGGAGAGGCCTATCTCTAGCAGTGGACTGCGATAGTCTGAGGTGATTGATTGATTGAACAGCCTAGAGTCTGGTCTCTAAACTACAAAAAATCAAATAAGACGAGCACCTATGCGTGACCTAATAAAACCGGTCAAAAGCGAGTCGGACTCGCGCACCGAGCGTTCCGTACCATCATATATAAAAAAAAGTGTGCTATTTAGAGACATTGTTTTATTTTTCCTGTAATCTTTACATAAACTTCTATAACACAGAACAAATTCAGATTTTTCTCTATGCATACTTCGGAGATAGGGGGGGGGGGGGGTATTTTTATTTACATTTTTCATCAAGAGTCGAAACCTATGCGGCCTAAAAAAAAGAAAAAATGTTTGAGAATTTGCAAACAGCGCTCTTTCATATGATACCCCACATGCCCTAGTAGCCCCACTTCAAATTTTTAAGACCCCTTTTCAGTCCCAGTTCCAAAAAAGATATACACATTTTTATTTATTTCTTATTTGAAAAAATGTTGAACAAACGTCATCTAAAACTATTCCAAAATTCAAATTGATAGAATTAGTAGTCCTTGAGATATCCAGCTGTGACAGACAGACAGACAGACTGAGTCGCACCATAAGGGTTCCTTTTTACCATTTTGGTACGGAACCCTAAAAAGACGTATCTGACATTTTTTTTCAAAATAATTAAAAAAAAAGACGCGTCTACCAGTATTTTTAAATTGGCGTAAACCTAACGAAATCATCTGCCTTTGTATCTTATAGTTTAAACAGGACAAAATATTTTTTTTCTTCATTTCAATATTTTTGTAGATACGTCCTTATTCCTTACGGCGGCAGTGTACCTAGTGTGCAGCCACAAAACGTACATATTAGACATTGGGTAGGTACTAAATTAATGTAGCTTCATATTGATACTAATATTGTAGGTATTATGGAACATAAATTGTAGACAATCAAATGAATTCTTATCGATATAAGCATCTTTTTGAAGCCGAATGTACCTATCTGGCTCAGTCTAGTAGGTAGTTTACGAACAAGTTGTTCACATAACAGCAACAAGTTGTTGGCAGCCCTTGTTTTCAGTGAGATTAATGTAGGTGTGGTTGAATGTGGGATACGTGTAAATTTTGAAGCACGCATAGGTGCTCCCCTTATTTGATTTATTGTAGTTTATGATAAATTTTAGGCCTCAATCGAGTATAAGCCCAGACTCTAGGTTGTTCAATCAATCAACTCAGCCTATCGCAGTCCACAGGTGGACATAGCCCTCCCCAGGCTGCACCACAAAAACCTGTCCTCTGCCTTCCGCATCCAGTTCCGTCCCAGTCTCCCAGCCACCTTTTACCACTAGGCTGCTACGGAATTCCTTTTGGGAAAAACTCAATAACACTGCCCGATTTGGGAATCTAACCAAGAGGGCCCCATGTTCAGTAGTTGCGCTTGCGACCACTAGACTTGACAACTTGCCGCTGGGGTCGCGGGTTGTTTGAAAAAGATACCGTGGCCCTGGCATAGGCAACTGAAGGAACACGGGTGGGTTTTAGTCAGTAGAAGTCTGACACGCCCTTCCGCTCCACCCAGAGCGGGAGAAGTTATTTGATGATTTCCCATCCACAAAAAAAAAAAAAAAAAGACTTCGACAACTTGATTTGAAAAAAAGAATGATATCCAAATGTCACTGTCAAATGATAAGATGAGGTTGAATGAGGCTTTCGTCATTTCACTTGTCGTGTTAGTGTCGAGACATGACATCGATGCCGTCAAAACATCGATATCTCGAGTCATTGATTATAAATGACTAACAACGAATTTGCATACCTACTCGCAATAATAAAAATTTTAAACGAGTTTTGTGTTGACTGTCGTCTCAACGAAAGTGGTTTTATTTATGTAGGTTACGTAATATGATGTGGAGTTTTATAATAAATTGTAATTTTAAGTAATTATGTTTGTGAAGATTTTTTTATTTACGCTAACAGACTTAAAACTACTGGGGGTTTTCCTTGGGTGCATTTGCATAGAGCGAACCGGGATAATCATCGGTTGGTGCCTCATTTAATTAAAAACGTCTAACGAGCCTCTCCGAGTTGGCTTCGGCTCCTCGTACGGTTTCTAAAAGTCCGGGACCTCAGGGCCCCGAGTAATTATGTCAAGGAAAGGAAAGAATCATAGGGCATCAGCAAATTCGTCTACATGTAGACAGGAAAAGTGCCCAAAAGTTTATTTATTTTTATTTATTTAATTAAATAATGCATATTTACAATAGTGGTAGGTATAAAATAATGGGATCAACCTGAACTAGGATAAACCTGTATCTCAGGTATCGTAAGTGCAAATTGTCTTACCTATATCATAAATATTTCCTACGATTGATGATATACATAAATAGTGAATAACTTAATAGACTAATGATAGGACAATATTGAATTAAAATTAAAACAACGAGTTCTGTGTCATCATAAGACAAATTTTGTAACCAAGTTGTAATAAAATTTTTGGAATGTACCGTTTTTAAAAAAGTGTTTGTGAGGTAATTAGTTTTTATTTTTAACTTTATAAGCATGTTAATTATGTGTAGTGAATGGGTTTATCTAGACTGGATCTTTCTTTATCATAAGCAAGTGCTTATCCATGTTAGCTGGATTGATGTGGAAGATGATCACTACATGCAAAATGATGATCTAATAAACTACTTAGGTACGGACCTTTCTTCGATGTCCTATAAAATTTTACTTTTCGTAAATCTCAAATTGTCTGTCATACAGCTATATGACTGCTGAGTGCTCAATGCTCAGTATATTTAGCATCCAACCCAAATATGCAAAAACAAAAATTTTAAAAAGTTAGTTTCCTCATGCAAAGGTTTTTACATCAACACGAAAAAACACGGATTCCAAATACAAAAGGTCATCTAATAAACAGCCTGATAAAAACAATTAACACGTTAAGTGCGAAGCGAGGCCTAAATCACCCCTGATGCAACTTCCCTGTGGTGCGGCAAGCAAAAAAGTGAATTTCTCTGTCGTGCAAATGGCATAGCTTTGGTTTGGTCCAGTGTAGGAAAGAGATAAATATATATTTGAGATCACTAATGGTTCCGGACTCGGTGGTGTACCTACCTTGGTACCGGATGTCTTAGGCCTCGTGCCGCACTGAATTAATATAATTTTAATGCAGTGCGGAACGAGGCTAAAACGTCCCATATCCCCCCTGACCTCGTACCGCACTCAACGCGAGCTTCCCGCGACCAGTGTTGTGCATCACGTCGATTGGAGAGCACGTCCTTTTACAGCGCCGAACATGTCTAAACGATGTCGGAAGAAGTTAATTTTAAAAAACCCAGAAACAGAGCCAAAACAGGTAAGTTTTTAATGAAAAAATCTTCAGTAAGTACCTAGTTTTTTCTTATCTTGGTAGCTATGTACCTAAAGTAAGTGTAAGATATTATTACTTAAGTATATTATACCTAAAGATATTATTGGTAATAACGATTATTGACGTACCTAATACTTTGCAACATATCTAGAATTACCTATTATTCTATATCGTGATAATAATGTTATTATTATTAGGATTTAACACTTAATTGATATTTTTGTAGGTAGTGAAAAACTCCACAAGAAACGCAAAGCAGCCGTTGACAAAACAGGTAAGTAATATAATTAATATTTCAGTAGTTCTTTGTGTAGGTTTTGAAAGTAGGTATATAAATATTAAAGATTTTTAGGGTTCCGTATCGAAAGGATAAAAACAGGACCCTCTATTACTAAGACTTCGCTGTCTGTCCGTTTGTCGCGATAGATAGATAGTTGAAGTTTTCTCAAATTATGTAGGCCGCTATTACAATAATACTAAAAAGTTAAAAACAACAAAATACCTATGTAAAGGGATATTTTTAATCACCAAGTTTGTTAAGTGTGTTAGATTCGACTTATGTAAATTTTACGATATATGTCACGTGGTCGGAAGAGAGCACCAGGCGGAGTATATTATTGTACGATGGTAAAAGTACAGAAATTATTGTGTTAGTAATTTAAGAAACTCAATATTTTAATATGAAATGTTTTGTTTTTAGCCATCTTAAATAAAGGATTACAGTGTTTGTAAGTACGTTTTGTATAAGCATGCGTGGATATGATATTTCTAACATTTATCTATAAGATTACTTGTGTGAAAAGCTTGATACGAGAATTAATTTTGCACTAACTAATACACCGTTTTTATATTAAACCTTTAACATAATATTCAACAACATAAGGTGCTGCCAAATGTAATCGCATGTAAATAATCTGGACCATAATAAAGCTTGAGAAGAAAGATGTAGCATACAGACTATTTGGTATAAAATGACAGTATATTATATATAATATACCGCAGCTTCACTCGCTTCAGTCTTCACTCGAAATCTAGGCTTAATGCGTCTCGATTAAATCTGCTATCGGTTCATGAATAAAGTGTTTACGGAGTGGGACTGGGATTCTAAGTATTTATTGTAAAACAAATCTTAAAAGAGAGAAAGGAGGAGAAAGGAGCAGAAACAAATTGTATCGAAACGAATTTATTTCTTCAGTAATGACAAGAGACAGATTTTTATTGCTACTTAAATGCTGGCATGTCAGTGATGTAAGTAATGAAGACCAAACTGACAAACTATATAAAATTAGAAATATGTTCACAAAGATTACAGAAAACTTTCGACGTATTGCAAATCCTGGAAAGTATGTGGTAATCGATGAAACCATGATACCATGGAGAGGAAGACTAGGTTTTCGCCAATACATAAAAAACAAATCACACCGGTACGGCGTAAAGCTTTATAAGCTTTGCACTCCCGAAGGTTATACTTCTGAGTTAGAGGTTTATACAGGGAAAAAAAATCAGAAAAAAGAATTAGAACACAGTAAAAAAGTAGTGTTAAGATTGATGACAAATCTGACAGAAATGGGTAGAATCGTAATAGTAGACAATTACTACACTTCGTTGGGCCTGGCAGAAGATCTTCTATCACAAAAAACATTTTTATGTGGAACACTTAATAAAATACGGAAATATCTGCCAAAGCAAGTTACTAGTTACAAATTGCAGAAAGGCGAAATTATTGGAAAAATGAACAAAAAGGGCGTAAAGGTAATGAAATGGATGGATAAACGGAATGTTTTGATGTTGACTACGTGCAAAGATCACGATGATAACCTGATAGATACTGGAAAAAAGAAGAGAGGAACCGACGAATGCATAAAAAAACCGGGATGTGTTTTGCTGTACAATAAAACAAAAAAAGGCATTGACTTTTCTGACCAGATGTCTTCTTATTATACAACTTTGAAGAGAGGAATCAAATGGTGGAGAAAAGTTGTAATGGAGCTAATATTTGGTACGGCGCTAATTAATGCCTGGATTGTGTTTAATTCAATCCAAACTGATGGAAAAAAGTTACCAAAAAGACTCTTTGTGGAGAAACTTATAGAATCTTTAATAAAAAAGGAAATCGATGAGACCCCAGGTAATGTAATGCTTAGATATATTTCTTGACAGTCAACGTGTTGAAGCTTTCATAAACTAAGCTTGACATTTGGTCATTATTAAGTTATTTATTATTGTTTCCTTTTAATTATTCTGAATTTAAGCTACCTTACCTACCTACTCTTTCAACATTTTAAGTATAAAACAAACACATTCATTTGATGCAGTTATACCTACATTATCATTGTTATTCTCATCTACGATCTAACCTAAGTAACAATGTCAGTTTTATTACGTTATCTTTACATTTTTGTTATTTTTCAGCACCTGAAAGCGCACGCCATTGCCTCGAAAAGGGTGAAAAAAGGAGAAGATGTGTTGGTTGTTACCAAAAACTACGCACATTTTTACCATCTCGTGAAGCTGATAAAAAATCCAAAAAGATTTTGACTCAGTGCACTCAGTGCAAAAAATCTTATTGTCTAACCTGTTTCAATGAAAAACACTCATAAATAAGTACAACATATATATTGAGATTTTTATAAAAAAAGTATATTGATACTGATTTTTTAATGTTAATTCAAGTTCTAATAATTGTATTTTTAAAGCCCGAGGCAGAATAAATAGGACAGTTTCTTTTCTACTTCTGGTTGCCTTTTTTTTCTATTCTGTGAACCGCATTAAGATTTTCATATACAAATAGAAAGATAAACCTTATGCATAAACCGTAATCCATTATTTTCCAATAATAAGTCTGTAATAGGTGCCTCTTAATGGTATAGAATGGAACGCTTCGTGCGCGAGTCCGACTCGCACTTGGCCGGTTTTTTTTTCTTTATGGCGCCTTCAAGCACAATTTAGATTATTTAAAAAAAAAATGTATCCTTTGATAGCTTTGTGTTGTTTTGCCAGGTTTTGCCCTTAAAACGATCTAATGAGATATAATTGATCAAAATCGGTCAAGTCGTTGCGTAGTTAAGACAGTTTAAAAACGTCGATATTATTTTTCCCATCACTAATCGCAGCGAAAATTTGCCCTATTTCAGTGCGTTACGAGGTGTATAAGATCCCATATTTTGTTTTGCTAATAATTCCTAAACTAGCCATCAGATCCCGGGGCGACGGTGGATTAGGGTTCATCAATTCACTGTCTATATCAATAAGGACCAAAATTCTCATTTATCTTTGATTTCGCGCCAGAAAATGGATTTTAGTCTGTAAAAGGAGGTGGGGTCTAATAGACCGCGTGTCGCCCTAACGTCTGGTCACGGTACGGGCCGATTATACCTCGTGCCGCAGGAACGGAAAGTATGCAAAAATTGGTGCCGCAGCTAACGTGTTAACCGAAAGCGAAAACCTAGATCACCTAGACAAAATATTGGTCAAACAATGGGCATCACTTTCGAACAGTAATGTGGAGTAATTCCCACGTACCGATTACTTGTTCCGTATGAGCGACGCCGGAGTGATAACGGTGCCCACAACGGACAAGCCTACATACACACGCTCGCGGAATAATCTGCAAAACAATTTTATCGGGAGGATTGTCAAGGAATTTACCATATTCGGCTCATGGATGTGATACTCTTGATCAAACTATCTTAAGCCGAGTTATTGCGGTCAGTCTGTGAATTTCAAATTATTATTAACAATATTAAAGACCCCCTCCTGATTTGGAAAACAAGCCAACTTTCGGTCCCGGGTGTCAAATGAAACACAATACATATTGGTTTATAATGTCTCTATTGTAGAATCAAGAAAACATAAACAAATAACAATATATTAAACAAATTTTCCATTATGACATCGCAGTATCGTCTTCAGAAAAGTATCGTTCGTCCACTGTATTCAAGGCTTCTGCTGGCAGATGATGAACCTCTCGGCTTCGTTCTGGATTAACTTGAAGATCGTAGTGATGGCTTCTTCGTTCTTGCACGACATGGGGGCAACGCCCCCGCGCTTGCCACCGCCCCAGCTGGAGGTGAAGGTCAGTTGTGCTTCGGCGAAGAGGCAGAGGCAAGCCATAAAGACCATGAGGAAGCAGATCTTGTTCATCTTGAAGTAATTTTTGGTAGTACTGATTGCAGACGGAAGAGTGGTGGATGTGTGATGTCTTTCCTAGAATTCTCGGGGTTTTTATAGTCGAACCCTTAATTATCTAGGGAGAAAGAAGCCGTAGCAATTTTAATTTGTATGTAATTTGCAATGGCCGATGACGACTGCTGATTAATTGGAGATTTTCAATTGAATAGAAGCCTTTTTCGATTAATCATGAATCCCGAAAGTCTGACAATCAGACGGATACTATGAAATAATTTTGGTGTTTGGAGGACAGTTGGAAGTAGAATTGGCTAAAATAATTGTTGCTGGTCCCAACATAGGGAAAGCATGATTGACATGTCTTTACCTGGGCATGGGTAAGAGGAACAAAATGTATGTAATGTATTTCCTATTCTTTGATTGCTTGTTAAGCGTGGAATCTTCCATCTTCAATGAGATTTTTGAACAGTATGAAGAACCTTCATGAACATTATCGGAATGCCGGTTGTTTTTGCGAATTCTAAGATCACTAAAGTATCTATAAAGGGCTCACAACTGACAACAGAGTCATTACGAGTAGGTACAGAACCATGTATTATTGTTATGTTCATGTGCCTACTTACTGTCGGCTCATCGACCCGTGCTTCCACTCATAGAAGGTCTGTACCAAGGCCAGCTCCGTCACTTATCGGATGAGCGCATTTTGTTTTTGACAATTTGAATGTATCAAACTATACATACGTTAAATGTATGCAGTATATATACATAGAAATGTGCGATGGAAGTTGCTGAAATAGTTTTGAGAACTTAAAACGTTTATTTTAGTAGTTTCACTTATTTAAACAATAACCCACGTTACTTTCATAAGTCGTAAAATTGCGTTATAAACCTAAAATTTGCATATATTGGCAAATACAGATTTTGAAAATCATGTGCAAACTAAGGACCTTGGCCAGCCTTATAAATTACTTCTTACACTCATTTGCAGTGCAGATTCGGCTAAGCACTTCTTCGTTTTCACAACAACTGCTTGCATACTTATATCCAAAAACTGCATTGGAGTTTTTCTGGGGTTCTGTACATTCCAGAACGAGAAGCGATCGCAGGTTCTGTACATTCCAGAACGAGAAGCGATCGCAGGTGTTACCGACAAGGCCACCTAAATTCTAAAGATTTGGGGCTATAATGAGCGGCTCTTTGCACAGCTTGTGTTGACATTTTACTCCATCCCAGTCTTAATTTAATTTAATTATTTAGCGTTTACCTACACACTACAACTGCTACAGCTAAGCAAAGGCCGAACGGTAAAGAATTTTTTTAAATCCTGGAATATACTTTTCCTAATCTTTTATTCCATGCAGAGAGCAATAAAGTTATGTATTTTCTCCGCGTTTGTTTATAATATGACTGGCCATATTGACGATTAGATATTGGAGTCTCGTGATACCATTGACTTAAGTTCATGATCAATGATAAAAAAAATAGGCACTGATAATGCAAGGTGTATTTGTTCTTGAAAGTTATTGTTTATAGGTACATAAATTTCTTTATTGCAAACTTTGGTGGGGTGATGGACATTCAATTAACAATTCGACGCGACAATAAGCGTTTGGAACTATTTGTATTTTCTTTTACCTTTGCATTTTTATTGGCTCTCTATGTGTTTTCTTTAATAAGCAATATTATAACTATTACCGCCCAATCATTAGCAGTTTCGGTTCTACGGTCTACTGTTTTTGCTTGTCCAAAGTTGGTACCTTCTTGTGGTTTCTTAACTTCTTCGTTTCTATAAATTACGTATAAATTAGTTTTTTTTATTATCGACCTCTACTCTATACCCGTTTGTTCTTAGACTGATCATTTAAAAAGAACACCCAATCAACAATAAAGGCAATATCCTTGTGATACTGGCAGGACCACAGATTGATCGGAACACCTGTGTTAGCAATTACTGTCGGTGATCTCACACCTGTGGCAGCGTCCGCGTGAATGTCGGATTTTGAACCAAAACGATGATGTAACTGGTTCCGTGGTCATTTGCGTGCTCAGGGTTACCGAAAAGAGCAGGAAAATGATTTAGTAAGACTAAGACATCATCTGTGGCTGTTTTTCGGTTGGGAGCAAACGAAAACTGTTCAGATTTTAAATTAAATTTGTAATTTTAGCGAACGATATTGATAAAGTAAGAAGAGGAAGGTCTAGACCAGGGTTTCTTAAAGTTTTTGCAGTCACGGACCACTTTCACAATTTAAACAATTCCACGGACCCCTGTCGAAGAATATGTTAAGAAAAGAAAACAAGCCTTGTTAAATAATATATTAAAAAGTCACTTTTATTGGTAGTTTCATTACACTTAGGTACTACTAACCAATGAACAGGATGCTGCTGTATGGCCTCAATGAGAACGTTCAATTCTGGTATTGTCTTCGACAAGGCAAGGCGCATGTCATTAGCGACGTTCAATCGATTGCGACTTTTTGTTTTTATCAACACCAGAACCGAGAACCCTGCTTCGCAAAGATAGCAAATGGTATCAGAACGGACATAGCTCGCTTGACAAGAAGAGGGTAAGCTTGACTCAAAGAATACCAAAACTCGCCAAGACCTTTTGCATAATTTTTACACTCGCCGCGACAGCGACGATGCTATATGCGTCGTCGTCGTGGCGAGTTCGTGGTTTGGCCGAGAAATTCTGAGTTTACTTCACAATTTCCCAATAAATATGTTAAGAGTTAACTGACCTACTGCGGACCCCTGATACACATACTACGGACCCCACTTTAAGAAGCCCTGGTCTAGATGATAGAGCTTATCTGTTTAATATAAAAGAACAAGGCAGAGAAGCTTCTTCTTTATATGCTACAATTTAAACTGAATACACGTCACAATTACTTTAATTTTGCATAAGTAAAGCACATATCTGTCAGCCCTGCTGCGCCCGCGCAGTCAGCCGTGCATCTATTAATTGGACCAGCCGCCATGATGTTACAAAATGTTTATTGTATTGTGAATGTTTCCGCACATACAATTGACGAGGCAAATACTACCGTTGTAGCGATTTACTGACATATATTATTGTATAAAAACATGGTTTTCATAATTGTGTATTGTGATCTATTTCATATTATATATTGACTGTGGTATGGAGGAGCTCATGGCTAAGTATTAACAGGCGCACGGGTCGATCTATCAGGTTAAGCTACGCTTGCAGGAGTTGGTCCGTGGATGGGTTCATTCATCTTTACGTTCCGAGACTCCTCCGTACCTCGAAAAGCATGTTAAGCCGTTGGTCCCGGTTGTCATTCGTGGATTTTTCACTGTTGTAATGGGTCGTCAGAAGCCCGAAAGTCTGACAACCAGTCTTATCAAGGGGTAATGTATTACCCAGTTACTGGGTTGTGGAGGTCAGACAGGCAGTCGCTCAATGTAAAATACTGGTATTCAGCTGCATCCGGTTGGACTGGAAGCCAACCCCAACATAGGAAAAGGCTAGGCAGATTGATATTGACTGTGGTAGTACCTGTGTTGTCATTGTGTGTGATTGTGATACAAGTACTTATGTTGTCATTGTGTGTGATTGTGATACAAGTACCTATGTTGTCATTGTGTGTGATTGTGATACAAGTACCTATGTTGTCATTGTGTGTGATTGTGATACAGGTACCTATGTTGTCATTGTGAGTGATTGTGATACAAGTACCTATGTTGTCATTGTGTGTGATTGTGATACAAGTACCTATGTTGTCATTGTGTGTGATTGTGATACAAGTACCTATGTTGTCATTGTGTGTGATTGTGATACAAGTAGGTACCTATGTTGTCATTGTGTGTGATTGTGATACAGGTACCTATGTTGTCATTGTGTGTGATTGTGATACAGGTACCTATGTTGTCATTGTGTGTGATTGTGATACAACTACCTATGTTGTCACTGTGTATGATTATGATACAAGTACCTATGTTGTCATTGTGTGTGATTGTGATACAAGTACTTATGTTGTCATTGTGTGTGATTGTGATACAAGTACCTATGTTGTCATTGTGTGTGATTATGATACAAGTACCTATGTTGTCATTGTGTGTGATAGTGATACAAGTACCTATGTTGTCATTGTGTGTGATTGTGATACAAGTACCTATGTTGTCATTGTGTGTGATTGTGATACAAGTACCTATGTTGTCATTGTGTGTGAATGTGATACAAGACTAATAGAAATAATGAGTGTTCCTTTATTATCGTATACCGTCATCGGCGTTTTATTATCGTTTCGTATCGTTCCAAATATAGGGCTATTCCATTTAAATTGACTGTTGCTTTCTATGATAATAACTAGTAGCTGTACGCAAGATATTATATTTTATATTTAGGTTATTTCCAAGCAGCAGACTGCTCACGACAACCCGACGCGGTGACGCCTTATTATATATTCGAAATGATTTAATTTATCAACCATTTCATGTTTATTTCATTTCAGAATAAACCCTTACGCGAAACAATAAGGTCTGTTTTCGGTAAATAAGTCAATATGCAAAGATAATATGACAATGTGTGAGGGCAGTCAGTGACATCCTGTGATGAAGTGGAAACTAAAAAAGTTGGTCGTATTGTGTTGATGTAAAGGTAGCTTGAGTGTGGATGTAGAGCTGGAACTGGCAAGTGGACTGATGTAAACATTACTTAATCTAAATATGAACTTGCTTTTGACAAACCTCAGCTGCGATCGACAATTGTCCTCATTTGTCTAGATGTAGGTAGGAAACCATTCTTTCTTTCTTTTTCGTGTGATTAGTGGCAGAGTTTTTATGCCGTCCATGGGCCTCGGACTTGGCTTCACATGCCGTGGAGAAATATCTCTCAGGCCGGTTTCCTCACGATATTTTCCTTCACCGTTTTTTAAGCAAGTGATTATAATACAATACGCACCTGAATCTGAAAAGTCACAGGTGTGTGCCTTGGGTTCGAACGCAGGACCTATGACTTGGCAGTCTGACGGTCACACCAACAGGCTATCACTACTGTTAACCCTATTAACTCGCTGTTTGAAAACTCCCAGACTAGATATAACATCACGAATAAGTCATCAACGAAGATATCTGGAACATTCTGTAAAAGAACCTAATGTTTCCAATTGGTTACACACACATACACATACTTAAACTCACATCATATTAAATACTTTGTACATTGTGTTTTTGTTTAGGACAGATGATTTGTACCCACATTTCGCACATCCTCTAAAAACTGTCGTAACACAAAAAAGCCGGTCAAGTGCGTGTCGGACCACGCACAATGAAGGGTTCCGTAGTTGGGATGAATTTATCCCAAGAACAAACTTAACATTGTAGTTGAAAAAACATGTTCTCCCATACATTCTAACTACATATGTCCATAGTTAAACGAAAAGGATCCAACCCACATTACACCTAATGTGGGTTGGATCCTTTTAGTTTAACTATGGACTAATTATAAAAACAATATATATTTGAGACCATCACAGTAAGACCTTTCATTTGATATGTCACACGGTACAGTTGCAAAACATTTTTTTTTAATTTTCTTATTTGCCCCCCAAAATTGACCCACATATCCAAAATTTATTGATTTACGTTAAGAGGATTGTGAAGCTGTAAATTTTCATACAAAAAGAGATAACGTTTTTCTCCCCGTAAACATAATCTAATTTTCATAATTTTTGGAAATATTGTAGGTATAATAAAAAACTAGGTCCGTACGTTTTTATTATATAGAAATATTGTATACAATATAAGTTATTAGCATCTAAATATCTATATTTTTGACTTAAAAACATCCTCGAGCATTTTATTTTTTTAAATTAAATTAAATTGAATTACTAAAAACGAAAAACGTACAGACCTATATTAAAGTATACTGTATGTAATAAGATCAAAATTGTCTCATTTTGTAAAGGTTTAGGAGAGTAAAAACGTTATCGCCCGAAACAATATTTATGTAAATAACTGTATGAAATGTAGGTAATTGCCTCCAAAAATCGCGCCGCGTATCGGCACTTCACAATCCTCTTAAATGTCCGTGTTTGGGTCACAGAAATACATAAGTGTACCAAATTTCAACTTAATCGGTCCATTAGATTCGGAGCAAATTGCCTGTGACAGACGGACAGACAGACAGATACACGAGTGATCCTATAAGGGTTCCGTTTTTCCTTTTGAGGTACGGAACCCTAAAAACAGAAAACACAGTCATATTACGTTTTTCATTTTCTATCCATCAAAAAAACTATCTTGTATAAATCCTGTGTTGATTAAAATAGTAAAAAGCTAAAAATCTCTTAAGGTCATTGTACCTGAAAGTCACATTAAAATTAGTTTATTGGAAAATAATTAAAATTGGCTTTTTCTTAAAACTTGTTTTCGGCGTGTTACGACAGTTTAATAGAGGATGTGCGATTTATGAATAAAAAATGTTTATTATTTATTTATTTTCCAAAGGTGGTACCGTGGAACGCAGAAACTACAGAACGTATAATATCTACAGAAATATTGAAATCTGGAAAAAAATATTTTGTCCTGGTTAAAGTACAAGTTACAAAGGCAGTTGCGTCTTTTAATAGTAAGACTTATTAAGTTTTCGTTAAGTTTACACCAATTTAGAAATACTGGTAGACGCGTCTTTTTTTGCTGATTCCGAAAATGTAAATAACTCTATTTCGAAAAAAAAAGTCAGTTACGTCTTTTTTCCTTATGACGATAGAATACCTTGCCTAACTAAGATACTGATTGTGTTCATATCTATGGAGTCATCAGCACGTAACGCCATGCCCATCATGCCATGCGGTGCAGCAAAAAATAACAATTGTAAGGTAATGTGATGTGCATACAGTTTTCTGTGCGTTGAATTTATATTATATTAGTCGGTTATTATTCTAATATAATTCATGATTGATTGTCTACTTCGGATTCGGATCAGGGTGAGAAAGATGGCAGAGTACTTTTTTCGTAGCTCAACTCGCAAACAAATAAGTATATATACCAATAATCACAATTAATTCCAACAATATTTTTTAAATTTTATTACACTTCATTTCTAAGTAATAACAGTTGCACGAGTCGATTAATCAGGATAAGCTGCGCTTGCCGGGGTTGGTCCGTGGATGGGTGTCCATCTTTACATACAGAGACTCCTCCGTGCCTTGGAAAGCACGTTAAGCCGTTGCTCCCGGCTGTCATTCGTGGATCTTTGTCAGTCGTTACGGGTCGTCAGAAGCCAGAAAGTCTGACAACCAGTACCAAGGGGTATCGTATTACCTAGTAACTGGGTTGTGGAGGCCAGATAGGCAGTCGCTTCATGTAAAATACTGATATTCAGCTGCATCCGCTTAGACTGGAAGCCGACCCCAACATAGTTGGGAAAAGGCTAGGCAGATTGATTGATTTTTGGTCGTTGATGTCTTTTGAGTGAAAATTAAATATGATTTTTGAGCCTCGGTTGTCAGATGAAGAAATAATTTTCTTTTTGAACACCTTTACCGATTTCTAATAAATTACTGGCATGCATATTATTTGCTACCTAAACATCACTTGCAATAATATAATGTGATCAATGTGTGTCAAACAATGGAGTGTTTGGACACACGTTCACATATTTGTCTCATGAACAGGAATCCAATTGTGTGCCCAATCGGAATCGTATTCAGTAAAGAAAGTTATTTCTTCAGACAATCAGATTGAGTACTGTTCGAATACATTAATATGTCTTCGAACAACAATGCTCAATCAGATTGTATTTGGTGAGGAAAGGGAAACGCGATGTTAGCTCATTAAACTACATTTTGCAAGATGATCAATATTTTGTTAGGGGATAAATGCATTTATGACAGAGACAACAATAAGAATAGGAATGGCATTAACCTGGAACCCCCTACCTTCACATGAAGTCAAGTTATTTTGACGTCGCAACATCGTTATTATCATCATTGACATTTCTCGGGACCCTGGGGTCCCGGACCTTTGGAAGGCGTACGAGGAGCCGAAGCCAACTCGCTGAGGCCCCTTAGATAATTTTAAATGATAAGGAGGCAGCAACCGACGATTATCCCTGTATGCACTATGCAAGTGCACCCAAGAACAACCCCTGGTTGGTGCAGGACTATTGTTGTACGTGGAAACAAAACATATTGGGCTATGGGTCTGGGTGGCTAAAGTGGATTGGGTAACTTGAACTATGGAAGAACTATGTCCCCTGCCTGACCAATGTTATATATTATACACGGATAAAATGGCAGGGAGTGACTTGCACACTCAATAATGGCCCCCGGAAACGGCCGCTAGCACATAGTGTCGTAGCGACAAGGGAGCAACACTTTATCATCATTATTATTATTATTTTTTATTTTGGCCAATCCTTCTGTGAATTTCGTACTAATAGTAGGAAGGTTTGTCACAAAGAACGAGTATTAGAATTGAAAATGACTGATACCTACACGCTTTACGCTCGCGCTGCTCGATCGAAAAGGGATGATATACTTACCTAGTAATAGTATAATCCCTTTTCTTAATTTCTACAGCACCTACCCATATAATCACATCACAATAAAATCACGAAGGACTTTGACATCCCAACCTTATCATTAGTCGAAGCACTTAAAACTGTGAGATTGAGGCATTCAATTAATAGAACATGGTGACATTGGTCCCGTGGTCCCGTCTTCATCGTTATATCAATTGGTCATGTTCATGTATGTAAGGTCAGTTCAATCAGTTTGTAAACTGATTATTAATTGATGTATTCATTATTATTTTGTTTGTTGTTGTGGAGACTAGTCATTATGTCAACACGCGTTCATTTTTTGTGTTGGCGCGTGGTATACAAGAATAGCTGGTGCGGGTCGGTGACTGCCCATGGTGTGTCAATCCCTCATGAAACGCTATCATTACTGAAATTATGCAAAGTCCATTCGGATTATAAGTATGAAATACTTTTCTGGATATAAGTTATCCAGAATAAGGACATTTTCTTTTTTTTATAACGACTATCTGGTTTGGGTCTATTTCATTCCCAACCTTGTTTGAATAAATGACTTTTGATTATAATTTCGTTTATTTTTATCAGTGTCAAACGTCATCTCGGACCTAAGGTGCTCAGGCAGTTGGGCTATCTTTAACCACGTCTAAAATGTAAAGAACTCTATTCATTAATGTGTATCAAACAAATTCAATGGAGCATCAAAGAGACCCGTCCAATGTCGGTGACGCGTGACAATCTAGTCTAGTATCGCATTACATTCGCTAGATTACAATATAATTGCTTTACCTAGATTATTTATTCAGTAATGTCTGTTAGGTAGGTAGTACGTATTTCTAGATTAATGTCCGGAAATAGAATACATAGTTAACTATGCTCAAATAACACAATATTTTGAATGCGCATTTAAAAAGTTAAATAAGAATAGGTAATAGAGGTGTAATCAAAAATCTTAATTACAGTATTTTAGTTGGATTAAAAAAAATAATTCGCACGTCACGTAACTTAGCCTTTATTAATAAAGGCGTACGAATAAAATGTTGTTAATGAATTGCAGTAATTAGTGTTGCCCCGCTTCAAATGTTTAATGATGTAACCGCTTTCGCTGACTAATAAATACGTGTCTTCCTGCGGTTACGATGCAGTTTTTTGCTTTTCATCTCTCATTGCACTCTGACACAACAATTAAACTGGTTGAAATTGAATGTATTCGTGATGAATTGGTTGATTGAAAAAGTGTATTCGCCTGCGTGCACATGGAGTATGGCGGGGATAGTTCGAAACGCATTCATGCAGGCGCGGAATGATACCTAGTTGAAATACCACTTATCACCCATCATTTTAATTTGAGCAATTGTGGTATTGACGAGGTCTAATTGATTTATTTATACCCCAGTACTCAATAAACAGTAAAGATGAGCAGTTTTAATTAAGTTATCATAGAAATTGTTCCACCAGAGTCGCGTCGCGCCGCTCCGCCGCGCCGGTGCGTCGCGCCAGTCTGTACGTGCCACGTACGAGCCTTTATTGAGTTAGCAAAAAAGCAGGACGAATCGATGTAAATTTTTGACTCCGGTAGAACAATTTTAATGAAGTTTTCATTGGTATAGAAATCCACCAGAATCGCGTCGCGCCATTCGCGTTATAATAGGTATTTAGTTATGACAACAAACAGTCTTCATTAGTAAACGCACGAATCTCTATGAAGTGTTTGCCCTTTGTTTGCCGTTACTGTGCAACTGATGCGGGTAAGTAAACAACCCGCATGTTATGGTAATCCTCTATTGATTGCACAGCATGAGGGTTCGTAAAGAAAAGACATTGCACAGTGTACTTCGGAGTGGTTCATGGGTAGTTCCTAACTCTCAGATGTTCTAATGTATGAAAATCTCTTAAGGGGTCATTGTACTCATCACTATGAACGGAACGAAACCTGAAATCGCCAAAAAAAAGTTTATGTTAGCATAATCATGAGTTATGCGAACATAAATTTAGGGAACAGCTGATTTTCGCGTTTTCATACGTACATACATACATACCATCACGCCTGGTAATCCGCGAAGGGTTAGGCAGAGGAGTAAGTACCTTAATACACCCACATTTCGCCAGATATATATTATGTAATTTCCATGTAACAGGGGCGAGTAATAAAAGCTCGTGGCTAAGTAATAAAAGCCGCACGGGTCGATCCATCAGGTTAAGCTACGTTTGCCAGGGTTGGTCTGTGGATGGGTGACCATTTTTACATACCGAGACTCTTCCGTGCCTCGGAAAGCACGTTAAGCCGTTGGTCCCGGCTGTCATTCGTGGATCTTTGACAGTCGCTACGGGTCGTCAGAATCCTGAAAGTCTGACAACCAGTCTTACCAAGAGGTATCGTATTACCCAATAACTGGGTTGTGGAGGTCAGATAGGCAGTTGCTCCATGTAAAATACTGGTATTAAGCGGTATCCGGTTGGACTGGAAGCCGACCCCAACATAGTTGGGAAAAGGCTAGGCAGATTGATTGATTTTGTAACAGGAGGCGAGCCTATTGCCATCAACCGGGCACAAATCCAGATTCCAGGCTGCTACTGAGAAATTCCAGATGGAAAAGCCCAATAACACATTGCCCGACCCGGGAATGGAACCCAGGACCTCATGCTCAGCAGTATCGCTCACGATCACTACACCAACGCGGCAGTCATGTTATGACAGCGATGTGATAGTGTTGGCGCAGACAGATAGACACACGGCGTAGTTTTAGTAATAGGAAGGCGATCTTAGGGTACGAGCCCCAAAATGTATGGTATTTTATTGAATAAACATGCCGTGAGTCCAATGTCGTTCACATAGGCAAAAAGTTATGAACTTCCATTCCATGTTTGATTTTTTTATTTTTTTTTATTTGAGTTGTGTTTGCTCTTGACTATAGTCTAGGTCGGAGGTGACAAAGTCTACGATGGAGTGAGCTTATCCAGAAGAAGCGAGTTTAACCCCTTTATTTTCATTTTTAAAAGTCCTTCTTAGTGCTCACCTTGTTTATAATACTCTAAACTCTCGCGCAACATGTAATACTTCGCCGGGACAATTGCGTAACACACTATCAAGCGGAATCGGTTTCATTTTGACAGTTCAACAACATTCATTGCGTTATTTACGTTGTTGAGCAGACAAATTTTTCGAACATATGAAACAATGGATTAGCAATTTGCTTCAAAATGATTCAAATTCCGATTGATAGCGTGTTACGCAATTAGGGTGCGGAATCTTTTACTTTAGGCTCTTCATTATCTGTCAGTGATTTAAGAATTTTAGAACAACGATTGATTAATGAAGCTACTACAAAATTATCGCAGTTCGTATTGAGTAGTGGCAGACATCGTCCTACATCGGTCAGCTGATGTTTACCGCACCGTATCGGAGCGCTATGATTACTGACCCACATATATTATGCTACGTGTGTCGACGTGGCAATGAACTGTCAGGTGACGATCATGTTGTAAAAGGTTTTTAAGTGACGGTGCTATAAACTGTAGGGAGGGTATTCTCAGGCGACTTACATTTTTTGGATTGAAAGAGGATCTAATAAAGACCGCCATTCGTAAGCATGATTACATAATATATACGTTTCCAACTTCAAATAGATTTCAATACTTATCTACTGAGATTTATTAATCCACCATGGAATACACTGCCTTCCAACCATGGTATGATGGAGCCATAATCGAAATGTTGATGCCAAAAAAATAGTAATTGGAAAATTGGAATACCATCGACAAACGCTAGCTAGGCCTTTTCAATTTTGAAACTGCAATTGTATATGACAATGTAAAGCAAAGGATCATATGGGCAGGGTTTTTTCAATGAATCAGTGTATACGAAAAGCAACTTTAAGGTGTAGGTAAAGGCGTCCGTTTTGTCGATAGTACTTACTTGATGTCAATTACGACGGTTTCTGGGAACAGCCATGACTTTTGTCTTCTTTTCTCTTGGCTTCTCGAGCACGAGAACAGCTTAAGCCGTGTCAGCCAGTCAGCATTGTTGGTAACGGGGGCTCTATTCCTCATCTGTCTAGCCTCTTCCCAACTATGTTGAGGTCAGTTTCCAGTCTAACCAGATACAGCTGAATACCAGCATATTACACACTAACAGGGGCCGTACTATCATTTTTCCGCTGCGAAGAAATATGGTACCCTCCATTATTTATAGCTCCATCTCTCTCACTCACACGGGCACAATCAAAGTCCTAAAAGATCATAATACGTCCTCAAGACTACTGACTGACCCAGGATGTCCTCTTCAAAATAATATGTTCTGATTTTCGTTATAAGTCATTATAATATTGGAAATGACTAATACACTTACTTATAAGAAATGACGTGCATTTCCTATCATCCGTGTGCTCTCTGATGAGTGGCGACATTATCGTATTGACAGAGTATCAAGTATCGATGGAGAAAGTGGCGAGTATTAGAAAGTTACGTAAGCTCCCATTCGTGATCTTTTGTGAACGCATTAGGTACTTACATGAGTTTATGCATGGTAAAACACAGGTACGTTACGTGGGTGTGTATTTTTTCTATGGGCTTCAAGATTTGTGCAATCGTGACTTTTCACTTCCACTTATCATGACGCGACAGTCTTGTGACTTTCTCGAAAAAGAAATGTAGGTACGGTTCTTTAGTCAACTGAGGCCGCTCGAACTCATCCCGCGGGATGAGTTGACCTAATGATGTTTTGTATCGGGCAACTGATCCCATTAATACATGTTATGATTTGTACAGACACGAAAAAGTGTTAGATTTATGAAACCAACAACGCAAGCTCTAAGGTTCTAAGTAAATATTAGTCAAAAGACTGGTTTGTAGATTTATAATTAACACAAACATTATAACTTCATAGTTAACTGAATATCATTATTCAGTTGTTTATTTTTACTGTATTGTGTACGTTAATATCTATCAAGGGTGATTGTAGTATTATCTAGTTTTAATTGTTTTTTAGTAATAGAAATCAAACGACTGTGATTTTTTAATATATAATTTTGTTCCCCAAAGAATTTTGTATCACGTGTGTACAAATTTATAATAAACAATCTTTTTTTAAAGTGAGATCAGTTGCCCGATTCAAAACATCATTAGGTCAACTCATCCCGCGGGAAGAGTTCGAGCGGCCTCAGTTGACCAAAGAGCCGTAGGTACTGTATATATATATATTTTTTGACAAAGTCAATTTAGGACAGGCTACCATTTCTCTTTGACGGAGAAATTTAGGGATTTGTCAAGCAACAATTTCTATTGCATACAGGTGTTATATAATATTATAACCAATACCTATTTTCTATTTTGTTATTCATACTTTTCAAGGAAGTCATTATTTTATGATCTTCATTTCTAAATGTATACTTTCTTATGACTATGATTCATTAGATAACAAATAGCAATATTAAATAGCATTAGGAAACGAATGTTATTAGAATATTACCATTAAGTAACTAGTCTGAGTTAGTTAGTCACTAATGAATGTACAAGGGTCGTGGTGCTTAGCTATTCCTTAAATAGTCACCACCGCTCTTCCCTTCGGTCAGTCAGCACAGACAATCCAGTCAGTAAATGTCTTAGTTAATATAACTTGTTTGATATTTTAAAAAAGGTTCATTCCGAAACGTCAAACCATGTTTTACTCAACACCACATAACACAGGCTTTAAATGGTACTGGCAGTCAACAATTTCTTTCTGACAGGAGGAGAGTTAGAGATTGTAGCAATGAGGTTTCTGTTCTTAATAACCTTTGTTTCATGTATCATGTATTATTCTAGTGTCATGTTATTATTCTCATTAATTGTTAATCCGTATTTTTTAAACAATATCATAAAAATCTTCAAAAAGCTTTTGTATAAAATGCAGTGTTTAATTTATTGGGTTGGCTATTAAGTAATGAGCGACATACAACTATTTTATATGTATTTATTTATTAAATGAATAATTGCTAATCATTAATAATACCTATATTCACCGTCGTTTTCTACTACCATTCGCCATCAATCTGGCAAAGATTGAATGGCGTCCGCATAGAACTTCGTTGGTTTTGAATTGAAGAAGTCATCTATGTATTGTTTCAAGTGTGGTTCATCGTCAAAGCTTTTTTCCCGTAAATTATTACTCAGTGATCGGAACAAGCTGAAACCAGTTGGTGCTAAGTGTGGCGAATATGGAGGGTGGGGTATTATTTCCCAATTACGCTCCAATAGTTTTAGCCTGGTACTCTTAGCAATATGCGGCCGGGCATTGTCGTGCAGGAAAAATATTTTGTCGTGTTGTGGACGTTTGCGATGGATAGTTTTTCGAGTTGATCACAATATACTGTTGCTGTAATCGTAGTATTAGTAGGAAGGAATTCCCAGCTTATTACTCCATGTATATCCCACCAGACAGAAAGCATTATCTTGTGAGGTTGAAGATCACCTTTTGACGTTGGTTTTCCCTGTTCTTTACATCCCAGCCACTGGCACTTGCCATCTCCAGTGACAAGATGATCTAACCAATTAAAGGTGCGGCGGAAAGATAAAAGTTGTACACAAATCTCAGCTCGGTAGGTCAGCTGATCTTTACTTATTGATGGGGTACCCAAACACTATATTTGTAAGTCTTTCCCAAACCATGTAAATGATTTTCTATAGTGCCATGAGAGCACTCGAGCTGAACAGCCAAATCGCGTGTAGTTCTTCGAGGATCTTTTTCGATTAATAGTTTTAGTTTATCGATATCTATTTCCACGGGGCGCCCAGACCTTGGTTGTTCGGTTAAGGAAAAATCGTTATTGCGGAACCGTTGGAACTAGCGCTTTGCTGTTGTTTCGGAGACTGCATCGTGAACTATCCTTTGACATATATTACGTGTAGCTTCTGCAGCAGAATGCCCAGATTCAAACTCATAAAATAAATAATGTCGTACGTGGGTTTTAATATCACTCATTTCTTTGTGAACTTTAACGCACTAACAGCCAAACTATCAATAACGCGCATGAGCGCGACTCGCTCTTTATATACCCTCTGCTACAGAACGTTCTCGAACCTTTCCGAAAATTCTAGAAATTATAAACTAAAACGATCATTACTTATTAGCCAACCCGATAGTTAGAGTGTTTTAGATTCGTGCAACCATACCACGGGTCAGTTCTCACGGGGGCTTGACATCCGGGTCCAGTGGCCTTAGACCTTTGTTATACATTGGTACTATTCAGCAATACAACAATCTTTCCTGCACTGCCAGCAGGCTTAGCACGAGAACCATAGAGAAGCGTTTTGTCGTCGGAAGAGTAGACAAAAATGACGTCACTGTGTAGACAGTACGACGGCAACAAAGTAGAAAGAGTCAACTGCACTTTTACGAAATTCACTTTTATACATAATTCGACTCAGAATTTTCATAAGATTTTTTTTCTGTTTAATTCTCAATTTTCACAAATGTTAAGTCACGCATATAAATACAACTGTGGAGGCGAGCCCGTAGCGCCGGAGCAGATGCTATTCTCAACGTGTTTTATAATTATGGTATTTTTCACTTTTTGTATACTTAGTAAATATGAAAAAGTATTACCTACATGTAGAGTTTTAGGTGGTTATGTGTAACATAAAGGAGGGCAAATTTTTCATTATTTTTGCGATAGGCCACACTGGTTTCGAGATATAAGCAAAAGAAGAGACGAAAAAATGATTTTGTAGATAACCGAGTAGAATTTTTTTTACTGTCATGACGATTATAAAACCACTACTCTAGACCATTTTATCAGTTGTTTGTGTGATTTTGTAGGTACAGTTGGGATAGAAAACTTTCTCCCGGAATAGTCTACATAAAAAAGGACCTAGACAAAGATCGTTAGAACCGAAAGACAAAATGACAAATTGTAGAAGGATTTCTACGGTGCGATGTCAATAATGGAGAAACTAAATGTCACTTTGTATAGAAAGAGATGTGTCTACTCTTCGTAGAGATAGAAGTGGTCATGCTAAGCCTGCAGATTTATGTGTTCAGTAATTGACCGAGCGAGCGAAGCGTCTCTGCTTCAAGTCTGGCAAAATTTATGTGTTCAGTAATTGACTGAGCGAGCGAAGCGTCTCTGCTTCAAGTCTGGCAAAATTTATGTGTTCAGTAATTGACTGAGCGAGCGAAGCGTCTCTGCTTCAAGTCTGGCAAAATTTATGTGTTCAGTAATTGACCGCGCTAGCAAAGCGTCTCTGCTTCAAGTCTGGCAAAATGTATGTGTTCAATAATTGACCGAGCGAGTGAAGCGTCTCTGCTTCAAGTCTGGCAAAAATTACTTTCTTTTTTCTATAAGTTGGTTGGTGTATTCCTCTACGGGTCGTATTTTACAACCATCATCATCGTCATTGCAGCCGAAAGACGTCTACTGCTGGAGATAGGCCTCTCCTAAGCACCTCTTCAACAAGATCTCTTCGTTTCTGATTCGATCACATAGGGAAACTCCAAGCATAGCCTTCTCCATTGCCCTTTAGGTGACTTTTAGCCTTCCAATAAGGCCCATAGTGAGCGACCACGATTCAGATTCATATATTATTCGCCAATCACGAAAATATTTCATCACATTACTGTATTAGTATTTCGTTGCTTTGCGTCATGCACAGCTATAGTTTTCGACGCACGCCATTTAATCCACATACAGTTACGGACCCAGTTATTACGCAGAAATACTTTTTGTATCGCAATACCGGTCAATAGTGCGCACAATGGCGCAGAATTGTGCTGTTAGGCTTCCGAAGGGTGAGCTTGATAATCGTAATGGCAATGGCAGTTTGCGACACAATTCGATGCGTGATAGGCCGCGGAAGTGTGTACACAACACTACGATCAGATTCTGCAAATATTTGCATAAGTTTGCTTCATGTTTTGTCTTTGTGACGAACTGGCCAGAGACAAAGAAGGGACTTATTGCGTAAACTCTGATTTTTAATTTGCTAGACCAAAATGACAGCCGCGGTCGACACTTTTTGTCATTTTGACCTTTATGTCATTTTAGTCTAGCAAATTAAAAATCCGAGTATAGTTTTATTTTATGCTGACTTTGGCTGGAGGCCCTGTTTATTAGGCAATAGTCTGCTTAAGCAGGTGACAACCTTCAAGGTAGGCCTGGGAACCGCCCTTCATAAAAAGAAATATATTGTGACTTCGCCGGGAGCCAATCTGCGTCGTTTTAGGGTAACCGCATCAATCACGTTATCATGATCGTGCCAGATTGCCAGTCTATAGTATACGTATTTAAAAATATTTGAATAACTGACTGATAACAAAGCATGCTGATAAATTGACCTGGTTTTCAGTACTAAGTACCAAAAATAGAAATAGTGGCGCCGATTCCCTTGTTCACAAACTAAAACTAAGTTCAGTGCTTCTTTTTCTTTCTATTTCATTAAGAAAAGGACAAACGATAAATATTAGTTTGGTCCTGTCAAATTAAGATACTACATATAAAAATACGTCAATTTACGTCAGGCGCTTACTAATTTGACAGGACTAAACTAATATTTATCTTCTACCCTTTTCTTAATGAAAAAGATGCACTGAACTTAAATTTAGTTTAGTTTGTGAATAAGAGAATCGGCGCCATTGACTAATTATGATAGCAAAGTAAAGTAAGTTTTTTAGTAAGTGGCGAAATGTGGGTGTACTACTACAGAGGGGCTGAAAAGTTTTGATTTAAGCCTAGGGATGAGCCGCGGGTGACTGAGATGTTTGTGGATTAATTACTAAATGCGTAATGATGCTAATGACATGAAACTTTGTATTAATATTAAAGAGGGTATTCTCAAATTAGTAATATGCAGCGCGAGATAATAATTACACTTGAAGGTAGGTACTTAGGCTCAAAACTTTTCAGCCCTTCTGGTATGTATAACTATGCCTAACCCTTTAGGGGAACAAAGTGTGATGTTATGTAATGCGTAAAGTAAATTTTCATTTGATCTCATATGACCCAATGAAGCAAATCCAAAGAGACAATGGTGCCGATTCTTTAACTAAAATAAACTAAAATATATAGGTAAACTAAAATTAGAGAATCGCTGTCTTTTACTAACAGGCAGCGCGAGAAAAGGACGGCTATAGCTATATGCACTAAATTAGAGATGTCAAACTAGTTTACATCTTGCGCTTCACCGTGTTTTTACGTGTCGTGTGAATTTGTATGGACATAGTAGTTCCAACTAAAGACAGCTCTAATTTACGCCCATCTCTTTCTTGTTTTATTAGAGAGAATAAATTAGCAATAGCCTAAATTAAGTTTAGTTTGTGTACAACAGAATCTGCATCGATTTCATGCAGGAGATAATTATTTTGGTATTTCTCAGCAGGTCGTTATTTTCCGAGAAATTGAATTTTATTGCCAGGGACTGCAGTCTCGACATAAGATAGCGATCGCTTTACGACCGAATTCGGTCGCAAAGTCCTAATGGGGTTAATAGACCGTCAAAATTGCTTGAGAAGCCCGAAAAAATCACGCGCTTTTCATGCAATTTTGACCGTCTAGGGTCCTCTTTAGGCCTTTACGACTGAATTCGGTCGTAAAGCGATCGCTATCTATGTCGAGACTGCATCCCCTGACCTGTATTCAAGTCGGCTGCCCCATTTGAAAACCTAGTAAGGACTTAAAACGTAATTTTACAGGAGAGCGTATCAACGTAAAGTGGTCATGGGGCAGTGAATGGGCTTACTAGGTTTCGATGCTTAAATATATCTGCTTATTTGTGAGTTTTTAATGCTGTGTAAAAACACAACCTAGCAAGCACACCTAGTAAGTCCCTCCCAGATACAAAAGTATCTGGGAGGGACTTACTAGGTTACTAGGTTAGTTATAAAATGATTTTTGCAAAAAGTGTCCCTTACTAAGTTTTGAAATGTGACAGCCGAAGTGCTGTTTTGTTTCCATAAAAAGAAATCGCTATCGAATAAAAGATTTGTTCGCTGAATAACGCTTATTATTGTGCGTACCGTACTCGTATGCGCCTATGCGCGTTACAATGCAGCCGCTTTCTTGCTGTTGGCCTTTTAACTTCGTTGGCGAGATCAGCGATACGTTATTGCTATTTTAATAGCAGCTATATTTACCTGGTCCTTTATCCAAAACTCCAAACATTTGTGAAAAAATCGTAACGAAGTTGGTTCCTTTTTTTTGTAGTGGTTTATATTTTTGCTAATCTATGATCAATTTTTTTTCTGCTGTACATTCTAAGCCACAAAAATGAGCCTTGCTATATTGTGAATTCTCTGGATTCCTTCTGGTCTCTCAGACTTGCCTTTTTGCAGTCTGTGATTCTATAACATTTTTGCTTTCAGCCAGTGCAATAAAATGAACAACGCGCAATTCAGCAGCTACGCGTGCTACAATCGCTGTATTGCGTTGCGCCATACATTCTCTCGTATCCGAGCGGACTGCGGAGGCAGTCGGTCGAGAGCGCGCAGCCGTAGCGTGCGTTGCGCATCGAATGCTTATCTTAATTCAAAAACTGCGCCAATTTGAAAGTTGACTAAAAAAAGTTTTTAATTGTGCATAATCTGTTCAGTGACCACGTGACATTTTAAAGGATTCGAAAGAGGAATTTTTACTTTTTTTTATTGTGTAAGTATTCTGTTTTTCTTTTGTGTGCCACATTATGCTTTGTTATATTTTTTACTTTGTAAAACTGCTTTATGAGATTAGTAGTGGTCGCGTTTAATATTGCGGAAATGTAAACTAAGTTCAATTATGCGCTCCACACATGAAATTTCAATTTTCTACTCTGTTTTATTAGTTTAAATTTTACAAAGTTTTTGTACTTTGGCGCTATACGGTGCACCATTCAGCTGTAGGTACTCGGCTCTACGTAAAAGTGTATTCACGAAGTTTGAAATTAATATAATATTCCTTTTAAATTAATTTTAACATTGGCACAGAGGCTATATTTTAACAATAACTTTATTTAAACGGCTCCTTGACAATAATTATTTTTTATTGTTGTCTCAAATATTTCTAAATGTCCAGAAACAAAGTTTTAAAACAGTCAAGGTTAGTTCAAATATTTTATGAAATAAAAAGACGAAGAATTTTCTAATTGGACATGCAACGTTTTCATTTCTTATTAATAGCATTGTTTTTGTTATACCTACTTACTGAGTACATACTGCAATGAGCTTTGAAACAACGGGCGTTTTATTTGCCTTCGACAGTGATTCCTCAAAATATTCTTCGTTAAAGTGACCTGTCATTAATACTTCTGATACTTGGGAACGAAATTGTTGACATCTCACTTTACCTAAGTGTGCTGCCGGTCTATTCTGTAAAAATCTCACCGTGAAAACTTAGGTGAAGTGAGCTGTTCTTCCACCTAATGCTAGGGATTGATACTATTGACAGCTCACTCCACGCTCACTTCACCTGTGTTTTCACGGTGTGATTTGTACAGAATAGTACTGCAGAATAGACCAATTCTCTGGCTGATGAGTTCGACAGAGAATAACGAACATTATGAAAAAAGTACCTATATATCCGGTATAGTGAGGTAGTAAATTAAAAATATAGTTAAGCACAAAAACGCGCATTTACTTTATCTTAATTAATTTAATGTTGTCGTGATGCTTGCAAGTGCAGCTGTAGTAATTAATTTTAATCTTTTACGGAAGCAGCTGTAGCAAAACGTCTTACAAATGAATACTTTTTTTGTTCAACTGTCGTAATTAAAAAGAATGCGTCTGCTACTATCTTTTACATTTTATTTGTTTATGGTTTAGTAATAATTCAAGAATTTTATCACGCATACCGCTGATGTGACAACTTCTACAAACATAATTATTCTTACAGGAAAAGTTTTTAAGCACTGCGCAAATTTTCACAGGATATTCTACCCATGAATTTGAACAACTTTCACTATGGGACTAACTCCGAAAACACGAAAAAAAATCTGCTGTTTCATACAAAAGTCCAATACCTACACGACCAAAATGTTTGAACAGCTGATTCTTTTTTCGTGATTTCAAAGTTGGTCCCATAGTGAAAGTCGTTCAAATTCATGGGTAGAAAGAAGAACCTGTGAAAATTTGCGCACTGTTTAAAAACTTGTTCTGTATAAGCAAGGATTTTCAATGCATTATACCCATCAGTACCACCAGTACTAACGCTTTAAAATTTCAACAGTTATATTAGCACTAATTAGTCGGTTTTAAATGTCAGGGATCGCAAACATTTTGTGTAATGTTATGATAACATTTGAGCTAATGGGTACTTCGCAGTGTGGACTTATTGGTTCACTCGCCCTGACTCATCGGGTAGCGTACATCACACAAGGTCTGTGGGACGTAGTTCACGTAGTACAGTCATGACTCATGAGCACTAATATGTATGTATACACTGATAACTTTTAAAATTGATTTTCTCCGACTGTATTGATTTTAATTTCATTCATTTATTTATTTATTTTATCATTTATGTACACACAGATAAATACATAATAAAATACATAATTATAATTAGGAGTACAAAGGTACTGCTTATTTCTTAAGAAATTTCAGGGAGAAATGAAACAGAAATGTAGACAATAGTGTGTGAGAACAAGAAGAGAAAAACATGAATAAGCGAAGTCTTAAACTAAAATATTAACTATACCTACATGTATAACATAAACTTAAATAAATATATAAAGCTAAAATATATATACATACATATATACTACACTTATATAAATACTCACAGTTGAGAGGAAAGGTAATGCTCTTTTTCTCGATATTTGAAAAGAGACACAGTTTTTGAACAACATTTTGGAACCCATACTATTATGAAATGTATGTCTTATCTCAAAGTTGCGATCGTTATTACACGAGAAAAACTATTTTGAATTTTGTTTTGTTTAAACATATTTGTGCTCGTGACTGTACTCTAACGTAGTGATGTGTCATATTAATACCGTACAATGAAGTTACTATTTATCTTATCTAGACTAGTAGAGGTTCGTTACATAAAGTACTATAGGTACGATAATTGTTTCCTCATGGTGAAGAAAGCCCAAGTTACGTTAGGGAAAACTCAGACGACTTTTAAATGCCTTAGTGTTTTAAATAATAAAAGTATACAGATTTTTTTCCTAATACTTAACATAATATAACACCACGCCTGTATTCCTCGAAGGGTTAGACAGAGGTGTAGGTACCCATACTGCCCCCCATGTCATAATTACAATAAATAAAAAAAATAAAAAAATCTCTAAATTCAGATATAAAAAAAAGAAAAATGTTCCTTATTTAACTTGATTTAAGGATCACAGTATTGTAAAAAAGTCATAACACCAGTAACACGACTTACTGTAATAATGACATCGGGAGCAGTATAGTTCGCCCACATTTCGCCGGTTATGTTGCCTATTGCCATCAACCAGGCACAAATCTATAATCCTAAAATTCCTGCTACTACTAAAATTCCAGTTATAAAAATCAATAACACTGGCCGATTCGGGAATCGAACCAGGACCTCATGCGCACTTGCGACTACTAGACCAATACATAAAGTGGCAATCAATACATAAAAATCATTTAGCAGTACTTCATAAATTAAAATAAATAAAGATAGTTGTACAGCAGGGTACGTATTTGAATGTCGAAAATTAAAATACCTACGGTTAAAATGTCAATGTTCAAAACATCGAAAATTTAAGTAGGTATCGATTGTATCGAAATATCGAAAATTGAGCTTAAAATGTCTAAGATTGAAATTCCGAGTTATTAAAATATCGAATGACTAAATATGTCGATAGTCACTATATCTAACTTCAAAATGTCAACATTTAATACACTTAAGTTCATTCTATTTACGTTAAAAATATCTACTAGTTGAAATATCGAACTTTTGATATGGTGCCTCGGGTATTATAACCTCGGGGTGCCCTTCGCTCGGTCTTGCATCCTATGTCAATGGAGCCCCGCATTGCGGGGCTCCTATTTCTATGTAAAGGGTTTAAAGTAACCTAACCAAACCTAACCTCGGGGTGCCCTTCGCTCGCTCTTACATGCATATCTAAAATCTAATTATCTACAAAAGTGACACCTAAATAATAACTTCACGATTGACCTACGCTTGTACACTGGACACCGATTTTCGTGGTTAAAATAGGTCCTAATTGTTCCAAAACCGAATCGGGGCACGCCGACATTTTACCCGTAGGTATTTTAGTTTTCGACATTCAAATACGTACCCGTACTATTATTGTCTATCTGTGCCCGTACAGTAGCAGCGTGTATTCGTTAACAGTTTGTAAATACGTATTTACAAACTGTTAACGAATACACGCTGCTATCAACGTACGTTGATGACATGTCAAAGAACTCGTCGAACAAGATATTTTACAAATTGACTTAGGAGCGGCGGTTTCCGGTCTATGAAGATTACGATCAAAAGAAGAGATTCTAGAAACATTATGTCACTAATCAAATATTGTAATCGTTTGACGATGAGACGCCGAGTTATGTTTGAAAAGATGCTTTTGTACTAATATTTATTTATTTTATCTATTTATTTATCAACTATGGATGACTTACAGCTAAAGCAAACGGATAAAAAATATAATGTGAGACTGACAGCCAATTAAAAGTCATCACTTTTAAAAACAGATTGTAAATAAAGAGTGTGAACATCACAATACAGCTACCAAAAAAAGAGGAAAAAAATAGTTTAACATTGAAGCATAAGCTAAATTATAGGTATTCAACAAAATCTTAATTAAAAAAGCCAAGGCTCATGCACTTTCTAGCCGAGGACACGCGGAAAGGATCAAAATCATGCCGTTTAAACATGTCATTAAAGTATAAATGAATTCTGCCTGTAATTCGTAGAGGTAAATGGAACACGCAACGGTGCGTTCCATCGCTTCGACCTTCCGGGAACGTTAAAATAAAATTTGGAAAAAATATCGGAGTTATCAATAGAATGATTGAAAATTTTAAACAATGAAATACAGTCAGATATTATTCGCCGATTAATTAAGGGCAATATGCTTTCTCTTATCGAGACTAGATAGACTTATTTTCGTAATTTTAAATTGATTTGTGTTTAAAGTCTGTTTTACCCTTTTTTACCTTACAATTTAGAATGCTAATGCCAGTTTTCACTATACTAGGCGACAACTAAATTATAGCTTAAATAAAAGCGCGCCGTTGGATTCTGAGCCGTGTTTTAAATCCAACAGAGTGCTTTTATTTAGGTTATCATATTATGTGTCGCCTAATGTTAGTAAAAACGGGCATAATTGGTCTAATTTTTTTACATAAATATGGTGACCGATATTTAAACACATGATTGTACTCATGATAACAAACAACTTATATTAAGGAACTAAACCTGGAATCGCGAAAAAAAAATCTGCTGCTCCCTACATTTTGACAAGTTATGCGAACATATAAATGTATGGAACAGCTGATTTTTTTGCGCAAATTCAGGTTTAGTCCCATAGTATAAGTTGTTTGTTATCATGAGTACAATCATGTGTTTAAGTATCGGTCACTAATACCAGTCACCCTACTGGATGATTTTTATTCCGTCTTGAAAGAAATAGGGTACAATAGGTGAATGGAGTAGAAGCCTATGGCATACCCAGATTTTTTTTTGTTTTTTCAATAGCTTAGACAGAAACTGCTCTATCAAAAAATACACATTTGAAGCAAACTAGAACAATAAAAACAGAAATTTTGAAAAAAATTATAGATCGTTAAACAATATCGAAATTCAAATCTGCATCAAAATGATTTGAATTTCGATATTATTAGATAAGTCATCCAGTATATACCTTAAATTGTGAATAATAGATATTATATTATATGTTATTTTTTAAATTATATTGTGTGTTAAATTGTCCTTTAATTATAATTTCTGCGTTAGCACATAATTAAATAAGGTGCAGTGGCATTTGAAACAAGTCTATTTTAGTAAGAGTTGTAGATATTGCGTTAGTGGACTTGGACTCCTCCTAATAAGGCCTGTTTGCATACTTTAGAATGGAATTTGGTGCATTACCTTATAAAAACGGTCTGTTATTACTAGTTAGATATATTGCTGTGACTAAGGCCTGTGTTCACCAACATGCAAACCACCGGTTAGGCATTTAAACAGCTGATTTATGTCAAATTTCCTAAGGAAAGAACTGATTAAATATCTAAACAGCCGTTTAAAAAGTCGGTGAACCTACCTACCCTAAGGGCTGTGTTCACCAACATTCAATCTGCCGATTACATATTCAAACAGTTGGTTTATGTCAAACTTCCTTCCAAATTTGACATAAAACAACTGTTTAAATACCTAACCGGTGGTTAAAATGTCGGTGAACACATACCTAAGAGATGATTTTTTGATCCGTAGTTAACTCAAACAATGGTTAAACATAGTAACTAATAATTGAGTTTTGGCTAAATGTGTTTACCAAAACGCCATTATTTACTATTTTTTAACACGAATGAGTGTATTTATTGGCCTTTCACATTTAGACAAAATTCAACCATTACATACTATGTTTATGGACAGAAAACCAGCCCTACGTAGAGGTCTTTAAAACTCTTATTTTGCGAAGGTCCACCACACAGCAAACATGCTATGACTTTGCTTACATTTTCACTCGAATTAACATAGGATTCTGACACATAGCAGTCTGACATTCATTACTCACCTCGATGGTATAAAGACGTGAGTTGATGTACATAATATGTGCACTACTCCGATATGAATCTCATACCAAGGTAGGTTTCATGGGCTTGGTTGCTAAGAATCTGATAAATGAATGACATTGGCGTGGCTGGGCATTCTTATCGTCTGTACACGTCGATATATCTTTTCAGTAATCATATAGTAATTATTGGTAATGATAGCTTTCAGCGTATTTTGGTAACAGAAAACATAACATCATCATAGCCTATAGGGGAAATCTAAGGTAATGTTTGCCTAAGGAGAGATACCTTATAGTACACCCACATTTCGCCAGTCAAGTTTAAATCCCATGTAATGAGGGCGAGGTTATTGCCATCAATCGGGCACAAAAATCCTGACTGTTACCACAGATTAATACAGATGGGACACTCCGCAGTTTAGGTATGAAGCTACAAGTACGCGGCGGGCTCGACTTGCCGGGCCAATTCAGTGCGGGCTGCCGCGCACCGGCCGGCTCGCACGGTCAGTTCGATACTCACTCACACGCCGCGTCGTAAAAGAAGAAAACCATAATGAGTCAGAAGGTATAAGAGTTACGCGATAGAAAGAGAGGCAACTTGTAGGTGAATATAACTGTAGGTAATAAGCGTTGTGCGACCTGAATTGCATTTTATTGTGTCGTAACAAGAGTCGCTTTTATTTAAATGATTATGCGGAGTATCCCATCTGTATTAATCTGTGCTGTTACTGAGAAATTCTATATGGAAAAACCCGACCCGGGAATCGAACCTAAGACCTCATGCTCAGCAGTAGCGCTTGCAACCATTAGACCAACGACGATTTTGGTAATAACTGTAACACAAAAATGTATAATATGAATGAACGAATGAATGAAATGCACCGACCCCAGCGTGGTTTGACCAGACTCGATTATTCGAATGTACCCAAAGATTCACACTAGCCCCTGTTGCCTTATTGTACATGGTGGAACAGAGACCTTTGCATATCAAGGAGTAGACCGGGGGGCGCGATAATGTTTCGTGCCCTTAGGATATGGGAAGATTAACGGATATGCATCCTAAAGTAGGCAATGGAATTGTGGAGAGTTGGACGCCAGGTTGGTTCAGGTCCAGCTTCACTGGTGAATCTTTTGGGGGGGTTCAACCACATAAATGCATCTACTAACAATTAAGTTCTCAATAAGCTTGCAATGTTTGCCTTGAAGTGATTCGCTATTAAGGGCGGTGTTCACCGACTTTAAAACAACTGTTTAGATTTTAAATCAGTTGCTTCCTTAGGAAATTTGACATAAACCAACTGTTTAAATCCCTAACCGGTGGTTTGAATGTTGGTAAACACAGGCCTAATTGCAATACATTTTAATAACCAAGATATAAAACCTTATATTTGTACAGCTGAAAGGCCGAATATAATGAAACACACATCTTAAGAACTTAGCTACCTATATTCTTGCAAATAATTATATATCATTCATTCATTCATTCATTCATAGTAAGTAAGTAATACTTGTTGTATAGGGTGATATTTTATTTTACTTTAGATAGGTTTCTTTTTTATTTGAGATGGGTTTGCTCTTGACTCTAGTCTAGGTCAGAGATGACAGAGGCAAAGTCGACGATGGAGTGAGCTTACCCAGAAGAAGCCTGTTCACTCTCACTTTGAAGAGATTAGGGTTGTATGCGCTCGGAAACACAGACGCAGGTAGTGAGTTCCACTCTTTTGCTGTGCGCATTATAAAATACATTTGGAAGCGCTTAGTGCGAATTGGTGGAATAGCAACCAGGTAGAGCTGGTAACTGGCAGTGCGTCTAGGTACAAACTAAAAACCAACATCAGAGCTAACCAAAAAGCAGAAACACCGTCGTAAGGAAACAGGAAAACCGAAAATAAAATATTTGCTTGTCTATAAAGAAAACTGCTAAGGTCATCGCAATCTTTCTCTATCTTATCAATGCTTACCTATACAGTTTACTTACAAATAATTTATCTAATCTACTCTCATGTAGATTGACAAGGATTAATTAATATATTTCGGAAATAACAATTTGTTTATAAACATTGAATTATTTTATTTCTCACGTCTCGTCGCGTCGCGTCAATTGAGAACAGCACCCTAATTGCGTAACACGCTATCAATCGGGATCGGTTTCATTTTGACAGTTCAACAACATTCATTGCGTTATTTACGTTGATGAGCAGACAAATTTTTCGAACATAGGAAGCAATGGATTAGCAATATGCTTCAAAATGGTTCAGATCCCGATCGATAGTGTGTTACGCAATTAGGGCGCAAGTAACTGAGATGTCTCGTCGAACCAGAGGTAAACAACATTTTATTGCCATCGCTTGATCTACATCGCTTGGTCTATATTTTTTTTTTATCAGTGAATACTTATCGCATTTTGCCTCGATCTTGCTCAGGGTTTTTCTATTTTATTTTCGACAAGCGGAGTCACTTATATATATCTTAATTCGTTTTGATAATATCTATGAATAATCCTTTTTATTGTAGGATTACATATAAATAATAAATTAATATTAGGGAAATACCTACTCAATGATACCGTGACAAGAAAACAACATCATATCGTTTTGGTGTGTTTGTATTATTATTAGATATTATTGTAATTATAAATCAAGGAGAATTTATCGTGTTTTCTGGCTACTAAAATTAAACACCATTCCAAACTATGAATGCCTTTCTTTATTTAAAAAAAGTAACACGCAGTTTCCTGTACAAAACGTACACACTTTCAAACTTCGAAGATGGTATCGAACGTTACATTATGGTCATACCACACATCATAGACATGACCTTATCAACAATACCAGTCTAATAAAAAAAAAGAGTACCAGTCACGAACACACAATTTCGAACCTTATTTCGTACGAATACAGTCGCTACTCTGTATTTACATTAGGAGGCAGTAGTAGTTGTTGTAAATTCTTACATTTTACTATGAAGGCAGTTCCGTGATAGGAATGAGCGGCCATTTGTATGGTAATCCGATAGAAATATTTCGGTATGTGTCGCTCGTGTTTGCTTAGTCTCGAAGTTATCTTCAAGGCACGTAAATACAAAGTTATAATAACAAAACGACGGGCCTACGTAAATTCTTTGATATAATATCTGTATTTACTGGGAATTTGTATTATGTATGTACATCTTATCAGCGAAAAGTTGGCATTTTAAGGAGCCTTCGATGGCAGATGGCGTTTTTAAAGACACACCTGTGCTTACCTACTCGACGATTTATACAGGCATTTGATAACCTACATATTATGTTAAAATACACCTGAATTACTTATTTGTATATCAGTAAAATACTAATTAAGCATTAATTATGCGAAACGATAAAATTAGTAACACTTTTTCAGTCAAATTAGCGTCAATATCTGTAACACAGTGATTTAATAAATCAAAAAGGCGGGAAAATATTTTCTTGTCTATTGTTTGGGTACATAATTGAAATATCAACTATGATGAATAGTTTGCGTGACCTTGAATGGCAAACTTTAAATTATGTGCTGGGAAAAAGTGAAAATTGTCTCTGACATTGACAAATTTTGTAGCGGTTTTTCCACGCTTAATCTTGGAATAGCGCGAAGAAGCAAGATCGTTGCTCTTTTACATCAGGTAAAAGCTACAAACAGTTACAAGGCATCAGGTCGTTGCCAATCTACGCAACTATTTTACGTGGGTTGTCTCTCTGAGACATTTCAAGATATGATATGATGACATGTCATTTTATATTATTCCATTTTGTCATCTTTGAACAAAAAAGAAACAAAACGTCTTATCAATTTTATTAAGAAAAACAACAACGTTTATAAAGCAACTGTAAGAGTACAATAAAGAAAATAAAGCAAGGTTACTCAAAAACTCATCTCAGAAACACAGTTTCGTTGCATTGAGATCTCTTGACAAGTGATGCGAAGAGCAATCGAATGTTACACCACACTTCAAAAGTAAGAAGATTATATCGATCTCACGATTGACCGTAACTTCGTAATTAGGTTAATATGGGCAGATCATAATGTATGGGCGTTACAAACATACATTGCATGTGTCCATATAATATGACACAGAGGCCATATGACTCATAAAATTATTATAAACCAGAGTGGAAATGATGCTCTGATGTTCATGGGAACATTAATCTCGATGAACAATCAAAAGTAATTGGGACATTTCTGATTTTGTATTGTTTCATCATTATCATTTCAGTTTCAGCCGAAAGACGTCTACTGGACATTGGCTTTGTATTTCATAATGTTGGAAAATATCGAACATACTTTTTCGAAACACTTTCATTCACCTAACTGTATTTTTGCTGTAATGAATTCGAAATCGCCTTGTTTTTTTCTTCCTATAAACAAATGTTGAGGTGTCCAATAGGCACTTGAGGCAATTTTATGAATATTAGCACCCACAAAAAGTACACTAACATGGCTTCTCATTCAAAAATTCCTCCACCTCGCGGTCCACCGGAAGCTTTTATGAATATTGTTCTGTCTCGGTTCACGGTCTTATTTCAAGGAATGGCGAATACCATAAATTTAATAATCCTGATTTGTAGCTCCACTGGATGAGGCTTCTTGGATGACAAAGTTTTCATCGTTATTGAATAGGAGGAGTAACAATTAACTAAAAATTATACCCAAAAATGCATCAGCGCATCTCGTGAAACAAAGATCAGTATTCCATTGATGTCTAACCTCTTTAGAATCTATGCTGCTCAGCCTTGAACCCAAAACAGTGGAATGTTGACGAAAACGAAAGTCAAACGGAACGCGCTAAGTAGGCCCAGCGCGACCTCTATGGTTCACTGCTTCCATGGCTTTGTTTTATTTTTTGACATTACTGGCCAAAAATACACGGAAAATTTCTTAACGTGGAGTTATTTTTAAAGATAATATTCGGAACAAAAAATAGAATATCGAAATATTGTAGACTGTGGGCTTTCAAATGCTTTTGAAGGTCTTGCAACAAGCCCCTTTTTAAAGAACGGTGGTTTCAAAACTTAATGCTGTGGTGGCTTAAAACTGGTACATAAACTTGCTTCTAATTAGTCAGATTGTACTAACAAGAAAATATCGTGAGCATGCGCAGTGATTTTCTTCTCTTATCTGCATACAGTTAGGTTTTTTCATGCAGTTACAGGATGAAAATGTTGGAAACAAAGTAAATACGTAAATTTCTTTTGTCATCACCTTGTCTCGTCAATTTTAAATCAAGAACGGTATCCAGAGTATCCACAGCAAAACTTTACGGTTACCAGTGGCTGTTTTAAAAGGGACTGAAGTAAATACAAAAGTTGGTTCTTCCAACTTTAATGTTTCTTTGTCTGCATAGATCGGCTTTCTACTGGTGTTTAAAATGGAAAAATAAGATTATAATTATTTGAGACGTAATAATTGAGTTTTCTAATGAAGGATCACGTTTAGAACTTCCGAAAATCATGATGCTTTTATGTAGGCCACAGTCAAAGCGTAACGTGGGTCTACCCTTGCTACTAATTTTGCTGACTGATATTATACGTAACTTCCTACTACGTACGAAGATATAAACCAGCGAAAAGAAGGAAGATAATAGGATAGTCGTATGTACGGTACTACCAAGTAATATAGTACTAAGGTCTTCATACCACACGAGACAGACAAGACTAGCCATTAGTTCCTATATGTTACGAAAGATTCGTACCCAAAATTAAAACTTAGAAACTAGGTAGGAACTTAGGTAGCGCACTACTCAATCATTCGCCACATGTGTATTGTGACAACAACCCGCATTTAAATAACAACGAAATAGTATACAGAACACGTATTTCCGTATTTACAACAATGCTGGTTATGATAGTCGTAAAACTGACAACTTGGCCACGCTTTCTCACGGGGTTATGTAATGGCCGCGGTTTTCGGCGGCTGTGGCTCTTGGACAACGGGAAGTGTGCCCTATGCATACTAATCTGAACATAGTGGATTGATTGCGTCAGAGTAACGTATTTTGACATGTTTGGTGAGGGTCAAGGAAGGTTACAAAAAGGATGGTAACAAAAAAGAACGAGAACGTTCCAACAAAAATCGGTGAAGTAAAAATTAAATAAATATCGGTTAAGGCATTGATTTTCTACATCAATGGGTAAGGGTATTATGAGGCTCATCAATTTATTTTATTATAAATGGTTGTATATTGTAATGTGTACTATTTTTCTCATTAAATATTAAATCAACGGAAGCTGTTTTTAAAACATTTAAGAAACCGGGCAAATACATCATTTAAGGTCATCAAATAAAAATCATAATTTGCACTTAGCATAATAATAAAGTTCGGGTTAATTTCACGACACATAAATACAACACATTTACTAAAAAACAACAGTTTACAATCGTTCGCATCATTTTGCTGACGGTCACATAAATCGATATTAATTTACAAAATAAATCAATTTAATCTAAAATGTTATATAATATAATAGCCACTTATTTTTTACGACCCGTCGGGCTATTTTTAACGAAGAATAAAACTATGCAGAAAGGTTAATTAAAATGTTTTATTGTTATACCTATGCTTTGTTTTTTATCTCAGACTAAAAACATAACTTTAGCAGATCGTTATGTACCTACCACCGTACTTATAGGTAATACTCGTAGATACCGTGTTTATGGAAATTTCAATTCATTGCATCGCACAAACAAAATATCACGCCGTCAAAGAAAAAAGCGAAGAAGAAAATGGGATATCGAAGAACACAGATCAGTTTTGGGGCCTAGTATTCAATCAATGATCCTGACCAATTCCTGTGCTTACAGAGGTATTTGGAAGTAATATTTTTTTCTTTCTTTTGTACGTAAACTCTGTGAATTATTGCTACTAGCTGTCAATGCTAACAACTGCTTGCCAACCTGGCTATCATTGTAAACGTTTCGCGTCGTGGCTTCATATTACACTTTCATGTGACGCCAAATAGACATGACAGGTTGCGCCGCCTTTGATTGTTCAACTTAGACGGTTCTGAACTTTATGGCATAACTTAGTAGGCGCCTGAGTACTTTTAAACTATGCTTTTAATAGGTACCTTTTTCTCCATAATAAATAACGCAAGCTAAGACGCCACAGGACGCTACGCCTATATATTATTATCTCATACTAGCTTCAGCCTGTGACTTCGTCTGCGTTCTAACTGGCTTCATTTTGCTCGGCTCTTAAGGGTTGTAGCGCGATGTAAATAACCTATAACCTTCCTCGAGAATTGGGCTATCAAATGCAAGAATAATTTTTCAAATCCGAGTGGTAGGTACTTACTTCAAGAGGTTACCTACAAACTAAACAAACAAAAACCTCTTTATAATATAGTATAGATTGTGAAGCAGAGCGTAACCAAATGGAACTGCGTTTGAATTTAGAATGCCTTATTTACTGTTTAAAGAAACATCCACATTTTCATTCACCCTGTTGCTTGTTATGCGATCGGAAGTAACTTGAGGTGTGAATAATCGATTTAAGTGTTCATGTTATAAAACTGATTACATTGCCAGTACGTGACATTAGTTCAAATTGATCAGCATTAAGTAAAAACAAAAGCGAAGAGGTTAAGTGTCATTTCCCTGTGTTATGTTTACCAATGTCATTGGATATGCGAAATTAAAAGCACATCGGAATGTTTAAAATTAAAATTCTGTTTTAAACACAGGTCTTTTGTATTTTTGGTAAATATTGTGACAGTGTTTCACGGTTCCATTTTGTTAAAGATTCATTGAATGTTTGAATACTTTTTGTTCATTATCATCATCATTATCAGCCGAAAGACGTCCACTGCTGCATACAGGCCTCCCCCAAGCATCGCACTTCAACCGGATCTCTTCATTTCTTATTCGACCACATATTGAAACTCCAAGCACAGCCTTCTCCTTTGGAAGACTTTTAGCCTTCTAATAAGGCCCATTGTGAGCGACTACATTTCAGCGTCGTAGGTCATCATTGGCATCACGCACTGGTCAAAAAGTTTCGTCTTAAAACACTGCGGTATGTGAGACGAGAATATATTACGAGCTTTCCGAACGTTGTGCAGCCGAGTCGGATTCGAAGATTGGCCTCTTTCTCGAAGTTGGGCCTACCTAACTGGACAGTTTGTCCTAGGTAAACATACTCGTCTACAACTTCGAGTGTAGCGTCTCCAATCTTCATGAGAGTGGGTGTTATATGGGCATTTGACATAACCTTTGTCTTGTCCATGTTCATTTTAAGACCCACTCTTTCGGAAGCTCTACTGAGGTTGTCGAGCATTGTGGTGCTACTGAGGTCCTCCATCATGACTACTAACTGGTAAACCAACCGTTGCAGTACCTACATAACTTGAATCATCGTTAATTTTGAATGAGTCAGTTCCTTTTATACTTATAAGTACTTAACTGTACCTACCTACCAACTTATAAAAATATGTATAACTGTGGAATGGCGTTCCCTTTTTTACCAATTTTCAATAACACGCGGGGTAACAGAAATTACAGTTATAGTTTATATTGAGAGGATGAGTAACAGAGTCATGTGTAATAAAACTCTAATAAAAGCAGGAACCATAAATCTCTTTGCTAATTGGAATGACAACGTAATTGATCCCGGGAATCGGTCATAGTAGAACTACATTCAGCTGAGGACATTTAGCTTCATGATTCAGTGTTGTTTGCAAACAATTTAGTCATGTGAGCACATCGGATGAGATTTCCAACATTGATATGTAATCACTAATCACGCATTCTACGATTAAAGTCGGGCGAACTAGCGAAAACCGAGTGACTTGGTTAAGCGACGTTACACTGAACAAAGTAGACAAAATAATCAGCAGATACACCTATCTTCTATTTGTCGATTCCTCAGACACTGAGACATAATATTTATTGAGCTCTTGTTAGATAATATCAACTTGTCAACGTGAGATAAAGACCGTAAGACACACACATGAGACAATGCTGGTAAAATCCCTGACATTGTCATCGGCGAGTAAGTGAAATTTTATGCTATAGGTGCTTCGCAAACAGCTATCGTGGATTATATAGCGTTTACCGACTTTCCCTCTAAGAGCTAGTGACTGTTTCTCTTAAATGACTTGAGTAAATCGTATGAGGATCTCTCTTTCCTAGGAAATGGTGAACTAGCATCACGTTGGAAGCCATGAAATATGACCCGGAGTCTGGAGACGACTTTAGAATATCAACAAGTAAAAGTAAATAATAAATTAACAATAACAACTGATAAGCTTATTGTTTTTGCTTTGCAACATTTTTCTGAATTAATACGAGATTAATGCGTACAATCACGGAGATTTATTTTTGTAATAAGCTTTCTTACTGAACGTTTGTTTGGGAAATGGAGATCAATCAATCTGCCTAGCCTTTTCCCAACTATGTTGGGGTCGGCTTCCAGTCTAACTGGATGCAGCTGAATTTTACATGGAGCGACTGCCTATCTGACCTCCACAACCCAGTTATTGGGTAATACGATACCCCTTGATGAGACTGATTGTCAGACTTTCGGGCTTCTGACGACCCGTAACGACTGTCAAAGATCCACGAATGACAGCCGGGAGCAACGGCTTAACGTGCTTTCCGAGGCACGGAGGAGTCTCGATATGTAAAGATGGTCACCCATCTACGGACCAACCCCAGCAAGCGTAGCTTAACCTGATGGATCGACCCGTGCGGCTGTTATTACTTAGCCACAAGCTCCTCTTTGGGAAATGGAGACTAAGGGCTAATTGTCCATAGTTAAACGAAAAAGATCCAATTTCAATCCAAGATTTTTTCGTTTATCTATGGACAATTTGACGCGGTCAAGAGCTGTCAGTGTCAATATTCCGTTGGATTATTATGTCCATAGTATTCGGCAACAATGAAAATGATGATACCTACTGATAGGATTGTACTATGCGCTAGTTTCGTCGGTGAAATTCGCTGTGAATAGAATACAATATCATGGCGAATTGTTGAAACAATGAACTGTTTATTTTTGCTGCAAATAGAGTAATTTGTAAAATTATTTGTTACAGGTATTGATGTCTTACTACGTTTTGGTCTAGCCCCGTGGATATATAATAATAGGTAAGAAACCATCCAAAATATTATTGACATACATTTTTCTAATTTATATACTGGATAACTTTTACCGTTTAGAAAAAATTGGATATAATAGGTAAACGGTGTGGAAGCCTATGGCATACCTAGATTTTATTTATTTGAAAAATAAAAATCGATATTCAAATCATACGCACTACGCAGTGTGTAGTGCGTATGATTTGAATTTCGTTATTTTTTACGATCTATAAAGTTTTGTAAAAATTTATGTTTTTTCTATTGTTCTAGTTTACTTTAAATGTATAGTGTTTATTGATAGAGCAATTTCTACTATAGCTATTGAAAAAAACTAAAAAAAGAACTAGATAGGTATGTCATAGGCTTCTTCTCCGTTCACCTATTGTACCCTATTTTTTTCAACACGGTAAAAAAATCATCCAGTATATTATGGTAAGTGTTATTAATTGAAAATTATTAATAATTATACACCATTATTAATAATTACCTCATGATTTGGTATTGGTCCAGTAGGTAATTGCCACGTTGTATGGAAATGCTGATTCTTTGGACAAAAATAGTACCTACCTACCTACCTACCCTAAATATCAAATGCCACCCGAAAATTCAGATTCATCATAAAAAGGGAATAATATCCTCTCCCTTATCTTCATTGCTCAATTCAGTTTCCTTCGAGATTCGGGGCATTCAAGCCAGACTATCAAACATCCAGGATACCTCTATCTCATTGGCCACAAAAACCCCCGCGTCCGCTCATCCGGTAGATAAGCAGCTCCACTCTATTTCCCGATGAGCACAATAATCGCGATGAGCATGGGAATTTATAAATAGGTAGTGCTGTTTTAAACGACACCGCTCATGTTTCATTTCTGCTCCAGTTCCGAAACACAATACTATCGCGCATGCGCGCCGGGTGTCGTCAAGGGATGCGTACGCGCACCGATTATGGTTATTGAACTCGGTATTTATGTATTTATTGCTCTCTCCTGTTACTCTGTGTGCTATTTGATTTTTTCGGAAATAATTCAGCGATGGTCTCATTCCTTTTTCACCTTGGTTTCTACAGGGTCAAATTTAAATTGGCTAGCGAAACTCCAGAGACGTGATGGGTCTCGATATCAAAACATAATAAAACAAAAAGAAATTAATTTGATGATGTTTTTTTTTATGAGGTCATCAACCGCTGCGCCGGTACTGTAGACTTTACTTAAAATATCAGTTTTTTTGTGTTAACTTCACAGTGATGGGTATCGATGTCTCAACACGATAAAACAGATATTGGAGTCGATTCCCTTGTTCACAAACTAAACTAAATTTAAGTTCAGTGCATCTTTTTCTTTCATTTCATTAAGAAAAGGACAGACGATAAATATTAGTTTAGTCCTGTCAAATTAAGATACTCCATAGACAAGTTTAGACGTGATTAAAAAAATGGCTACTAAAAATACGTCAATTTACGTCAGGCGCTGACCAAATTGACAGCACTAAACTAATATTTATCTTCTGTCCTTTTCTTAATGAAATAGAAAGAAAAAGATGCACTGAACTGAAATTTAGTTTAGTTTGTGAACAAGGGAATCGGCGCCATTATCAACTCAAACTTCAAGTAACAACAGTGGTCATTGACACAAAAAAAAATCATCAAATCTTTTTTATTTTGTTGTGTTTAGATAATTGTTATCGATACCCACGTCTGCGGAGTTTCGCTAGCTAATTTAATTTGACCCTGTATACGTATTAGTATTATCAGACCTCATAGACACGCAAACTCAATCATATGTGTTATCATATCACTTATCTAATGTATAAATTCAAGCTAAGTAAGATCGATCGCCCAGTGAATCGATTGAATCTCTCGAAAATTACAAACAAAACAACGCCAGGTGACTGACTCATCTGACCCATTTTTTCAAACCGTAATAACAAACAACGGTACATTCGGAAGAAAAACAAACTATTTGTCTGTACAAGAAGAAAAGTTCAGCACGTACCTAGCTCGTCACTGAAAAAAAAAACAGAGCAATATGCGTCATTGGTGTACGTGTTGTTTTTATGTTGCGTGCCTGTGACTGAATTTATTTTTTGTTTATTAATAATGGTCTTGGTAATTTTCATTCTTTTTCCGTGAAATCTATTCAGGTAGAGCGCTGGAAATTTAATATAATTCAGTATTAAATACGTATGTGGTTTGAGTCAACGAGACTATGTAAATAACAAGTATTTTCGTTTTAGTGCAGCAAAGTCGAATTGTCGAAACGAACTCTTGCCCCTCCTTAGTCCTAGGGGCCAGATTAATAACAGTAACTAATCATTTCCGTAAAGAAAATCCTTGGCCGTACCGCAAAACCACAACAATACATAATTAAATATGTCAACATAACAATCTAAATGAAATAAATATGATAATATATCAATCGGATAAGCATTTTACGTTAACAGGTATCAAATAAACATAACTTTCTACGATTAGTAGTAGATTACCTACATACAAACACACCTCGCTACACACTTATGTGGGTCACAGATTAAAAATATTGAATGTGTACTCATAGATAAAACACATTTATGATCTGTGGTCATAGAGATTGAAGTAAATGCGCAAATTGGTAAGATTATTGGCATTTTTTATCGTTAACACATAACATTGATCGTTCAGCTATTATCGTTACTATGTGTTACGATTTGCTTTTGTTTCGGGGGGCCTTTTCCTTAAGTCCGTCAACGAAGATACGGGTCCGTCCAAAAGTACCCCTTGGTATTCATTTTTCAAATGGGTTAAGCCGCTTTACACTTTTTCGGACGGGTTAAAATTTATCGGAGTAGGGACAACGGTCAAATCGCCCCTTTAATCAAAATCCGAAATAACTCAAAATTTCTATTTTGTGGGAAAACGCATTAAAAGTTTCACATTGTCTACCTTAATGGCTTCAATTTATCACAAAAAATAAAGAAATCTCTGTCATTTTCATCGTTATCGAGTCGGATGTTGGACTGAACGATTCTCCGTGCGAAATTAATTCAGTTTATAGTAAAAAGTCGAAATATGTAACTTTTGAGTTATTTCGTTTTTTGATTAAAGGGGCGAAATCGTGTTCTCATTAATTCTTAGGTCGGGCCCCAAACTAATGTTATGTCCGTAGGTGATACAGGGTAGGAATCCCTCGTAACTTCGACCGAAACTATGGATTTGTTGCTTAGAAGGTAGACCTCCAGAATAGGAAAAGCAGCTTAGTTTCAGGTCGGTCCAGTTTCAGAACAGGTTTAAAGGAACACGGCCAATAAAAGTATAAAAGCAATGACAACCTATCAACTGCATGTAAGGATGTCTACCTACTTATTTTTTTGCATGTAAGGTTCGTAGCAGGTGGCGTTCTGTAGTTTCTGCCTACCCCCGTAGACGAAAGCGTGAGTTTATGTATGTTGAATGATGAATGATGAATGATGTTGAATGATGAATGATGTGAAGTACTTTTTGGGAGGAGCATGTTAATGGTTAATGTTTACTTTTTGTGACAATCCATTATCACTCATATTATCATCTCTCTATCATCATTGGTGAACAGCGTAAATATGGGGAAGCGAGCACAGAGCCCTGTCGGACTCCTGCACGAATGGGGTGGGGGGAGGATAGCGCTCCTTCTATGCGATAGCGAAATGTGCGATCCGACAAAAAGTCCCGTAAGATGAGCACGACACCGAGTTGGTAGAGCTTATATAATAAGCCATTGTGCCAGAGTTTGTCGAACGCTTTCTCTATATCAAAGAAGACAGCACCCGTCATCAAACCACGTTGGAAACCAATGTTTGTGTGTTCGATGATGCGGTAGACTTGATGATGAACGCAGGAAGGCTGCGCTCGGAAACCGAACTGCTCGTTAGGGATGAGACCCTTTGTCTAGGCATAGTCTCGTGAGTTGCTTGTAAATAAGCCTCCCATTGATTTTGCCGAGCACATTGAGCAGACTGATGGGGCGGGAACTGCAGGGCTCAGCCGTGGGCTTACCGAGCTTGGAGACTGGCCAGTTTTTTTTTTTATAAATGGCATCTCGTAGTTGGCCTAGAGAGGCCGTGACTACTTAACCGGACTATCATGTGGCTGTGGCTTAAGCGAACTCAAAGCCTCCAGCCAGGGGCATAAAACTTACCTGTAAATATTCATTTCTTACATAGTGCAAGTAGCGGGTGGGGTGGGGTGGTGGAGAGTACGACTTGTCAATCAGAGCGCGTATTTGTCTGTTGCGGGGTCTGGCGCTGTCGACAGGTTTCGACATGTTTGGACGTGTCTGAATCGTGCTCTCTACCATCTTACAATGTTACTTAAGTCATAATCGTATTCTTACTTACGTCTAGGGGATAGCAAAACCAACCTTAATTTAATCATTACATAGAAGTCCCTACTATCAAATCATTTTTATTAGTATACTTAAATCAACCTTAACTAACATTATATCATATTTATTTACATAAGCTACGTCGTACGTAACAGTTGTGCGTACAATTGGTCCGCAAAAATATGGAAAATTATATTTAATTGCAAAATAACAACATCAATGATTAATATGTTGGCATTACAATAATACGGTGTTTTATTGTTTTACCGTTGCTTTAACATAACACCTGCTACTTCCTACTTAATTAATCTAGAAACATTTACCTACCTGCCTTCCTTATTTACTATGTATGTAGGCACTATCAACATCAATCTGCCTAGCCTCTTCAGTCTAACCGGATGCAGCTGAATACCAGTATTCTTCATGGAGCGACCACCTATCTGACCTCCACAACCCAGTTACTAACACGAAATAGGAAACCCTTTAGGAAGACTGGTTGTCAGACTTTCGGGCTTCTAACAACCCGTAACGACTGTCAAAGATCCACGAATGACAGCCGGGATCAACAGCTTAACGTCATTTCCGATACTTGTTATGTACAAATCCCAAACCAACCGCGGCAAGCGTAGCTTAGCTTGTTCGATCAACTCGTGCGGCTGTTAAAACTTATCCGCAAGCGCCACTCTTAGGCACCTCTTACTATGTAGGAACTAATACACACATAATCATACTCCGGTACTCTTGTTGTATAATCTTATTTGTTACCCGATTACAGCAGGTAATTCATTTTATAATCAACAACATACAATATTTACTGACTCATTATTATTGTTATGTAAAGAAAGCATTCATTTTTATTTCATTCGTTTCCTAAATCTATAAACGTTTTCTTTATTTTCTTATTATATAATAATATTCTTTATCCTAACTTAATATTGTAAATGCGAAAGTAAGTTTGTTTGTTTATTTCTTACCTTTTCACGCCTAAATCACTTAACCAGTCATCCTGAAATTTTGCATATACGTTGTCAGATGTACAGAAACGGATATAGGGTACCTTTCATCCCGAAAAAAAGTACTGCTCCCAAGGAAAACAACAATAACGTTCTTCTGATAATAGATGGCGCCACGTGTCTTTCGAATCATGATTGAATTACCTATATTATTAAAGAAACTTTAGTAGTGTGTTAAGAGTGTCTTTTTTATTTAAATGTCTCATAGATTTTGTCCGGTTTTTCATCATCCTAACTATCCTAACCAATATTATAAATACGATAATGAGTTAGTTTATTACGCTTTCACGCTAAAACGGCTGTACGGATTTGAATGAAATTTGGCACACGGGTAGACCATGACTTGGAAAAGGACATACGCTACTTTTTATTAACATACTACGCCGGCGAAGCCGCGGGCGGAAGCTAGTATTCTTTATAAACAATCACAATTTGCCTATGTAGGTACCAGAGGGGCTGAAAAGTTTTGAGCCTAAGTAGCTTCTAGTGTCATCATTACTGTCTCGCGCTGCATATTACTAATTTGCGAATACCCTCTTTAGTATAAATACAGAGTTCATGTCATTACCATCATTACCTTCGCTTTTAGTCATTAATCCGTAAACATCATCATGTCTCAGTCATACGCGGCTCATCCCTAGGCTCAAAACTTTTCCACCCCCCCGGTACGCTAAGTTTTTTAAGCCCTATAGCAAATAGCGCTCTTAAGAGAGTTACATCCGGTGTGCCAGGGGGCTGAAAAGTTTTGAGCCGATGAGCCGCGGATGACTGAGACATGATGATGTTTACGGATTAATTACTAAGAGCGTAATGATGCTAAGGTTTTTTTTTATGTATGGCATCTCGTAGTTGGCCTATTTTTTATTTTTATAAATGGCATCTCGTAGTTGACCTAGAGAGGTCGAGACTACTTAACCGGACTATCCTGTGGCTGCCTTAAGAGAACTCAAAGCCTCTAGCCAGGGGCATAAAACTTACAGACTAAGCGACTACACGCTAAGGGCGTCGCTGGGGGGAGGACAGCAAGATGGGACAAGCTGGATCAGATTAGAATTATTATTGTCAGGGGAGTTTAAAGCTACAGGCTCAGCTACGCCACCAGCTGGCACATCATACCCGAGCAAGGGACGGGGGGGAGGACGATTATTACGGGGTCGTCGCGAGGGACCTCGGCGGCGAGGTCGGAATGTCGATTTGTTTTTGTTCCTACGGTCCCTACTGCTCTCCTGGAGAAGAGTTATGGGGTCGTCGGGATCTGATAGGACAAGCCTAGGGTGGCGGACCTTACTAATACGAGAGGGGACATAGCTAGCCGCCTCGACAACCAGAGTGTTGCGATGGTTGGTGGCTGAGTCGAAGAAACGCTTGTGGGAGATGGTTGGAATGTCGAGATCTAAGTGGAGGATTTCGTTCCGAACGAACCAAGGGGCTCCCGTTGCCTTTTGGAGGAAACGGTTTTGGAGGGCCTGCATCCTATGAATGAGGTGATATTTTGCGTGCGCAAACACTGAACCCGCATAGGTCATGATGGGGCGAATGCACGCTGTATAAATGCGCAATTTGCACCTAAGTGACAATTTGCTACGTGCATTCAGAACGGAGTGGAGTCTACCGAGAGCGAAAGCGGCGCGCGAACGCGCCTGCTTTATGTGCTCAGTGAAGGAGAGGTGGTGGTCGAGGGTCACACCGAGGTATTTGGCTCGCGTCTCCCAAAGGATCAGCTTGCCGAACATGGTGAACGGTCGGGGGGGGGGGAGTCGAGTGCGACGCGGTCTCAGAAAGAGGACCGCTTGACTCTTGTCAGGATTGACCTCGATTCTCCACTTCCTAAACCAGGCGCCGAGGTTATCGACTGCGGTTTGGAGAGTGCGAGATATCGGGTGTTGGTCCCTGCCCGAGTAGTAAATGGCCGTGTCGTCTGCGAACAGAGCTAACTGCGCCTTTTTACTTTTCGGGATATCGCTGGTGAACAACGTGAAGATGAGGGGAGCGAGCACAGAGCCCTGTGGGACTCCTGCACGGATGGGATGGGGGGAGGATAGCGCTCCTTCTATGCGATAGCGAAAGGTGCGATTCGATAAAAAGTCTCGTAAGATGAGTACGAGACGATCCGGCACGCCAAGTTGGTAGAGCTTATATAATAAGCCGTTGTGCCAGACTTTGTCGAACGCTTTCGCTATATCAAAGAAGACAGCGCCCGTCATCAAACCACGTTGGAAGCCAACGCTTATGTGTTCGATGATGCGGTGGACCTGATGGACGCAGGAATGCTGCGTTCGGAAACCAAACTGCTCGTTAGGGATGAGACCCTTTGTCTCGGCATAGTCTCTGAGTCGCTTATAAATAAGCCTCTCATAGATTTTGCCGAGCACGTTGAGCAGACTGATGGGGCGATAACTAGAGGGCTCAGCCTTGGGCTTACCGGGCTTGGGGATGCCAATTACAGTGGCCTCTTTCCATGCTTGAGGAAAGATGTTGTTGCTCATGGCACCATTGAAGATGGTGACCATGAGCATTATAAGGTGGGTGGGGAAGAGTTGGATCACCCTATTGGTAATTCCATCTGAGCCAGGGGCTTTACGGGGTTTAAGACCCTTGATTATGTCCTGCACCTCGTCTGGAGTGACGGGGGGGCAGGGGACAATCAGGGTCTTCAACGGGAGGGAGGGAGGCTCTACGTTCGACTTCCGCGTCGACCTCAGAGAGGTGAGCTTGGTCTACAGGTTGGGAGCTGGGTGAGCACTGAGTCTCAAGACTGTCAGGCTAGGCATTCAGCCTTGTCGACATCATCGAAAGCGATGGTCTTGTCAGGGCGGATAAGGGGGGGCATAGAGGCAGTCTCTTGGATCTGAGCTTCCTCTGGAGTTGCCAGAAGGCTAGGTGGGTAGGCTCTAGGTCGCTCAGCATCTTGTCCCAGCCAGCGGTACGCAGCTCCTCTAAGCGTTTCTTTACAGATCTCTGTAAAGAGCGCATATGGGTTTTGTTCGCGTGGCAGGGAAAGCTGCTGTAGGCACGGACAGCCGCGTTCTTCTCATTCAGCAGCTCACATACATCGTCCGGCAACTTCCAGCGATGGTTTACCATCGCTGGAATTTCCCTTGAACAATCGTCCAGGACAGATTGTACGTGTTCTGTGAATGAGTCAATCGCGGCCGTCGTGTCAGCGATAGAGTCAAAGTGGTCGGGGATGGAGTCTAAGTGGGGGGACGTGGTGGATTTCAGACATTCGCTTACTTTCCTCCAGTCGGTCACTTTTTGAGTGAGAGGGGGTTGACTGGGGTCACGGAGACCTATGCGGGGTGCCAGGTTTACAACGACTGGTCGGTGGTCAGAGGTCAGTTCATGTATCGCCTCTACAGAGTCTAACCGTAGGTTAACATTCTTTAGAAGCGCTACATCAAGTACGTCAGGGGTGTAGTCAGGGTTGTGAGGAAAGTGAGTAGGAGTCATCGGGGCGATGACATCGAAACTCAGGAGGGAGCAGAGGTTGAACAGAAGTCTACCTCTGCGAGAGGTCCTGGTACTATTCCAGGCGGAATGTTTGGCGTTGAGGTCACCCGCTATGATAACGGATTCATTCAAGCCAAAAACGGTGGAAAGGTCAGCACATAGGGAACTATCTGAGGAGGTCGGGGAGAGGTAGGCCGATTCTAAAGTGATCGGTTGGTGGCCTGTCATGCCTAGGCGGCAGACAGACACTTCTAAGTCTGAGAGGGGGGGAGGGTCTATAGGGATGCAGTATAGGCCCCTCTTGTAGTAGATAAGGGTGCCGCCCAGGTGACATCGAGTCCTGTCGTTGCGAACTATGCGATAGTTGGCAATAGACAGGTTTCGATGACGAGGCTTTAAAAAGGTTTCCTGAACTAAGAGGATGTCTTAGTTGGCCTAGAGGGGACAGACTATACGTACTGCTATAGGTACCTACTGTGACTCTTTTTTTGATGAATTTGAGAAACACGAAAGAAAGTTCTAGGACCTGGCATACCTACGTTACCTTCTGTCTACCACTGGCGGCCAGTGATGAAATAAGTGTCAATCGATAGAGTAAGTGATTGCAAACAAAAAATATTTGGTGATCAATCTCGTAAGTGATATACTTTACCATTGGCATGCATGTAAAAATAAAATTAATTATTTACAATATGATAAAATATTACATTACTACATTACTATTTACCATTGACATACCATTGAAAATGAATTAAAATTGATTAATATTTATTAATAAAACTTTTAACTGACATTATTTACTCGAACTTGACTTTGTATTTTTTTCAGACCTGAAAAACTAATATATTTGTACACCAATTTCATTGGTAGGTAGCACATAGAGCTCGACTAAAATTTTATTAAACCTTAAAACCTTTAACCTTTTAAACCTTTATTGTAATACCTGTGTTCACGAATAAAGATTGATTGATTGATTGACTTTCTACGATATTTGAGTTCAAAAACGTGGAAGAATAAAGCATTATTTTCTTTTTACATTTTTGAACTGAAATATCCCAGAAAGTAAGTATATCACTTACGAGATTCATCACTGACTATTTTTTGTAGTCACTTACTCTGTCGATTGCTGCTTAATCTAGTCTTTGTATAGGAGGTATGCCAATGAGGTTTGATGTTCATAACTCACAATGTAACACGCTGATCTGAAAGTCAATTCGGTGTGTCTGGCTCAGGTTGATTTCTATGTAATCGACAGCCTGGCTTAACATATTACGTGATGGGTATTCGTAATCTAATATAAAGACCCTGTATAGCACAGAATATCCCTTTTCTGAAATAGTGGTCATGGTCGGTCATTGTGCGAAGGATATTATTGATTATTTTATTGCGTACGATTTGTGCTGCATACAAATCCTGTTACAGTGCAGACTGGCAATACGTTTGCGACATCGCACTTAAGTCTTTTTCCGTTTATTGTAATACTAGCTGTTGCCCCCGACTTCGTCTGCGATCCAGGATAAATAGTAGCCTATGTCCTTCTCCAGGTCAGGGTCTACACATATGGCAAAATTCATCCAAATCCGTTTGGCCGTTTTAGCGTGAAAGCGTAGCAAACAAACACACTTTCGCATTTATAATATTAGTTATAGGATAAGTTAGGATACACATATCTTAGATACATATACAATGTAACACTAAAATACACAATATATTAAGTACAAGTACATAAAGGAAAAAAAGGATTAGCTCATTAGGTATCAAAAAAGTCGTCAGCATCGCTACGCTATGAATGGGTAAAATGTCTAAAAGACTGGTAGCGTTTCCACGTTGAAAGGCAATGCTGATTCTTTGACCGAAAATTGGCCAACCCTCTGGTCACGTGAGGAGTCGACAAACTGCCTGACGATGGCCCGAAATACTCGAGAAGCACTCGGACCCTAGGGCCCCCTGCACCCACTCACGTGTGTCTCACTCAATCGTGGTGGAAATAAATCGGCATGAACTGATATGCTTAATGCTTTGCCGTGGTATTAAGTATTAGTGATTTATATATTAAGGATTACTGACCAGCCTTCTCCTATGTTGGGGTCGGCTTCCAGTCTAAGTGGATGCAGCTGAATACCAGTATTTTACATAGAGCGACTGCCTATCTGACCTCCACAACCCAGATACTTGGTAATACAATACCCCTTGGTAAGACTGGTGGTCACACTTTCGGGCTTATGACGAACCGTGACGACTCTCAAAGATCCACGACTGACAGCCGGGACTAACGGCTTAACGTGCTTTCCAAGACACGGAGGACTCTCGGTATGTAAAGACCCATCCATGGACTAGCTCCGGCAAGCGTAGCTTAACCTCATGAATGGACCCGTGCGGCTGTTATTACTTAGCCACGAGGCACGAGCTCCTTTTTAAGGCTATTTTAATGTACCCATTTTTTTTCACTAAAGACACAGTTTTGATCTAAAGTGCTGTAAAATTAGCTCGTAACAGGCAAAAATAGTAGGTACTTACGTACCTATACTACCTATCTACGCTGAGCATAGACAATTGCAAATTGTGAATTCTGTAATGACGAGTGTTCGGAGTAGGTAGAGCTGTTTTTGCTACTTGCGACATGCGGACATAACATGGATATGCCAAATATTTCCCGGAATCCCGGGAATTCTCGGAATTAAAAAACCATTGTTTAAGTAGTTTTTATAGGAGTAGGTAGAGTTTTACTTAATTAATTCATATTTCACGAAGCTACCTCTAACAACATTCCAGGATCCCTGTATGTGTATCATCATCTGCCTAGCCTTTTCCCAACTATGTTGGGGTCGGCTTCCAGTCTAACCGGATGCAGCTGAATACCAGTATTTTACATGGAGCGACTGCCTATCTGACCTCCACAACCCAGTTACTGGGTAATACGATACCCCTTGGTAAGACTGGTTGTCAGACTTTCGGGCTTCTGACGACCCGTAACGACTGTCAAAGATCCACGAATGACAGCCGGGACCAACGGCTTAACGTGCTTTCCGAGGCACGGTCGTTAGTAACTTACTTATATACACATACACGATCCCTGTATGTGTATATAAGTAAGTATATACTATTTGGGTGCTCACCTACTACCTGCTCATAACTGCCCACTTACCCATATTAACTCACTTAAATCAATCGACAATTTCAAAACCCCGGGATTTCAGAGGCATATCCATGTTAACATCAATGTTTGCGGTCATTCACCCCAAACAGCTCTACCTACTCCGACCACAGGTAATGACCAAAGTTCTGATAATTTAAATTTAGATCACTGCTGTAACCACTCGTTCGTGGTTCATCGTACACTACACGTTAATAATAATCGTTAATAGGTTAAACAAAGTAACAATTAGCATGAAAACACTAACTGTAACCCCATTTGTAATAGATATGAGATTTGGACAGATATTTGGTACGTACTCTTGGTAGGTTGGTACTAAAGGTACCCTACAAATATTATGAGGCCGCGTCCGTTTCGATTCAGTTCCCAACAAAATTCAACCATAACATTCTGCACTGCACCCTAATTGCGTAACACACTATCTATCGGAATCTGAATAATTTTGAACCAAATTGCTAATCCATTACTTTGTCTTCTCAACATCGTAAATAACGCAACGAATTTTGTTGAACTGTCAAAATGAAACCGATTCCGATTGATAGTGTGTTACGCAATTAGGATGCTAGTTCAAAGAGAACGGGAGCCGAGGTCAAACTGTCTTCATCTTCATGAAAAATCGTGAAAGTTCTAATTTCCGGTAAGGTAGTATCAATTATTATCTCAAAGGGTTTCATTTAATTAATTCATTAATTCAGGATAATAGCGAATCCTTATCCTAACTGTGAAAGTAAGTTTGTTTGTTTGTTACCTTTTCACGTCTAAACCACTAAACAAATCATCCTGAAATTTTGCATATACGTTATCAGGTGTACAGAAACGGACATAGTGTGCCTTACATCCAGAATAGAAGTACTGTTCCCGAGGAAAACAACAATAACGTTCTTATTATAATAGATGGCGCCACGTGTCTTTCGAGTCATGATGGAATTATATTATAGAAAGAAACCTTAGTAGTATATTAAGTTTTTTTTTTTTAAATTCAAGTATCTAATATATTTTGTTAGTCATCCTCCTAACTATCATAACTTACGTAATATTTTAAATGCGAACGTGTGTTTCTTGGTTTGTTGATTACGCTTTCACGCTAAAACCGCTGAACGGACTTGGATGAAATTTGGCACAGGGGTAGACCATGACCTGGATAACGACATAGGATATTATTCATCCTGGATCGCAGACGAAGTCGCGGGAAACAGCTAGTATTTTCATAAAAACGTAATTCAACAAAAAAAAAAAAAATCTTAGTACACTTAAAGAAAGTGAACGAATATAAAGAAAAATCTCAAGTAACAATAGTGATTACATTAACGTGACGTGTAATCAGTAGCTGGTAATTAGTGCCAAATTATCATCTGTTACGATAGCCCCCAGTCTTCAGCGGGCGAGTACTTTTAATTGGTAGAAAACGAAAGTTAGCAACCACTGTTGTGATGCTTAATTGTCATGTTTCATATAGCAGCAATAAAAATGTGCGTTCAAAGACGTTATCAAATTGAAATACAGTCACACGAAAAAGTGAATTTAGAAAATGAAGCTGAATTACTGTGTAAGGGCCGGCACACACTTGACGAGGCGCAGCGCAGCGCGGTTTTCACTGCCAAACAAATATTGACTTTGCAATGGTTGAAATAAAGTTGAGAATAAATAAACTTTCATTAGCTCGAGAGCGCATCTAAGCGGAAAGAAGCGCGCGTCTCATGTTATTTATTCTCGACTTTATTTTAAGGCAGGCAATATTGATATTTGTTTGGCAGTGACAACCGCGCTGCGCTGTGCCTCGCAGTGTGTGCCGGGCCTAAGATTATCTAGATAATTTATTAAATTAATACAATTGTTTCTGTAACGCGCTACTTGTATACATGGTTATTTGTAAAACACCAGCAACCTCTTAAGGGGTCATTGTACTCATCATTATGAACAACTTTTACTATGGGACCAAACCTGAAATAGCGAAAAAAAAATCAGCTGTTCAGTATATTTGTGTTCGCATAATTCGTCAAAATGTACTGAGCAGCTGATTTTTTTTCGCGATTTCAGGTTTGGTCCCATAGTAAAAGTTGTTCTTAATGATGAGTACAATGACCCCTTAAGAGGTTGCTGGTGTTTTACAAATAACCCTGTATAAATCGGACGTTTGAAGGGTTAAAACACTAAGATGGGAGCTACACTGCCGCCGAAAGGATGAGGACGTTTCTCCAGAAATATTGAAATAGAGAAAAATAAAATTGACCTTTTTAAAATACAAAATACAAAAGCAGATGCATCTTATTTAATACTAAGAATTATTAGGTTTTCGTTAAGTTTACGCCAATATAAAAATACTGGTAGATGCGTGTTCTTTTGCTGATTCCGAAAATGTAAATACTTAACTCTATTTCGAAAAAAAAATCAGATACGTCTTTTTTCCTTATGACGGTAGTACACTACTCTGGCAATGCTACTTTACAGAAGCGAACTAATTAATTTATAAAAATCTGATATCAGCTATCATATTATATTTCAAGATGTCCTCGCCCCTGACAGATACAGATATACATACAAACAAACGCAATTACATATTGCGTTTCAGTGCATTTGACTACAATATCTATTTACTAGTATTTTAACTCGCGGTTACTCCGGTTACATCATCATCTAATTTAATGTTCGTGATCATAGACAGGTTTAATTAAAAAATACATCATAAAAAGATATTACGCTACTAAACCAAACAGTGTATCAATTGAGCAGTGAAATGTTTTAGCGTTTTCACTACATCTTTTAAGAGAGAAAGCGTTTAGGTTACCGTATTGCTTAGTAATGCTAAATTGTCACCTAGCTTTCTTCACAACTATCTGAAGTTAATTCTGTGATTTGGTCCAAATTATACGCATCTGCCTGAACGAATTTTTGTCTGAGCAACTGTACTTATTGTGGCAGGTCGAATCGTTAGTGCCTATTTTTAAGTAAATTTGTATAAAACTCTTACCCTTAACTGTGCTATAAATAAATACCAAGCCTATAAACTTGGAATATCGTGTAATCATCTACCTAGCCTTTTACCAACTATGTTGGGGTCGGCCTCCAGTCTAACCGGATGCAGCTGAATACCAGTATTTTACATAGAGCGACTGCCTATCTGACCTCCACAACCCAGTTACTTGGTAATACGATACCCCTGGGTAAGACTGGTTGTCAGACTTTCGGGCTTCGACAACCCTTAATTACTGTCAAAGATCCACAAATAACAGCCGGGACCAACGGCTTAACGTGCTTTCTAAGGCACGGACGGGTCTTGGTATGTAAAGATGGCCATTCACGGACTGACCGCGGCAAGCGTAGCTTAACCTGATCGAACGACCCGTGCGGCTGTTATTACTTAGCCACGAGCCCCTCTTGGAATATCGTGTATTTTGTCACCTCTCTCGCTCACACGTGACCAAATTTTTAAGAACGTTAAATTATCAATTAACGAACTAGTAAATAAAATTAATATAATAGCTTTTTGAGCCGAGTTCATTAGATAACACAATAGAAATGTGTTTTTAATAATTACCTATTAAATTAATATTATTTACTAGTTCGCCAATTGATTACTTTTTTCAAAAAAGCATCTTTTCATTTAACAATCTTAAAAATTTGGTCCGTGTGAGCGAGAGAGGTGACAAAATGCGATAGCACTTATTAATCTAGTAAATTGTCCAACAACTAAGTTAAAATATATGTTGACCTAAATCCTATTATTATCTAAATCGGTTTGCTTTTTAACTGACGCGACGCGATGTCAAAATCACAAAAATACATTACCTACGTTTATCTTAATTACACAAAAAGTGAGTGACTTATCGCTAACAACGTAGTTGCTTAACTGACAGGTTAACAGTACAAAGTCATTTTCAAAAAAGGGGTTAGCGTTTAAAATATTGTAGTGCTTCCGCAAAACTGGCAACTTTCACCATATTTTCAAGGACAAAAGAGTATTGTTTGCATTTTTCTTTATGGTGGCAATTGACAACGCTTCTAGTTTTCACAACACTACATTGTTATGCTCACGTACAGTTGCCATAGTGGCTAATCAATTAGTTTAGCCATGAATCTGGTTCCGTTCTCTCTGTCTGTCTGTCTGTCACGGCGGCTTACAAGGTCCGTCCTATATTCGTTAATTGTGTGTTGTTTGAGCAATTGCGTTTCCGTCAATTATTTTTGTGTGGTCAAACGATGGAACTGAGGCCTTGAATTGGAAGAGTGTTAGGGTTCCGTACTATCGTACGTCTGTCTGTCTGTCCGTCTGTCATAGCTAGATATCTCAAGAACTACTAATGCTATCAACTTGAATTTTGGAATAGTTTTAGATAACGTTTGCTCAACTATTTTGCAAATAAGAAAGATTTTTTTTGCAACAGGGACTGAAAGGGTGGTCATAAGATATTAAAGTGGGGCTACTAGAACATGCCTGTAAATAGCACACTTTTTTTTGAGTCCGACTCGCTCTTGGCCGTTTTTTTTTTTAATTTGAATTTGGATATTAAATAATGTTATGTTTTACTCATTTTACTGGGGGTTTCGCTTTTCTTGTATAGATGTATGAACAGCATAAGTAAAAGCTTAATCAGCATATATTGTTCCCACCGCTGGGACACAGGCCTCTTCTCGGTGAGAGGGAGTGGGCAGTAATCCACCACGCAGGCCCAGTGCGGGTTAGAATTTTAGTTCAATGACATGCCGGTTTCCTATGTGGCAAACATAGGAAACCGGCATGTCATTGAACTAAACCTTGTCACCGTTTTGAGAGCAGTGATGTTGAAATAATTGACACAAACTAAGGGTCCTGTCCGGGTCCGAACCTACGACCTACAAACTATCAAGTCGCGGCCGTTACTACCACTGCTCCTCTGTATGAACCTGGAGCTAGACCACCACCTCTTAAAGCAGTATTATTTTAATCTTATTTGAGTGTGGGAAAGTGATGGAGCTAGACGTCCTGTATAGCTCCATCTCGTTCTCACACTGAAGTAATATTAAAATAATGCTGCTTCAAGATGTGGTGTTTGGCCCCCTGACTGATAAATGAATTCGGAAAATACACGGATTATGAAGAAAAATATTTTATCTAAGAAGATTTTACTCCCAAAAGCTCTCGTCATTCAAATTCATGATCCCAAACTGCCATAATTTAATAAACACGCAATAAATCTTAATAAATAACACAGTAATAGCGGCAACATGGCCGCATATGGTGGTAGACGTCATTACGCGCAAATTGGCGCAAACGTTGGAACATTAACATTCTAGCGCATGCGCCAATTTAGAAACTGAACATCGGTCTTGAGAGGTTAGAAACTTTGTTAGTAAAGTTGCTGGTTGTTTAAGGCGAACATTTCATGGCGAACCGAGTGGTTTGACTAGCACAATCCGTAGGTAACTTAGTTTATAGCAGTCTCTGAAGGACATAACCTTTTTAAAATGGGCTTGATTATGTACAATTTGGGAAAATGGGTTTTCAGGCGCGGATCTAAGTTTTCGCTCAAGGGGGTCAAATATGTCTCTCTGTGGGTGTGTTTAGATTTCCCAAGCCGTGAAAGCCCTTTTTAACCGACTTCTAAACAGGAGTTTATGAAAAATACCTTCGGCACGTATTTTCCGTAAACTCAACAATGCGTCCCCTTTTCGAGGATGCCTACGATTTATCTACATAATATCTTAGTAATATTCTGTATATGTACAAAAACTTATGTTTATGTCTAATTTAGAGATATATAGTGAAAAAAATAAAATAAAAATTGGTCGAAGCCCAGGGGGCGCACATGCCCCGGGTGTTACCACTGTGTGGATCGCCCGGAGGACACGGTGGAGGTCTGCCCGGCTTGGGCAGGCACCGCCGCGTCCTCGCGTAGGCGATCGGCGGCGGCGATCTCTCCCGTCCGGCCCTGGTACAGGCCATGGTACGGAGCGAGAGTGCATGGGAAGCCGTCACAGGCAACTGAAGGAACACGGGTGGGTTTTAGTCAGTAGAAGTCTGACACGCCCTCCCGCTCCACCCAGAGCGAGAGAAGTTATTTGATGATCCACAAAAAAAGGGGGGGGGGGGCACATGCATCCGTTGCCCCTCCCTCCACCCTGTATTCGCGCCTGAAGTCATTTGATTGCCATTGTTGTGAGCCTGGAGTACTGTCATACAGGTCCCGAACACCATGTACTTACGTAGATTCCAGTTATCACAAAGCTTAAATCTTATTACTACTTATGAAAAATTGTACCTTTGAGAGAAATAAAATAAGTAACTATTGTTATTATAATAATTGCAAATGTTGCGAAACTCAATGCATATTGCTAAATATTAGGAATATGACTGGTTTACGAATCTATTATTTTGTTATAGATTATAAAAACAGAGCAATGAAACAGCTGTAGAATTATGATTGTAAAAACCCACCGGCTAAAATGATTCACTCATTATCATTTTGTTAATAACAATAAACGGACCTCACTGCCGTATGATATTTAAATAGAAGTTCAGATTAGTGCCTACGAATGTGTTGTTTTGTATTAGGTATTTTTGTGTATTCCTGTATTGAAAACTAACAAAATAAAACATCAGAACTCTTGTAAAATTGTCCATAGTTAAACGAAAAGGATTCAACTTATATTACATCTAATGGGGGTTGGATCCTTTTCGTTTAACTATGGACAATTATGAATGAAGAGTTAAATGAGAAGACTTGTACGTCCATCATTCATCGGCTACAGCCGTGTATCATTGCCGGTCTGAACATAGGTTCCCCGAACTTTCGCGCATGTTCTCTCACTCACACTCGCTTCATGTCACCATTTGGTTCCTAAAAAAATGTTATTGCACAGCCTTCTGCGCAAAGTTCGGACCGGCCATGATTCATGGGCCGTATTTTAAAATAATATTGTTCGTAGACCGCGCGCGTATGTGAATGGTAGCCTTAACATTTTCACTTACTGAGCGATAGCGGCGCGGACATCGATTTCGCTTCTTCTCGGGAACGCAGCTAGAAAATCTAGGCCTTTTATAAAAACATAACGGGAATGTGTGAAACGGTCGAAAGTCGGCTCTACTTCGAGAAAGGAGGAAACGCACCGCTTGAAATGTATTTATTAGTTTTAGTTTTTGTAATTGTAGCCTTTTTGCATTATTTACATGTTGTGTGTATGTCATTAAAGTAGACGTGGACGCAGCTCGATGTATTTAGGTACCTACACGATAACTTTCCTGAGTTTAGTTTAAACTAGTTTATGGTTAATGAACTCCATTCTAACTTCGCGTTTTAAAACGACAAATATTTTTGTATTAAGTAGTACGTAACATCGAGAACTCAACACCAAATCAAATCAATAATATTTATTTGCCGGAATATGGTGCAATAGATATTACAGTAATTTTGGTTTCAGCATATCCTGCCATGATATGGCGTGCAACTGTAAAGTCAACAAAGTCATTATGATTAATATTATATTATAGCTCACCGGACAGACATTGTCCTGTTTCCTAGAACTCGATCGCAGCGCCATCGGGTCCAATTGTGAATCTAAACCATCCAGGGACCCACTCAAACACACAAAAAAAATCATCGAAGTCGGTCCAGCCGTATTGGAGGAGTTCAGTGACATACACACGTACAGAAGAATTGTATATAGGGTGACTGGTAATTAGTAACCGATACTTAAACACATGCTTGTACTCATGATAACAAACAACTTTTACTATGGGACCAATCCTGAAATCACGAAAAAAAAATCAGCTGCTCCCTATATTTTGACAAGATGCGAACACGGGTAGCTGATTTTTTTTTCGCGAATCCCATAGTAAAAGTTGTTTGTTATCATGAGTGAAGCCATGTGTTTAAGTATCGGTCACTAATTACCAGTCACCCTATATACAGAATATTTCACAGACGAGTGATCAAAGTTAAGGGTGTGGTACAGACCATCAAACTGAACAACTTTTTCCCGGGAACCAACATCGTCATCGTAAAAAAAAATCAGTCGTCCCATACATTTGGTCAAGTAGATATTGAAGTTTTGTATGGAGCAACAATTTTTTTTTTACGATGACGTTGTTGGTTCCCGGGAAAAAGTTGTTCAGTTTGATGATTTGTACCACACCCTTAAGTTTGATCACTCTTCTGTGAAACACCAATTATGTTTATTACAAAGGACTATGCCCATTTTAGTATGGAAGGTGGTGTCTTTTTAATTTTTCTCGCGGCCATCAACCAAATCTTGTTTTTCTAGTACAGAATAGTGTAACAAACGAAACTTATTTCACATGCATGTTAGAAGTTTGTGTGTATTTATTAGGTTTGTATGCAATTTTTGATTCCTAGGTGCAAGGTTAGTGTTATGTTGCCACAAAATAGATAGCCGTTACACGTTTTTGGATATTTGAATATTCGGTACACCCCCCTCCCGTGCGTTAGAAGTAAAAAATTGCCTACAAACCTAATAAATACATACACACTTCTAACTGGTTTATCTCATTTCGGACTGAGTTGAGTGATGTATGTCCAATAAGTTTCGTTTGTTACACTATTATGTAAGTACCTACTAGAAAAACAAGGTTTGGTTGTGACGGCCGGAAGAGAAAAAAAAGACGCCAATTTCAGGCATTGACTTTTACATTAGGAAGGTATAGGTTCTATCGACTTATCCTCTAATTATTTGTTATATCCTCGAATCTCTTCAAAGTGAGAGTGAACAGGCTTTTTCTGGGGAAGCTCACTCCATCGTAGACTTTGTCTCTGTCACCTCTGACCTAGACTAAAGTGAAGAGCAAACCCATCACAAATAATAAAAAAAAAATCCTTAATAGTGCATTATTTCAAAGAATAAGAATAATCTACAATATTTGCTGAAATTACGGGTTTTACCAGATGTAAAAATTGGTGATTTATTCATAGTACATATTTTGCCTGTTTATGGCATGCAAATTCATAATCAGCCTATATTATTCCCACCGCTGCGAAACAGGCCTATTCTCGAAGCGGGTTGGTAGATGTCATAAATGTCTTCGAAAATTAGTTCATTCATGCAAATTCGTTTTACATTAATAATAATAACATAATTTTATAAATAGGTAAATCAAATAGAATTAAATAAAATCAAATTAAGTCAAATCAAAATAATAAAATAATAAAACGAATAAAATTAAATAAAATCCAAATTCAAATCAATTCAAAATAAATAAATTATCTACCTACCTAATACCTTCTTAGGTACTTATTTTAGTAAAATTTCCAACTATGTACTAATATAAATTACGAAGCATATAGGAAATCATAATTTACTCTCATAATTTCGGTTCTTTCGTTATGATTAGTCAAACTCAACGCTATCACCAAAACCTAATCGCGTGCGAAAAATCTTAAAACATAGAGTTATTCGTCGAACATTACAAAAAGTTAATTCATAACTGCACATTCACCGACTGTCCGTAATAAGAAAATGTCTGTGAAAAGAATAACCACTCAATACTTTTATTTGGTAACATCTAGATTATTTTTGACCGGGTTAAAATTCACTTAAAGATGCTTAAGAATTAGGGCTGTGTTCATCAACATTCAAACCGCCGGTTAGGTATTTAAACAGTTGGTTTATGTCAAACTTCCTTCTAAGTTTGACATAAAACAACTGTTTAAATACCTAACCATTGGTTTGAATGTTGGTAAACACAGGCCTTAGAAGATAATTTTACAACTGTTGTTTCATGTCGGTAGAGTTTGGTAATAAATACGTTATAATAATAGGATTGATTTGACTGATTTATGTATAGGGTTACTGGTAATTCGACGTATTCCTTGCAGGACGTAATGGTAGAATTAAATGCAACAAATTAAGCCACCAAATTTTCTACCGAAATTCAGTAGTTTTTGAGTTACTTGGATTTTTAGTTTTTTTTTTTATGAAAAATCCAATTTAAAAATGATTTACGGCGCGACTATATTGGAAATCAAGTTATTATCATAGCTGATGCCGTAGCAGATCTGTGTTAATAATTAAACGTTCCAACATACCTGAAACCTTGGCAAAATCACTTATAATTTCTGTCATAAGTACTTCATAAAAATAAAAAATAAAACTCAAAAACTACTGAATTTCCGTAAAATATTTGGCGGCTTAATTTGTTGCATTTTAACCCTACTATGACGTCCCCAGTAACCCTATGTATTAAATCTTTGTTTGACTGAGCACCGGTTAGGAGAGAAAAACTCCTTATTCGTGTAATAATTATGTATGATTTCTCAAGGGATAGGCAAGTGTGGAAACAAGCTAATATATACATTTTATAAACATAACGCTACTTTAGCGTACTGCTAAAGTAGTGTTAGAGATGTTAGCAGTATACTTAGAGAGCAGTGGTAGAACAGTGGTAACAGACGCGACATATGAGCGGAGGTCGGAATAGGTAGAGCATGAATACCTAAACTTCGAGGAAAGAAGTAACAAGAATGGACATTACCCTGACTCGGGTGCTTTGCACTCTTAACCTTGTAACCGAGGAGATAGATATTTTTGCTTGTACACGGAGTAAATTCACAAGGATAACATTGCATGTATGTCATAAGTTTTAGAAAATAAGTTGTTGTTATTAGGTTTGCTTCACTACTGATAAATGATAAATAATTTTATTTCTGTAAGTAGGTTTGTATTGTACAAACACTTTTACAAGTCAATCATGTTTGTTTTTTTAAACTAGATGAGGTCGGCGTTTCCTATCTGACTACTCTGAGAAGAAAGGCCGAAACAAACTCAGAGGTCACAGTCTCTTATAAAGTCCAGACATAATCTTGGTCAGTTCATGTGAAGACCATGTAGATTGGTGTCTGAAATGGTCTTTTGAGGAAAGAACCACACAGATTGACAGGACCTGTCCAGTCAGTGCACGCATTTGTCAGTAAAAGCGCAGCTCAACTCATAAATTAAGGAGCTCAACGATTCGACGAACAATACCAAAGAAAGGACATTGGGGTAGGCCGCATAAATTACTCAAACTGCCAGACCATGATAAAAAATAACTGAGAGAAAAATAAAACAAACAAAAAAGCAATGACCCACATAGTCTTCACATTCACAATAATTAAAATAATATAATACTTTACAAAAGTAAATATTCATGTCAACATTCAGTATACAAAAATAAAAAGAAAAAAGAAAATTTGGAGCAGCTTAGTCCCAAGCCTTTTTGTCCTCAATATAATCTTTAACGGTATAAAAAGCTTTCTGACACAACTTGCGTTTAATGAATGATTTGAATTTATTAAGGCTTAGTTCTTGAACGTGGCTTGGAAGTTTATTATAAAAGCGTATACATTGACACCTGAATGAGCCACCTATTTTCTTGAGCCTTGTTGAAGGTACAACAAATTTGTGTTTGTTCCTAGTATTTATATTGTGGATATCACTGTATTTTTTAGACAATTTAATATTTTTATGAGCATATAAAAGATTTTCAAAAATGTACTGAGAACTGGAGGGATCGAACAGCTCTTTTCTGCAAAACAAAGATAGTCTGAATGTCGGCTGCATTTCCCCACAACAGAATACCGTACGACATTATACTATGAAAATAGCTAAAGTACACTAAACGGGCTGTCTCTATGTTAGTTAAATTACGAATTTTCCTAACAGCGTATGCTGTGGAGCTTAGCTTTTTTGACAATTTATCTATATGTGGGCCCCACTGAAGCTTAGCATCCAAAGTTAAGCCCAAGAATACTGTGCTAGGATTCAATTCTTCGCCCTTTATCAACACGTTAGTTTTCACCTGCCTAACGTGAGGTAGCGTAAACTTAATGCATTTGGTTTTTTTTATTTTCATTTTGCTTGCATTGCATTGGGTTGTACCTGTAATAATAGTTGTAAGTGATTATATAAATAAATAAATAAATACTCCTATAAAATCCCGGAATGATAAACATTAAATCTCGGGATTTAAGAAATGGCGAATTATTTATTATTTACTATAAATATTTAAATTGTTACGAACGTATTCAAAGTGAAATAAATAATTCGCAATTTCTTATTTCCCGGGATATACCTGGGATTTAGAAGTTGCGAATTATTTATTAATTTATTATAAATATTTAATTTGTTAGGAATGTATTCAAAGTACAATAAATAATTGACAATTTCTTAAATCCCGAGATTTAATCGACATGTTTATCATTCCGGCATTTTATAGGAAGTATGTTCTCTTGTTACTTTTTTCCTCGAAGTTTAGGTATTTATGCTCCACCTATTCCGATCTATGCTTATAACTCACAAGTAGCTACGACTTTCAGGTCATAGGTTCTAACCCAGACAGGCGCTTTACTTTGTGTAAATGATTACATCACCACTGCTCTCAAAACTGTGAAGGAACACATGTGAGGAAACCGGCATGTCTAGAACCAAAAATTCGAAGACACTGACATCTACTCGCATTGGGCCCGCGTGGTGGATTACGGCCAATTCCCTCTCACCGAGAAGAGGCCCATTATGCGGGCTACTTTGGTCACTGGCTTCCTGATTTAGCAAAACAGCTGTTATTGCTGGAAACTTTGCTTTATTAATTATGATTTCCTATAGAATTACTGGTTACAAGATTTATATTGGCATTGTATTAAGTTTGACAAGGTTAAATTGTATTTTTTTTTGCTAGCCCGCGGCAGTGTCCATATTTTCTGAAACCTACAAAAAAATCTCATCATTTTGCCCCATGCTGCGTTGGTACTGATTTAAAGTCCTACTGACCTACTAGAGGGAGCATAAACTCCAGTTATAAAAGTCTAGTTAACAGTAGTAAAAAAATAAGAGCACATGTCAAAGTTATATTTTCGCACGAACGTCAGGGGCGTCGACCTCGCTGTAATTTCACGTTTTCAACACTCACAAAACTGTAATTTGCGTAATTATAGCATAATTTCGTTGTGAAAAATTAATTGTAGTAGAAAATTAATTACTTTAGTTATTTAATTTATTGTATTGCGTTTTCCTGGAGAAGTTTGATATGAAAGCATGACTGTGTGTGAAGTTATGATTAATTTAATTTTAGTTTTAACTTCAACCTTTCCGCCTGTTGCGTAATACGTAACATAATATCACGCCCTGCATGCCTCGAAGGGTAGGCAGAGGTGTATCTATAGTACACCCATATTTCGCCAGTTATGCTTAAATCCCATGTAATAATAGGAGGCGAGACTTATTGCCGTCAACCGGGCACAAATCCAGACTCCTTACTGATAGTAGGGGAGCCCACGATGCTAAATGGTCAATCAATCAATCAATCAATCAGTTTATTTGTGAAACATAGGTGTTTACATAAAATAGGGGGTGCGCTATGTTTTGTCATAATTAAGACATACAAATTTATAAGTGATGGTGATTTCCTCGATCGTCGTGGAGACCTATTGGATTTTGAAGATTAAATGGTAGAAAGAAAAAAAGGTTATATTATGATGACCCTTCACCGGTGGGGGGAGCGGTTACACTGCTACAGGTTTTCAAAATGCAAAAAATATTCTGTCACATGAAAATACTCGAGCGCATCAGATATTGATAGTATATACTCGTATGCCCCACGTGTTTCGATAACGGAGGAATATTAATCTGCCGGTTTGCATGGTGGGGTACGAAGGGGTTGATAATGGTAAAAAAAGAAAAATTTATTCGAGCGTGTCAGATATTTAGAAGGGATGTTAAGTAAACCCAAAAGGAGCTCCTATTCAAAAGAGTGACGATTTGGATGCGACCAGAACTCAACGCCGATTTTCGAAAATGCAAAAAAAAATCGCGACATTGAAATACTCGAGCGCGTCGGATTAATATACAGACGGTTCAGCTTGATGTCCTTGTCGTGCTGACCCATAATCTGTCAATTAAAATCTGGAATTTCTTTAATCTGATGGTTTGAAAAGATTTTTTTTTCAAACCGTCACCGCACCTTTTTGCGATTACAACCACTATAGTCCAGCCGTCAAGAGAATGCTTCTTGAGACCTGTCAGTTTCATATTAACGAATAATGTGTTTTGCGAATTTGAACCTTATTACTACCACGGATGGGGCGCTCCGCAGTTTAGGTAAGAAGCTACAAGTACGCGGCGGGCCAAATCAGTAGGACTGCCGCGGTCAGAAGGTATAAGAGTTACGCGTTAGAAAGAGAGTAACTTGTAGGTGAATATAACTGTAGGTAATATAAGCGTTGTGCGACCTGAATTGCAGTTTTTTGTGTCGTAGCAAGAGTCGCTTTTTATTTAAACGATTTTGCGGAGTGTCCCATCTGTATTAATCTGTGCTACTACTAGAATTTGTCCAACTGAGAGGTGTCAGGAACGCATTTCTCGACGTCCAGACTGTACACCAATAAGGCAATCATTTGGTAGGCATTACGTAATACATAGATACAATAAAACGTTTTAGTACGTTTAATTTAGCATTGATCGATTTAATGTCTGTTTCTTGATTGGTAGAGTGAACTGAACAAGGACATTGTATGCACGAATGTGTCCTATACATAGGTAAAAAATTCTATGTAAGTATTCGTAAGACCTCGGTTGAGATAGATCGTAGCTTTATTGTGAACTAGCGTCCCGCATCTATTTCGCACGGATTTTGAAACTTGACAAAACTTTGAGATTTCTGCATTACATGTAAGTTTAATATTGGATGTTTAATACTGGATGATTTTTTACCGTCTTGAAAAAAATAGGGTTAGTTTTTTTTGTTTTTTCAATAGCTTAGACAGTAATTGCTCTATCAATAAACACTACACTAGTAAACTAGTACAATAAAAACAAAAATTTAAAAAAAGAACTTTATATATCGTTAAAAAATATCGAAATTCAAATCATACTACGCACTCTGTGTAGTGTGTATGATTTGAATTTCGATATTATTAATAATAAAAAAACTAGGTATGCCATAGGCTTCTACTACATACTACATAACGGTCGATTGCACTGACCTTTTAAACATAGTTTAGAGTTTTGAATGGATGGTAAAGCTGTGGTTTCCTAGAGGAGCGCTGACCGCACTTAACGGCCGTAGTAACGGCAGTCATAAAACTGATGACAGCGACAAAGATTTCAATCATTAGATTCGGCCAACCGCGTCAAACAGTAGTCGCATTTCTGTTTCGTTTTGACAACTCTGACACGCAATGACGCAGTAACTTCACTAATCACTTGAACATGGAAACGCTGTGAGCTCTCTTTTCTCAATACGAACACGTTTCTTGTGACTAAGTACGGTGAGGGCAAATCTAGCGATTTAAATCTTTGGGGGGCGGGGTTTGGCTTAATGTCAAATACTGATGAAAATTACAGATTTTCATGACCAAAGCTTTAGGTACATTTTTTGCGGTCGGTTTTGATGTGCATTGCGGCGCTATTCTACGACAACAGTAGGTTACTTACATATACGTATAGCTAAAGTCTGAGTTTATCAAGAAACACCGTTGTACGTTGATTCTCATTTAAAATTGCAGTGTAATCGTTTTCATTTCAAAACAATATGAACGTGAAAAATCAGATAGAAATATAAAATTTCATTTGAAAAGAAATCGTTTGGTTAGTTACCAGTTGGAACTAGGTACCAGATGAATGATCTACTTTATAAGGTAATTTCAAATTCCCATATCCAAAGTATTTAGAACGAAGTGATTTCTTCTATACCAAAAGGCCTAATTTAAAAAACGTATAACCTCTAAAGGGGTCATTGTCATTGTAGTCATGAACAACTTTTACTACGGGACCAGACCTAAAGTCGCGAAACAAATTTTCTTTTCCCTACATTTTGACGAGTTTAATGCGAACATTATGTAGGGAACAGCTGATTTTTTTGGTCCCATAGTAACAGTTATTCATAAATAATGATAAGTACAACCCCTTAAATTATTAAAATACACCTTGTGATATGTACTATCGAGAAAACTTACATCCAACAACATTTCAATTTGAAAACAAAATCTCGTGCACACGGTGACCACATCTGTCAGCAAGCGTTACTAAAGCGGCCGAGCGCTGCAAGGAAGAATAGTCCTTGTAGTGTATAGATGTAAGTTTCCTTGATAGTACCTAGGATGTGATAGATACATGAAGTAGAATACAGATACGGATATTTCCAGGCACTTTTAGTAAGTCTGTACTTAAGTTATTTATAATATTAGTTACCTATTTATAAGGAAATAATTCAACGTTCCAACTAGCCAGTCACACACGCTTATTCATCTTTTAAAATCTTTTTACAAAGCTATACTTGGTCGTGTCGCTCGGGACTAGGTTCATCGACTCGGCGACATACAGTCAACCGCACGTCCATGGTGATGGTAACAATATGACTTTGATAGCGACTTTATTCCGTAGCAGTAAGGGTGAATTGCGCAGTTCAAGTTTAATTACTGACGTGCGTGACATGCCGGCCGCGCCTGTGATATTTTTTTTGCGCACACGTGTTCACTGGTTCTGCCATGCCCAATTGCCCACGCGGCGCGACGGGCGCGGCGATAAGATTTTGTTTCTGTATGGGAAAATATTTGAACTGTGTGATGTTAGTTAGTCAAACATATACAAAAGTTTGAAATGAATTTGATACTTTTTTTTTTGGATGGGAAATCATCAAATAGTTAACTTCTCCCGCTCTGGGCGGAGGGCGTGTCAGACTCTTTTACTGACTAAAACCCACCCGTGTTCCTTCAGTTGCCTATGCCAAGGCCACAGTAATTCGGTAACTCTTTCAAACAAAAATGCATTTGATACGTAACTCCTCTTTTATTATTTGTTGCAAAGTACTCCACCTAAATCATTTTAAAATTTACTATTTCCTTAATATCAACTGTAAACTAGCACGAAAACAATTTATTTGCTAGCTTGTCAAGAATGTAATGTTTTCGTGTCTGAGTACACGAATTTAAGCAATACTTTTACATAATTATGGACATGGTGTATGGGGAAAGTGATTTAATAAAAGACGAGATAGAAATCTTAGCGAACTCCATGACACGGCAAGGTAACCTCTAATTTGCTCGAATTTGTCTGAGCAACCCACTTTCGAGCTCGCTTTGTTTCCCGCGGAAAACCATCTGACGTATGTCACTTTGACAGCTTATTGTTTTAGATACAAGCGTTGCAACAACTGGCGTCATTGACAAGAATTTGAATTATTCCTCTGCATATTTACAACTTTTCACTGTTCTAGATTTTTACATGGATACGTTTTTGTTTGTGCTTTATAATATGGTCAAGGTGTTCGGCATAATTTCCAAGGCTGTCTGTAGTGAGTACATTCGATAGTAATTGATTTAAAAGAGGTAATGGTTTGAACAATCAGTTTCCTATTACACATTCATTGTGTTCTGCATTACCTAATTTGTGATCACTAATTTCTAAGCTGCCAGTCAGTATCATTGGGACGTTAAACCTTTTTAGTTCACATTTGATATATTTTCAGCCAGCTCTATATTCCGCGCGTAGTTTAGAGTTGTGAAACCTGAATAGATAGTTGCAGGCTTGCAGCGTGATTTGCGCAACGTATGCGCATAATCAAACCCCGATAAATCAAAGCTGGTGGTTGTGGCACAGATATAAATGCTGTTATTATCCACAAGAACCCTAACACTGTAATTTGTTGACAGAAGGATCCGCTTTTCAAGTTTTTTAAGTGCTTACGACTTCAGTGTAATTATCATAGAAATATAAAAAAAACTTCTCTCTTATATCTATGGTAATTATCATGTTCAAGGTTCGAATACAATTTCGAAATATAAAGAAACAATACCTAAGTTACAATATCGATCAGGTTAAGCTGCGCCGGTCCCTGTTGGTCCGTGGGTGACCATTTTTATATACCGAGACTCCGCCGTGCCTCGGATAGCACTTCAAGCCGTTGGTCCCGGCACTCTCGGCTGTCATTCGTGGATCTTTGAAAGTCGAAAGCCAAGGGGGTATCGAATTACCCGGTAAATGGGTTGTGGAGGCTAGATAGGCAGTCGCTTCATGTAAAATACTGGTATTCAGCTGCATCCGGTTAAACTGGAAGCCGACCCCAACATAGTTGGGAAAAGGCTAGGCAGATGATGACCTAAGATGAATACAATTGTAAATGATTCTACAAAAGGGAATTAATATTTTGGAATTACGGATTTTACGGATTATTTATTTAATTGGTATGTAGAACCTAGGTTTAATGTTTCCAGTTTCCAGTTTCAATCATTGCTCAAACTTGAATTTCCATCCTCCCTTCGAAAACCTCGAACGTAAATTTCTAAAACATTGAAACACACATTCACTAGGACTTTATAATGCTTTTGTTTATGAATGAGTTAAATCCTTAATATGTATATTAATGATTTAACTAATTCATAAACAAAAAACAGTTTACTCTCCTAGTGAATGTGTGTTTCAAAGTTTTCCGAATTTTTCTCACAAACACAAAGACATAGCGGTTGCTGGTGTTAATTGACATCAATATTTTGTGAACTGGGTTGTGCCAGATTGTCCAACAGTTGGCTGATGATGTTGACCCGTCATCGCTTCATGACTCACACAAAAATCACGGATTTATGAAATTCTTAGTCATTAGCGAAGTTTTCTCTCAACAAACAAAAGTGATTTAACCGATACTTAGGATATTTGTACTTTTAGGGTTCCGTACCTCAAAAGGAAAAAAACGGAACCTTTATAATGATCACTCGTGTGTTTGTCTGCCGGTCTGTCCGTCTGTCACAGCCAATTTGCTCCGAATATAATGGACCAACAAGAAATTTCACGCTAACGAAGTCGCGGGCTGAAGCTAGTAGGATTGGATATTTGTTACTCAATCACGCAAAAACGGCTGATCGGATTTTGATGAAATTTGCACACAGATACATTATAATCCCTATAACCTGGATTAACACAACAACGGGATCGAGGCTTATGCGGGTGAAACTGCGGGGCGCTGCTAGCACAATTTATACGTACCTACTGTAACCTCCACAATATAGTGCCTGCAAGGCTGCAGGTATTTACAGCGCACTAAAGCAAAGCTCACTGAGTGAACTTTGCGCTATCCTTGACCTCGCGCGGGGTCACGCCTGTGCACGGGCGCATACTTTCTTCTTCATTGAGCACGGAGCTTACTGTACTTTTTGAAGGTTAAGCTGACGTAATTAAATGCAGTCAAGGTACATAAGACAGGTTTTTAATATATATTTAACTGTATGACATAATCAACATTTTGTTTACAGCAACATCAGAGAGTTTCATCATGCAGTTTAGCGGTGCTTGAATTTTCGCCGAATACGTTAGTCCGCTATCTAAAATGCAATTTTGCTTAGTTTTATCAAGGACGTCGAAGTGACATAGTGTGATAAATCATGTAGCCGCCAGCAACATAAAAACCTATGACTACGACTATGACCAATTAGAAGTGAACGTAAACTGAATTGTTTCCCTTGATCTTATCTCATGTCTTCCGCATAGAACGTGATAGAACCACAGTGTTACTAATTTTGTAGGGACGGATTACAGGACCCGATTTTTAAGGCAAAAGTTTTCCCATTTCTCAACGATAAATTAAGTCATGCCACCGAGTAGAAGGGCTGAGATAGTGCTCTCGGCCGAATGCTCGATACATTTGGTACCGAGCACTTGCCTCGCCACTGTCTCGCCCCATCTACTCGGTAAGAGTGTGGTCAAGGCATTACTAAGGTATTAATGTCAGAAGCTCGTGGTTAAGTAATAACAGCCACACGGGTCGATCGATCAGGTTAATCTACGCTTGCCTCGGTTGGTCCGTGGATGGGTGACCATCTTTACATACCGAGACTCCTCCGTGCCTCGGAAAGCATGTTAAGCCGTTGGTCCCGGCTGTCATTTGTGTATCTTTGACAGTCGCGGGTAATTAGAACAACCAGACTTATCAAGCGGTATCGTATTACCCAGTTACTGGGTTGTGGAGGTGAGATAGGCAGTCGCTCCATGTAAAATACTGGTATTCAGCTGCATCCGGTTAGATTGGAAGCCGACCCCAACATAGTTGGGAAAAGGCTAGGCAGATTGATTTTTTGATGTCATAAAACCTAACTAGTCAGTTGTCAGTAATGCCTAGATCACACGCACCGAGTAGATGGACCGAGAGCAATGTCTCGCCACCTACTCGGTACGTGTGATCCAGGCATATGGCTTAGTAACATTATACACACTAATGTCCTTGCTGCCATACGCAGTTAGTTTCAATGAATAAGCTCTACCTACTTACTCCCCCTACTCTTCGCACGATTGCTCAGCGAAAACGGTCCCATTGAACTACTGTAAGTAGTTACCTACACTGTCACCGAACTGTAGTACGTTCTAAGCCAAGACTTGTTGCAATAGCTTTATGAATATTGAGGCTGTCGCTAGAGCTGTCGAGCCCAGGTGTCTTAACTCCGGTAGCTTGACGTGTTTCGAATTGAAGATTGAGATTTGCATTGACAGGTTACTGGTCCAACTGTCAACAATGAGCAAATACTTCGTTCTTGTTTAGTAATTTGTATTAAACCAGTTGTAACTCGACTTGAGTCCTCCACCTGCCTGTGTACGGGCCAATATAAATTGGAGGCGAAAGTAAGTGGTCACGATGACTTTCAGGAACCAGCAATTGTTTATATGAATTGAGGTTGATGTGAGCTCGTGGCTAAGTAGTAATAACAGCCGCATGGGTCGATCCATCAAGTTAGGCTACGCTTGCCGGGGTTGGTCGGTAAGCACGGTAAGCTGTTGGTCCCGGCTGTCAGTCGTGGATCTTTGACAGTCGTCACGATACGTCAGAAGCCCGAAAGTGTGACAACCAGTCTTACCAAGGAGTATCGTATTATCCAGTAACATTTGTTGTAGAAGTCAGATAGGCAGTCGTTCCATCTAAAATACTGGTATTCAGCTGCATCCGGTTAGAATGGAAGTCGACCCCAACATAGTTGGCAAAAGGCTATCATGATGATGATGTTATAATGAGAAATAGAGTAAGTGAACTTCCACGGAGATCAGTACCCTTGTCTTTTTTTTTTGGGTGAGTTTTCATCAAATAACTTCTCCCCGCTCTGGGCGAAGCGGGAGGGCGTGTCAGACTTTTACTGACTAAAACCCACCCGTGTTCCTTCAGTTGCCTGTGCCAGGGCCACGGTAACTCTTTCAAACAACCCGCGACCCTGGCAGGCATCGGCCCTAGCGTGAGCTTGCCATTGCTCGCCGTCTGCAAGCCAGCGCTTCGGTGGCCGGGAATCGGCGTGAGGGCGCAAAAACTGCCTCTCTCTCACGCAGATAAGTACCCTAAAATCTTGCCTATCAATCATCCAGATTACCAAACAAAAGCTATGAGTATTTAGACAGTGTAGGTAGTAGTACGTAGGTATGTATTGTTATCCTTAACAATACCCAAGTTAGCTAGCAAGCCCAAAGCTCTGGCATTTGCATCACCTTCACTTTTGAACTATAGCGTAGTTGTATCCATCACGAGCGTTTCGCAACCGCTCGCCGTCACGATAAGACGGTCCTTTGTCAGTGTCTTACTGCGAGCTAATACATAAGCGTTATGTTTCTATGAATATTCATGTATGCGCAATGTGCTCGCTTTTTCTCTGTCTTTGGATTTAAAGGCGAGAAAACCTCTGTCAGTGACTTTTTGTTAGAAAAAAAACAATGATGGTTATTCAAGACCAAAACTTGAATAACCATAATTGTTTTTCTTTTTCGTTGTGAAATTGCACTAGATACACGCTACCTACTTTACTATGATTATTGAATTTTTAATGGCTCTCTATTTCCGTCATTCATAATGCTAATGATACAAAATGTCATCTATAGAGATAAAGTTCTCAATCGTAGCGCAATCCTGCCATCTCTCCTTTTTTGCAGCCTAACTGACGGCAATAACATTACAAGTCCCCACAATGGCTGGCAACCATCTTAATGTCGCAGCCTTTTCCAGAACAGAATAGGCGATATTTTGTTCTGAAAAAGGTCGGTATACGCAAGTTGTGTCGGGACGTAGTACGCTGGTATTTCAGAATAAAAATATATATCTAGAAGGTTGAGTCCTAACACAGCAACAAAGAACTGGTACGGTGAATTCGAATCTAAATGTAATAAAATATAATGTATAATAAAACGGCCCTAAAAATGACTCAACATGGTGTATTGATCGCCTGGCGGCTTTGATACAATTACCTAGACTTTGTCTGCTGTCATGTAAATATTGGTGGTGGATGGTGTGCAGTAAACCTTCTGCACCTGTCCAGAGCAAGCTCTGCCACCAGCTCAGACGCATGCATAATGTATGTCGCGAGTGGATCACGATTGATATGCGGCGCGGACGCACGACCGCCTTTGCAATATTCACTCTTTGAATTCTCGATGCCGAGAACGTTGCTAAAAGCACCGCGCTGTCACGTTTGGTAACGGCTTTTGTTTGAATTTTGAATTAGCAAAATGGAATATGGCGGTTCTGAAAAAAATATCATTAGAACGTTACGGAGCGCTATCTTTGTCTACGCTAATCCATCCTTTGCTAGCTCATACGGTATCCATCAGAGAGAAACAGAACATAGAGCTGTCAGGTGGCGGGCCTATATCTTCCTAAGAAAAAGGTTTTTTTGCATCATTAAGGCTAGCTCACAAAAAGTTTAAAGTATGAATTCGTGACCGGCTTTTATTCGGAAAACCACGCATACACTTCAGTCCAGTGCTTGACATTTTAAATCAACTTTGTTTTTCTGCAAACTAGTTTTGGTGGCTGGTTTGCAGCTTCGTAAGTTTTGTATTAGCCGGGTATATTGTAAATCGAAACGTCTCTCTGTATGTCCGTTAGTGCGTTCCTATCTGGAGAACCACTATCGATTACCGATATTTTTCTTTTGATTCTAATTATGTTCCCTCTCTAGATTTTATATTTACGCAAGAACAGCGGCCGCAGTTAGTCTTTTTTTAAATTTGTTTGAGGACACGAGACATAGCTCTTTTTTTGTAATCAGAATTCAACCACGATATTTTTGGCCCCTTTATCTTATGTCAGCAAAAGTATTAAGCCATGTTGGGAATTATAAGTACCTGACCTAAATGATCTTGGGCTCAGCAGCGATTACTATGCGCAAACAGAGAATGATAAGATTCAATGTTGATCATAATAGTTCTGTTTGTGTTCAAACAAACGTATTGTAGGGGAATTTAAGAAACGGTGGAATTTTCCAAACACTAAAACGTTGGTTTTATTTACCAGGGGCGGCAGTCTCGACACTCGTAACGATAGCTTTACAATTGAAATCGCTCGCTAAGTCCTAATGGTGTACCTAGACGGGCAAAATGGTAATAGTAAGGTTTTTTCATAGTCAATTTATTGGCCCCTTTAAATTAACCTTGAATAACGAGGAAAATTGGAGAACATGATTAAATAAAAAAACGGTTCTCGCCGCAACTGGTTTTGAAACTGTAAATGGTTTTTTCGTGCTTGTCAAGCAATTTTGACCGTCTTAGTACTCCATTAGGACTTAGCGAGCGATTTCATTCGTAAAGCTATCGTTACGAATGGCGAGACTGCCGCCTCTAGCTGTTAAGCTGTGATAAGTCCAAGTTTTAAAATGAGCAAGTAAGTGCAGTAATAATTGTTTATTTATAAAAAGGGCTTTACAATAAAAAAGTTAACTTAACAAATAAACTAGAACACAGTTGCTTATTTGCCTGAACTAGGTTTAACCTGTGTTTCAGGCTAGATATTGCAGTGTATACTATAATATAATAAATTAACAATGAGTATAAAGTATAAAATAAAATTAAAAACTTAGATAAATAGAAGTACAATAGTATGTTAGCGGTTCTATTTGCAGACAACAAGTAGATCTTCGGTCTGGGCATAATCTATGGTTAGTAAATATTTAAGTATAATTATTTTACAGCTAAAGTTATTTAATTTATAGATACTTAGTTACCTATTTAATGTATTGTACAGAAATGGGCCTAAGAATGTAAAAATCTTTCTACAAAGACATGTTTTGAGGTCGCATTTGGTAGGCATACTATATCATTCCGTCTCTTGTTAGTATTGTTAGCATCGTAGGTAAGCAAGGTGTGCTGTTTTAATACTAAGTGCATAATGAAAAGCTGGCGAACGTTAGTACGTTGCAGGATTTATAAAGCAGATCTGTGGGAAAGTGGAAGAGATGGATGTTACTATACCTTTAAAATTGCTCTCTGAGCTGTTTCAATAGGAAGCAGATTAGTTTTTGGTAAGAATCGACAGTTAAATTCATACTACGCACTACTTTTAAATGGGAAACAAACCAATATACATAGTAGACGAGTCCACGATGATGCTAAATGGTGATTTACACTCGAGCGTTCGAAGAGGCCTATTGGATTTTGAAGATTAGATGGTAGAAAGAAAAAAAGGTTATATGATATATACCCTTCACCGGTAGGGGGAGCGGCTACAAGATTTCAAGAATGCAAAAATAAACTGTCACATGGAAATACTCGAGCGCGTCAGATATTGATAATGTATATGCCCCACGTGTTTCTGATCACGTGTTTACGAATATTTGAAGAACTCCGTAGTTGAGAAACAACGGAACTGCGTAAATTGCCAATACCACTGTTCCGTTGTTGAAGATCCATATAAGAAGGAAACCGGTTGTTTGGGATATTTGAGAGATCGTTATCATAATCTACATTGTTACTGTGTATACCTTCATCACGTTCTTGCAAAACCGACCAATTGCAATTACTGCAACAACTCCCATAAAAGTCTGTGGATCAATCTATCTAGCCTTTTCCCAATTATGTTGGGGTCGGCTTCCAGTCTAACCGGATGCAGCTGAATACCAGTATTTTACATGGAGCGACTGCCTATCTGACCACCACAACCCAGTTATTGAGTAATACGATGCCCTTGGTAAGACTGGTTGTCAGACTTTCGGGCTTCTGACGGCCCGTAACGACTGCCAAAGATCCACGAATGACAGCCGGATCAACGGCTTAACGTGCTTTCCGAGACCCGGAGGAGTCTTGGTATGAAAAGATGGTCACCCATCCACGGAAGAACCCCGGCAATCGTAGTTTAACCGACCCGTGCGGCTGTTATTACTTAGCCACGAGTTCCTCCTGTGGATACACGTATTAAACCCTGAAGTAGGTACTGACACCTCAGTTTAAGCGTGGCCTGCAAAGTTATTACTTTTAATTTGTATCTAAATTAAAAGTTCGAATTTCGAGAGAGAGAAAGAAATCTCTCTCTCTCGAAATTTTTGGTAAATACACACTATTAAATGATTTAAATGATTCTTCTTGTACAACATATAATGCTCACTAAGTGATGCAGTGACAGTTGGAAAGATTACAGAAAACAAGAAAGTTAGAAGTGAAGTAAAAGTATTTATGAGACTTATTACAAAAAAAAAAAAAAAAAATTGATTTCAGTTTAATAGATTTCATATTCAGACATTCATCTTTGTAGGAGTCAGGTGGAGCTTGTAGTCTTACGAAACATTGCGAGGTTGCAGATTATTGAGTCGTTAGATAAAGATTAAAAGAACATTACTGATGTATCTGAACAAATAGTTTGGTATATAAATTCAGATGAAATAAAGGATTATAGACGCACAAATTATGCTGTTTTTGAATAAAAGCAGAACCATAAGCCACAGATAAAATAATTATACAAATAGCATTGCAATTACACAATACCATTTAAGGTGAGGTTTTCCGGGTCTTTGAAACGCTACCTCCTCCTCCCCAAAATGTAGCGCGACGTATTTATTTTCGATGCGATTTTTTTTTTGGTACCTACGGTGAGTTGTAATTTTAGTTCACTACACCGTGGTGTAGTGAACTAAAATTATAACTTAAAATGTCCTGTGCACCTAATGGGCATTTCACATTACCAGATAACGACACCAACCCAATACCGATATGTCGCCAACTATACCGACATCGACAGTTATGATTGGCCCGATGATATTGGTGAATAACGATGACCATCGCCATGCACCAAACAACCACAGTAGTTACTAAGTATAGACATCTCGAAGTCGGCAGTACCTAACATTGTTTTCCAGTGAAAGAATGCTCGCTACTCTCACACCGCACTCTGTCTTCACCGGTAGAAATCGTGCGGATATCGGCGTCGGTCACTGTCTGCGCAGATATAGGTGACAATAACAACACAATGTTAATGAGTTTAGTAGGTTCTTAACGTATGCGATTATCTGACCACCAATATCGCGTCGCTGGCGGGTCGATGTCATTATCGGCTAATGTGCTGGGCTGCAAATCGCATAGAGCCAATATGATAAAATCATGGATTTGAGAAAAAATAAAATTGTGTTGCTAGCTCCGCTATTCGAAATTATGAATTTTATCGTGTTCGATATAAATTGGTTGTGTTGAAACTTGAACACTTTTGTTTGAAGCAGCTATTTTTTTTTTCAATTTTCTTTGTTGTTGTCAGAGCGAACGTTGTTTATAATTATAATAATACATACAACTGACAACACATTGAATGTTTTGTATAATTAATATAGGATATGATAATAGCGAAGATAGAACTATCTTCGCTATTATCATATCCTATATTAATTACACAAATTTTCTAATCAGAATACTATTATTCACTCTCTATCGAACGATGGAGAGTGAATAATAGTATTCTGATTAGAAAATCTTAGAAAAATGTGTTTTATTAAAACGTCTTTATAAACGACGATTTTATCGATAGTCATTATTTGTAATGTGTCTATCACTATTGTAAGATGACAATTGAACGTCATCATATCACATTGAAATAGTCACATTTTCGAACACAACCTCGCCTTAAGCACAGTACAATAAGTATTATATGTATTACAAAACGTCAAGCAAACCGAACATCAGTCATCGCTATTCAATTATAAAATACAAACCTACCCAGAGACATAGATGACGCCATCTTTACGAAGCTTTACAATCAAACACAGTCATACCATACTTATAAACATCCTATGTTGTATCTTTCTATGGCTACATATTATATATTATGTGCTATAAGCAAATACTCTATCTATGTATATCATTTCTCAGTAGCCATCCTGGGATTTATTTATTTATTTATTTATTTAAACATGGAAAACTTACAGCTAAAACAAGCTTAATAAAAAGGAAACAATAGTCAACAGGAAGCCAATTACAAGTCTTCACGTATAGAAATAGACTGAAATTTATAAGTGAGCATACAAAGCATACATACATTTATTTATTTATCCTTTATTTCAGGCAACTATAAGTATAAAAACAATAACTATAAACTAATACATATTTGATACAACTAACTTAAAAACTCTTGCACTAGTAGTGACGGAGATTTATGTCCGGCAGATGGCAATAGGCTCCCCCCAAAATAGATGGGATTTAAACATAATAATGCATAATCAGTCTATATTGTACCCACTCCTAGGACACAGGTCTCCTCTCTGTGAGAGGGAGTGGGCTGTAATCAACCACGCGGTCCCAGTGCGGGTTGGTAGATGTCACATGTCTTCGAATTTTTGGTTCTAGGACATGGCGGCTTCCTGACGATGTCCTCCTTCACCGTTTTGAGAGCAGTGGTGATGAAATAATTTAGAGAAGGTAATGCGCCTGTCTGCGACCTACAAGTTATAAGTCGCGGCCGTTACCATTGGGCCATCACTGCTATCAACTGTATTTAAACATAACCTGGCGAAAAGTGGGTGTACTTCTGCCTACCCCTACAGCCACATGGAATACATATTGGTGCTGATGCTGTTGTACACAAACTAAACTTAATTTAGGCTGTTGATAACTTTTTCTCTCTAATAAAACAAGAAAGAGACGGACGTAAATTAGAGCTGTCAAATTTTGTTGTACCATACTAATATTATCAGACAGACGACACGTAAAAACAAGTAGACTAAAAAAATATATTTATTAAAAAAAATGTAAAAACCGACTTCGAACCGATATAACTTTCATAAAAAAAAAACTTAACAGCCTCTGAAGTCGGTGTCTTCGATTTTTCAATGCAAGGTGCATTGAAATATAGCTTGGCAGAAGCTGTTTTTGTATGAAAGTTATTTTATTCGTTTTGGGTTTTCGTTTTTACTTTTTTAAAGTAAATTTATTTTTCCATTTGTAGTTCAATATACAATTACACAAGCCTAAGACTAAGAAAAGAAGAATCATCAAAAATCCGTTTAGAAATGCCGGAGATACTGTACATTTATATACATATAAGTATATAAAAATATATATTTCAGACCATTTGGGTTAGTATACAAACCACTTATAAACTAATCTTAGTACTTAAATCTACCATAAAACTACCACCTACCATTTATACATACAACTTCGTACATTAGAATAGTTACCTAATGTGTTATATTATATACTAAAACATCCTGAAAGTATGTAGGCGTAAACTAGTTTGACATCTCTTAGTTCAAAGCTATAGCCGTCCTTTCCTCGCGCTGCCTGTTTGTAACAGACAGCGATTCTCTAATTTTAGTTTAGTTATTGAACAAGAGAATCGGCACCATCAATCTTTTCAGCCTTCTCCCAACTATGTTGGGGTCGGGCTTCCATTCTAACCGGATGCAGCTGAATACCAGTATTTTACATGGAGCGACTGCCTATCTGACCTCCACAACCCAGTTACTGGGTAATACGATACCCGAGAATGAGCACCATGATCTATCAATTAACTTGCGGGTTTCCTCGTTTCATTAGCACATGTCTGCCTACGATCCCTTTGTCTGCTAATCTATTTACTTCAACCAGTTTACATTTGCACTTATTACTGTAAGGTCAACGAGTTCCATAGTGTATGCCATGCGGAACTATCGTGCCGCCATCGCCATGACAGTGTTATTGCAGGTCATCACGCCGACTGTTCGCTTGGCACTTACTGTAGGAAATACACTAATTAGGTGTAGTTGACTTTCACTGTCGATGGCTGGTTGTTTAGGATCAAGGAATGCCTTGAGAGGTTCAGTAGGTACTAAGAATTTGTAGTTTCATTTTGCTTCTAATAGGTCTTTACCTAAGAAATTGCCGATTTTTGAAACTAGCTGGTAGTTTGAAGATCTAGATGTGACCCTGAACGTTCAAAATACATTAATATTACTTCCCACAAAGATATTCATCTTTAGCTTTTCTTGGCAGATCTATATTCATTTGTGTTGCATTGTCCTGTGGTGTCATATAATGACTGCTATCTATCTACCTAAGGTGTAATTACATCCCAAACATTATGATCTACAAGGCTATCATCTCTACTTTATACTTTACTAGCTTTTGCCTGCGGCTTCGCCCACGTGGAGGTCGGGAATTATCCCACGGGGACGTACTACCGGGATAAAAAGTATCTTATGTCCTAATCCAGGTCATTGTATACCCCTGTGACAAATTTTATCAGCTATTTTAGCGTAAAAGCGTAACAAACAAACACACTTTCGCATTTTATTAGTTTGGATATATGTTCCGATCTCTGCTAATCAGTTGTTGTTGCTGCAAGATGTTTTTCTCATTAGTTTTCAACTATTCTATAAGCTAGGCACAATAACATCGGTTAGAATGATAATCGAGGGTGGGCGCTGATACCTATAATTACAAGATATTAAGTTAGCTTAGGAATTGGCTGCAACTCTTAACATGCAGTTTTACTTACTTTACTCTTTCTCTTCTTATCCGGTACGCTCTTGACAGAGCGGTTGTGATCGTTAAGTACTCGTAGCAGTATTGGAAGGGGCAGACGTGATGCACTTCACGACATTTCGCCACCGGTGCCTGTTAGAGGGCATCCTACTGCATTCGTTAACTGAACCCCCAATGGCAGACTTGATCTGGTCAGTCCAACGCGTGGGTGACCTTCCGCGCGGTCTAGTGCCTTCTACTTTCGCTTGGACGACAAGGCGTTCTATGGACTGATTATCACGCCGGTACCACAACATGTCCGAAAAATGATACTATTGAAATTACTTACTTTAAGTCCTATTTTTATTGTAAACCATATTTTTTATTTGCAAATAAACAATTTTAATTTATTTCTTTATTATTAATTTACTTGTTTGCATTGTCTGTGGAGCTGCCAACTTCAGTTTAGAAAACGGTTTAGTTCCGTCTTGGCACCCATTAATTTATTGGGAATTTTTTGTGGGCATGGCAAATAAATTTATGGGTGCCGAGATGGGACTATACCACCAACATTTTATAGGTTATCTTATCATCACTACATTTACTATTGGTTTACTTATATTGTCATTAGGGCTACAGTTGTACCCTACAGTTCATGACTGCCAACCCTATCATCCTTAATTGCTTGTTTGTATTGTCTTTATGGCTACTACTATGTCAACTAGACCCTGCACCCATTACATGATATGTTCGGTTATACGTTGTTTTATAGATAATAGTTTTATAGGATTTCGTATCACATAATTTTTTGTCATATTTTCGTTTCAGAGCAGAATACTTTGAAGAATTTTAAAACATTGATTTTTGTTTCAATTCATTCATTTATTCATTAAATATCAGCTTACAGTTTACACCAAATCGCTTATATACACTAATACAAATTACACATACATTACAATGTTAATTAAAAAACTTAGACTAACAAAAAAAAAAAAACAAGATAAAAATTTGCATACAGAAACAAGCTTACATCAACTTAGGGATTATACAATTAATTTTTCACATTTAAATAAATGTAGACATGTTTTGCGATTGTACTTTGCGAGTCAAAAAATATATCTGCATCTGAAATACATTTTAGGAACTCATTAATAAGTTTAATTGCTCTAGCAGTGAGGTTGTTGCCAGCTCGGGGAGAGCGCCACATAGGCGGGTAGCATAGGAGTCTATGCTGTCTTCCAACGCCTCGGATATATTGATCGGGAACATAGAAATGTATTGTTTCATGTGCAACAGGGCTATCTACCTTATCCGCTATATTAGATAATAATCACTACATAGTATAAAACAAAGTCGCTTTCTCTGTCCCTATGTCCCTTTGTATGCTTAAATCTTTGAAACTACGCAACGGATTTTGATGCGGTTTTTTTTAATAGATAGAGTGATTCAAGAGGAAGGTTTATATGTATAATAACATCCATTAAATAGTGGAGAAGTACTGTTATTTTTGAAGTTTCTAATGTGATGTCGTAAATAATTACATTTTTTCCGCTTACATTGCAAACGCAGGCTGAACCCTACGAGTTTTATCAAAATAATGTACTAAGTATTGTACACATTGAAAAGGTCTACAGAAAAGTCCGTGATGGTATATGTCTATCTCTTATGGATCACCCACAATAACTTTTTTTTGTCATTTACTTTTTACGACAAATAATGGCTAATTTTCGAAGCGATTTTAACCAATACAGCATTAATCCTTAACCAATTAAATACCTTGAATACATTGTTCATTTAATATAGATCTATATGGCCCTTTACACCGTATGATTTAAGTGAATATTTTCGAAGATATTACAGATTTAAAAATGGCGGGACGTAGCGTTTGCGGCGGTACCGGCCGGCCGCCCGGTGCGGCAAGAGCGTGCCTATAAATAGCGCGTCTGAGGCCGCGGTTTTCCCCCCGACCGATCACCATGTTCGGCAAGCCGATCCCTTGGGAGACGCGAGCCAAATACCTCGGTGTGACCCTCGACCACCACCTCTCCTTCGCTGAGCACATAAAGCAGGTGCGTTCGCGCGCCGCTTTCGCTCTCGGTAGGCTCCACTCCGTTCTGAATGCACGTAGCAAATTGTCACTTAGGTGCAAATTGCGCATTTATACAGCGTGCATTCGCCCCATCATGACCTATGCGGGTTCAGTGTTTGCGCACGCAAAACCTCACCTCATACATAGGATGCAGGCCCTCCAAAACCGTTTCCTCCGAAAGGCAACGGGAGCCCCTTGGTTCGTTCGGAACGAAATCCTCCATGTCGATCTCGACATTCCCACCATCTCCCAGTTCTTGAAACGCAACTCCAAGCGTTTCTTCGACTCAGCCACCAACCATCGCAACCCTCTGGTTGTCGAGGCGGCTAGCTATGTCCCCTCTCTTATTAGTAAGGTCCGCCGCCCCAGGCTTGTCCTCTCAGATCCCGACGACCCCATAACTCTTCTCCAGGAGAGCAGTAGGGACCGTAGGAACAAAAACAAATCGACATTCCGACCTCGCCGCCGAGGTCCCTCGCGACGACCCCGTAATAATGGTCCTCCCCCCCGTCCCTTGCTCGGGTATGATGTGCCAGCTGGTGGCGTAGCTGAGCCTGTAGCTTTAAACTCCCCTGATAATAATAATTCAAATCTGATCCAGCCTGTCCCATCTTGCTGTCCTCCCCCCAGCGACGCCCTAAGCCGAGGCCCGTTCCCCACAGGGGGAGCCCTTAGCGTGTAGTCGCTTAGTCTGTAAGTTTTTTGCCCCTGGCTGGAGGCTTTGAGTTTTTCTTAAGGCAGCCACAGGATAGTCCGGTTAAGTAGTCTCGACCTCTCTAGGTCAACTACGAGATGCCATTCATATAAAAAAAAAAAAAAACGCGGTTTTCCCTATAGCACTTTGAATTTAGCAGCGATCGGACGCGTTTATTGCACGGCGCGACAACGTATCAGTAATTATAAGTAAGTTACGATAAATAATTGTATGATAGTAGTTTTAAAATATAAATTATATTCTATTCTAAGGTTAATTTTTAAATCGCACTTATAGTAATTATAAGTACCTACATAAGGTGAGATAAGATTAGATTAAATAAAACCATAATTTATGGATTGCAATTTTCTATTAAGATCTTGATTAAAATTTACAGTTAGATCAATTTAATGTTAGGGAAATTATTTTCAAAAATCGTGATTTAAGGTGAGATATGTAAGTTCACAAAAAGTACTTAATAGAATAGGTATCTTTTGTTGTTGATGATTGTTGATTATCTTTTGTTTTTAGTCGCACGAATAGCAAATTATTTTTTAAGTACTTTTAATTTAATTAAAATTGTTGTTTAATTTGAGGTATTTCAGTAAAAAAAAAAGAACTGAATAGAATAGGTATCTTTTGTTTTTTATGATTGTTGATTATCTTTTGTTTCTAAATGGTAAGAATTTAGATATTTTTTACTGCGGCACATACTAATAATATGGCAATTTGTGCATAGGTATATACATATAGAACTGAGTAAATTTTGTACATTTTGTACAGAAATTATAAAGTCATGTCTGGAAGACGTCGTCGTTCGAACATAGGTCGTAGTACAGTGAATGCCAGAAGAGTACGTTCAGCAAGAGATGAAGAATCGTCAACGGAACGTGAGGCTCGCCTCAGTCAGGCTCGGGATAGATATAGAGCTGAGAGAGAGAGAGAATCTTCAGTAGAGCGTGAGATTCGCCGCAGCCGGGATCGAGATAGGCATACGGTTCAGAGGGACAGAGAATCGTCAGTAGAGCGTGAGGCTCGCCTCAGTCAGCTTCGGGATAGGTATAGAGCTGAGAGAGAGAGAGAGAATCTTCAGTAGAGCGTGAGGTTCACCGCAGCCGAGATAGGGAAAGACATCGAATACAGAGAGCCAGAGAATCATCAGCACGAGTTACTAATTCATGGGTGAATAAAGAAAATTCTGCCATGAATTACGATCCTTCGATTTCTTACAAGGACGATCGTATAGTATCAATAGGTACTATGTCAGTAGTGTGTGAACATTGCTTGGCATTGAAATTCAAGGACGAATCGAAAGGCATGTGTTGCTTACAAGGAAAAGTCAAATTAGAAGAAGTTCTCCCTCCACCTGAATCACTTCACTCTCTTCTTACGGGTGATCATCAGAAATCCAAGCAATTCATGCGCAATATACGCCGTTATAATAACGCATTTCAAATGACCTCTTTTAAGAGTAAGCAAGTCGTTGAGCGTGGGTTCATGCCTACATTTAAAATTCAAGGGCAAGTGTACCACTTAGCTGGGAGCTTGCTACCACTTCGACCCGATGATCACAAATTTCTTCAAATATATTTTATTGCAGATCCAGATACACAAGCATCTACGCGGTGTACAAGTGTTGCACAGCCAATTGATAGAGATTTGATTAGATCTCTCCAAGATATGTTACATTCTCATAATTGCTACATACAGTCTTTCAAAACTGCGATTGAGAGTGTTCCAGCAGATACTCCTGACTTTAATGTCGTAATCCATGCAAATAAAGTTCCTGTTGGAGAACACAGAGGACGATACAATGCGCCTTCCACGAGTGAAGTAGCAGTGGTGATAGCTGGACAGCAATTTGACAAAAGAGATATTGTATTGCATAGTCGTGATGATAATTTGCAAAAAATTTCAGAGTTACACAGATCTTATGACAGCTTACAATATCCTTTGATGCTATGTCGTGGAGAAAATGGTTATGCCATTAATATTTCTCAAGTTGACCCAATCGGTGGTACACCTCTGCGTAAAACAGTGTCATGTATGAACTACTATTGCTACCGTATAATGACAAGACGTAACAATTTCAATACTTTGCTTAGATATGGAATGTTAACAAACCAATACTTGGTAGATCAATATGCGAAAATTGAATCTGAGAGATTGGCCTACATCCGCAATAATCAAACTAAATTGAGAGCTGAAAATTACGTTCATCTTCAGGATGCTTTACAGGCGAATGAACACCGCAACGGCATTGGGCAGTTGGTTATACTACCTTCATCATTCACAGGTGGACCTCGATATTTACACGAAAAATCGCAAGACGCCATGACTTACGTAAGAAATTACGGCAAACCTGATTTATTTATAACTGCAACATGTAACCCAAATTGGCCGGAAATCAAAGAAAATATTAACACCAATTTAACTCCACAAGACAGATACGATATAGTTAACAGAGTCTTCCATTTAAAAGTACAGAAACTCCTGCACCTCATTAACAAGTCTCATATATTCGGTCCGCCGCGCTGTCATATGTACACAATAGAATGGCAGAAACGTGGCTTGCCACATGTACACCTGTTGGTGTGGTTAGTGAACAAAATTAGACCAAACCAAATTGACAGGGTTATTTCAGCTGAATTACCGGATAAAGATGAAGATCCTATCCTGTACGAAATCGTAAAGAAACATATGGTACACGGCCCTTGCGGGACTTTAAACCCGAATTCTCCATGTATGCGAGATTCTAAATGCAGCAAAAAATTTCCGAAGTCGTTCCTAACTCAAACAAGTACTAGCGATGACGGATATCCCAAATATCGTCGACGATCGCCAGAACAGGGTGGGCAAAATGCTACCGTCCGAACCCATGATATTGATAACCGATGGATCGTTCCCTATAATCCGCTCCTTTTGAAAATTTTCGATGCCCACATCAACGTAGAGTTGTGCAATTCAATAAAGTCAATTCAATATGTTACTAAGTACATTAATAAAGGCAGTGATCAAGCCACTTTCAGCATACAATCACCAAATGAAGTGGAAAAATATCAGTCTGGACGTTACATCTGCAGCTCTGAAGCTGTATGGAGGATTTTATCATTCGAAGTGCACGACCGGGCTCCCACAATTGTCCACCTTGCAGTTCATTTAGAAAATGGACAAAGAGTATATTTCACAGAGAACAATATACAAGAAGTTGTTAATAACCCGCGGGATACAACATTGACAGCATTCTTCAAGTTATGTGCTCAAGATGATTTCGCAAAAACACTGACATATGACAGAGTTCCAGGTTACTATACATGGAACCAGAGTTCTAAAACTTTTCAACGGCGAAAACAAGGTACTGCGGTTGATGGTTTCCCCGGAGTAAAAAAAACGGATGCTCTTGGCAGAGTCTACGTGGTTCATCCCAACAACAGCGAATGCTTTTATCTGAGAATGTTACTGCATATTGTAAAAGGCCCGACATCCTTTGCACACCTAAGAACTGTACAAGGTGTTGTTTACAATACTTATCAAGCAGCATGCAAAGCTATGGGGCTCTTGGAAGACGATTCTCACTGGGAAAACACATTATCAGAAGCAGCTGTTTGTAGTTCAGCTACATCATTAAGATATTTATTTGCCGTCATAGTAGTGTTTTGTCAAGTAACTGATTCTGTTAATCTATGGAATAAATTTCAAGAAAATATGGCCAGTGATATTCTGATTCGGCGACGGCGAGAGTTAAACTCAGATGATGTACAATATGATCAAAACATATTTGACGAAGCATTATTGGAATTGAACAAAGTAGTGCAATTACTTTCGGGTAAATTGATCAAGGATTTTGGGCTGCCGATGCCAGCTAATACTACTAACTCAGATTTAATTAACAGTGCCGAATACACAAGAGAAACATCATACGATCAAACGAGACTTTTACAAAATATAGCTCAAGATGAGCCACGATTAAACATCGATCAGAAAAAAGTATTCACTGCATTACTATCAACAATTGATAACAATGAAGGGAAATTGTTTTTCCTTGATGCCCCAGGAGGTACAGGAAAAACATTTTTAATCAATCTGCTTTTAAAAAAAGTGAGATCTATTGGAAAAATTGCGTTAGCTGTTGCGTCATCCGGCATTGCCGCTACGCTTTTGGAAGGAGGCCGAACCGCACACTCCACATTCAAGCTCCCGCTGAAAATCGCCACCGATGATAATAACAGCGTCTGTAGTGTTTCTAAACAGAGCAATACAGGAAAATTGATGCGTGACTGCTCATTAATAGTCTGGGACGAAGCTACCATGTCAAACAAGACGTCTGTGGAAGCACTGGATAGGACAATGCGCGATTTGCGCAACAAAAATTCACCTATGGGTGGATGTACAATTCTGTTCTCAGGAGATTTCCGTCAAATCCTACCAGTTGTGACTCGAGGAACACGTGCTGACGAAATAAATGCTTGCCTAAAAAGATCCAACCTTTGGCCACATGTCAATAAATTAGAGCTTAAAACTAATATGAGGGTTTCGTCATCTTCACGTGAGAACAGGCTATTTCCAGAGATGCTGCTAAAAGTTGGCAATGGAGAGTTAACACAAAGTGAGGGACGGATTGACCTAGAAAACCTTTGCGTTTTGATAGACAACATCCAAGAGTTAGTCAACAATGTCTATCCTGACATTGATAACATAAGTTATAAGACAATATCTTGGTTTAAAGAAAGAGCGATTCTGTCACCAACTAACGAACAAGTAGATAAAGTAAATAACTTGATTCTTTCTAAGATTGATGCGCCGACGAAAATATACTACTCGGTCGATACTGTTCTCGATTTGGAAGAAGCTGTTCATTTTCCTACAGAATTTCTAAATTCTTTGAACCCGTCTGGACTCCCTCCTCACAAAATGGTGTTGAAAGTAGGTTGTCCTGTTATTTTATTAAGAAACCTGAATCCACCTAAACTTTGCAATGGCACGCGTTTGCTGGTAAAATCATTGAAAACTTTCATAATAGAGTGTACAATACTCACAGGATGTGGTACCGGAGAAGATGTATTGATTCCCCGAATCCCTCTGATACCATCGGATTTACCCTTCCAATTTAAACGTTTACAGTTTCCGGTAAAGACATCTTTTGCAATGACCATTAATAAATCGCAGGGTCAAACCTTCAACGTTGCAGGCTTAGATTTGAGCGTTGACTGTTTTTCACATGGACAACTGTATGTCGCTCTTTCAAGAGTGACCTCCAGAGAAAACATGTTTGTATTGTCTAATGACAAGAAAGCTGTGAACGTTGTTTATAAAGACATTCTGTAATATGTTGTAAAAATAAAATAAATAGTTAAAAATGTAAAAAGTAAATAAGTAAAAATGTAGTGTATGAATTTAGATATTCCAAAGATAGCAGGAAATCTTCATGGTATAGGGAAAGAGGGATTGTTTTACTCCAAATTTAACGCGTGCGGGCCACGGGCAGTAATGAATAAATCAAAACTACTGAATCGATTTTAATCACATAGGCTATATATTTTATACCCGTGCGAAGCCGGAGCGGGCCGCTATGTTTTTATATACAACGTTCACAGTTTTTCTGTAGTGTATTTAGTATCAGTATTGCACCCGTGCGAAGCCGGGGCGGGTCGCTAGTTAATTATAAGTGTGGATTCCCGCCTGAGTTGGAGTGTATCTAAACCTACCATTCCTGACACAAACATAGAAGGATAGAGAAAAGGGTGGTATCCATATTGACGTTTGTATAGGTATCTACAGAATTTACGTTGAGGACTCCAAACTATTGCATTATATTCCAATTTACTACGGACATAGGCATCGTATATTTGTTTAATAACTTGAGTGTTCTTAAACTGTGATGATATTCTAATAATGAAACCAAGACATTTATGAGCGTCTTTACAAGCTTGAACAATATGGTCATGAAAATTTAATTTGCTATCCATTATTACTCCCAAATCCCTGATTGAGAAAACACGTTCTATTGGTGCGCTGGCAAGATTATAATTATTTGTAATTGGATTACGGGATCGAGAAAAACTTATAGTTTGACACTTAGAATGATTAAATGATAATTTGTTTCTTATACTCCATTCAACCACAGCGTCAATATCATGTTGTAACGCTGCACAATCTTTAGCCTTGGTTACAGAAAGGTACAGCTTTAAAATTATAAGCAAACATAAGGCATTTTGCATTTGAGACAACAGTAGGTAAATCATTGATTACTATCAAAAATTTCGTAGGACCTATTGTACTACCTTGACTAACCCCTGATCGAGTATCTCTTTCGACTTATACCCTTCTACCCTAACAAACTGTTTACGATCGCTCAAGTAGTGGGCCATGAATTTTAAGAGAGAAGTTGAGAATCCTAGTACAGCTTTATTTAAAAGCACATCATTATCCACAAGGTCGAAGGCTTTCTTAAAGACAAAGTATGCTGCGTCTACTTGATAGCCAGACTTAACTCTAGTACTTATATAATCCACAAATTCTATATGATTAGTCAACGTGGAACGTCCAGGACGAAACCCATGCTGGCAATCACTTAATTGTCCCTTGATTTGTTTATAAATGGCGTTATTATGAATAGATTCTTTATCTTCAACAATCTTCACATAAAGTTTCATGTTAGAATAATCATATCATAGAATAACATATCAAATATTTTTTATCCTTATATTGTTTATTTAATATAAAACTTATTACCAAGAATAACATTTTCAATTCTTACCGTTGATAAAATGCATACCCTCATGCAACCAAGCGAGCATGCAGCGTGCAAGCAAGTATGCAGAATGCAAGCGAGCATGCAACATGCAGCAGGCATGGTTTCTGTCACGGCTCCGGCGCTGCGGGGCTCCGACGGTCCCACGCGAGCTTATCGTCGCAGATGGTATTCACGCCCACCACCGCAGCTTCGGCTTGCTGGCCGCTCCTCAGCTCGAGGGCCGCCTCGCCCCTCCGCGCCTACGCGGATTTAAATTATACTCTAGGGGTAGAGCAGACAAGACTACATGGAGTCGGTTTTGCAGCGATTCGTTTCTGTCACTAACTTTTGTAGCACAACTTATTATCGTATCATCATCGTATTAACGTATCATCACAACGGTAATGTTTCCCAATGGTTTGTCTTATTTGTTTTAGTATATTTATGTCTATTTATTTTGTTTATATTTATATATAGTTAGGTGTATATATTATACTTATATGTATCTATATCTTTATATTTAAATATATATCTATTCCTCATCTCTCGCTGTTGCACCTACCACTGTTTGTCTCTGCATCACCCAAAGGTCGACTGGTAGAAAATGCCTATGGCATTAAGCCCGCCTCTGTACATTTTGTGTGCTTAAAGTATTAAATAAATAAATAAATAAATAAATATTTACTTTTTAAGACAATTTTTTAATTTTAATTTATGACTATAATTATGATTAATAATTTGATTTAATACCATGGAAAAATAACCGAACAAACAATATTCGTTAAAAAATAATTCTCCTGTTTGATAAGTTTGTTAAGCAAAAAATGTGATTAAAAATTCAATGAACTGTGTTTCTGTGAAATATGTTTCATTCAAGTAAATAGTCTTTGAAACAATAATATTCGAAATAAAATTACAAGGACCAAATATTATATGAAACATTTTCTGGGAAACGAAATTCTATGAAATTTCTGTCTGCGAAACAAGAGGACACCGATATGTTCACTATACCTTCACTAGGACTTTATGACAGCCAGGATAAAATTTCTACAATTTTGTTTGTATTGTCCTCAGGGCACCATGTTGCAGCAGATCCTGCGCGACATGTGGGTGGACCCCGAGATCCTGGCCGAGCTCGACGAGACGCAGAAGCAGACGCTCTTCTGCAAGATGAGGGAGGAACAGGTAAATGTAACATAATATCACGCCTGTATACCCCGAAGTCTCCCCTCCCTTCCCCCTTCCTTCCTCGCACCTCCTTTTTCTGCCTCCCTTCTTCTTCTTAAAAAAGAAAAAAGAAGAGTACACATTTCGCCAATTATGTTTAAGTCCCATTTAATAGGGGGCTAGTCTTATATTGCCCTCAACCGGACACAAATCTAGATGGGCCAGCTACTGAGAAATTCTGATGAAAAACCCAATAACACTTAGCTCGACCCGGGAATCGAACTCACGATCTTATGCTTGAGATCCCGGGTTGTCTTGTGTACTCCTTGTACTCATAAATAGGTAATGTAACCAGCAAACTTACGACTACTCCCGCTATAAGAAAGCCTGATGGAAAAATCATCACCTGCCTAACCTTTACCCAACCACGTTGGGGTCGGCTTCCAATCTAACTGAATGCAGCTGAATACCAGTACTTGACATAGAGCTACTGGGTGAATATTCGACCTTTTAACCGCCGTCATTACCTTCCGCCAAAAGTTGATGAAAGAGAATATATTTAATGAAATATTTCAGCAATTCCTGATTCTGGTCCTTAAGCAGATTCTGGGAATTGATGAAATATTTCATTAACGATATTCTCCTTCATCAACTTTTGGCGGAAGGTAATGACGGCGGTTAAAAGGTCGAATATTCACCCTACTACCTATCGGACCTCCACAACTCAGTTACTGGGTAACACGACCCCCTTGGCAAAACTAGTTGTCAGACATTCGGGTTTCTGGCTACGAATGACAGCTGGGGCCCTTGGTTTAACGTTGCTTTCCGAGAAACGAAGGGCTCTCGGTACGTAATGAATAATCATAAACGAAAATTTCAATGAATCCTACGAAAATATGACAAATCACATGTTAGCTAATGTCATTGATTGATAAGACTTCAAATATTGGGCAAGTTAGGCAGGGTTATCTAAAGGTTGGAACGAGGAGCAAAGGTAGCGAAGGAGGCCATATTTTTTCGTGATTTAATGATGCTCATGACAAAGTATTGCCCGCCTTTTTAACCAATGTGTCCTGCCAACAATGACTTACGGATGCAGAGACATGAACGCTCATAAAGTAGACTATTCACTGCATAGGAGTAGTACAAAGGACCATAGAGCGAGCCATGCTTGACATAACCCTCGACCAGGAGAATCCTCGACCCCTGTCGACCCTAGGATGCAAGTTCAGGGGTTGAGACCTCATTGTTGTAACGTATGTTGAAGTTTGGAAATAAATTACTATTACTATAACCCTACTAGATCGAGTGCGTAAGTCTTCAATGTCGGGGACAGGACGATGCACCTCAAGTGAAGTTGGGCAGGAGACGTGGAGATGGCCGATGAGTAAAGCTGTGTCCGAATGGTGGCCAAGGTTAGGCCATAGAAACCAGGAGTTCAAAAGCGTGTTGGGTTGTTGATATCGTCAAAGTCGCGAGAAACACCTGAATGTATGAGGGACGCACGAAACTGGGAAGTATGCCAGAAAAAAGGGAGGCCTAGAGCCAGTAGTGGGTCATTCCATATTTTCTCTAGATAGTTCAAAGCGTGCGTAATTAATGACCATGCCCTGTTTTCAAAAGGCGCGAACCCACCGCGGCGCATGCTGTGCACGGGCACGCGGCGCATTTTAGCTGCGTGGATTCATTTGTTTGACAACGTGGGTCTACGTTTCCACTGCAGTACACACGCGTGCGTGGCCCACCGCTGCGCCGGCGCACGCAGAAGCTACGCACGTGTTCAAAACTGCTGCGATACAGTTGTACATAGTCGTGGGTTAATATTAGTATATAGCGTGTACCGCATGCACAGCGTCCATTGCGTTGACAGCGTTGAGCTATGTGAGCGCCATATTCGAGCAAGCCACGCATGTACTAATGACGTCAATTGATGCGTAGCGTGTCCGTGGGTTTCAGTGGACACAATCACATACATTTTCTTGCAAAGCGAAGCTTAACACCCGTGCGCCGCGGTGGGACTGCGCCTTAACTAATAGCAGATTCTTATAAATTACGGACCGTTATTGGTTAATATTTAGACTTGTATCTTTGCATAATAGACTCTCCCGTAAGGAAGTAGCTATCACAAGTAAAATTAGCTTACGAATCTATTTATATGACCAGTTTGGCAATAAAAAATGCTACCATTGATAAACAAAACGATACATTTTTCAAACAGCAACACTCCTCTAATAGGTGTCCTATCTTTTCAGGAATTGTATGCTTGGTATAACATCGTAGTAATTTTGTTATCAAAACACTTCCTACTTAGAACTCACTTAGTATCCAGTAGGTACCATGTTATCTCTATTAATACGCGTACCAGTTATTCGACACGCCTTCGCTTCCATTAGTTTATGAGTTTCGACGACGCTATGACACTAGGAATGCCAATTGATATTCCTGTAAACGTTACGACACTTGCTAGTAACTTCAATTGATGTTGTTAGGGAAATAATGTCTTTTATTCAGAACCGTGCAGAAAACGTTGTGTTTTCATTTCTTGAATTTGATAATAGTGATTTTTCCAACATTGCTGACTTGGATAATCTTTATACCACTACGTGAGCTGTTATCGTGTAACCCGTACAGACACGAATGAATAAGAAGAAGTTGCCTTGGTGACCTCAAACTCAAAATAAACAATAATAATTATACCAATTATGCTGGGTCCAGGATTGTCCTGATAACCGTGGAATACCTGTCCACTCCTCAAACACCTCAGGAAGTGTTGCCCCCTTGTCGCTATGTCACTATGTGCTAGCGACGACCGTTTCCGGGGGCCCATTATTGAGTGTGCAAGTCACCCCCTGCCATTTTATCCGTGTATAATATATAACATTGGTCAGGCAGGGGACATAGTTCTTCCATAGTTCAAGTTACCCAATCCACTTTAGCCACCCAAACCCACAATCCAATATGTTTTGTTTTCACTTTCTGCAATTGACCTGCACTAACCGGGGGTTGTACTAGGGTGCATTTGCATTCCCAGATGGAAGCCAGCAGGCGACGGGTGCGGGGGTTTCATCCTCGCCTGTATTGCACAGGGTTCCACCAGTGCCGGACGGGAATGGCTAGGTGTTCCCGGCCATTCCCGTAGCCCCCCAGTAGGGGAGACATGTGGGGCCCGCCAGCGGGCCTAGGTGGGCATGCGCCGGGGGGGTTGTGGACGCAAAGGCTGAGCCGGATTCCCATGACCCCCACATCAAGGCGATGAGGGAACACCGCTGAGTTTTAGTGGGTATACTGCCACTCTGGCAGGGAGTCCCACATACTCCGTGTCGTCCCCCGACGAGCGGAGATGCGTAATGTCATTCTCAGGGACAAACAAAAAGGATGCATTTGCATAGTGCATATAGGGATAATTGTCGTTTGGTGCCTCCTCATCATTTAATTGTCTAAGCAGGCTCTGCGAGTTGGCTTTGGCCCCTAGTACGCCTTCCCCGAGATATGTAAAAAAAAAAAATTCCGGGCCCTTTTGAATTGCCAAGGAGACGGACAGTCAGAAAGAAGAAGCTAGTTGTCCATTCCAAAGCGTAGTAGGTTTATTAGGTTCAGTTAGAGAAGAACCGGCAAGAAAACCATCATTTATTAGCAAATGGTCGTGGAAGTACAACGTTAAAACTACGATGATTGTTGGCCGATTGTTGATCGTAGTTTGTAGTGTGACGTCATTTGTGTACAGGCACTTCGGTACTATAGCTATCCGGTCACCACATACTTAATTGTTTTGAGTTAGCGAGGGTGTGGTCTACCTAGCGTAGTGATAGTCTAGTATCAACTAAATTCAGCGTAACCCCTCCAAATGTATATCTATTAAAGAATAGAACTCAAGGCCTTACAATTTGATATGCAATTATGTTATAGCGTGAAGTCTTATAGGATATCGTGAATCAGCTTCGTCACGTCTGGAGATAAGTTCCGTGTTCACTTCTTAACTACAGATTAGAGTAAATTATAGTTAAATCATAATATTTTCTCCGGTATCGGCCACGAACCACGACCTAGTATCTGAAATATGTAAGGGCCCAAAAATACGACGTTTTTTAAACGCGCCGCCTACGCGCGTCGACGGCGCGTTTTCTTCTTTACTAAACTTGAGAAATCTGCACGGTTTTCGTTGCAAATGCGTTACACGCGCGAATACGGCGCCGGACAAAAACGTGATGTGTAAGAGCCCTAACATAGCCAAGTACCCTAATTGCGTAACATACCAATCGGAATCTGAATTATTTTGGAGCAAATTGCTAATCCACTGCTTTTTACGTATGTCTGCTGACAACGTAAACAACGCAATTAATGTTGTTGAACTGTTAAAATGAAACTGATTCCGATTGACAGTGTGTTACGCAATTAGGGTGCAGAGTTATATATCTGTTTGGGGCTCACTGGCAACTAAAATTAAGCCACTTATGAAATTTTAATTTGTATTTAACCCGTGTACCTGCTAATGTATTACCTGGATTTGAATGAATGAATGAATGAGATGCACCGACCCCAGCGTGGTTTGACCAGACTCGATTACTCGAATGTACCCAAAGGTTCACACTAGTCCCTGTGGCCTCATGTTACCTGGTGCAACAGAGACCATTGCATAACAAGGAGTAGACCGGGGGGCGCGATAATGGTAGGGAAGACAGGCCCTTAGGATATGGAAGGGCTAAAGAACCTACCGAGTACGAACCGAAACCAAACCCTATACTGCCGTCGTAAGAAAAAAAGGCACAACTAACATTTAAAAAAAAAAATCTACAAAAAATTGAGCAGATTAGCCTTTTTTTTTTGATTCTAAATATGTATGTAACTCAATTTTTTTTTAAATGTTAGTTGTGCCCTTTTTGCTTACGACGCCGACGGCAGTATAGTAAGCAATGAAATTTTGGAGAGACGAGTGATATAATAATTATGAATGGGCTCTTTTTACGACGACGCCACCAGGTTGCTTCAAGTCCAGCTTCCCCGGTGAATCTTTTGGCGGTTAAACTGCGTTTTAGATTATTTTTCTGTCACTGCTATGGTATTATAAGTTGCTGTTTCCAAAATCTTCGTCTCAGGGCTCGCTGCTATTCGTTTCAGGTTTCTTGTAAATCTCGCTGTAAAAAAAACCATTTCTATCACATGTCGTAGTAAAGACCGAGTCAAACATGTGGTAGGATTTCGTCGGTGCGCTTGCCAAATCTGTTAAGTGCATTTGAAGAACTTTTCAGGACAACAAAAAAACTGTTTTTTTCGTAATTTATTATCTTCTGAAAATATAAAAATACAACAAAGTATAGCAAAAAATATCTAATTTAGTCTAAGATAATAAAAAAGGTATTACAATTCGTGTATGACAGCAAATTTTTTTTTTTTTGTTGTTTTTCATGCACATGTCAAGTTTTGTTTGCTGGCTAATATAATGATATGTGCACAAGTAGCACACGTAAGGTAATCTTTGAGGTTTGTTTTTAAAATTATGCATGCTATGTGCTTAAACATTGGAACTTTGTTTTTTATTATTGAGTTTATAATAATATATAGATTCATAATGACATGTTATAATAAACATATTACGGAATAAAACTCTGCGCTAATTAAAAGATCTTTATTTTGCTACAAAATAGAAGAAATCAACATCAAAAAAAAATCAAACAAAAAAATACTTTCGAAATTATTTCTATGCGACGTTATGATAAGCTTTAACATACGAAGGTATTTAAAATACCTCAATTGAAAATTTAAATCTGCACCAAAACAGTACCTACCAACCAACAAAAAATTTAAACTTATTATCTATTACAATGTAACCTCAACTTCTTAACTATTAGGTAGTAAATAATATAAAAATATAGCCAAATTTGAGGCGTTATTATCAAATAGTTTTATTAAATTATGTAAGGCACAAGATCAGTCTCATTATTGTCACTTGAGATCATTCATTTAACCTAATATTAGGAACCAACATCAAAACAATCAATAACTAATCTCTGAAAAAATGTTAAATTGTACGTGTTTAAAAAAAAGAGAACGAAACAAAAAACTTCCAAGATTAACAATTCTTAATTAATGTATTAAGAGCAGAAAAAAAAACACTTCTAAAACGACTTTGTTTACATTCAATTATGTTGAAGCCCGTCATAAAAGTAATGGTAGTCTCTGTGCATATATTTCTTTAAAGACTGCAAACTTAGTCTTTTCTATTTTTCTGGGTTCATCGTAAAGGCTTACGAGGTTACCACCAGGAACACGAAGTCTTTGTGGTAACAATTGCCATTCGTGGGGCTGCCGCAATTTATAGTAAATTTGACCATTTTTGTATAATAATCCTCTGATGTCGGTGACTACAGGATCTCCAGCTCTTTTCCCTGGTCTCAATGAATCTAGCTGACATTTCATTTCAAAATTTTTTAAAAATGTGTAGTCTAAATGGTGAATTATGTAAGGTTGGCTTGGGCGAGCTTGTGTCATTTTGTTTATGTAATCATTCGGGGAATAAATAGGCGGTCTAAAAAGACGTTCTAATGTGGAATGGACACTATCCACCTCCATTATTGTGTGCCCCTTTTCCAAAATAATTTGTTCTATTTGAATTGAATTGTTCTCTTTAGTAAGATGTAGTAAAGCTGAGGATAGTACCTTGTTTCTATTTTGATAGCCACATCCATCTGATATGAGTATTATTTTTTTATAGTTTTGATTAATTTTTGTATTTAAGAAATCTATCAAACAAGTTGTAAATTCATTGGCAGTTACTCCGCCATCACCCTCATGCCACACATATAAATGTACCTCCTTATCATTGTTTACATAAAGGGTATAATTATGAATTTGAAGTTTCTGTTTGTAGTATTGAACAGAAACCTGCAATTTAGGTGATAATAAAACACTTTGCACGTCCATAGTCACTACTAGTACATCGGAGGAACACATTGATTTAGCGTTTTCTTTAGCGAGGTAAGCTTCTTGTTTCATCTGGGTGTGGTGTTCATATTCTTCTGGTGTACAATTGCCTTCCTTGAAAGCAGTACAAGTGTCGCATTGATCTTTTCTGGGTTTGAATATAGATATTTTCTCATTTTTTAATACTGAACAGAAGAGTTTGCGTTGTGCTGCTAGAATATTCTTACTGGAACACCATTTTTTATATTCTGTAAACATGTGAGTTTTGTTTCTGAATGTATCCTCTACATACACTCTATTTGAACTGGATCTGCAATAGTGACTGGGTACCTTTGGCAATATACCCAACCATTCCTTTACATTATCTGATTTAATTGTTACAGGTACTCTTGATTTCTTGTTAGATTTTGTGACAGTATTTTCATTTGATGGTGGATTCTCATGAATCGATTTTACCCATTCACACAGTGTTTCATTATTCATGTCTATTGTCTTTAATAAAAAATGTTTACATACTCTAACAGGTTTATTATCATCATTAGGTAAAAAGCAGTCAAATCCCATATGTTTAGTTAGCTGTTGAGACGTAGAACTTTTACGCCTTCTCATAATCGGCCGAATGCAAACAATATTTTTTAAATAAGCATTTTTAGTGACCCACGAATCTAAACTCCAAAAGTATTTAAAAATATTATCCCTTTGATCTTCGTTTATGGTCGCACAAAGAAAAGTCCTAGGTGTTGTTGCTTCAAGTGTATTGTGACTACACAATTTAGCTTTCTTAGTCTTTCCTAACTTAATAACAAAATTGGTATGCTGCTTATCATCTTGACTTTTCTCTATTTGTCTGCCAACGTATAGTTTCCCCTTTACTCTCTGATCTTTATTAAATGCTCTGTCCTTTTTTTATCGAAAATATCCATATCAAAGTTCTCTTCAGATTCATTTACATTATTATCCAACTCAATCATTTCACCTGTCTGATCATCCAATATAAAGTCAGAACAAGAACTGTGTGTTTGTGTGTCGACACAATTTACTTTAGTCACAAATAATCCAGTAGTTTCATCTAAAAAGTGATTATTTTCATTATATTTCATCTGGCTAACTGTCGCGTAAGTTTGTTTTGTTCTTTCTATGTTGAATTGTGACGAACTGGGAGACAAAACATCAATTTGTTTTGGGCTACATTGAATACCAGAAGGACCAGGCTGAATTGGTGGTGGTATATTATAGTCCTCATATATGATTCATTATAAAAATGCGTTAAATCCAAATCCGGTAATGGTAAATCAGTTGACAAAATTTCACTGTCTGTGGAACTGCATGCAACCATAGGATTCGGCTGAATTGGTGGCAACGGTGTACTCATTTCCATTGAACATGACTCTGGAGAATTTGAAGAATAGTCCTGTCTCGGATGTTCATTTCTTGTTGGATCATATGCGTTCGAAATAAATATATCTGAACTACCCTCCTCAGGTTTTTCAATAACAACATGTCCAGTGCATAAGTTCACTAACAATTTTCCTCTATGAGAAGTCATTTTATTAATGGTATTAATTTAGAGTAATCAGTCTGAAAACAAAACACAAATAGCAAGCTTAAGCAGTGCATAGTGTAAAAAAATATTAAATTTTATATTATTGTTTTAGGTTAAGCCACAAAACACGTGCAACAAAGTCATAAATACGTTCAGTCAGTTTCCGTGAGTCAGAAAATATGCGGAATATAAATTAAATCCACTCACCTGTAAATATTTTTATGAATTTTAAACAGTTAACTATTTTCTTAAAAAACTAACTACATTTAACCTCAAACTTGTTAGTGGCACGCCATTGTCCACGTGGTGTCACATTCTGATATGTGCATAACAAACCTGACAGGTGCAAAAAAAATCATCGACAAACTTGTTATGTGCAAATTGAGCACATGACAGTTTTTCTGACTTAATAAAGACACATATAAGATATTGCAAATTTTGTTCCAGTTATAATTTTCACATAACGGTTTTTGCCATCAATGTGTCGATAAAAATTAATGCCATCTAGCGAAAAAACGAAAAATCAAAAAAATGCACATATCAGGTTTGGCAAGCGCACCGACGATTTATAGCCTGGAGTGCACTGTTAATCGTTTTTTTAGTTTCGCCTCTTCTACGCTAAGTACGAGAGCCCGAAATTGACTACTTAGTCATCACGGATATAGACAATTAGGCGGGCTATTTTTAGGAGCCGTGGCAAAAATATAGAGCATTTATTTTTTTGTGGTTTTTCTTTGGTGGGTTACTTTTACTGCCAATAATGACACAGATAATGATTGGGATTTGATTAGGTACATTAGGCAGGAAGGTCATTTGAATAAATGGCTTATTTATAGCTTCTGTATAACTATGAATGTCTAGTTTTTGTTGAATTATTTGGCGACTGCCTCTCTAGCTTCAGAACTAAGTTTCAAAATGTCTCTGTCTGAGATTTTTTTCTTCTTAGCTTGCTCTTTCCCACTCCTTGGCAAAGGTCTCCCTCCACTCCTTCCTGCATGAATTTAAAACTTTTTAATCATTTATTGTTGGTCTGTGTTTGTATAGTTCCTCTTTAGTCATTAAATTCTTATCGTTTACTAGCCTCAAAAGTTGTCCTGTCGAAATTTAAATTTCGACTTTTCTCTCTGTTCCTCTGGGTTTAAAAATCTTTTTTTTCTAAACCACCCCAGTAATAGAGTACAGTAGGAGAGGCGAACAAAAAAAAAAAGATTCAAATCGATCGATCCATTTTCGAGTTTTTGCGAGACTAATGCACGGCAATTGATTTTTATCTAATATTTAGATAGATTACACACCTACTTCGAATGTCTTGGTCTTATTTAATCTCATGTACGAATTAAAATTGTTACGACATTGGAGCACCTAGGTCCTAGTGGACGATCAAATCCAAGATTGTATTACAAACAATATCCTGACTAATGAATGTGGGCCCTGAGGTGACGGCAGAGGTCAACTCCGCGCAACCTTGATGCAGCATTCCAATAGCAGCCTGACCACGACAGGAGTTGTTTAGTTACCTTTACTAAAGCTAGTTAATTTTGAACATTATGAGAAGGGATTCAGATTTTAATTATTACTTAAGAGACACTTGTCTTATTTAATTTAGACAAAAATCTGGAAAAGTGATTCTAAAACTACCATATTAATGACTAAGTACTGCATATAATAAATACGTTTACCATTAATATTTAGTGTACCTACCAAATTATTGTATTGCGTTTGCTGATTTTGCTGTGTTCAGTTCTGATTTTATGGTATTCGACTGTATATTTATTTAAGTAAGTAAGTTTTTATTTAAAAATTTAAATTACTACAAAAAACTTAAATTACTTATTTTATTTCAAACAAATATTTACATTCCTTAAAAATTTGACTTAACAGACTGACTGTACCTGGTGCGTGCGATACAACGCTGTAGGTATGGTATGGTATGGTATGGTATGGTATGGTATGGTATGGTATGGTATGGTGCTAGGTGGGTGTATGTAGTATTGAAAGAAAGAAAGAAAATATGATTATTGCCAAACGAGAGCGTTACCAAGCGGGCGCGACCCTTCTGAATGAGTTAGTTATCATTATCATATTACGCATAAAACCCACCTAGACTCAGAACAAGTTTTGATAATCGAACTAAACAAATCGACAATAAAATACCTCGCTCCTTAAATGATAGAGAAACTTATACCAACCGTTTTTTTTTTCAAAGAATGTCAGAAATGTTAAAAAAAAAGCAACAATTCCGACCGTAACAGAGATTTCCTAATGAAACAACTGCGTGTAATTACTTATTACTACAATGTTTGAACTTGTAAGCGTAACAAAGGCTTTGTTTACATTTTTTTGCAAACGTTTTTGCGTTATTATCTCATCCAATTTGAATGCCTTTTCTAATGCGTTTAATTAATCAGTATTATTGTGCTAAAAACAATCGTCACGAATGTGTAGAATAGTTGAATGTTATAGTAAAAAAAATGAACTAGTATCATTTTACTATTCTGCTGTAATAAGGAAAAAGACGTACCTATCTGACATTTTCAGATGGGTGACCATCTTTACATACCAAGACTCTTCCATGCCTCGGAAAGCACGTTAAGCCGTTGCGCGTTGGTCCCGGCTGTTATTCGTGGATCTTTGACAGTCGTTACGGCAACACACTATTTGAGTATATTAGCTGAATGTGTCTCGTGTATCCAAGTACTTACATTAAATGCTAATCAGAAGCTTTTTAAACCCTTAGGAACTCCAGAACAAGAGAGTGAATAAGACATTTCTAAGCGGATTTTGATGATTCTTCTTTTCGTTCGTCTTGGGCTTATGTAATGGTATATTCAACTAAAAATGGAAAAATAAATGTACTTAAAAAAAAAACCGAAAAGGTTTCTGAAGTCGGTTTTTGCTTTTTGAAAAAGTAAATTTATTTTTCCATTTTTAGTTGAATATACAATTACGTAAGCCCAAGACGAACGAAAAGAAGAATCATCAAAATCCGCTTAGAAATGCCGGAGATACAGTACCTTTATGCATATAACTTCATACTTATCTAATGAATTATATACTAAAACCTTCCCGACAGTATGTAGACCATGGTAGTGAAAGAATTATCAAAATTGGTACATTCGTTTTAGAGAAAATCGCGGACATACAATCATACGAATCGATGATTTCTACATAAATATGGGTCGAATACAGAACCTCCTTTTTTGAAGTCGGTTAAAAAGTATCATGACGACTCCTTTTGAAGCCTTCTTTGTTACACAATTTAACTAGTTTAAGCTTCTAATGGAACCAGCACTTGTTCGGCTTACAATTTGGCACAAGGTCGTTTTTTGTTCAGCTCCTATGCTGAATGGACAGCCGATTCGTGACGCCATAGATTGCATCTAACAATAATACTACATAACTCCTGCAAACTGTGATTGTTATATTAAGTTGCTAGCCGTAACGGATTTATTGGTTTATGTAGATTATCAATGCGGATCTATGATTCGGATTTGATTAGGTGCAAGATTTGAAAGACGAAAGCTGGTGATTGAGTCTTTTGTTACAGTGACTTTTAGATATAAATTGTAATGGATATAATTATGAAAATTATGTGTGTTTCGATCATCATCAACTTCGTCCTCCTTATCCCAATTTATTAGGGTTCAGTACTTCCGTACATCTATCTGTGATCATTATTGAAAAGACCCTTTCTAGCTAAATAATTTTGCATCCGTCTATCGTGATTTTTCGCCGACACTATCACAAAGAACTCTCCTCAAACGCGTGCTGATTTTTATGGACTCGACAGGCACTATCTTTGATTTCATACAAAATAGGGCTTGTTAGAATTCCAGTATAAGAATACAAGTAAATTAATGAAACTTATCAAATCTCCTTGACATTCCAGGTGCGTCGCTGGCAGCATTGGGACGAGAAGGTGGGCAAAGAGGACGAGAGACCCAAGTTACAGAAGAATGGCAAGAAACAGGTGCAATTCCTCACAGGAGAGGACGGAGAACCATGGGTGAGGAACATTCGAATTATTTAGTGCCGAAGAGTTTCAAAGTTTACAAACAGGACTTGCCTAAGGCAACAATCTAAATAAAAAACCGGCCAAGTGCGTGACGGACTACGCACAATGAAGGGTTCCGTAGTTTCAACTAAAATGTTAAGAACAAACTTAACATTTTAGTTGAAAAACATGTATATGTAACATAGCAAATGTTTGTACGCATAATATTGAGAGATTTAACATGTTGTTTTATAGACTTCTTATAAGTTTTCCAGTAATCTATAGGTACAAAACTATTTTTTGTATTTTTGTCAAAATTCTTGGCTCAGTACTTTCGGAGATAAGGAGGGGAATGGTCAATTTTCGTCTATTTTCTTAAATAACTTTAAAACAATTTATTTTAAAATTATAAATATATAGGTATATCACTTTTCATTTGATATATCACACGGTACAGTATGCAAAACTTTTATTTTTTTGGATTTACTTATTTGCCCCCAAAATTGACCCCCATATTCAAAATTCATTTATTTAAGTTACACGTCCGTGTTTGGGTCACAGAAATTTATACGTGTAACAAATTTCAACTTAATCTGCCCATTAGATTTGGAGTAAATTGGCTGTGACAGACCGACAGACAGACAGACACAAGAGTGATCCTATAAGCGTTCCGTTTTTTCCTTTTGAGGTACGGAACCCTAAAACTGAAGTTAATAACACAGAATTCGTGCATGCTTTGTTGTAGTCTCACATGATCACGTTTTTTAGATTACGTTATGTCCATTACTTAATTGTCCATAGTTAAACGAAAAGGATCCAACCCTCCATTAGATGTAATGTGGGTTGGATTCTTTTCGTTTAACTATACACAATTATGGAGATTACAAGTAGCTACAGTTTAAAATTGGCTACTGAATTTACATCAAAATCGTTCATAAATTATCACAGAAATCAATTTTCATAGCTAAGGAATGATGTATACATAATTGGCAATATAACTTACATCCGCGTTATTCGACAGCTTATTGGAAAACCTTCAAGCGGATCATTTGGCCAACATTTGAAGGTTGCTTCCATTGTTTGGTCAAATATTCGACCTTTGCAGACAATACCCAACTCACTATCGTTTTGAATTTTATTATCGTTTCTCAACTGGAGACTACAGCAATGTTTGTTAAAATATCGTGTTATGTATCAAAACGTGTGCAAACCAAAACAAAAAACTACACAATCTTCATCTGGTTGGCACAAAGCTTGTCTTACTCGTAGTACGGTAGTGATTTGGTAAAATCATGCATATAATGATCAATACTCGTAGGTACCGTTTTTCACCATCAAACTCGACTGTTCCAGGTCTGGGTGATGGGCGAGCACCCCGAAGACAAGTCAATAGAGAGCATTCTGGCGGAGGAGGCGCGGGAGAAGGCAATCGCGCAGGCGCGGCAGGAGGTGCAGCAGCTCAGGAAGTCCGTTGAGAAAGAGCTCACGCAGCTCATCGAATACAAGCCGCTCGATGATTTAGAACAGGTTAGAGGTCAGATTGTTTAGATTTCCCGAGCTTATACATTTCTGTACGTGAAACTCATGTGCCAGAGTTTTTGGTCTTATAGTTGAGGCTATCCGGAGCGTTCCATTGGAAATTCCAAAGCCCTTCTTTATGAGCTAAGGAAGACCAAACCACCATGTGGAATATCGTTAGAAGTACAAGGTGTCCAAAAAGGGTATCGGGGGTTTCATAGCGGAATAAAATAAAACATGTAAACAATCAAATAGATTTTTTATGTTTTATTGGAACTGCAAAATTATTTGGAAAAAATAATGTTGACGAGATGCCGACCATCACGCTGCTGACATTCCTCTAAACTCGAACGAAGATTGGAGACAACGCGTTGGCATATTGCTCACGAGATTGCCGCCATTTCTTATTTGATAATGCATCAATTGCGTCAGATTCGTCGGTGTTTTCTCGTATACCTTACTTTTCAGGTATCCTCACAGAAAATAGTCAAGAAGACTGAGATCAAGACTCCAGGAGGAGGCCAGTTAAAGGTGCCTCTACGAGATTACTTTGTTCTGGAATAATTACTTTATCGCAGCAATTGAAAAGTCAGTAGTATGGCAAGTGGTTCCGTCTTACTGGAACCATGTTCTTGAGTTGTATCCATGAAACTCTTAAAAACTCTTGGGCCAAGTGCTCAACCGCGTTGATCTTCGTGGAAGTATGGACTGATGATGACTTTACTTGACATTGCAGCCCTATTGACCTTTGGGCTATGTGAAGTGCTAACTGATGTTTCTGTTTTGGATTCTCCTCTGCCCAGTAGCGACAATTCTGCTTGTTGACGTGCACGTTCAAATGAAAGTTGGCCTCGTCGCTAAACCTATCGGTGATAGGCCCGCACGGTAAAAGCACGATGCATTCCCGAGTACGACTGCATTGCTACTGAATCTCCACGAAACAGTGCGCGACGTTATCCACAGCACGCGCCTGCGCGCCGCCTCGTTACAACGTCAACACAAAAACAAAACCCCGCTACTGTTTCTGGACACCCAGTATAACATAACCCCCATCGTTCTTGAATTTTTTTTTTAGGTGAAGGATATCCTTGAGAATTTCCTCACAAAAAATGTATGGGCGATTTTCTCCTGAGTTTTTCTGTACGAATGTTCTGAGATCTAGGCATTCTCATGGCAGCAAAGGACCCAGAAGCTGTGGACCCAGCTTATAACTTTAGATTTCAGAATCATTATTAGAAATATATTTCTGCTTTATAATTAACCTATGTTTACCACAATAACCTAACCTAACCTACATTTATGTTTACTTCAAATTAAAACAAAAAACCATCCATCCTTTCCAGAAATTCGACTTATCTCCGAAAACGATAGACCCGTTGGAAGACACACTAGAGATCTACTGCACGGTGGACGAACTGCGGCAGAGGATCGAGGCTCTGGAGCCCGACGTGAAGCTGGAGGGAGACGAGTTGGGAGAGAAGCCCGACTTCAACGACTCCCTGAAGCTAGACCTCAACAAGAACACGCTGCACTTTAACTTTATTGAGGGCAAGAGAGACGTACTGCAGGTCAGTTGAAGGCGTAGTTAGTATCTCTGTTGTCATACTAAGTCTAGTTATTTTTAGGGTGTGGTTCTATTTTGTTCGTGTGTTAGGTACGCTTTTTCCATCTCCTACTGCTCCAGAAGTGTATGTTTTGGATTCAAACATTGGTGAAGGCATGAGTTTAACTCGCGATAAGGTTGCAAGTCTTAACTCTTAGTACAGTCTATAAAGGTCATATAGGTACCCCTTCCTGATTGTATTTCGTTGTAAAAACCTTAAACACATCAACAAATGGTCCTCTATAGTCTCTATTGGAGCAGTTACAAATTCTGGAAGTGTAACCGCGCGAACAAAGTGGATGCACACAATTAGATATTAAACTCGCCTTGAAACTGTCCTGGAATTGATATACACTGAAAGTTCAGTCACTTTTTGTTTAATTTCAAATACTACACTTGTACTTGTTTACTTGTACTGTCGCAATTTCTTTTCTTGACTCTCTGCTAGGCAGGTGAGGTTTTATAAAACAGTCCCAGCCTACCGTGGGACGAAGAACAATTGTTAATTGAATGTAAACATGCTTATAATGTGCAAAATATTTTTGTAAGAAGTTTTCGCGTGTAAGAATAACTTATGTGTATATTAAGTATACGAATGAATAATTTTAAATAATTATAAATCTTTGTAAAACAATACTGTCGTTTTAATGCACTATCCCGGACGATATCAAAAACAATCACAATGCATGATATCATAACTACATATAATCATATCACATTAACAAGTTAGAATCATGAAAGCTCTATAAATCATTATGGAAGATCCTCCACACAGACTGATCGTTTGTTTCAAATTCATTTCTTCTATAAGTTGCTATTTCTGCCCTGAAAGTACAAGAACTATTCTTCGAAGGAGGATAACTTGACATATGAACCTGCAATAAAATTTGAGATCTATATCATTTTTATTTTCCGCATACATTACTTCTAACTATAAGCTTCCTTTCTTCTCACTTAAGCTTCAGAAATTCAAAATTTACTACGTTTCTAGCAAACTGTCTATTCTTTACGAGTGTCTCCAAAGACGCCCCTGTGTGTTCAGGATATGGGCGTGGGCGCTGGCGGGGACGGCGTCAGCGTGCTGGTCGCGGCCTGGGAGCGGCGTGTGGCCGCCGCCAGAGCTGGGGACATACTGCGGGGACTGAGGGCCAAGCGAGCGAGGGCCATGAGACTCGCGCATCATGCCGCGCAGACACACGACGCGACCTGGCGAGACCAGGGTGTGTACATACGTCTTTTAATTTATATTCTTACAGTTCTCGGCGCGAATATTCTTAATCGAGCTTTATAAAGAGACTGTAACAACCGAATGTCAGAATCAACGCTCTACATAGTTGAAATTTTTCTAAACTTGATGTGCCATATTATGTTCTGTAGTTATACAACTTAAGGAGCAGCTGGTACGCCGCTTTGTGCAGACAGCCAGACTTCTTAAAAACAAGTAATAATATCGTGGTCTTGTTCTTTCAGAGCGCAAAGCAAAAGAAGCGGAAGCAAGCATGCGAGAGATCGCCCGCGCGGCAAGAGAAGCACATCGGCGAAGTGCAAATCTCCCCGCTCCACCAGACACGACACAAGGTAAACATAGTCTTCCTAACATCAGTCTAACGACACATTGACAGGCCAGATGGCGTGGTTGGTTAAAATACCGCCTCGCCTATCATGTCGCAGGTCGTGGGTTCGATTCCCATCCAGGACAAACATTTGTGTGCATTAAAATGTCTGTTTGTCCTGAGTCTGGGTGTAATTACCTATACAAAGTACTAACTGTTGCTCGTGGCTCCGCCCGCGTGAATGTCGGAAATTATCCCACGGGAACCTTCTACCGGGATGAAAAGTATCCTATGTCTTAATCCAGGTTATAAACTATCTGTATACCAAATTCCATCCAAATCCGTTCAGCCGTTTTTGCTTGATTGAGTAACAAACATCCAAACATACGAAATTTCACATTTATAATATTAGTAGGATGTATTTACAAAAAAAAGTAGTGTATGTAGTATACGAGTATCAGTGATCTGGTTTCCATAGTACAAGCTCTGTTTAGTTTGGGATCAGATGACCGTGTGTGAAATGTCCTAGGATATTATATTATATATATTATTATTATATATTTAAAAAGTTACCCTCCCTACCTCGTTGCTATTCCACCAATTCGCACTAAGCGTTTCCAAATGTCAATTATAATGCGCACAGCAAAAGAGTGGAACTCTCTACCTGCCTCTGTGTTTCCTAACACATACAACCCTAATCTCTTCAAAGTGAGAGTGAACAGTCTTCTTCTGGCACCACAAAGCCAGTGAAGAGTCTGCAATCACATGCAAACTTTATGATGAGTTGGTTAGTAGCGGGTCCGGATCCACATGTGTTGAGCCAATTGTAACAATAGACTTAACTGATGACACTGTTACTAAATGCAAGCTGCATACTAGCCATAACAAGATAAAAAAATATATTAAAATTAATAGATTAATTACAAAAATTCATAAATCATTAAAACGCCATAAAGTTAACAAATTAAATACAAAACTTAGGCAAAAAAATCTAAATTTAATTCAAGAATTAGAAAAGTGTAATAGTGAATTAGAATTATGTAATACTATGTATGATACTGACACTCAGCACCTTCAGGATGAATTGTTTGTAAAGGAATTTGCTCTAAAGGAAATCTTTAGTAAATATGAGGCTACTCAACAAGACCTGAGTAAGCGCTTGCAGGAGGCCAATGCGTTGGCAGACCTGGTCAATACAATGCGGAGAGGTATGAGTCTCTGACTAATAACCTCTCTTTTAGCTGTGCCTGCTCCCAGGAGCCCCAGCCTCAACTTGGTACACCCACACCCTCAGTGGTTCAGCCAGTAGGTAGCTGTATGTATGATAATCACAATAGTATGAATAATAACAATAGTATGAATAATTTGATTAAAACAACATATCTATTTTCTGACAAATTTGGTCAAGGTTTTGGTAGTATACTTAATCAGTGTTCACAACAATCTGTAATTAATCATTGTTTACCCGGTGCCAGTATTAGCCAATTAATTAGGAAAATTAAATTAACAAAAATAAACCCCAGTTCCACTGTTATATTATTGTATGGGGATAGTCTAACTGTAAGAAAAAAGGACATAATTGAATGTGTCCATTTGATGTTGCATCTCAACGAAACCAATAATTGTAAATTTATTTTCTGTGCCTTACCTTATTCGCATTATTTGTCTGATGAGCAAAATAGGCACATTTATAATTTAAATATGTCAATTTATAATAGGACTTGTCATCACAGTGATGCTATTTTATATTTCGACTGTAATCAATTTATTACTGATTACAAACTGACAAAAAATACAATGTTTTTGCCACCTAGTTGTCGGAGACTTATTGCTAATCTTTTAGCATACAATATACAAAGTGACACTGGTACCTGTAGTGTACCATCGAATACTGTTAGTACTGGTACTAACACCACTATTGACACACCTTGTAGTTTAAACTATTAGGTGCGACAATGGGTCAGCCACATATATTGAATGTTGTACATCAAAATATGCAGGGTCTGTCCGGCAAAGAGCTAGAGTTAAGTTTATTTCTGGAGAACTATAATGTTCAGGTCTTATGTATGACTGAACACTGGTTGAAGGAACATGAAGTATTGTTTATAAATGATGATTATTTTACTGTACAAAGTGCATTTGTAAGGAAAAGTGCTATTCGCGGTGGGTCTTTAGTTCTTGTTTCAAACAAGTTGAAATGTAAACAACGTTTAGATTTAGTTAATCTTTCTATCGAGCGCACTATTGAGTTGTCTTGTGTTGAACTCGAGCGATACGTTATAATTTGCGTTTATCGACCCCCTTCTGGGGATTTTATTCATTTTGAATCGGTAATGGAAGATGCACTCAATAAGTTAAAATCTAGTAATAAAAGTATAATTTTATGTGGAGATTTTAATATTAATATTTTAGATGTTACTCCACTAGGTATTAGACTTCTCAATCTTTTTAGGTCTTATAATTTATTTAACTTGTTTTTTGAACCTACTAGGATCACGGCATCTTCGTCAACATGTCTTGATAATATATTTAGTGATTGTGTTGTCAAAAATAAATTAGTGCTAAGTGACTTAAGGTCTGACCACTGTGGTTTATTAGCTAGCTTCCCTATGCAATTACATAAAAAGCCGCATAAAATAGAATGCAGGCCTTATACAGCTAGTCGTTGCAACAAATTTAAAAATAATGTAGCCCATAGAATTAGACCATCTATAGTAGAATACAATAATCCTAATGAAATCTATGGAGCCCTTTTTGATGTTGTGCAAAAAGAGTACCAATCTACCTTCAAGACCAAAACCATTAATATTAATGGCACCACCGTGGGCTTTAACCAATGGGCTACTCCAGGTATTTATAAAAGTAGAGCGAGACTATACGAATTATATGGTTTGAAAAAACACAGGTTTGATACTCCTTTCCTAGAGTATGTCAAAAATTATTCAAAATTATTTAAAAGTATTTGTGTTTTTGCTAAATCTAAATTTTTAAGCGATACAATTAAAAATTCCAATAATAAAGTAAAAACCATTTGGAAAATTATTAATAATGAAACGGGTAAGTCGGTTAGGCTGACCCCACATTTGGCGTGCGCGATCCTCGGGCGTGCGCGCTGCACGGACGCAGCGCGCGCGTAGCGCGCGCGCTGCGCGAGCGTCGGGTTTACCGCCGTGTGACGTGCAGGCAGCGTGCGCGCAACGCGCGCGCGGCGCGCTCGCGACGCTCGAGTCGCGTTCTTACCCCTTCGCCCGCTATCCCCGCCGCCCGCTACTGTTTCGGTTCTTCTTACTTACTCGAGCGTCGCGAGCGCGCCGCGCGCGCGTTGCGCGCACGCTGCCTGCACGTCACACGGCGGTAAACCCGACGCTCGCGCAGCGCGCGCGCTACGCGCGCGCTGCGTCCGTGCAGCGCGCACGCCCGAGGATCGCGCACGCCAAATGTGGGGTCAGCCTTAAACAAGACAAACAACTTGAAGTTATGGTCGACCACAAATTAGTTAATAAAGCAGCAGACGTTGCTGAGGCATTTAATGAGTTTTTTGCCAACATACCTATAACTACGACTCGCTCCTTAAATTCATCCCCGTCTAAAGCTGAAAACCTTTTGCATAGTAGTGTGCCCAAATGTGGTCGCTTATTTAGCTTCGAACATATAACACCTCGTGATGTAGTTAATGTTTTTAACACACTTAAGTCTAAAAACACTGGTGATTACTGGGGCATCTCAATTAAACTGTTAAGTAATATAATAGACATAGTAGCCCCCTATCTAGCTGTTACTTTTAATAAATGTGTTGATGTAGGAACTTTTCCTGACCTCATGAAAAGTAGTAAAGTCTTACCTTTATTTAAATCAGGTAATAAAAATGACGTTGGCAATTTTAGGCCTATTTCTATATTACCTGCATTTAGCAAAATATTTGAAAAGTTAATACTCAAGCAGTTGCTAAGACATTTTAATTTAAATGGCCTCCTTCATGATGAACAATATGGCTTTACTAAAGGTCGTTCGACTACAGATGCGGGTGTTGCTCTGCTGAAACATATATTTAACGCATGGGAGAACTCGCAAAATGCTATTGGAATTTTCTGTGATCTCTCCAAAGCCTTTGATTGCGTGCACCATGACACGCTTTTGCGTAAACTACATCATTACGGTGTACAAAACGAAGCTCTTAAAGTAATTAATTCATATTTACATAATAGGTTTCAATGTGTAGATGTAAATGGTGTGAAATCTTCCGGGCTACCAGTTCTGTTAGGTGTACCTCAAGGCTCAATATTGGGTCCATTCTTGTTTTTAGTGTATATCAATGACTTACCATTCTATTTAAAGGGTATCTGTGACGTTGTACTGTTTGCAGATGACACCTCTCTTATTTTTAAAGTAGACAGGAATAGACAAAATTTTGACGACGTAAACAGTGCACTCTCAATGGTTACAGATTGGTTTACGATAAATAACTTAGTTCTCAATGCTAAGAAAACGAAATGTATAAAGTTTGCCTTACCGAATGTTAGAAATCTAGGACCCAACATCGTTTTAGATAAAGAAGTGCTTAAAACTGTAGACTCGGCAGTTTTTCTGGGTATAACAGTAGATGCCAAACTTCAGTGGGGCCCACATATATCAAGCCTAGCGGGAAGGCTCAGTTCAGCCGCCTACGCCGTCAGGAAAGTAAGACAATACACTGACGTTGATACAGCTCGGTTAGTCTATTTTAGTTATTTTCATAGCGTTATGTCATACGGTATTCTGCTCTGGGGCAAAGCCGCTGATATTCAAAATATATTTGTTCTTTAGAAACGAGCTGTTCGTGCTATTTACCAGCTCGGTGCCAGAATTTCTCTGAGAGATTTTTTTAAACATATTGGTATTCTCACGGTGGCATCACAATTCATCTTCGCCAACATCTTATATATTAGACAAAATATACATTTATACACTAAAAACAGTGATATTCACAATGTTAACACCAGAAATAAGGACAAATTACGTGCTCCATTTCACCGGCTTCATAAGGTTCATAACTCATTTGTTGGGCTTGGTATATCCTTTTATAACAAGCTACCCTCTTCTTTGCTAGATTTGCCTTACAATGCGTTTAAAGCCAAAGTAAAATCTAACCTTTGTTCAAAGGCATACTATTCTATCAACGATTACTTAAACGATAAGAATAGTTGGTCGCTGTGTTTAACTTAAGACAATGTTTATGTTCTTTCTCCAGAATTAGCTTACCTACTGACAGGTTATATGGGTTCATATAATTATTTATTTTCTTTGACTGTAAAGGTCAATTTATTTTAATTTTATTTTTATTTATCATTGACATAATCTACTCATTACAATGTTTTTTTATGAGTGGTATTGCAATATGTGGTTAGCTAGTGACCTCGACAATTGATCATAATTATTCTTGTCTGAGCAACCGGCAGCAGGTTCGTCATGCTCCCTTAGATGTCACTGCTTGCGGTAGCGTCGGGGGTCGGGTTGCCTCCTTCCCTCAAATATGGCGAGGGGGGTAATGGCTGATCTTTGCGTTATGCTCGTGAACGGGTGCTGCTTGTGGTGACTGGTCGTCTTGCTGACCTTGGTTTTGTTTTGTTATTAGTAATTTAACTCGTTTTTTTTACTTCGATGGTCCTAGTTTATCATCTGTGACTTCGAGTTACGGCTATATGTAAGTGGGCACGCCCTTTATTACTGGAGGCTTTTAATATAGGTATAAAGTTCTACTTACGTTTTTAGTTTTGTATTTTGATTCTGCTTGAGTATAGTTTTCGATTTTTCGATTTTTTCTTCTTTTTTTAAGTATATTGGCGTGTGCTAGCTGACTTATAGCAAATAATTAAATTTAATTTAATGTTTGTGTTGCGTAATGTACTTGCATGTAATTTGCACAGTGTTGTATAGAATATATATATTTTTTTATTTTTTTTTATTTAACTGAACAGACAGCTGTGCTGCTGAGGAGTTTGTTGCGCCACTTCTTCTCCTCAGCTAAAGCACTAGGAAGTGGTGAAGGGCGGGCGTTTTGGGGGACTGTCTTATGTAATTTTGACGTTCGAAAAGTGCTGATTCTCAGCCTAGTTTGAATAAATGACTTTTGATTTTGATTTTGATTTTGATTCTGGGTAAGCTCACTCCATCTTAGACTTTGTCTCTGTCGCCTCCGACCTAGACTAGAGTCGAGAGCAAACCCATCTCACAAAAAAAAAAAAAACTTAGGCTGCTCTGAGGACAACAGCAACAGCAAGGCACAGTTATAAACTTTCAGTCTTCTGACTATTAACTCTGCTTGTTTTAGAATCGATGTAATACCATCATTATTGTGTTAATTGAGTTGGATCAAGGTGACCATGACTAATTGATGCTATATTCTAGCGGGCAAACCACCTAGCAGAGAGGCGGTGGTGGAGTGGTTCCAGACTCATGAGCTGAAACGAGGAGTTGGACTTGATGAGAACAAAAAGCCTGTCGACTGGTTCCACGGTAAGACCTTCACATGTTTATATTCAAATTGAGGGTTGGTAGCTTCGTGCTACAAGTTCAGAATACACATTTAGGGGGTCTCTCTTGCTTTATTCAATTTGTTCTTTTACGGTTACTGCGTTTATTTTTATAATTGAGGGTTATTGGTTTCGGGCTCGGCGATGGTAGATGAGCCTGCTATTAGAACCAAAGCCAATAGCAGGCGATCTGGTTACCATAGTAACAAGCTCCGATTAATTTGGGATCAGAGAACCGTGCGTGAATAATGTCCCAGGATATTATTATATTATTAGGTATTATATTTCTATAAATCTTGGGACCCTGGGGTGCCGGACCTTTGGAAAGCATACGAGGGGCCGAAGCCAACTCGTAGAGGCCCCTTAGATAATTTTAAATAATGAGGAGGCACCAACCGACGATTATCCCTATCTGCACTATGCAAGTGCACCCAAGGACAACCCCCGGTTGGTGGAGGACTATTGTTGTACGTGGAAACAAAACATATTGGGTTATGGGTTTGGGTGGCTACTCGTAAAGTAGATTGGGTAACTTGAACTATGGAAGAACTATGTCCCCTGCCTGACCAATGTTATATATTATACACGGATAAAATGGCAGGGGGTGACTTACACACTCAATAATGGGCCCCGGCAACGGCCGCTAGCACATAGTGACGTAGCGACAAGGGGGGCAACAGTTCCTGAGGTGCTTGAGGAGTGGAAAGGTATCCCACGGTTATCAGGACAATCCCAAAAGAACGGTCAAGATCCCTACCAGCACCTTATTGGAATATTTCCTTCCTCCGAGCACGTTTGCTCTTGCAAATCTCCACTCAAGCCGGCCAATAAAGGCAAGAATGAAGTGGGAGCTCTGTTCCTCGTCAGTGTTCACTCCAGCCGGCCAATAAAGGCAAGCCAGAGATGAGGACAAAATTTCTCCCGGGAAATAGGGTTCGTGGTGTCGCTAATGCCCAACAGCTCGCCACATGCTGCTCTGCGGGTTTCTGTATCTCTCTTGGTCTGGCTCCTCATCCTAGACCCGTTCCGGCAAAGTAAACTCTACCGGCACAGACCTAAAGTTCGGAGCGCGCAAGCCTCACCACGACGTCAACGTAGAGATACAGCGGTGTGGTTATTATATTTATATTTATTATTATCTATTTTTGGAGGTCGTCTACTCACTACGATTAATTTTTTGACCAGGTCTGATCAGCCGGTCGGAAGCGGAGGCGGCCCTCTCCGGCTGTGCGGCCGGCAGCTTTTTAGTGCGAGTGTCAGAGCGCGTTTGGGGCTATGCGGTGACGTACCGCGACCCAGTACGCTGCAAGCACTACCTGGTGGAGGCGGCGCGCGCCTACCGCCTGCTGCCCACCGGACACGTCGCGCACGACACACTTGGTATGTAGTCGCAAGCATACTTCAAGGGAATGTGACGTCACGAACTGCGACCCAGTGCACTGCAAGCACTACCTGGTGGAGGCGGCGCGCGCCTACCGCCTGCTGCCCACCGGACACGTCGCGCACGACACACTTGGTATGTAGTCGCAAGCATACTTCAGGGGAGTGTGACGTCACGTACCGCGACCCAGTGCACTGCAAGCACTACCTGGTGGAGGCGGCGCGCGCCTACCGCCTGCTGCCCACCGGACACGTCGCGCACGACACACTTGGTATGTAGTCGCAAGCATACTTCAGGGGAATGTGACGTCACGTACCGCGACCCAGTGCACTGCAAGCACTACCTGGTGGAGGCGGCGCGCGCCTACCGCCTGCTGCCCACCGGACACGTCGCGCACGACACACTTGGTATGTAGTCGCAAGCATACTTCTGGGGAGTGTGACGTCACGTACCGCGACCCAGTGCACTGCAAGCACTACCTGGTGGAGGCGGCGCGCGCCTACCGCCTGCTGCCCACCGGACACGTCGCGCACGACACACTTGGTATGTAGTCGCAAGCATACTTCAAGGGAATGTGACGTCACGAACTGCGACCCAGTGCACTGCAAGCACTACCTGGTGGAGGCGGCGCGCGCCTACCGCCTGCTGCCCACCGGACACGTCGCGCACGACACACTTGGTATGTAGTCGCAAGCATACTTCTGGGGAGTGTGACGTCACGTACCGCGACACAGTGCGCTGCAAGCACTACCTGGTGGAGGCGGCGCGCGCCTACCGCCTGCTGCCCACCGGACACGTCGCGCACGACACACTTGGTATGTAGTCGCAAGCATACTTCTGGGGAGTGTGACGTCACGTACCGCGACCCAGTGCACTGCAAGCACTACCTGGTGGAGGCGGCGCGCGCCTACCGCCTGCTGCCCACCGGACACGTCGCGCACGACACACTTGGTATGTAGTCGCAAGCATACTTCAAGGGAATGTGACGTCACGAACTGCGACCCAGTGCACTGCAAGCACTACCTGGTGGAGGCGGCGCGCGCCTACCGCCTGCTGCCCACCGGACACGTCGCGCACGACACACTTGGTATGTAGTCGCAAGCATACTTCAGGGGAGTGTGACGTCACGTACCGCGACCCAGTGCACTGCAAGCACTACCTGGTGGAGGCGGCGCGCGCCTACCGCCTGCTGCCCACCGGACACGTCGCGCACGACACACTTGGTATGTAGTCGCAAGCATACTTCAAGGGAATGTGACGTCACGAACTGCGACCCAGTGCACTGCAAGCACTACCTGGTGGAGGCGGCGCGCGCCTACCGCCTGCTGCCCACCGGACACGTCGCGCACGACACACTTGGTATGTAGTCGCAAGCATACTTCAGGGGAGTGTGACGTCACGTACCGCGACCCAGTGCACTGCAAGCACTACCTGGTGGAGGCGGCGCGCGCCTACCGCCTGCTGCCCACCGGACACGTCGCGCACGACACACTTGGTATGTAGTCGCAAGCATACTTCTGGGGAGTGTGACGTCACGTACCGCGACCCAGTGCACTGCAAGCACTACCTGGTGGAGGCGGCGCGCGCCTACCGCCTGCTGCCCACCGGACACGTCGCGCACGACACACTTGGTATGTAGTCGCAAGCATACTTCAAGGGAATGTGACGTCACGAACTGCGACCCAGTGCACTGCAAGCACTACCTGGTGGAGGCGGCGCGCGCCTACCGCCTGCTGCCCACCGGACACGTCGCGCACGACACACTTGGTATGTAGTCGCAAGCATACTTCAGGGGAGTGTGACGTCACGTACCGCGACCCAGTGCACTGCAAGCACTACCTGGTGGAGGCGGCGCGCGCCTACCGCCTGCTGCCCACCGGACACGTCGCGCACGACACACTTGGTATGTAGTCGCAAGCATACTTCAGGGGAATGTGACGTCACGTACCGCGACCCAGTGCACTGCAAGCACTACCTGGTGGAGGCGGCGCGCGCCTACCGCCTGCTGCCCACCGGACACGTCGCGCACGACACACTTGGTATGTAGTCGCAAGCATACTTCTGGGGAGTGTGACGTCACGTACCGCGACCCAGTGCACTGCAAGCACTACCTGGTGGAGGCGGCGCGCGCCTACCGCCTGCTGCCCACCGGACACGTCGCGCACGACACACTTGGTATGTAGTCGCAAGCATACTTCAGGGGAGTGTGACGTCACGTACCGCGACCCAGTGCGCTGCAAGCACTACCTGGTGGAGGCGGCGCGCGCCTACCGCCTGCTGCCCACCGGACACGTCGCGCACGACACACTTGGTATGTAGTCGCAAGCATACTTCAGGGGAGTGTGACGTCACGTACCGCGACCCAGTGCGCTGCAAGCACTACCTGGTGGAGGCGGCGCGCGCCTACCGCCTGCTGCCCACCGGACACGTCGCGCACGACACACTTGGTATGTAGTCGCAAGCATACTTCAGGGGAGTGTGACGTCACGTACCGTGACCCAGTGCGCTGCAAGCACTACCTGGTGGAGGCGGCGCGCGCCTACCGCCTGCTGCCCACCGGACACGTCGCGCACGACACACTTGGTATGTAGTCGCAAGCATACTTCAGGGGAGTGTGACGTCACGTACCGTGACCCAGTGCGCTGCAAGCACTACCTGGTGGAGGCGGCGCGCGCCTACCGCCTGCTGCCCACCGGACACGTCGCGCACGACACACTTGGTATGTAGTCGCAAGCATACTTCAAGGGAATGTGACGTCACGAACTGCGACACAGTGCGCTGCAAGCACTACCTGGTGGAGGCGGCGCGCGCCTACCGCCTGCTGCCCACCGGACACGTCGCGCACGACACACTTGGTATGTAGTCGCAAGCATACTTCAAGGGAATGTGACGTCACGAACTGCGACACAGTGCGCTGCAAGCACTACCTGGTGGAGGCGGCGCGCGCCTACCGCCTGCTGCCCACCGGACACGTCGCGCACGACACACTTGGTATGTAGTCGCAAGCATACTTCTGGGGAGTGTGACGTCACGTACCGCGACACAGTGCGCTGCAAGCACTACCTGGTGGAGGCGGCGCGCGCCTACCGCCTGCTGCCCACCGGACACGTCGCGCACGACACACTTGGTATGTAGTCGCAAGCATACTTCTGGGGAGTGTGACGTCACGTACCGCGACACAGTGCGCTGCAAGCACTACCTGGTGGAGGCGGCGCGCGCCTACCGCCTGCTGCCCACCGGACACGTCGCGCACGACACACTTGGTATGTAGTCGCAAGCATACTTCAAGGGAATGTGACGTCACGAACTGCGACACAGTGCGCTGCAAGCACTACCTGGTGGAGGCGGCGCGCGCCTACCGCCTGCTGCCCACCGGACACGTCGCGCACGACACACTTGGTATGTAGTCGCAAGCATACTTCTGGGGAGTGTGACGTCACGTACCGCGACACAGTGCGCTGCAAGCACTACCTGGTGGAGGCGGCGCGCGCCTACCGCCTGCTGCCCACCGGACACGTCGCGCACGACACACTTGGTATGTAGTCGCAAGCATACTTCTGGGGAGTGTGACGTCACGTACCGCGACACAGTGCGCTGCAAGCACTACCTGGTGGAGGCGGCGCGCGCCTACCGCCTGCTGCCCACCGGACACGTCGCGCACGACACACTTGGTATGTAGTCGCAAGCATACTTCTGGGGAGTGTGACGTCACGTACCGCGACACAGTGCGCTGCAAGCACTACCTGGTGGAGGCGGCGCGCGCCTACCGCCTGCTGCCCACCGGACACGTCGCGCACGACACACTTGGTATGTAGTCGCAAGCATACTTCTGGGGAGTGTGACGTCACGTACCGCGACACAGTGCGCTGCAAGCACTACCTGGTGGAGGCGGCGCGCGCCTACCGCCTGCTGCCCACCGGACACGTCGCGCACGACACACTTGGTATGTAGTCGCAAGCATACTTCTGGGGAGTGTGACGTCACGTACCGCGACACAGTGCGCTGCAAGCACTACCTGGTGGAGGCGGCGCGCGCCTACCGCCTGCTGCCCACCGGACACGTCGCGCACGACACACTTGGTATGTAGTCGCAAGCATACTTCCAAGGGAATGTGACGTCACGAACTGCGACCCAGTGCGCTGCAAGCAAGCACTACCTGGTACACGCGGTATATTAAGCACCCTTTTATATATCATCAATATTTGGTACTTCTCTTGCAAGTAGATCCGGATAGGTGCTGCGTAAATACAGATTGCTATCCACCTTACTGTGCCAAGCCGGCCGTTTTCGTTTGCGTGTTTGCTCGGAAATATTTTCACATTCTCGCTTTGCAAGCCTTTAAATAATGTCTAATTTACAACTTTTTGTTTCCAGCTGATCTCATAAACTACCACAAGACGGTGCCTATCACGGAGAGTGGTGGCGAGCTCCTGGTGGCCGCGTGTCCGCCCCTACAGACGCCAGACATCTTGTGCGCGCCGCCATCTTGAATATTAACATCACGTGAGCCCGCGCAATCGATGCGTTCGTTCTTGTACTCACTTAGCTCTTAAGCTGGAAACTTTTACTTGCATTGTTGCTGTTGTATTTCAAGAGAAATGCCTGTGCACACAGTCTTTTTCAAATTTCGGGGGTTTTATTACAAAAAACAAAAAGATTAAGAGTGCCTACTTAAAATCGAAATGAGCACTGAGCAGTCAATTTTGCTTTATTTCTAAACGCATGAAAGGATTGACTGATGCAGCGGGCCTTATCAAAGGACAAAACAGTAATTTTTATCGTACATTGTCTTGTAAATATAGAGTGAAAAAAAATCGTAATATTATACTAAGTTTTGTTCTATATCCTAGTTAAAAAGGCTATTCCTATTAGGTATTATGTACGGCAACAGTGTAAAGTATGTTATGAGTCGAAATAGCGCTCTGACAAGTCCACGGAATATAAAAAAATAAGTGGAAGTGCCCACGCAGCTATTCGAAAAAATGTAAAATAGGTAATAACAACCTTTGTCCGTTGTAATAAGTCTTAAGATTGTATGAATAACAAATAAGATTTTCGTCAAAGTTGAATTTGTTGTTCATACAAAATTAAGACTTATTACAATTGACGAAGGTTGTTATTATTTTACATGTTTTACCGCATAATTGTGACACGCACCGGATAGCTGCGTGGGCACTTCCACTTGTTTTTTCTCTCCGTGAACATGTCAGCCTGTCGCAGTTAATTAATTCTACCGTGTGCAATTTACCTGCCACAACCTGACTACTTAGAACATAATTTACCTAAATATCTGTAAATATCAAGGCACATAAGCAATACAGTTATCACAAAGTGTAAACACATTCCAAAAGTATACAATTAGTCATTGTTCTACTGACCAACCTACACTGTGACGATTTGAGTAAGAAAATGCAAGGATTCCAAAAAAAAAAACCCTGTATATTATGCGTTACATTACAGTAACACAATATTGGTGCTAACACTCGTACCTATATTAATTAAGTTGATCTCTATAGTTGGAAAACTCTAATATTTAAAACATTATGCATTTCATTAGCAGTTACTAATTAATGAACAAAATTGTAAGTTAGTTGTCGTGTAGGCTAATGTGATATTTACCAGTCCTTCAAACATATAGCGCTTCAGTATTACTGCTTGGAAACGAAAATATATTGAAGCTTATGGAACCAGATATTTTACAACCTGTTCTTGTATTTCAAACTTGCATAGTAGAGCAAAGTCGCCGCCTTCAAGAGAAGGTAGGGGAGAATGAAGTAGCGACACCTGCAAGGAATAACATCGTAACTTTTAGGCCATTTTGAGTTACTATCGTATTCTTGATGTACAAAAAATGCAGATTTTTTTGCACTCACCCTTGTTTCTAAGGATTTAGTGCACCAAAAAAACAGCATTTTTTGTACAGCAAAAATACGATTGTAACTCAAATTGGCCTAAAAGTGAGTTATGATGTTATTCCTTGCAGGTGTCGTATTGGTCTAATATAATGGACTATTGAAGAATTAATCTAATATACTAGGCTAAAAGTCTTTGATCTTAAAGATTATATTATTCATGTATTGGTTTCATCTATAAAGTATTCTGGTATTGGTATTTTGAACTATTCAAGTACTTATTGTTCTAATATTGAACTATTCAAGTACCGGCCCTAACATAAGCTAAATATATTTTCGTATAATGTAAGTCCGGATTCTGATAAATTAAGCCAAAGTTAACTTCAACACAGAATCGGAATCTTCATGATAAGCTGTTATTATTTTATAGCAATGTTGTATGCCATTTGTATCGTTCATAGGTGACGTACGTCTTATGATATTATTGTAATATAGTCATTAACTGCCAACTAGAATAATATTATAATTATGAAAATTAATGGAAGTGTTTTATTTTGTTACCCTTATATCATTTGACGGTCTATCTGGCCGCCACAATCCAGTTACTGGGTAATACGATACCCATTGGTAAGACTAATTGTGAGACTTTCAGGCTTCTGACGACCCGTAACAACTGTCAAAGATCCATGAATGACAGCCGGGACCAATGGCTGAGGAGTCTTGGTATGTAAAGATGGTCACCCATCCGCGGCAAGCGCAGCTTAACCTGGTCGATCGACCCATGCGGCTGTTATTACTTAGCCACAAGCCCAAGATGAGTATCAAAAAATCAGAGCTCAATCACGAAATCCTAACTTCCTAACTTAATATTATTATTCTATATTATAAATGCGAAAGTAAGTTTGTTTGTTTTTACCACAGAACAGGTAAAAGAGGTTAGAAAGGAAATAGTTCCTGATTTGTATTAGAACGCGTGTCGCCGGTTATCTCCCACTCTTTAACTCCACTACAAGCAAGAGACCAACACGTACGCGCATTACGCACACAAATAAGCCACACGCACTTAGATCGCGATTTTGCTATTGGTTGTCGCAACCACTGCGCTTGATGTACACTCACACACGCGCAAAAGCAATTTATTTCTCATACATGTTACGGCGACCAAAAGGTCGATTATTTATATCGATAAAATGATTGTAATTGTGTTACTTTAAGTTTGCAATTTTTCGCTTTAATTTCTTAAGGGACGGCATACGAATAGTGTGGACCTCCTAAATACATATAATATTTGCAAACTGTACTGTGCGATATATCAAATTCTACCCATGAATATGAACAACTTTTACTATGGGACCAACTCTGTAATCACGAACAAAAATCTGTTGTTCCATACAAAGGTTCAATACCTACTCAACCAAAATGTATGAAACAGTTGATTTTTTTTTCTGGAGTTCAGAGTTGGTTCCATAGACAAAGTTGTCCATATTCATAACTAGAACACCCTTGAAAATTTGCGCAGTGAATAAAAACTTCTCCTGTACAGATTTCAAACATGGATTTTCAGCTTTACGGCTGTATAAATCCAATAAACGCAGCCTTATATAACAATATCCACAAAATATGATCTAGGTGACAACATTTTAAGGTAATAATTAGGTACGCTACGCAAAAACACCACACAAAAAAAAGAAGTAATATAATATAATAAAAGAAGTAATATGTATGTCGCAGCCAACTAGTCAACTGGTTTAACTAGCCATTTAGTTAACCGGCTAGCCTATATGGCGGCCTAGCGGCTTGAAAGATATTCAATTATAGGCTAGGTTGGAATTGTGCGTGCAAGCCGAGCGAGTGAAGAGAGAGATTAGAAGTAGTGACTTCTAATGGCTATAGCAGCTAATTACACCAGTTGGCTGCGACATGTACATTTTTCACTAATTATGGTACGAGTATGTACATTTGCAGAAAAAGTTATTTCAACATTTGTAAGGGAAAGTGCGTTTGCTTGCGTTATAAAAAAAAAAAAAAACTTATTAAAGTTGCACGTGGGTAAAGTCTGTCGTTGAGGTACTCGTAGGTCCTATTTGTGATTTCATAATTAGACATTTACGATGCCGCGCTGTGAGTGTCAATAAACATGAGATAATAGTAGTTTATGAAACTGTTGCATAATGAGGGGTATTAGTTATGTGCAGTTTCAAAGTTAGCAAAAAGTAAACAAACAGTAATGGCTTCGAACGAATCCATAGTAACGTGGATTATGTTACTATGGATACAGAGCTATCATAGGTCACCGCGCATGCGTCCTGGCACGGCCCCATATACAATGATAAGAATCGAATTAAATCGAACTCCCTGGTCCATCCGAAGTGTACTTTAATAGAAAAAAGTAATTTTATAGCATTATGTAGTTAAAGAAATACGAGTATGTACCTATCATAATAAAACTTTTTAATTTTGTTTGAGTTGTACATGCATAAAGTCTGTGATTACGGTACTATTTTTGAATTCATAATCAGAACTTTATGATATGTGTATGTGTAAATAAAAGCTAATTATGTAGGTAATAAAAACTAACAAGATATTTATAAAGTGTTTATTGCGTGTAATAAAATGTAACACTATACATATTTACAAACAACGTACTCTCTCTTTCACCGCTTCTCTTAGCGGCTCAACTCATCCAAATAACAAAATTCTATTCTCTAAAAATCCCTTTGGCATGTCTGTTTGCGACACTAAGATCCATTTCAACTATGTTCAGATATTCATTATAATAATAATTATAATTTAAACAATTTTTATATTAAGTAACATTAATCTAATCTAGTTACTATAACTATCGGTTATTATTCTAAGCAAAAATTAAAATGAAATTCGAAATTAAATCGATAAAACAATCTAATTAAAAATCGTGTGTATAAACCCAAAAATTGATACAAAATTTTGATTCGCTCTTATTCTCTCTCTTGTTAAGCCTGAAACATATTGCGATACAAAAATCGATTGATTTATAATCCGTTCGGTTGCACATACTTAATCCCAAGTCGAAAAAGAATCGATAAACCGTTATTTAGTAATCGATTGAATATCGACATAGACAATTTGGTAAATTAAAAATATATCTATTTTTAAAACTAAATTAAAATAATATTCCACTATTAATTTGTCAGTTTCGTGCCGTGAATGCACGATAACAGCAGTCTTTGTTCGCGGTGGTGAGGACGGCCTCCTGGCAGTTACCGGTGGCTGGGCCACCAGTAGCTGTGGCACGGTCACATGTAGGGCAGGTTAGTTGGCGTTCGGCTGCTCGAGATCTCTATGCCGCTACGCTGTTTACGAGCAAAAGTCATTTGAATAACCAGAAATATTGTAAGAAGTCATTTGAACAACATGCCATTTTGTAAGAATCCTTTTGAGAAATTAATCAATTAATCAGTCTAAACGGACCAGTATTTTATTTTACATGAAGCGACTGCCTATCTGACCTCCACAACCCAGATACTGGGTAATACGATACCCCTTGGTTGACTGGTTGTAAGACTTTCGGGCTTCTGACGACCCGTATAGCCATAACCACTGTCAAAGATCCTTGAATGACAGCGGGGACCAACGGCTTAACGTGCTTTCCGAGGCACGGAGGAGTCTCGGTATGAAAAGATAGTCACCCATCCACGGAGCAACCTCGGCAAGCATAGCTTAACCTCCTACACAACATACATACAGACATTACATACACACATTAGCTTCACAATTAAAAGGGAAGAGGGCAACTGTGATGAAACAGAATCGGTCAAGTCTATTTGATAGGAGCGTAGGAGCGTACTAAATCGTAGTTTAAGAAATGGAATATAGAGATAGAAAAGGGGCTTGCGGTTAAGTATGATAATAACAGCCGCACGGGTCGATCGATTAGGTTAAGCTACGCTTGCCGCGGTTGTGCCGTGGATGGGTGACCATCTTTACATACCAAGACCCATCCATGCCTCGTTAATCCGTTTATCTCGGCTGTCATCTTTGACAGTCGTTAAGGGTCGTCAGAAGCCCGAAAGTCTGACAACCAGTCTTACCAAGGGGTATCGAATTACCCCGTAACATGGGTTGTGGAGGTCAGATAGGCAGTCGCTCCATGTAAAATACTGGTATTCAGCTGCATCGGTTAGAATGGAAGCCGACCCCCTAACATAGCTGGAAAAAGGCTAGGTAGATGAGACTGGAAACGGACCAAAAATTTACTTACATAATAAGAACGAAAGGTAATCGCCTTTAGAACGATATTTTCAGAGGGAGTCAAAGCTTTAGCTACAAGATGGGACTAGGGAGTATTTAAGTTCAAACTCACAATCCCGTCCCAGTTGTCGTAAGCTTTCGAGACGGAGTGGTATACCGGGATCGGCTTCTTTGCCTTCTTCACTGGACTGTTGGCTGCTGGAATAGATAGAGTAATAAAATAATGTTTTTATAATTTTCAGGCCTTCCGCCCTCATCTTGCCCACTGGTCTTAACCACCTTATGATAAGGGTGAGTAAATGATTTCCCAAAGGACCCCATTTCTATTTCAACAACCGAATTTCGCAATGAGCAGTTTGAACTTTAGAATTTTGGATATTTGGTGAATTTTGGCCTGAGTTTGTGTATGTTTATGTAACTACATAAACATACATAAATTTTTCACGCCACGCCTTCTTCCCATTGGGGTAGGCCTTTCGTGGAAGCTAGACTTGCTGGTTTCCGTTTGAGAATGTTCGGAAAAACGACTGTACCCTTCACCATGATGATGTGAAAGGCGTAGAGAAACAGACTACTTGGTTACATTTATATCGCGGTACGGGTCGATCAACCAGGTTAATCCTTAAAGTCGTAAATCTCGTGCGAAGGGGTGGGTCTCGCCAGCGTGATATAAAACAAAGACGTTACGGAATGAGTCGCCACAGATGTCGGCACACATACCTCTGGTGCCACCAGTCCTGTTCTGCTTACCCCCCGGCACGTACGGCAGCGACAGTTCAGGTGCGGTCTTCTTATTTCCCTTTTTAGCGGCCGCACGACCTCGGGTCAGCTCCTCATCCATCACCAACTTGTTGTTCACCCTGAAGGATGTCAGAAGACAAAAATTTAGACTGGAGTGAAAATCTACTTAATTAAAATCGTCATCAAAGTTCATTCATGAGGAATGGAACGTTGATATTTCAGTAACAGACCCTAACGCACCCTAAACCGCTGAGTCTAGATGAAACTTTGCACAAGAGTTCCTTATTATAACAAAAATGAGAACTAAGATAGGATTTTTGAATCCTACCTTAGGAGCACTTTTGTTATCATCTAAAAGAGTTAAATAGAGGCACAACTTAATACAGATGGGACACTCTGCAGTTTAGGTATGAAGCTACAAGTAGGTAAGCGGCGGGCTCGACTTGACGGGCCAGTTCAGCGCGGGTCGTCGCGCACTGGCCGGCTCGCACGGTCAGTTGGATACTCACTCACACGTCGGGTCGTAAAAGAAGACAACCCTAATGAGTCAGAAGATATAAGAGTTACGCGATAGAAAGAGAGACAACTTGTAGGTGAATATAAATGTAGGAAATAAGAGCTGTGCGACCTGAATGGCACTTTATTGTGTTGTAGCAAGAGTCGCTTTTTATTTAAATGATTTTGCGGAGTGTCTCATCTGTATTAATCTGTGATAGAGGATTAAGTTTGTATGGAAGTTCGTCATTTTTACCGAAGGAAAACCCCATCGGGCGGTCGCACAGTTTCGATTTTAGATAAAAATTTAGTGATAAAGCCGAATGTGAAAATAGCCGTCGCACTTCAAAATACGTTCTATATGCGAAAAATATTAAACTTCCAATCGGAATGAGAGAAAGAAGTCAAAATGTTGTACTGTACCTACCACGAAAAATTATTGAAGGGAATTTGAGCAATGGGTGGATTGAACCCTTATGTAGGTAAGCCCAGTGATTTTCATTTATTCAAATGTAATTTCTACAATATTTTTTTTTTTGTTCAATTCCGATGTTGGACTAATCTCCTATTAAGGTATATAAAGGCCTCGATGACCTTGTTCATCTAGGCGGAGCTTAACCACCACCCCGTTCTTATTATCAAAACCACGCGCGGGTGGTGCGCTACACTAAAATGTCGGTCAAAGAATAAAGTGTGGGTCACAGGGAAGCGCACGTACGTTTTTGCCTACGATTCCAGAAAGGAATGGCAGATACAAGTTACGCAAATATTCTAAGTTTTTACTGGACATTATTTTTTAGCATGTCCACCGCCCCGTTCACATTATCAACACCCGCGGGGGTGCGCTACACTAAAATGTCGGTCAAAGAATAGGCAAGGTCGCACAGAAGCGCACGTAGGTCGGCATTTTTGCCTACGGTTCCAGTAAGGAATGGCAGATACAAGTTACGCAAATATTTTAAGTTTTTACTGGACATTATTTTTTAGCATGTATGTGGTTATAGTAAAAATATATTAAAGAGCTAGCTTTAAGAGCTAGAGCCATTAGGATGTACACACAGCTACATAATATCCATTATACATTTCCAGTATAAGCTGATCTCGCGTTAGAGGTCAGCTTATACTGGAAATTTTCTATTCTGAAATGACGCGCCCCACTACCGCATTTACCGTAGTGTACGTATACAAATTTAAGTAGTGGGGTGCGTCATTTCAGAGTAGACGAGCTCTAGCTTGTCTACTGCTAGGGCTCTACTGTTAGGACTAGGTATTACTTACGACTTACTTTTTAATATATGGCGTTCTTGGGTACGTGTTCACTGGTACAGGAAATGTCTGAAAAATAATTTGACTTCAAAATACGCTTATGATGATTTCCAGATTTTTTTTCTGAGAATCGTGGTTTATCCCCTTTAAGTTATTATATTTACTCCCGTGTCATTGTGACTGACTTTACTCGATTTTATTACGTATATAGGCATCACACGTTCACAGTCTTCATCGCTATAGGTGCACCTTGGACAGTTAGTTCTTTACAAGAGTGTTAAATTTTATTTACTAGACTTCGTTGACTGTGACCTTGCCTTAAGTTATCCTGTTAACTAACTAAGGTTGGTGTGAAGGTGTGTGTGCTACATAGTTACGCGCCGTGCATTCCACACACACAGCATTTGTACCTCAATCAATCTACCCAGCCTTTTCCTGACTATTTTGGGGTCAGCTTCCAGTCTAACCGGATGCAAAAAATACCAGTATTTTACAAGGAGCGACTGCCTATCTGACACCTCCACAACCCAGTTACTGGATACATCGCCACATGCGAACTACGCATCACACTGACGTCACGCAAAATCCTGCATCACACAATCAGAATTTACCGCGCGACTTGCATATATACAACGTCCCGACATCAATCGTCGAGCAGTAGCCCACCAGACACAACACCCGCCTGGCCGGGGGATCCTCCCTTTTCTATGGAGGATGAATGAACTTTACACCCTATTCCTCATATCTCTATAACACGATACCCCTTGGTAAGACTGGTTGTCAGGCTTTCGGGCTTCCGAATCCGACGACCCGCACTTTACCTGCTTTAAGAGGCAAAAATCTATATAAATAAAAATCAATTGCCGATCAATCAATCAAATTAATCTATATACGCGCATAACTTCAGAATGCTTGCACCAATTTGGGTAATTCTTTTTTGTTATGTTTGTTATTATCAGACAAGCGTTTGTATGAAAGAAAATATTGGAAAAATAACAGGGAAAATTGAAAAATTCGGGAAAAGTGAAAGTGCATTTTCTATGGGAATTTTGAATTAGTGAAATTTTGACAGGACAACTTTTGTCATGTCAGCTAGTATGTAATAACTATCTATTAATATGTAATCCTAAATAAATGCGAAAGTGAGTTTGTTTGTTTGTTACGCGTTCATGATAAGACGGCTGAACGGAATTGGACGAAATTTGGCACACGGGTAGACCATGACCTGGATTAGGAGATAGGATACTTTTTATCCCGGTAGTACGTTCATGTGCGATAATTTCCGACCTCTACGCGGGCGAAACCCCGAGCAAAAGCTAGTACTTTTCAATAAATCAGTGTTTAATAAACATTCATGGCGTTCGGTTTCACTACATTATCCCAATAGAATCGCCCTGTTACATATACAGTACACTACGACCGATTTATTTTATTTATATGGACTTGAATCGATTTATATTTGATTTCTTTCAAATGTATTTATCTTGGCAGGTCCGAACATAGGCACTAAGAAGTTTCGCAAATGTTCTCTCACACACACTCGCCTCATGTCACCATTTGGTTTCTAAAAAATCTTACTGAGCAGTCTTCTGCGCAAAGTTCGGACCTGCCAAGATAAATCGGCCGTACTGTAGTGTAGGAGTTCTCTACAACAGGATAATGGTATTAATAAATAAGTAAAATATGATTATTTTTGTGTTACTTGGAACGTGTCGTTGATGGCTCTTGCGAGTGACCGCGGCAACGCGGGCCGGGGCGCCGGCGGTAGCGCCGTCATAGACGCAGGTGGAGCTGCATGCTGAAGACATCAATTTTAAACTATAGTTGTCGCGTTTAAGCATGGCAATAACGGTCAGTGCCCTTTCCCTAATTATCTCTCCGTAGGAACCCAAACAATAAACTATGTATGGTTTTTTGTTATTGGAACATGTTGAAGACCACGGCAGATATTGATTCCGGACGTTAACGAACTTTATCTAGAAAATGTAGGTGGGTCAGTGACCGCTATTGCCATGCTGTAACGCAAGAACTATACTATAATCATTTTGTACGAAAAAATAAGAACGATCGGAATGAGAAAACAGACAAGACTTACCAAGACAGCTTTCTACAAGATCAAATTAAATTAGCTAGCGAAACTCCGCAGACGTTATGGGTGATTCATTTTTAAGGCAAACGACCGCAGTTTGTTTAATTTCTTGAAGTATGACTTTAGAAAGACAGTTTTTTTTTGTTTTATTGTATTTACGTATCAATATCCATCGCGTCTGCGGAGTTTTACTAGATAATTTAATTTGACCCAGTATAATATCGATCACCGACTACACACATTGGACCACCTTGAAACAATGTTGAAGCTCACAAAATCCAGAAATAAACAGGTGTCTACAGGTTTTTCTCTATGGCATGTAAGTAGGTATATGATCGATGTACAGACGCCAGCTCATCAAGCTACCCGAAACTGTCAAATTTTCCCAATTAACCTTGAACCTAATGCAATAGCGATAAAGTTGAAAATCTCTTAAAGAAATTTGACAGATTGTAGTAGCTCGATGCGCTGGCGTCTGTACTTAGACCTGTTGAAAAACTACGGTAGATTCGCCGTGTGTAGGCTCGGTCGTCAGTGTATATGGATCACTATGTATATCGTTGACGGACACGACGGCACTATGGCACGGCACGGCGCCGTCGCTTTACAACCATAATACGGTTATACGGACCATACAACTGGTGGTTTGCCGTGTCATATACAAGCTCACACGATTATTCTACGGTGTGGCTAGTGCGCCGTACCGTACCGTATACAACGGGCCATAAGAAGCACAATCACGATCAAATTTGAAAAACTTAAAACCATTAGTGCATTGCAATGTATTGATAAAACTCTCGGCATTCATTCCAATTAATACCTTATTTTACGGAGATTAGAGTTACATTGTATAAGGCTAAAAAAAATAGGTGGCTCGTTCAGATGTCAATGTCATACGGTGGTTTCATTATAAAATTCCAAGCCACGTTCAAGATCTGAGTCTTAATACATTCAAATCATTCAGAAAGCCTTTTTTCTTGAAAGGATAAAAAGGCTTGGGATTGAGCTGCTCCAATTTTTTAGTTATTTATTTTTTCTTTTTTTTTACATAACTACTGAATGTGTTTTTTTAAAATATATAGGTACACATTGCCATCGATGAATTTTGTATATACAATGACATGAATATTTACTTTGTAAAGTATTGTATTATTTTAATTATTATAAATGTGAAGACTATCATATGTGGATCATTGTTTTTTTCTCAGTTAATTTTAATCATGGTCTGGCAGTTTGAGTAAATTATGCAGCCTACCCAAATGTCCTTTCTTTGGTCAATACCAAAGAACGAATCGTTAAGCTCCTTAAGTAATTAGTAGCTGTACGATTACTGACAAATGCGTGCACTGACTGGACAGGTCCACTCAATCTGTGTGATTCTTTCTCAAAAGGCTTTTTCAGACATCAATTTACATGGTCTTCACATGATCTGATCAAGATTATGTCTGGACCTGTGACCTCTGAGTATGCTTCGGCCTTTCTTCTAAGAGTAGTCAGATAGGAAACGCCGACCTGACGCGTAAAAGTGTTTGTACAAACCTACTTACGAAAATAATTATTTAGTTTATGAAACTGTTGCATAATGAGGGTACATGCCTAGTTATGTGCAGTTTCCTACACTATCAACTCTCATTCACTGATATCAGACATTTTTAAGCAAGAATAAAAATGATCCCACGAAATTCAGTACAACAAAACGTATGAATGGCGCCAAAACCTAAACCATCGCAGCGCATGCGCTAAAGCGGGCGCTGCCACAGACAAGTAAAATTGGAATCAAAACTTCTTTGTAATGATATAAAAATATAAATATAGCGCGCCCTGCCTATACGTTCCATTAGAAAAAAATAAATGATGGAGATGGTGGCTCCTTGGCGATATTAACTTTTAGGATTTACCCGTATCGAAATGGTAAAAAAAAAAAATGTTAGAGAAAAAGTGTTATAATATACATGCCAAGCGCGTCTAAAAGTGCTCAGTTGAATTTTCAACTCACGCCGCTAAGCCGAGCGTTGAAAATCCAATGCCCGGTAAGAAACCTCGCGGTAAAAGAGCGTCCGTGCGGACGTAGGCTAAAGTGTACGACCCGAGTGAAAAAGCGGTGCGTCCAGCGGGGCGTTCAGCGTTGCGTGCAAGCGGAGAAGAGCTTTCACCGAGCGCTGCTCGGCTGTCACTCAGGACACTCGCCAGTGGCTATTTTCAACTTCAAAAAAAGGAGGACGTAAAAAAAGAGGAGGAGCGGAGCTTAAAAATATAATCATACTATAACACTTTTTCTCTAACGAAATAATGTTATATGTGTATATATAATTATATAACATTACTTATTATAGTTTATTATTTGTTATATACACATATATGTATGTACAGCGATTTCTCCGTCATTAAATTTCGGTATTGTGTTTTTATATGTGTATGTCAATATACTCGTTTTGAAGTTTATAATTCGAATTTTCCGATAAGAGAGTAGATAAAATCATTTATCATTGCAAAGAATTACTAATGGTTTTACGCCGATCATCGTGAATATCCTACCTTATTACAATGGTCTGCGCCTATCAATAGTTACTCACCTCTGTGGTTTCGTGTGTGGGTTCATAGAAATTGCGGGTGGACTGCGACTTCTTCTCCATTGGATTTGTCACCATTTGTGCTTCAGAATCTAAGAAATACACGTGTATTAGAAAAGTTTCATAAGTCAGGTTAAGGTTTTATGTTCAATTCTCAAATAAAACGAATATGTTGTGTAATATTTTGTTTGGAAGAAATCATAGGGAGGCAAAAATTGCCAAACTTTACGGGTAACATTTCTTCAGCAGTATTCGACTAAAAGGTAAGATTTTGCGCAAATGTTATAGAAAGAAATAGAACTTACTGGGTGTTGTATAATTGAAGTCGATAAGAGACTCGCCCGCCGTGCTGTCTGTCTGCGATCTGGAGGTGTCCTATACAAGTAAAGATCCAAATTAACAAGTTTAGTTTAGCTATGTCCAAAAATTAGAAAGGAACATACATTAATGACATGACAGCTAACATCTGAATAGCTGAAAAACTCATTTCCATGTTTACCTGTTTGTGTCAATCACGTAAAGTTAAAGAAAATCAGAAGTTTTATTTAAAAAACAAATTACATAATGCTGGTATTTAGGGCGGGAATACACATGCCTGTAGCTTGTACAAAACTATGCAAGTGGCTGGAATGCCATTCAAAAAATCAAGTTGTTATAGCACACAGTATGCAATCTGCTTGCATACTTTTTCAAGTTACAGGCATGTGTATTCTCCCCCACAGAGAGAGACAGAGGGAGGGAATGAGGGGAGGGAGAGGGAGAGAGAGAGAGAGGAGAGGGAGGGGGAGATAGAGAGAGGGAGGGCGGAGAGAAAGGGAAAGGGATGTGGAGATGTGGAAACCTACCTGGAAATCAATAGTGGTGAGTGAGTATGATTACATACCGATATAATGTTGAGCGTCCATTGTTGCCGGGGCTTGCCTGGCACGCGCGCTGTACTGCCATGTTGCGGCTGTGGAGACAACATTTAGATGATTACATACTAAGCTCTCTCTGCTGGGGAGTTTGTTGCGCCACTTCTCCCCAGTCAAAGCACTAGGAGGTGGTAAAGGGCGGGCGTTTTGGGGGACTGTCTTATGTAATTTTGACGTCCGAAAAGAGCTGATTCTCAGCCTAGTTTGAATAAATGACTTTCGATTTTGATTTTTTATTTCAAGTGTCGATGATACACCATTGGATCTTAAGAAAAAACTTATATGTATATAAACGTAAAACACCACCCAATGGCAAAGCCGAGTTTATAGTAGTTGTGAATCTATGGGGTTCCTTAAGTATATAGCGGACGCTTGAGGGAGCATTGCAATATAAAACAACAAATACCTCAATCTCTTTGCCCAATTTCTTTCTCAATTCAGCGTTGAAATTCTCCGCAAAATTTTCTGTGCTGAAGTATCTGAAAATTTGCAAATTAAATGTTAGAAACCGCTGCAACCAGTGCGATGAGGTCCTAAGTCGTACCAGGTCTTTGACATTGGATAACTCTAGTAAAGGAACTCTAAATGAGCGGTCTATTAGTAACGACTCCGGCTTTCGAATTTCCGGTTTTGGGTGAAATCCAACGGAAAACTTCAAGAAACCGGTATGTCCTAGAACCAACCCACACTGGGCCCGCTCTGTTAGTTAGGTACGGACTACTCCTTCTATCAGAGAGGAGATCGTGGGCAGTGCGTACATTATACGCTGATCGTGATGCATGCATACTTGTGTCTAAGCAGCGCCTGCGCAGCCGGCCTCGCGCGCGGCTCGGTGCGCAGACACGCGGCCAGCAGGTCGCGCGCGGCACCGGTGCCGGGCAGCGCGCTTCGTGCGCCTGCACCGCTCGCGCCCAGCAGCGCCGCGCCGCCCGCCAGCCGGGCCACCACCTGCTGGTGACGAGGCGCCAGCTTGCCTGGGGATGAACATACTGATGGAGTACGGAACATGGTCGTATCTTAGAGGATGAGCTAAGGTAGTCCGCAAAAAACTAAAAGTTCCCAGGCTACCTTAGCGCATCCACTATAAGTTGAAGACATTACATCAGGTCACTGAGTCAACCGATTCGAGTATTTTTCTACACTAGATCCTAAAACAATAACCCCGCAATATCAGCCTATAATAGGGCTCGTGGCTAAATGTTAACAGCCGCACAGGTCTATCGAAAGTTAAGCTATGCTTGCCGCGGTCGGTTCGTGGGTGGCAGCCATTACATATCGAGACCACTGTCATTCATCAAACTGACCGACAATCTTAATGATGAGTGCCAGCTGGTCGATGTCCGAGTCTCCGGGGAACAGCGGGTCGCCTGTCAGCATCTCCGCAAACAGGCACCCGATCGCCCAAATGTCAACCTCGGGACCGTACCTGAAAGAGTGTTGATCTCTTTACTCTTCAAGAAGTTCAGAACACCAACAGATGAGCTGTATTGTGCTAAAGTATGAGGTTTTATATTTACGCAAAGGTAAGGCAATTGCTATCTATGTTTGAGTAAGCTAGATTTCTGTGGCATCCGATATCCGGATCAAACATCCTAGGTAAGGGTAAAACCTGACGCCCAGCTTCCCGCGTCGCGCAGCACGAGAACCGAATCTACTAAGCTACTTTTTCACAATAGTAAGAGCTATGCAAGAATGTCAATAGTTGATCATAATCATCAACATTATTCACCTGAAAGACGTCCACTTTCTTTGTTAATTAAGTTTAGTTCAGGCAATGTAAGTAGTTACATATCGACGCAATACGTACCACTGCTCTACAAAAGCCTTTCCCAAGCCAGCCAATTCGCGCAGCCTACAACTTGAATATCACCAGCCAACTAGATAGCTTTGAATTTGTTAGTTTACCAGCTAAGTCAGCATCGGAGCTGACTGTCCAGGTACAGTACTGACCTATGCTCAGCTACGAGCAGTTCAGGGGCGCGGTACCACCGCGTGGCGACGTACTCGGTGTAGGGCTCGCCAGGCGCCGCCAGCGCCCGCGCGAACCCCAGGTCGCACAGCTTCACGATGCCTGCGTTTGATACCAGCACGTTCTCTGGCTTCACGTCGCGGTGAATTATCTGACAAGGCATATAAGTATACTTTTACACTAAAAGCAACTGGCTTTGTATTTTATCATGAAACAATAATTATTGTAGTTAAGGTTGACTGGTAGGAAAAGCTTAATAAGGCATTAAGTGCGCCTTTGTATATTATTTATAACTTTATAAATAAAATTAGCTGTTGCCCGCGGCTTCACCCGCTTTTTTTATCCGTGGAGAAATGCTCATGCATACTACACTACCACGGGGAGATAGTGCAGTTATGTGGGACTCCAACCCACTAAAACTTCACGGTGTCCTCCTCTGCCGCTTGTGGCGGGAACACGGGCACGCGTTAGCATTCACTGCTAACCCGCTGCGGCTGTCCGTCACCGGACCCTCCTCTGGGGAGTACCCCCCATCACCGGCGCACAAGAACACATTGCGCACCGTGTCCACCCCATGGACCAAACCAGCACATGGGCGCCAGACGACCCCGTGTCTAGGCACCCTTGGTCCCCCTGCGACCGGTCAGGTCAGTGGCCCGGCCGCCTACCACTTTTCGGCCGCAGAGGATAGGGAGAGCGGCCAACGAAATACCGACACTCCTCCTCCCTTGCGGGGCCCACCGCGTCCGCCATCAGACGGTGGCGACCCCGTCAAGTCCGCGGAAGGTAGGGAGAGCGGCGCACCCCAATACCAGCACTCCTCTCCCGCCGCGGCCTTCAACCCTCAGCCGCGATGCCTCCCATACGACATCGCGGCCCGCCTCAGTTGCGATGTCGCCCAAGCGGCACCGCAACCTACCTGTTAGCCGCTACGTCGTCGACTTCCTGGAAAAAGCACTGACGAGCGGCCCCTCCTCGGGTTCCTCTTTGCTGCACCGTGGGTGACCAAGCCACGGCTATTGAGCCCCCCGCCTCGACAATGCGGGAACACCCCGGGGGGGGGGGGGGGGCTTCACCCGCTTGGATGTCAATGCTTCTGTTTGAATCGGATTTAGTTCACTATTTCTTGGATTTTAATATTTTGCGCGGAACCCTAATTATTAAAAAAAAATAAAGTAGCTTAAGTTACTCCTTATAACATCAGCTATTTCCAGTGAAAGTCCCGCCAAAATCGCCTTTCGGAGGAACAAACAGACAGCATATTTTTTTTGTTTATTTGTATAGATTTTCAAATCCAGAGAGCATATGAAACATAAAAGAGTGGAAGTATGCGTATTCGAGACCTTCTAGTGGTGTTTCGGGCTAACTAGAGACCAACAGTTTAGCTTGATGTGGACCTCTCCACCAAAACCAAACTTTCAATCTCCTGCAGTTAATCAAGGGAACATATTCGGCGATGATAGCACCGTAATTATTAAGTGTGATGATCCCAATACTTATGAAAATGAAATAAATATGACATTAAATAGAATTATATCATGGTTTGACCACAATAATCTAATTATAAACTTAGAAAAGACTAAAATTATGCATTTTGATCAAAGGATCCCAAATAAAATCCTTGACATTAGCTATTTAGGGACAAAAATAGAATCAACTACTGCCACTAAATTTCTTGGTATTAATATAGACAACAATTTGACTTGGAGACCCCAGACAGACGAAGTATGTAAAAAGCCTAATACGATAAATTTGCCTATGCTCTCTATAAACCTGTCAAAAATAGTGAGCCTTGAATCCGTACTAACAAACAGCATATCACGGCTATGTTGCATCAACACTCAGATATGGCGTAATATATTGGGGCAATTCAGTAGATAGAGAACTCGTATTTAGAGCCCAAAAAAGGTGTGTCAGAGTTATGTGTGGCCTTAAAAGCACAGACAGTTGTCAACCGTTCTTTATACGTCTAAAAATTCTTACCTTGCCATCGCTGTACATATACGAAACAAATATGTTTGTCAAATCTAATATTTCATTATACAAAATATCTACTAAAAGTTATTACAGAAAATTACGCGATAAAAATAAATCTGAACTCGAAGTGACTTATGGGAAAACTGCACTAATTAATAAAAGTACCTTCTGTATGGCCATAAAAATATATAACAAATTACCTGAAAAAATAAAAACCTTAAATCTGGACAATTTCAAAAGAGAACTATTAAGAATTTTGATAAATAAATGCTATTACTCACTGCAGGAATATCTAGACGACAATTCTATAATTACTGCTTCATAAAATTGTAAATCACCTCACCTATTTTGACGATTTTGAATTCTGTTTGACATTAGCATCAATATGACATGTAACTTAATATTTTGACATTTATTGTATTTTAAATTTGTATTGATATGCATGTACCTATTAATATTAACTTTATTACAAATGTTTACATGATTCTACAATGTTAAGATATCTTAAAAGTTAAATTTGTGTTAAAAAGTAAACTTCGACAATGTTAATAAATATATTTGTACGCCTATGAGCAAAACATAGAGGATCTACCAATCTGAAACATCTCGCACACTGTTATAATTTGACCTATGTTTACAAATAAAGCATTCTGATTCTGATTCTGATTCCTACATCTCTCTAAGTTCATATAATCCTAATGAATTACTATTTCATGAAATCTTGATATTTAGGATTATACTAACTTAAGGAATACAGATGATGCCTGGGTAAAAAAATATAAATTATATTTAGTCCGTTAGTCAGATAATAAAAAAATATTAGACACGTATTTTTTGCTTATTAATAAAAAATAAAATAAAATATCATGCATTAAAGTTGGGGAGTGGGGGCTCGCTACGTCACTTCTACGTATAAAATCTACCAAGGCGTGACGTCACGCCGCATTTTAACTCAATGTATCGCCGTAATCTTTTAATTACCTAGAAAAATGAAAAATACGTGTCTAATTTTAATAATCTACATGACGGACAAAACAAATTTTAGTCATCATCCCTATTGTATTACTGATTGTAATGATTATAATTTTGTAAATACATTGTGTTACGATCGCCAATCATACTTTAATCTACATACAACTTAATACTGACTTGCAAATTGCAATAAACCTAAAAAATTTGAATTTTGCGGGCTACCTGGAGCAGCTGGAGCTTCCCCCTTAAGGGAAAGTTATACTTACAGAATTCTGGTGACAGTAGTCAACGCCCTTGAGCAGCTGGTACAGGTGTTTCTTAGCGGTGTCCTCGCCCAGGCCACCAGGTGCAGCCTCCAACTCGTCCAGCAGTGTATGGTCCAGGTATTCGAACACTAGGTAGAAGCGCCGCTTGCGACGAAACACCTCGATCATGTTCACTAAGTGGTCGTGTCGGAGTTTCTGAAAATTATGTCATAGTCTAAGACGTGGCTTGAAGCCGCACGGGTCGATCGATCAAGTTAAGCTACACTTGCCGCGGTTGGTCCGTTGGATGGGTGACCATCTTTACATACCGAGACCCCTCCGTGCCTCGGCAAGCATTTCCGGCTGTTATTCTTGGATCTTTGACAGTCGTTACGGGTCGTCAGAAGTCTGAAAATCTGACCACCAGTCTTAACAAGGGGTATCGTATTACCCAATAACTGGGTTGTGGAGATCAGATAGGCAGACGCTCCATGTAAAATACTGATGTAGTTCAAACCACATCTGGCATAAATTTATTCAGTGAAGTGACTATAAATAACACTTTTTCACGTCAGTTCAATAAAAATCTAGATTAGTTCTGTGTTTCCTAGCCGAATACTCTGAGAAGAAATACCGAAATAAATGATCATCAATCCGAGCCGGTGGTTAGATGGGGTGTCATTCCAATGAAGAACTACTCTTGCTTATAGTCACGATTTTTCAGGTCCCACGATCTCACGTTATATTAAGGCTCTTACATTACACATACCAATATGTGTGGGAAAGACCCGCGATGAGCAACGATACCTACGTTAGAACGCAGTTCTTATGTCTCGTGCGAATAGACTAGGTATACGATAGTCATGACGTGCCATTAAACAAACCTAACTTAGTGACTACTGGAAAAAAATTATAGAAGGTCTATCTATTTATACACGTAATCTCTTAAGGAGTCATTGTACTCAACATTATGAACAACTTTTACTATGGAACCAAACCTGAAATCGCGAAAAAAACCTGCAGTTCCGTATATTTTCCCGAGTTATAAATGATAAATGATTTTTATTTCTGTAAGTAGGTTTGTACAAACACTTTTACAAGTCAATATTTTTTTTTTTTTAATCTACATGAGGTCGGCGTTTCCTATCTGACTACTCTGAGAAGAAAGGCCGAAACAAATTCAGAGGTCACAGTCTCTTGTAAAGTCCAGACATAATCTTGGTCACTTCATGTGAAGACCATGTAGATTGGTGTCTGAAATGGTCTTTTGAGGAAAGAACCACACAGATTGAGAGGACCTGTCCAGTCAGTGCACGCATTTGTCAGTAATCGCGCAGCTCAACTCAGAACTTAAGGAGCTCAACGATTCGACGAACAATACCAAAGAAAGGACATTGGGGTAGGCCGCATTGATTACTCAAACTGCCAGACCATGATTAAAAATAACTGAGAAAAAAAATAAAACAAACAAAAAAAAAGCAATGACCTACATAGTCTTCACATTCACAATAAATTAAAATAATATAATACTTACAAAGTAAATACGAACACAAATGTGATTCTTTTGACCGCTGATTCTTTTTTCGCGATTTCAGTTTTGGTCCCATAGTAAAAGTTATTCATAATCATGAGTACAATGACTCCTTAAGAGATTCGTGTATGAATAGATACCTTAATATCCTAAATATCGTGTAACTTAATATCGTGTATAATAGACCTTATATTATTCACAATAATACCCAGTTTTTTATTTATTAAAATGAAGGAACAAATTAGCGCGTCTTCTGCTGTTGCAAACTAGATGAAAAGGTAGTAAGTACCTAAATTCTTGAAGTCATGCCGTGCCCAAATTATTCTGTTACGTGCCACGAATGGCACGCGTGCCATTGGTTCGCCATCCCTGGACAGCATGTACAGCATGAAGGTATCAGAAGTCATATTTAAGGGTGTACAGACCATCAAACTGAACAACAGTATCTAGCATTAACAAAATCCTACATTAACTAACTGAATCTCAATGACGTCTCTTACCTTGAGCATGCGGATCTCCCTTAGAGCCATCTTCCTGACGGCGGCATCCTCCTCAGTTTCCAGGAACTTCTTGATGGCGACCAGCTGGCCCGTGTCGCGTCGCCGGCACTTCAGCACCACACCGTACGAGCCTTCGCCCACCTAAACAAACCAAAATATAATTACGAGTACGTAGTTATCTAAGTTGGCAACCATCATTCTTCTTCCCTTTATTTTAAGATTTCAGGGGTCGGTGCATTAAGAACTTTTTGGGTTCTGTACCCGAAGGGTGCTAAACGTAGGTATTACTAAGCCGACTGTCAGTACGTCCGTCCGACTGTCAGCGGGCTATATCTCATGAACCGTATAGGTAATAATAATAAATAATAGTAATAATAACACGTTGACAATTTACCGCTATAACAACAAATAATAAAAATTACTTTAAAAAAAAAAAAAAAATACCGACTTCCAAAAAAGCACTACAAAGTCAAAAATAACTTTAATTTCGGAAGTCGGTGTCTTTGGATCTGTATTTTAGTTTTTTTTCCACCGACTTCCGAAATTACAGTTATTGTTCACTTTGTACGTGAGTGTTTTTTGTTTTTTGGAAAAAGTTTTTATTTTTCACTTTTTAGTGGGTCAGTTTGTAATTTATCTAAGTTACCTACCAAATGTCAACCGCTTATCACCTTTTACAAACTATTGCTTTTCCTGATGCAGATACATTAATTGTTGAGGAGTTCTCGTGGTAAGTACAAGGAGAGCTTATCGTGAAGTCACCATCAGCTCCACTTCACCATATGCATTGTGACAAACATAAACTGCTTAGCCACCATTATTGAAATACCTAATCGAATCGCAACCCGTGAAATACTTATTAATTGAGTAGTTCTGGTGGCCATCTGTAATCTTTATCATCAGTTCCACTTCCCTAGGTAGTGATTTCCGAAAGCAAATGCACGAGTTACTATAAAAAAAACCCAAATCGTTATAGATGTCCCTATAATATTTGAAGAATTCCATCGATTTCTCCAGAATCCCATCATCAAATCCTGACTTGATGACAATGAGAGCAACTAGAAAGTATATATGTTACGGGTAATGCTAGAAGATTGAGTAAAGCTAGGTTTACCCAAGCATTTTGGGTAGTCCGAATAATCTCGTGCGTTGTGTGATCACAGTTCTAACCTAACCTACCTTTGAGCCTATACCTAAGTTTAATCATTCTAGCATTACCTGAGTCGATTTGTATGTGAAATTAAAATTTATTTAATTATTCTTCGCACTTTACCCAAAATGATTGGGTAAACCTAGGTGGTTTACTCAATCAACTAAAATTACCCGTAACATATATACTTTCAAACAAACAAATAATTTTCCAAATCGGTCCAGACAACTTCGAGTACTCGAGACACATACATAAAAAAAAAGATTCCGACGAACTGAGAACCTCCTCCTTTTTGAAGTCGAAATTAAAGAGTGGCCCCCCTCTAAGAAATGTGTTTTGTTTAAAACTTAAGTATTTAAAAAAAATATGTACCTAGTGTTAAAGCTCGTGGCTAAGTAATAACAGCCGCACGGGTCGATCCATCAGGTTAAGCTACGCTTGCCCAGGTTGGTTTGTGGATGGGTGACCATCTTTACACACCGAGACTCCTCCGTGCATCGGAAAGCACGTTAAGCCGTTGGTCCCGGCTGTCATTCGTGGATCTTTGACAGTCGTTACGGGTCGTCAGAAGCCCGAAAGTCTGACAACCAGTCTTACCAAGGGGTATCGTATTACCCAGTAACTGTGTTGTGGAGGTCAGATAGGCAGTCTCTCTATGTAAAATACTGGTATTCAGCTGCATCCGGTTAGACTGGAAGCCGACCCCAACATAGTTGGGAAAAGGCTAGGCAGATTGATGTACCTAGTGTTAAATATTGTACGGTGGTACGGAAACCTTCGTGTGCGATACCGACTCGGACTTGGCCGGTTTTAATATTTCCGTCATCTGTGTTCAATTTGTTCCTAGCCATAATCAAATTTCCGTGTCTAGGTTTTTCTTTCTTTCGTCCACCTGTTTTCTTATAGCTCTCCTCTCATTTATCCTGTAAAGGCTACCCTTTCGCAGTTATCCAGCCTCCCACTACATAATATCAAGTCCTACGAACTAGTACCTAAAGACAATAGAGACGTAAATTTATTTTATTTATTTTTTTAAATTTATCTTCGTTATCATAGTAACATTATCACAGACATTTATGTTACCTTTCTGATGTAACTCAAATAAAATTATAGAAATCATTATAGAAAACGTGACTGTGATAAGGCAACGGTGCGGTTTAAAAGAAGATGTAGTGATAAATATTGAAAAGAGTATGCTTAGATGGTTTGATCATGTTGAGAGGATGAATAAAAGATGACTAACAAAAGGTAATGCCTAGGAAGACATATGTACCTATAACCTATGTGTGTATATAACCTTATTGGTGATGTTCTTCAGAAAGGTCAGGTGCGTAGTACTCGCAACCGGCGTGCGTGCATGACCAGATGTATGAACGTAAACGAGCCAAAAGGAGTATGTAAGGATCGTAGCAGGTGGCGTTCTGTAGTTTCTGCCCACCCCCATGAAAACAAGGCGTGAGTTTAGGTCTGTATGTATGTAAGTTAATGTCTAAATTAAATTATGCAGAACATCCAAAAACTGTTTTCTATTTTTATTAAAACTAATGTCTCTTTCCCGAAATATAAAATGCCAATGTTCCCAATACCCGAATGAATATTGATGCAAGTATTTCGGGCAGTTACAAAATAGCGAGGCATTATTATAAATTGGGCCTGACACCGACTGATACTGACGTAAATGCTTTGAAATCACTTCTTTACCCAGAAATATTTACTGGCTGAATTAAATCCAATAAGTAAACAAATTGCTGTGGAGGTCAGATAGGCAGTCGCTCCATGTGAAACACTGGTATTCAGGTGCATCCGGTTAGACTGGAAGCCGACCCATGAGTATGAAAGTATGAATATTGGCTATGTAGACTCACCACCGCCAGCTGCTCGTATTTGTCCATGCCGCGGCTGTTAGGCGTCGATGGCGACAGCGTGGAACAGCGATCCATTCTGACCAACATACTCTGTGAGAGCAGGCATGTTAACAATTATACACCGAACACCTGGAACAAGCAATAAACTAAATTAGATAAAAAATCACTAGATGAACCAACACACGAGAAACCTTGAGACCTCGAAACTAAATATGGTGTTTTCTTACTCTCCCGATCATCAGATCTCACATTTCTGCAATACTTTAAGCAAATATAGAAAGTGCGTGATTCACTTTTCAAATATTTATCTCACTGGAAAACATTGCGAATAACTTAATTGAATTCTGAGAAATAAAAATACATAAAGCGTACTACAACATATTGCTCGTTGCGCCTTTGGTTTCAGAGGTGCATCGATAGCATATGATATTCTTGAAAATATTGTATTATTATTTAAGAATAATATAGAAATTAAGTTGCAATGGGTTCCAAGCTCACATCGGATTACGAGGCAGTGAGGAGGCTGACCGGTTATCTAAATTAGCAGCAGCGAAGGGAACAGCAATTGACTACTTACCTGATTATTGGGAATACATATCCAAATTTAAAGTAATTTGTTTGTTTTGTAACTCCTGGAAACAACACTTTGTTGATATCAGTCAAAAAAAAGGTATATGGTATAGGATCATACAAGGCGAGCCTCCTCGAGTCCTCGTGTGCCGTGGTTCGATGTCGATCCAGTTGATCGAGTAGGAATTATATTAAATTAGACTTCGCTCTGGACACTACCAATCAGCGAAGTTTGCATTCTCATGAAAAAAGCTGATTCGCCGTATTGCAGAGAGTGTGATCAGATTGAGGACGTGCAGCATTTGCTGATGGATTTTGTCCGGAACGGACGCGAAAGGAAGTCTTTTTTGAGAGAATTCTACTTACAAGCTTAGCGTATGATTAATTCAATCAATTTTATCTCGATCAACGTCAGAATGTACCAAAAAGTTATGTCGGTTAATAACAGTCCGCCATCTGTGACGTCTATGTTTATCTCAACGTGTTTCATATTGTTTAAGTGTTTAGTATATCTTGTCTTAATTATAAGTGTAAATGTTATACAATGTTAAAATGCACGATGGGGTTGGCATAGGTATCTGTCTAGATGAAAACCCCAAAACAAATAAAGCGAAAAAAAAATGCATTTCAATAAAAAAAAATACCTACATATACGTATAAATCGAAAGAAAAACGATGCATGAACGAACCAACTAATATCAGCCATTATTGGCAAAACAAAGTCTTGTCCTTGTTTGCATATTAATAATCTATACAGTGTAACGTCAAAGACAATCCCTACGTACTGTCAGTTATTAGGCCAATATCCGTAAAGAAACTGCAAATTATAGGGCAGGGTCGTCAATAATTCACTAAGATGGGCTATAAAACGCTGTTCGATAGAACAGTTCCGGCTAATAACTAATAATTGCGGTCCACAGAAGAGTTTTAGAAAATAACAGGGCTGTCGTGTTTGTTCGAGACTGTCATTGTTAAGAAATTAATGCATGGTTTGGTACAAGTTCAAGCGGTAGCGGTTTCATAAATAAATACACAACTCAGGGCGTTCTCTACGCACAGTTGGGTTGTGTGTGCCTGATGGGCACGTGGGGCGACGGAGGCGGCCGCCGCTGCTGTGGGTGCCGCCGCTCGCACCAAGCCGCTGCAGCACGCGCCGCTGACGCCAGCGTTACGTACACTCAATATGGTATCACAACAGATTGACTGCTTCAATTGTACTCTGAGTGAATTCACACGGGCTGAATTTTGAAAAATTACTCTTAGTTGTTCAAAATAATAAAATTTTAAGTTTAATCTTTGTAAGCTATTATAACTCTAACTACACTATTGTATTAGGCAAGCCTGTGATGATTGTTGTATGTGTTTTAAAATAAAATAAATCTATATTTAAAGTTCTACAAAAACATTATCTCTCATTGTTATTTGTAACAAACCTTACGTAGGAAAAAATGCCTTGTTTTTCAATTGTACGATTTCTGATCTCGATTGTAGGTAATGGTATACCTGCCTGTATTGCTTTGTAGTTTACATAGCATAATTAAGTACTTAATTAAGTTTCAGCACAATATTTTATTTTTGAAATGTCCAAATATGTAATACATTGTTAGACGAGACTACTGCCGACAAACTGCTGCAGTTTGGCAGACATTATGTTTGTTTTTTTGTTTACACCGATTTTGGAATGAAAAAAAAAAATAAATCGCCGTATGTATGTAAGTACGCGCTGCGGTATTTATTTAAATATCGCAGCTTTATGCTGAGATGGGAGCCTTTTTGGCCTCGCACAGGTCTTTTTTTATATTTTATTAATTTTTAATATACTTTGTTAATTTTGTTTCCTATGCTCTTTTTTACCGTTTGTATTTCCTGTGGGTGTCCGAAATAAAATATTTTTCTTTCTTTCTTTCTAAGCGCATCACTTCAGAACAGTTGCACTTATTTAGCTAATTATTTTTTGTTGTATTTGTAATTGTCTGGACAAGGTTTGTATGAAAGAAAATGTTTGAAAAGTTGCCGGGAAAATTAGAAAATTCGGGAAAATACGTGCAATTTCTATGGGAATTTTGTATGAATTATTGAAATTTTAACAGGATAACGTTTGTCGGGTCAGCTAGTAAATAAATAAATACACGCTTGTTGACATTTCAACTGGATGCAGCAATAACTGCGATTGTTCTTTTCCATTATATTTGAGCGTTTTTGTTGTTAGTCTTCGTGGCACTTTGAGTTATTTTCATAGATGCTAGGTGTTATTGGACAATTGAAAGTGCTTATAAGGACGATTCCCATCCACACGTATGGTTCTCAAACATGGTCTTTGACAATTCAGCAGAGGTTCACGCTCAAGGATTGCCAGAGAGCTATGGAAGGAAGTATCCTACTGGGTATCAAACTTGTGGACCGGGTTAAGAATACAACAATCCGTTCCCTCACTAAAATAACTGATGTCACTCGGAAAGCTGCCTCTTGCGCATGTCAGACGATCAATGGGTCAAACTTACGACCAAGTTGGTCCCGCTTAAGGCGATACCAAAATAAGTTGGGGGCTTTTTCGTAACCATTTATTTCACTATTACAGAATGTATGGATTTAAATTTTGGATATATGTTTATTGACTATTTGATCAATACTCTGACTGAAAGACAACACGATTGGGTTAAATTTCCTCGATAGAATTTAATTCCGAAAATACCTCTACTTTTTTATATTTTCTTCTGTAATCCTAAGTAATTTTATTGCAAAATTGCATTCAAAATGTGCGTATTAGCTAATTGAAAACTCTGGCTGAACATATTTTTGATAGATAGCTTAATTTATTTTTAAACAATTTTTATTTGGTTTGGCGCTTTTATTTTGGTTCCAGCGCATTGTTGCGCTCTCTTTTTTTCGCATGTGAATGTAATTGACTCTGTCACTTTCTTATTACCGCTCAGTTAACTTTTTACATATCGCCTTAATGGCAAGCGACATCGCGGCAGGCGCAGACGGAGATGGCGGGATGAGCTGGACTCCTTTAATGAAGATTGGTCCTTGGCAGCTCTGGACAGAGAGAGGTGGAAAGAGAGTAGGGAGGCCTTTGCCCAGCACTGGGATAATAATGACTACTAATAAATAAGGAAGATTAATCTACGCACAGAGAAATAAATTCAATTTATTATTAAAACTGTTGCTGCTGAATTTTTTATCTATTTTATCATTGTTCAATTAAAGTGACTATGTCAGAAAAATAACCTGGCACACCTGGGACATTGCAGAGCTTGTACTATGGAAACCAGATAACTATTATAATACATATACTACTTTTTTTTTGTTGTAAATACATACTTATTAATAATTATATCGTTTATACATTTTATAAATATTTATTTTTAAAAACATTTTAAAAAGTCCTTCATAAAAAGAAAATGCAGTAGAAAATGCAATGCTTACTATGTTTATAAATCGCTATAAGCTCATGACTTGTATTGTCATACGCTGGTGGAAAACATTCACACGGGTAAAGCACTGTAATCTGGATTTTCCTTATAATGTTATATAATGGTTGCATATCTAATGAGAATGTGATAACATGGCGTTATAAAGTAGCTGAATAAAAAATTCAATGTGAAATCGGTCTTATTTTGTAGACAATTGAATAATTAATAATACCTGCATAATTTTGTGATGTAATCATCAGTTATATCAACCCACGTGTTTGTAAAACTGTGGGCGTGAAATTATTATATGAATGTGGTGATAGGTCGGTGACCAAAACGTATATTTTTGTATGTTATTGGATGAACAAAAAGGCTTGTAACTGATTACAGCCGCACAGGTCGATCAAAGGTTAAGCTACGCTTGCCGTGGTCCGTTCATGGATGGGGACCATCCGTTATTATCGACCCCTCGTGCCTCGGAAAGCACGTTAAGCCGTTGGTCTCGGCTGCCATTTAAAAAACAATATAGGCTAGGCAGATTCATTGGATGAAAAACAAGCAAAAAGGCTAGGCAGATTGATTGGATGACAAACAAGCAAAAACGACTTGGCAGATTGATTGGATAACAAACAAGCAAAAAAGGCTAGGCAGATTGATTGGATGACAAAAGGCTAGGCAGGTTGACTGGATGGCAAACAAGCAATAAAAGCTAGGCAGATTGATTGGATAACAAACAAGCAAAAATGACTAGGCAGATTGATTGGATGACAAAAGGCTAGGCAGATTGATTGGATAACAAACAAGCAAAAACGACTAGGCAGATTGACTGGATAACAAACAAGCAAAAATGACTAGGCAGATTGATTGGATGACAAAAGGCTAGGCAGATTGATTGGACCACAAAAGGCTAGGCAGATTGATTGGATGACAAACAAGCAAAAACGACTTGGCAGATTGATTGGATAACAAACAAGCAAAAAAGGCTAGGCAGATTGATTGGATGACAAAAGGCTAGGCAGGTTGACTGGATGGCAAACAAGCAATAAAAGCTAGGCAGATTGATTGGATAACAAACAAGCAAAAATGACTAGGCAGATTGATTGGATGACAAAAGGCTAGGCAGATTGATTGGATAACAAACAAGCAAAAACGACTAGGCAGATTGACTGGATAACAAACAAGCAAAAATGACTAGGCAGATTGATTGGATGACAAAAGGCTAGGCAGATTGATTGGACCACAAAAGGCTAGGCAGATTGATTGGATAACAAACAAGCAAAAACGACTTGGCAGATTGATTGGATAACAAACAAGCAAAAATGACTAGGCAGATTGATTGGATGACAAAAGGCTAGGCAGGTTGATTGGACCACAAAAGGCTAGGCAGATTGATTGGATAACAAACAAGCAAAAACGACTTGGCAGATTGATTGGATAACAAACAAGCAAAAATGACTAGGCAGATTGATTGGATGACAAAAGGCTAGGCAGATTGATTGGACCACAAAAGGCTAGGCAGATTGATTGGATAACAAACAAGCAAAAACGACTTGGCAGATTGATTGGATAACAAACAAGCAAAAATGACTAGGCAGATTGATTGGATGACAAAAGGCTAGGCAGGTTGATTGGACCACAAAAGGCTAGGCAGATTGATTGGATAACAAACAAGCAAAAACGACTTGGCAGATTGATTGGATAACAAACAAGCAAAAATGACTAGGCAGATTGATTGGATGACAAAAGGCTAGGCAGGTTGATTGGACCACAAAAGGCTAGGCAGATTGATTGGATAACAAACAAGCAAAAACGACTTGGCAGATTGATTGGATAACAAACAAGCAAAAATGACTAGGCAGATTGATTGGATGACAAAAGGCTAGGCAGGTTGATTGGACCACAAAAGGCTAGGCAGATTGATTGGATAACAAACAAGCAAAAACGACTTGGCAGATTGATTGGATAACAAACAAGCAAAAATGACTAGGCAGATTGATTGGATGACAAAAGGCTAGGCAGATTGATTGGACCACAAAAGGCTAGGCAGATTGATTGGATAACAAACAAGCAAAAACGACTTGGCAGATTGATTGGATAACAAACAAGCAAAAATGACTAGGCAGATTGATTGGATGACAAAAGGCTAGGCAGGTTGATTGGACCACAAAAGGCTAGGCAGATTGATTGGATAACAAACAAGCAAAAACGACTTGGCAGATTGATTGGATAACAAACAAGCAAAAATGACTAGGCAGATTGATTGGATGACAAAAGGCTAGGCAGATTGATTGGACCACAAAAGGCTAGGCAGATTGATTGGATAACAAACAAGCAAAAACGACTTGGCAGATTGATTGGATAACAAACAAGCAAAAATGACTAGGCAGATTGATTGGATAACAAACAAGCAAAAATGACTAGGCAGATTGATTGGATGACAAAAGGCTAGGCAGATTGATTGGACCACAAAAGGCTAGGCAGATTGATTGGATAACAAACAAGCAAAAACGACTTGGCAGATTGATTGGATAACAAACAAGCAAAAATGACTAGGCAGATTGATTGGATGACAAAAGGCTAGGCAGGTTGATTGGACCACAAAAGGCTAGGCAGATTGATTGGATAACAAACAAGCAAAAACGACTTGGCAGATTGATTGGATAACAAACAAGCAAAAATGACTAGGCAGATTGATTGGATGACAAAAGGCTAGGCAGATTGATTGGACCACAAAAGGCTAGGCAGATTGATTGGATAACAAACAAGCAAAAACGACTTGGCAGATTGATTGGATAACAAACAAGCAAAAATGACTAGGCAGATTGATTGGATGACAAAAGGCTAGGCAGGTTGATTGGACCACAAAAGGCTAGGCAGATTGATTGGATAACAAACAAGCAAAAACGACTTGGCAGATTGATTGGATAACAAACAAGCAAAAATGACTAGGCAGATTGATTGGATGACAAAAGGCTAGGCAGATTGATTGGACCACAAAAGGCTAGGCAGATTGATTGGATAACAAACAAGCAAAAACGACTTGGCAGATTGATTGGATAACAAACAAGCAAAAATGACTAGGCAGATTGATTGGATGACAAAAGGCTAGGCAGGTTGATTGGACCACAAAAGGCTAGGCAGATTGATTGGATAACAAACAAGCAAAAACGACTTGGCAGATTGATTGGATAACAAACAAGCAAAAATGACTAGGCAGATTGATTGTATGACAAAAGGCTAGGCAGGTTGATTGGACCACAAAAGGCTAGGCAGATTGATTGGATAACAAACAAGCAGCGGAGCACCTGATGGTAAGTGATCAAGGTGATGGATATCTGCAACACTGCATCGCAGATGCGTTGCCATCCCAGGGATAAAGCTGAATTAACTAACTCATGTACCTGATCGGCAACCATTCCTTTCAAACTGGAACCCAGCCACGTTGCTTGGTGGCAGGCATAGGCAATACTTCACCAGACATGCTATTTCACAAATAACTTCTGAAATGGGAATTTCGTTCCCAAATCATAGAAGTATCCTCAAGCAACTCATCAATGGCTCTCATGACGCGACCCATTACACAAATGAGATACCCTCATCATCAACATCATCAGCTTATAGCAGTCCAGTGCTGGACATAGCCCTCTCCAATTGCACGCCATTCAGCTCGATTCTCGGCCACTTTCATCCAGTTGCTACTAGCCACCCTGCGAAGATCGTCGCTCCACCTATCCTGAGTAGAGGGCGTCCTATCTTACAGCCTGGGCAAGACCTTGCCGCTATCAGCGGTAGCTTAGCGTGGGGTGACGAGCGGTAACAACAAATATACTAAAAAGTATGAAGCACGCCACAACGCGCTGCACATAGCAGCTTTATGCATTTTAGTATATTTGTTCTTACCGCTCGCCGCCCCGCGATAATCCACCGCTGGTAGCGCCAAGGTCGTGGCCGAGCGGTTACGTTTGCCGATTCGCAGTCTCCAATCAAGGACACGGCTACCCCAACGGTCATCCTCTCTACGAGATACCCTAACAGCCGTAATTTGTCGATCCATAGGTAGCCTATCAGATACCTTAAACCATCGCGTGTACCAACACCCTATCCTTTAACAATTACAACGACATTTTAATTAGTTAAAATAAAATGATACCCCGTCACGCCAGCCAGGGTCAGGGTCGGCAGTAATTACCGACCATAATGATGATAGATTTGTGAGACTAAATAAAATTATAGTCTGTCGCACAACATCGTAATTTGAGTAAACATTTTGTCAGTAAACGGTTCACAAATAAAGTTGGGGCAGTTATTTGCTATCGGAGGATATTTATAGCTATGATGAATGGGTTTATCTTGCATATAGAGACCAAATTAGTTTATATAAAAGGTGTGCATGCAGGCAGAAGTTGAGTACATATTCTAGTTAATGTGTTAGCTGTAATATGTGCTGGAGAGTGGGCAACTAAAGCTTTGGTAGATTACACTGACCACTTGCGATATAAACCCGATGTTTTCAAAAGGTCGGAGCAGAGAAACGGCAGTGGTGTGGGCAAATACGTGTGGCTATATGTCTCGGTCAACAATCAATATTTGTTTTTCTGAAAGCCATAATAATGTCAAGGGCTATAGTGGTACTCATGATTGACAGACAATTATGTTCACATAAGATCTGAAAATACATTTCAGGCTTCCAGAAACCGCGGGGATTACAATATCAGTGCAGCCATCTATAGAACATAACTTCTACCTATAGTGAGCTTTTCCATAACAACGAACAAACCACAGGTACTCCTAACTCCTTACCACCATTTAGTGCCACCTCAAGCATGCCAAGTTCGCTAATCAAACACAACAAACCACCACTGATCTATGTGACATTGGAACAGCCCACAAACAGTTAAAGTGCCCATGTGTGTCGTTTCGTGCGCTTAATGGCGCGGGCTCAATGCCACCGGCGGCGTCCCTTATTTATTGAGTATCAGCGTGGCCCTGGGGACACGGCTTTTACAAGTTCAATGTGCATAATTAAGAGGAGCTCGTGGCTAAGTAATAACAGCCGCACGGTTCGATAAGCTACGCTTGCCGGGGTTGCTCTGTGGATGGGTGACCATCTTTTCATATCGAGACTCCTCCGTGCCTCGGAAAGCACGTTAAGCCGTTGGTTCCGGCTGTCATCCTTAGACCTTTGACAGTCGTTACGGGTCTTCAGAAGTCTGGCAACCAGTCTTACCAAGGGGTATCGTATTACCCAGTAACTGGGTTGTGGAGGTCAGATAGACAGTCGCTCCATGTAAAATACTGGTATTCAGCTGCATCCGGTTCAAAGAGTCTTTGATCCGGTTAGATTGGAAGCCGACCCCAACATAGTTGGGAAAAGGCTAGGCAGATTGAATATGCATAATTATTTTTTGTTTATTCTAAATTCTTAGCGGTCCAGAGGGCCTAGACAAATGACATTCACTTCGGAGCGATTCTATTTCTATATAGCTTAAAGTGATATTGACATGATCACGTGACATTTCAATAGCTTGTGTCAACTCCATACCTTTTTTGGCTTTTCTAATACTAACGTCATCGCTAATCGAATGTCAATTCTTTGTCTAGGCCCTCTGGTTCGGTTAGTATTTTGCTGGTTGCGATACAGGGGCCATAAGGGAACTGGAAGTGTCAATGTTATTGCTCAAGTGCGGAAAGAGGATATAATATGTCCTGTAGATATGTAGGTTTGTAGCTATATCTCGTTTTCTAACTGAAGAAATATTCTTAATTTTAAGAATTTACGAATTTTAGTATGTCGCAAAGATGCTAAATTAGTTTACTTTCAGATGTCGTGAATAAAATTGACGGTAATTAAGCGATGTCATGATAAGCCATGAAGAGAGCAGTGGTGGCCCAGTGGTAAGGGCTCCAACTTGTGAGTTGTAGGTCGTGGGTTCAAACGCAGACAGGCGTATTATTTTGTGTAAATAATTTCATCACCACTGCTCTCATGAGAGCAATTTGTGGACTTAAGCCCGACGACTCATGTCGACCAATATTTAAAAAAACTTGGTTTGTTACCGTAACCGTCGCTTTACATTTACGAAATATGTGTGTTTGTTATGAAAAATAAGCAACTAGGTATTTAAGACTGCAAATGATGTCACCGAGGATTGACATCATTTGCAGTCTTCTCATTCCTCCGCATCACATGCCCGTACCATCCATGACAACCGATAGTAATACGTAGCGCGAGACAATAATGACACTCGGAAGGTATTTAGGCTCAAAACTTTTCAGCCCACTGGTATAGCCCCCTCCCTCTCACAGAGAAGAGGAATGTGTCCCAGCAGTGGACATATTACGGCTCATTATGAAAAAAAAAAAATGTCCTGTTTAAAATACAAGATACAAAGGCAGATGCGTCTTTTAATAGTAAGAATTATTAGGTTTGCGTTAAGTTTACGCCAGTTACTGGTAGAATAAAAATACTGGTAGATGCGTATTTTTTTGCTGATTCCCGAATATGTAAAAAACTCCATTTCAAAAAAAAAAATGTCAGATACGTCTTTTTTCCTATTGACGGCAGTATATAGTACGAATCATTGCGTATGTGTGTTCTTAGGGCAGGCCATGGAATAGTGGGCATATACATAGCTACCTAATTCATGACGTATGAAAGCTGACTCAATATAAATGATATCCATAATTTATTTAGCCGTCCTGAAAATACTATAATTTAACCCAGTACCGACGAAATTAATTTCTTTATTGAAAGTATTGTTATTGATTGAAATTTTTAGTACTTTAATTTATTATTTACACATATTTATCGGCTTTTTAGAGATTTTAGCTAGACCGTGAGAATAAATGGACACTAGGCCACCTGATAAAGTTTTCTGTCTGTGAGTACGTACTATGTATTGTGATTTTTTTTACAAAGCACTATGTATTGTGATTATTAGTTACTTAAAGGTTTTACAAATCACTATTTATTGTGATTATTAGTTACTTTTGTTTTAAGTTGTTTGTTAAGTTTTACTTGTGTTCTCCTAGTCTAGATTCGAGTTGTATTAAATTTCACTAACTTTAGTTATTGGGTTGGCTAATAAGTAATGAGCGACATACAACTATTTTATTTGTATTTATTTATTAAATGAATAATTGTTAATCATTATTAATTTATTCACCGTCGTTTTCTACTACGATTCGCCATCGATCTGGCAAAGAGTGAATGGCGTCCGCATAGAACTTCGTTGGTTTTGAATTGAAGAAGTCATCTATGTATTGTTTCAAATGTGGTTCATCGTCAAAGCTTTTTTCCGTAAATTATTACTAAGTGATCGGAACAAGCTGAAATTAGTTGGTGCTAAGTCCGGCGAATATGGAGGGTGGGGTATTATTTCCCAATTAAGCTCCATTAGTTTTAGCCTGGTACTCTTAGCAATATGCGGCCGGGCATTGTCGGTTGTGGTACCCATTGTGAAAAATAAAACAGGGGATGTCAATGACAAACACAATTACAGGCCTATTACTCGTACATTGGCTATTACAGCTGCCAAGGTGCTTGACGGTGTGCTGAATGTTCATCTTTCTCAGTCTGTAGTACTTGAAGACGCCCAATTTGGGTTTAGGCCTGGCCTCTCTACTGAGAGTGCTATATTAGTCCTGAAGCATACCGTCAGGTACTACACTGACCGTGGGACGCCAGTATATGCTGCCTTTTTGGACCTCTCTAAGGCTTTTGACCATGTAAATTATGATAGACTGTGGGATAAACTTAGGGAGAACAAAGTGCCCGAGGGTGTTACTAATATATTTAAGTACTGGTACCGCCATCAGACGAATTATGTGAGGTGGGCTGGTTCTTTTTCAGATGCCTATCAGTTGGAGTGTGGTACGAGGCAGGGGGGAGTAAGCTCCCCTACGCTTTTTAACATTTACGTGAGGGAGCTGGTACGTGGGCTCAATGGCACTAGGGTAGGATGTTCTATAGATGGTCAGATTGTGAATAACATTAGTTACGCTGACGACATGGTGCTGTTGAGCCCATCGATCAGCGCCCTGCGGAGACTGCTGGGCATCTGTGAGGAATATGCTAAGACGCACGGATTGACATATAATGTTAAGAAGAGCGAGCTGCTGGTGTTTCGGGCGGGGCGCATGCCTTCGTGTGTACCGCCCGTGACGCTGGGAGGGGTGGCGTTAAATAGGGTCAGCCAGTTTGTGTACCTTGGCCATGTGGTAAATGAGGATCTGGTGGACGATCCGGATGTAGAACGGGAACGCAGGGGGCTGGCGGTTAGGTGTGACATGTTGGCCCGCAGGTTTTATAGGTGTAGTAGGGAGGTAAAAAAGACGTTATTTAGGGCCTACTGCCAATCCTACTATACCTGTAGCCTGTGGGTCAGTTACACACAGCGGGCCGTCAGCGCCCTGCGGGTCCAGTACAACAATGCTTTCAGGTTGCTGATGGGACTGCCTAGATATTGCAGCGCATCAGCGATGTTTGCTGACGCACAAGTGGATGGCTTCCATGCCATAATCCGTAAGCGAGCGGCATCGCTGATGCGCAGGGTGAGGGACAGTCCCAACGGCTACCTGAGGGTCATTGCTGAGAGGGTAGATAGTCCTCTATGGAGGCAGTGGATACACATCCACGTTAGATAATTTCCTCTTGTATATGTACTAACATTTATTTTAAAGTTCTTTTACATGTATTTACTAACACTATATGAACACATTTAGTCTGAATTAAAGAAATTGAATTGAATTGTCTTGCAGGAAAAATATTTTGTCGTTTTGTGGACGTTTGCGATGGATGTCAAGCTTCAGTTTTTCGAGTTGATCACAATATACTGTTGCTGTAATCGTAGTATTAGTAGGAAGGAATTCCCAGCTTATTACTCCATATATATCCCACCAGACAGAAAGCATTACCTTGCGAGGATGAAGATCACCTTTTGACGTTGGTTTTCCCTGTTCTTTACATCCCAGCCACTGGCGCTTGCGTGTATGATTAACATAGAGAACCCACTTTTCATCTCCAGTGACAAGATGATCTAAACAATTAAATGTGCGGCGGAAAGATAAAAGTTGTACACAAATCTCAGCTCGGTAGGTCAGCTGATCTTTACTTAATTGATGGGGTACCCAATCACTATATTTGTAAGTCTTTCCCAAACCATGTAAATGATTTTCTATGGTGCCATGAGAGCACTCGAACTGAACAGCCAAATGCGTGTAGTTCTTCGAGGATCTTCTGCGATTAATAGTTTTAGTTTATCGATATCTATTTCCACGGGGCGCCCAGACCTTGGTTGATCGGTTAAGGAAAAATCGTTATTGCGGAACCGTTGGAACCAGCGCTTTGCTGTTGCTTCGGAGACTGCATCGTGAGCTATCCTTTGACATATATTACGTGTAGCTTCTGCAGCAGAATGGCCAGATTGAAACTCATATAATAAACAATGTCGTACGTGGGTTTTAATATCACTCATTTCTTTGTGAACTTTAACGCACTAACAGCCAAACTATCAATAACGCGCATGAGCGCGACTCGCTCTTTATCCCTCTGCTACAGAACGTTCTCGAACCTTTCCGAAAATTCTAGAAATTATAAACTAAAACGCTCATTACTTATTAGCCAACCCGATAGTTAATATTCCAATTCTGATCAAAATTCACTTGTATACACAGTCTGGCCATAAATACGTTACAATTAAAAATAAGAAAGATATTACATTTGAATTTGGAATCTGACATTTTTATACGATTGTTCATTGAATTTTTCTAATTTTGGCGCCAATACATTCTACAATATTTTGCGATATTAAAATGGGTTACTTAAAGGGATTTTTTTACAAAGCACTATGTAAGTGTCTGATTATTAGTTACTTAAGGGATTTTTTTACAAATCACTATGTATTGTGATTATTAGTTACTTAAAGGTTTTTGTTTACAAAGCACTATGTAAGTATCTGATTATTAGTTACTTAAGGGATTTTTTTACAAATCACTATGTAGGTATTGTGATTATTAGTTACTTAAAGGTTTTTCTTTACAAAGCACTATGTAGTATCTGATTATTAGTTACTTAAAGTTTTTTTTTTTACAAAGCACTATGTCAGTATCGTGATTATTGGTTACTTGAAAGGTTTTTTTTTACAAAGCACTATATAAGTATCGTGATTATTAGTTACTTAAAGGGTTTTTTACAAATCACTATGTATTGTGATTATTAGTTACAAAGGTTATTTTTTAGAAATCAACGAAATGCTGCTGAAAGGTAGGATATGAGCATGTTTTCATAATACAGATGAAGTTTTTCTCACATAAGTTCATATCACTATTCACATAAATTCATTTTTACACACACAAATTCACGCCTTTTTCCCATGGGGATAGGCAGAAACTACAGAACGCCACCTGCTACGATCCTAAAGCGCCGGCCACACTCGGAACTAAGCCTAGTTCGTTTAGCTTCCCTTATGTAGCTACCGCGTGTTTTCATACTTCGGTTCATAGTCTTTTCATACACGTGGTAGCTACATGAGCGAAGCTAAACGAACTTAGCTTCATTCCAAGTGGCGCCTGCGCTTTACATACTCCTTTTGCTTCGTTTACTCAAATAGTTTCGTTCGTTTTACTCAATTACTTTACTAAATAACTGACGTTTAATAAAACTGTGAATAATGTTTTCCTTGTGTTTCCAATTCATTCGGAAGGACCTTCGGTGAAAAAAAATATAAAAATAGTACTGTACTGAAGCCAATACCTAGCCGCAAAACCGAACACACCGGTGTACATCTCCCGCCTGTACTACAGCACTAAGGCGGAGGACATCGTGGAGTACGTGCGCCAGAAGACAAGGTACATGCCGAGGGTGCAGTTACTGGAGTCGCGCCGCAACGTCAATTTCAAGGCGTTCGTGGTGCGAGTACCGAACTGTTACCTGCCCGTCGTCATGGAAGAAGACTTCTGGCCGCAGGACGTGGTGTTCCGTCGCGTCCGCGGACAAGTGCCACAGGACAGCTCAAGGACAAGCGAGTGAAGTGAAGTGCTACTAACATAGTTTTAAGCTATATTTATTAACACAAGTTTTGTTTTATACTTTATATAATATATGTTAGTTTGTAAGGTCCATTGTAGCCTGATAATAAGTGATTTATTATTATTATATTATTATTAAAACAGTTGTTTAGCAAACTGGGAACTTTGACCTAAGTTACTGTTTTATATCGTGACTTCTAAATGAAGCAATAAAAATTGCATTTGCATTGCAAACATGAAAAATATTCAAATTAAATAGATTAAGATTTATTTCTGTTATAATCTACAAAATACCTCAGTTTTAAGTACCTAGGTAATTATTTAACGGAGATTGCGAAATACAAATGTAGGATTTATCATAAGTTATGCAAAAACCATCGCTTTACCTAAATATATTTAATAAATTAAACCGTGATTCGTGACCAAGAAATGGCGAAGTTTGCCCAACAAACTCATTAAGTCATAACTTATTGATTTGTAATTTGCTTTATCGCAAACAGAATGTGACAATATGGACGGTTTGCAAAAAATATCGTTTTAAAGCCAACTATGCCACGAGTTAGATTGATTATTTTTATAACAACGGGTATATTAATTACGACAAAATGCATGTCTAGGAAGAAAATCCAAAAACAAATAAATGAAAATGTTAATGTTAAACAATGCGTAAGAGTTATTTTTCCTAAAGCACGCTAATAAATTGTAGATATTTAGGATTTTAAAGAAAATGTTTATTAAAAGCAATAGGCAAACAATCGATCTTTCATTGAAATAACCATAAAACGAGTCATATTGACCGTGTTTTCTTAGAAAAACCGCCACAATACTTATCTATTTCTTCTACAACAAAAATGAAATGACAAAAGGTAGTTCAAGTTGCATAGTTGCGACAAAACAAGCATGTTATTGATTAGTAATCGTTCCATCGGGCCCAAATCGCGGGCCGCACGCGACCTAGGTACCTTTTTGTACGGACCCCAACTCAAACTCCTGCCCTGTCTTACAAACTTTTACATTTATATGAAGGTCGACAAATTGCACCGCCTAGATCTTTGTCTAGATTTGTGATTACAATTGTAATGAATAAAGTTTTTCTCGCTTTGGGAAATTGCACCTCGATTGGAGTTTTGGTCTAAAAATTGGCTTAGCAAAAGGTTTTCAGGTCAAACAATAATGAGCCTACTGAATAAGTAAATCTGCCATCAAATCTCATGTTGCAAACTGAAATAACCTAGTGAAATCAAATCATTTATTCAAATTATGCTGAGAATCAACACTTTTTGAACGTCAAGAATTACAAAAATTAATTAATCAATTAATCAATTACGTCTCTTAAAACGCTTAACCTTCAGCACTTCCTAGAGTTTTAGCTGGGAAGCAGAAGGGGCGCAACTGACTGCCCCAACACGTCTGTCTGTTAAGTTAGAAGAACTTGATTCTATATTGTATAGAATACAGTAAGCAAAGTAAAGCAAAACAAAAAAAAAAAATCGGCCAAGAGCGTGTCGGGCCACGCTCAGTGTAGGGTTCCGTAGTTTCCCGTCCGTCACAATAAGTGTTCCCACTTATGAGTTTAAAGGTGGGTATCCATTATGTTATTATCCAGGATAATAAAATATGTAAACGAAGTTAAAAAAAAAAAGCTTGCATATACGATTATACTACAAACTTAGTCCAGAAATTATTTTGTACAAATTTTTGTCTTTTTTGTACAAAAACTGTTGTTTCCATCAAGTTCAAAATGATTTTCCTAGAAAGTCCTTATAAAGTTCTACTTTTCAGATTTTTTTCATATTTTCTAAACTTATGGTTCAAAAGTTAGGGGGGGGGGGGGACACACATTGTTTTTTACTTTTGGAGCGATTATTTCCGAAATTATTGACATTATCAAAAAATAATTTTAGTAAACCCCTATTCATTTTTAAATACCTTTCCAACAATATATCACACGTTAGGGTTGAAATTAAAAAAAAAATCACTTCCCACTTTACATGTAGGGGGGCTACCCTAATAAAACATTTTTTCCAATTTTTATTTTACCACTTTGTCGGCGTGATTGATATACATATTCGTACCAAATTTCAGCTTTCTAGTGCTAACGGTCACAGAGATTAAGCGAGGACGGACAGACGGACGGACAGACAGACATGGCGAACCTATAAGGGTTCCTAGTTGACTACGGAACCCTAAAAAAACAAATAATTTCAAATTAAACAATTTGCCACATGTCAGCAGCTGGTGCAGGCTTATAAACCAACGTCATCATTATCATTCTCCTGCTCAATTATTTGGGGTCGGCACAACAAGTCTTTTTCTTCCATACTTCTCAACTAGTCGTTATCTCAGTAGTCGCTCCCTTTCTAGCCATATCATCTTTCACACAGTCCATCCATCATTTCTTTGGTCTTCCCCTACTCGTATAGCCATCCACATTCATACTTAAAACTTTCCTGACGACATTTTGCTCATTCCTCCGCATCATCATGTCATAAATGAAAAAAGTGGAATGAAAGTGTTTGTTATTTTAATCAACCAGTCACAATATCGAGATTCTACAGCATTTACTGATTGATCACTCATTATATACTCAAAATCACATATCGCGAATTTGGTCACCGCTCTTCTTTATTTACAATCCTACGCGACAAAAATCCAAATTCTTCAAAAAAAAAACTCTAGCTTACCCCTCGGATCTGTTCGTTCAATAACGGTAATTATCGTATTCATAATTCACGATCAAGGCACGCACTGTCATAGCATTTTTGCGTCTCCCCCCCGTTTATTTTTGTTTTTTTGTTTGTTTAACTAAATAGCTTAATAAGCTGTGCAGTGAAGCTAAGGCTAATACCATCGTGAGTCTGGTTAGTCACGGCATGTTACGTGACAATGTGGCCGTTCTTTTGTGGACTATGATGTGGATGTGGTCTAAGAAGTACTTGCACGTACTGTTTACCGTTCAATATTTTGAAAGTTAATGTTTATTTTCACCCTCTGACACAGATTAATACAGATGGGACACTCCGCACTTTAGGTATGAAGCTACAAGTACGCGGCGGGTCTATCTCACTGGGCCAATTCAGTAGGACTAGTTACGTGTTAGAGAGGCAACTTGTAGGTGAATATAACTGTAGGTAATAAGCGTTGTGCAACCTGAATTGCACTTTATTGTGCCGTAGCAAGAGTCGCTTTTTATTTAAATGAGTTTTTGAGTGTCCCGTCTGGTCAAATAGAGTTATACCTAGCTATTTTTTTTAGCGAAAGCAGTTAATATCTGCTGTAAGTATCTTATGGTCTTTTGTACACCGCACGGTTTCATCGAGGTAGGTACGGCGCGAAAACCGCGCCATAGAAAAAACGTGTGAGCTTGTACAGACGCCAGCAGGTCAAGCTACCCGAAACTGTCAAATTTTCCCAATCAACCTTGAACCTGCTTTAACGATAAAGTTGAAAATCTATCAAAGAAATTTTACAGATTGTAGTAGCTTGATGTGCTGGCGTCTGTACATGACACGGCAAACAACCGAACGTGGAAACACGCCGTGGACAAACACGGCGCATAGGTACCGGAGACGGCACCGTGTCGTGGTGCCGTCATGTCGTCTCGTCTACGAGCTTCCATAGTGATCCATACAACACTAACGACTGTGCCTACACACGGCGAATAAACCGTAGTTTTTCACGGCAAGAAAAACGTGTGTGTACAAAGGGCCTTAAGATGGTTGTGGAAGTCCGAGGCTTGAGCACTCCGCGGGAAACAGAAGTACGTTATTTAGACTTCATTCCACTTAATAAGTTAGCTTATTATCCCTATTTTTCACGGAGTGTGAAATATACATAGTAGAGAATATCCTACATATTGCGGTGGTATGTATCCGCAACAAGACCATCAGATTTGAAATCATGAATGAAATGATAAATTAAAAAAAAATATTGGATGATACTCCTAGAAAAAGGTTTGTGAGAAACAGAGCCTTGGCTTTGATCTTAATCTTTATACCTATTTAACCGTAAGTATAATTTAAAGTGTAGAATTAAAATTCTGATAGGGATGATAAAAAGGTAAAATTACCAAAACATTTAGTTATGTTACGTTAAATATTTAACGTTAAAAATAACGTTACATCATAGGATTTACCGGTATTTAAATAGCGTTACTATTAGCGTTATTTCACTAAAAAGTAGTAATGTCTGATGCGACGTGTGACGGGGAGTCCCCACCGTCATTGTTAGAAAGAGATAGGCGTATAAATTACCGGTATAAGAATTGTAACTTTTACCGGTACTATTAATAGTAATTAGATAACGTTAACTAACTTATGGGTTTCGTTACTAATATTGTTACTTTTTTATCGTCAACGTAACGGTAATTGGTTTCGTCATAAAAAAATAACGGTATTTCGGTCCCTGATTGTTATACTTCCGACTTACAACCCATGAACGAACTATGCTGTAAAATTTATGGATCAATGTGAACAATGCTAGGCATTTTAACCATTTCATGTCACAAAAGTCAACATTGGTACCTAGGCGCTAGTTAACATGTCATGAATGGCTTCTATGTGGCTATTAAGTAACGTAACTTACAAATTATAGGTAATTAAACGAAGCAGTATTACACCAAGCTTAAAATTGCTGTAAAATATATAAATAAAGTTTCTTGGTAATAGAAACCGGCCTAGAAATTATTAGAATGGCCTCAGAATCACTATAGAGACCTATATATAATAGGTTGGGGAAAAAGTTTCTTCGCATTTTTTAAGAAAATTCAAAACATTTTTTAATATAGTTTATTTACATTTAACTAAAGTATGTAGGTACCAATTTGTTCGATAACTTTTTGCCATCTTGTAGGTAGGGACATGATCCCATTGTTATAGAAATTTTGGGACTTCTGATCAAAATACCGCGACAAGTGGTTTTGGCAGTCCTCTCGTGATGTTAACCTGACACTGCCTAAAGAATTCTGAAGAGACCGAAACAGGTGGAAATCTGAAGGTGCAAGGTTAGGACTATACGGCGGATGCATTAACACCTCCCAGCCAAACTCGAAAAATGTGTCCGTTTAACAACGTAAACAACGCAATGAATGTTGTGGAACTGTCAAAATAAAAGCCATTGAACTGTGGGCCTTAGCACATCTCCGCTACGAAACTGCGAAACAGCGAAACCGCATGATATTTTGCTGATGTTCCGCTACTCGAGTAGCGGAACATCATGCGAGTCAGTTGAATTCAACCACTGCGGTTTCGCTGCTATAGTTTCGCGGCGGAGGTGTGCTAAGGGCTTGTGTAAGCCAATCTGTCTAGCCTTTTCCCAACTATGTTGGGTTCAGCTTCCAGTCTAACCGGATGCAGCTAAATACCAGTATTTTATATGGAGTGCCTGCCCCACAACCAAGTTACTAGGTAATACGATACCCCTTGGTAAGACTGGTTGTCAGACTTCCGGGGTTCAGACGACCCGTAACGACCGTCAAAGATCCAAGAATGACAGCCGGGACCAACGGCTTAACGTGCTTTCCGAGGCACGCAGGAGCCTCAGTATGTAAAGATGATCACCCATCCACGGACCAACCCCGGCAAGCGACCCGTGCGGCTTTTATTACTTAGCCACGAGCTCCTGCCATTGCTCCCTACCCCATTGCTCCCATTGCTACTCCACAGCTAATACCGTGGTCAAAAGATTGGCTAGTTAGCAACGTTTAAGCAGTGGTGACTACACAGGTTGCAGTCCCGGACGTAAAATATTACCACACGTCGAGGTTATTTGAGATTTATTACCATCTATATATCCTTACTAAAATAAAATGATTAAAGTGAAAGCACAGATTAATACAGATGGGACACTCCGCAGTTTAGGTATGAAGCTACAAGTACGCGGCGGGTCTATCTCACTGGGCCAATTCAGTAGGACTGCCGCGGTCAGAAGGTATATACATAGTTACGCGTTAGAAAGAGAGGCAACTTGTAGGTGAATATAACTGCAGGTAATTCGCGATGTGTAATCTGAATTGCACTTTATTGTGTGCAAGAGTCGCTTTTTATTTAAATGATTTTGCGGAATGTCCCACCTGTATTCATCTGTGGCGAAAGTGAGTTTGTTTGTTTGTTTGTTACGCTTTCACCCTAAAACGGCTGAACGGATTTGGATGAAATTTGACACACAGGTAGACCATGACCTGGATTAGGAGATAAAATACTTTTTTATCCCGGTACTAACGTTCCCGTGGGATTATTTCGACTATAAATTAAATTCGATTTTCGTGTGCGACCGCGTTGTTCTTCTAAACTTCGCAACGGATTTTAATGTGGCTTTCACCTGCATTTAGAGAATTTATTCTGGAACGTTTATCTATGTGTATATACACTAATATTAAACTTACATGTATGTCAAATCTCTGTTTTGTCAAGTCCTAAAAACCGTACGAAGCAGGGGCGAGCGGCTAGTGGATATCAGAATAATCTAGCCTATTTTATTATTTATTTTTATTATATTTTACAGAATAATCTAGACTGCCAGCTTTCTCATTCATACTCATTCCCCGATTCAGACATGGCTGACACAACAATACTAAGGCTTCGTCACCTTACGGCCCCGAAAATGCCTGAAAGACGGTAATAATTACAAATATCCATAAGTAAGTCTTGAATGATTCTAAGCGTAGAGTGTTGAATAGCTTATAAAACCGGCCTTGGTACCAACAAACACATTTGGGCCGAAAGATGTGACGTTGTGATAATATGGCTGTGTCCTCGGCCGTCAATGATGTCTGCTGTCTGTTGAACTTGGGGATTTTTTAATGACGAAAAATGTGATAATGTTATAGTCGATAGCAATAAAAAAAATCGACTTCAAGAAGAAATTAACTTAAAATTATAAAATAAAAAATAACTTTAATTTCGGAAGTCGGTGTCTTGTGATCTGTATTTTAGTTTTTTGTTTTTATTTTATAATTTTGAGTTAATTTATTTTTGAAGTCGATTTAATTTCTTTAAATTATTTTTATTACGTACTTTTTAGTTTTTGGTAAAACTGGAATATTTGTTTGTATTTGTTATAAATATTGCACTAGAATTTTCTTTCTTATTTTCTGACTAACAAGACGTATGGGATCGAGAGCTGGACCGCCAGAACTTTCTTATTTTCTGACTAACAAGACGTATGGGATCGAGAGCTGGACCGCCAGAACTTTCTTATTTTCTGACTAACAAGACGTATGGGATCGAGAGCTGGACCGCCAGAACTTTCTTATTTTCTGACTAACAAGACGTATGGGATCGAGAGCTGGACCGCAAGAACTTTCTTATTTTCTGACTAACAAGACGTATGGGATCGAGAGCTGGACCGCCAGAACTTTCTTATTTTCTGACTAACAAGACGTATGGGATCGAGAGCTGGACCGCCAGAACTTTCTTATTTTCTGATTAACAAGACGCATGGGATCGAGAGCTGGACCGCCAGAACTTTCTTATTTTCTGATTAACAAGACGTATGGGATCGAGAGCTGGACCGCCAGAACTTTCTTATTTTCTGACTAACAAGACGTATGGGATCGAGAGCTGGACCGCCAGAACTTTCTTATTTCTGATTAACAAGACGTATGGGATCGAGAGCTGGACCGCCAGAACTTTCTTATTTTCTGATTAACAAGACGTATGGGATCGAGAGCTGGACCGCCAGAACTTTCTTATTTTCTGATTAACAAGACGTATGGGATAGAGTAGTGTTAGTATGTACTTTACAAGTACGCATACCTGCTAGCTTGGTCCGACGGCCAATTTTCAAGTATCAGGTACTAAAGTTACGTAAAAATATTACTCACTTTTCTTGTCAAGTCCGACTGCTGATTTTTATGTATGTTTTACGGAATATTGTTAATAATTAATAATCAATAATGTCACACGTCAGCGGGGTTCTTTCCGCCAGACGCTTTAAAGCTCGCAAAAAATGACGTCATCTTGAGTCTTATTTTTTATATAACGATACTTAGGGAACTATTTTAATATTGTTTATAAGCAGCCAGTCGAGGAGAGGAAGGCCGAAGAAAAGATGGATGGATTGTGTGAAGAATGATATTAAAGAGAAGGGAGTGAATGATAGTGTGACGGTTGACAGGGGAGAATGGAAGAAGGAAACGTGTTGCGCCGACCCTAAGTAACATGGGCTAAGGGCAGGAAGATGATGATGATTTGTCTGGCTGCTTTGAAATAGTTCCCCGGGACCTAAAGTTTTTATAACGCCTAAAAGTATATGATCTACTGCAGTAAACAAAATCAAAAAATATAAATTATATTCTCCAGGATATTATACTAATTAGATGTGTGTTGAAAATATAATACAACTAATTTGATTTGAGGTTTCATAAAAAGCCAAACTTTGAATCTTTTGTACTCACAGTACAAATGATTCTATGTTTGGGGGACAAGGTTTCATAATAGGCCACTGTAATAAAAAATGCTCTTCAAAAATTATGTAAATGTCAAACATCAAACGTATTGCGCAACTCAAAATGCCACACAACGCATTACTATCAAAATCTTTTTGTTCATTATTGTCATTAAACAAAATAACAATAAAAAAATATTTATTCCGGAAAATGATCAAACTATTCTTATAATATTTAACAATAACTTTTAACTATAGAACTATAATATATTATCTGCAATCACGATAACCTGAGGTGAACAGCGGTGAGCTCAGGTTGAACTTTGAATTAAAAAAAAATACATTCGTGGAAGTCGGAGCTGGAAATGAACAACGAGGAGTGGGCCGACCGCGTCCTGGACATTTTGCTGCTGACAACTCATCAGAACTAAGAAGAAAAGAGTCGAGAAAGCAGTTTAACCGCGTCAAAAGATTCAGCGGAGAAGCTGGGCCTGAGCCAACCTGTCGGCGACGTCGTTAAAGATGCTCATCCATTGATAAATATCACCCGTCTCTCCACAATTCTCTTGCTTGCTATAGGGTGCATACTCGGTAGGCTCTTTATTCCCCCCCATATCGAGGGGCACGTCTTCCCTGCCATTATAGCGCCCCTCGGTGTACTCCTTGATATGAAATGGTCTCTGTTGCACCATGTAACACGAGGCAAACGGGGCTAGTGTGAATCTTTGGGTTCATTCGAGTAATCGAGTCTGTTGAAACCACGCTGGGATCGGTGCATTTCATTCATTCATTCATTGAAACAATAAACATTAAAATTACACAGAACCGAAGGTCGAAGTGGCTGTGCTTGGGGTAGGCCTATGTCCAGTGGTGGAGGTTTTTCTGCTGAAATTATGATGATGATGATGAAACATTAAAATTTTATAGTAAGTCTAACAAATTAACACATTCATGTATACCTAATTTAGTTCAGATTTGTCAAACCCCGATTTTTTCGTATTGAGTTTCAGCGTTGGACCTGTCCAAGTTGGTCTTTCCTAGGATTAGACATACATTCGTTAGTCAAAGGCCACTGGTTTAGACCAGAGGTTCCCAGACTTTTTTTCTCATAGAGCACTTTCAAAATTTTGCTGGTTCCGGTGGATCCCCTGCAGCTACATTGCTACCATATTCCCAAAACTCGACAAAAGATGTGAAGATGAAACGCCAACGCAGACCCATGTCGAATCTCCCGTGGACCCCAGGGGTCCACCTGGACGACTTTGGGAACTAAGGGTTTAGACTTTGGATAAGACTTCTTGTCAGAAATGAGGTTTGACTAGCCAACCCTAGAAGCGCCGGAGTTTCGATGTTTCACTATAACAGATGCAAAAGTATTTACAATCAAACTAATTTTGTTCACAATTAATATTTTAGCTGGAACATTAGAAAATCCTTTTATTAGCATAAACAGATCCCAAATTCATGAGAAGTTTTTCAACTCTACCTTTTCAACCGTGAACAGGCAGTAGTTACACGAGCCAGCTACATCATTACAGCGTCAGCGTTAAGAGCGACATACATCCGTTCCGCCGGCAACACCGGCACACCGTCAGCACTAAGAAGTGACCTGCTGAGATCTTCGCTTCATCGGCTCGATACACACACAACACACATGTATAGGTATCAATGTGTATTGACCACAAACTTTGTAAATAATTAAGTTACTTATTCTAATAAAGCAGTCCTCAAGCTAGAGGCGAGTTTGATTCATCTCCCGTAACTCCTCTCACTGTGACCAAGACAGCTTTAGCCATCATCGGTCCTATGAGTCTGTGGGATCGGTAGTGACAAAACCATTTCCTGTGTATATTGCACGACGTACACAAACTCCTATTCCTACCCGAATTCAGTCTGTCACCGTAGGTCTCCTTGTAACAGACTTCCCGCACGTAAAACCAACGTAACTTACGTTTGGTGTGGTTTGTATGATAGGCTAGGGCGATAGGGTAACTAGGGTGCTAGGTAATTGCTATAGAGCTAGGTTTAGAGTCAGTAGGGTCTTAGGTAACTCATAGTTCAATTCTTTCAAAAGTAGCCGCACTGTACGCGTTTGGAATAACGTCCGTACTAAGCTGTAAATCCCGGTGTGTATACTACCCACATAATAAAACCCGTAAAAATACCGTGATTCCTCGAGCATGTTTGAATTATTAGATAACATCGATACGTGACCTTTACAGCCATCAATATAACCGACTTATGATACTATAAGCACGCTAAAAAAAGTTATCGAAAGAACGTCTAAGTAGTGTTTTCTCGAGCGATTTAAAGCAGTTTCTTGAGTTTAATTTTGAATTAAAATTTAAATCATTGAGAATGCGCTTTTTGGGACAAATCATAACATGATTTGATGGAATGTGGAAATGAATTTGTAACTGTGCAGGACCTTTAGAAACACGAGCACCTAATGAGCCTGCATTATTAATGATTAAATCGTGACAGTATCACCAAAAACACCAAATAAAAAATCTTCAAAAATCATTTCTAATGCCAACCGCCTGTCTTCACAACATTCATGTTTATTACCTTCAAAACAGTAACAATAAAACCCGACTTCAGTCATTTGCAAATTACAAAACCATAAAAAATGACGATCCACAAACCAATAATTAGAAAACATTAAAAAGCAAAAACAAAGCCGTAAAAGTTGATTAAACTTACCCCATTTTGTTATAAAACAGGTCCATAACGTTTAAATCCATGATAAACAACAATAACTTTTAAATATTGAAACAGAAATGTAACTAATTAGAATGTAAGTATTTTTCACGTGTTTTCTCGTAGCGGTTACGGCGTACCGGTGCTACGAGCGGGCGGCTACGGTCGCGCGGAAGCCTACACTGACGGATGGGGTCGCATCGGCCAACAACGCTACGCGGCGGTGCGTCAAACTCCAACCGGAAATATATCTACTGTCATATTTTTTATGAAATATTGATTTTTTTTAATTTTATTTTATTGCGTTAGGGGTTAAAATAAATTCAGTGGGGTTACAAGTTTAGGGTTGTTTGATTACCTTTGAAAATCACAGTATAAAGAAGTTTAATTTTAATTTAAATAATACATGCGAATTATTGTCCTTCTCAACCCATCTATCTGCTGCCCCTATTTTCCGTAACAAACCAAATAACCTACCCAAAATACCATATCGCCGGGGTTCTACAACCCTTAATTAGCAATAAAGCTGCGGGCAATATCATTACGAAGTCGATGTCTAGTCAGGCGAGCCTGCAAAACGCACACAGAGACGGGCCCACAATCCTACCGCTGGAAGTCGCGGGCTCGTAAATCACGGCGCGCACGACAACACGACAAACGCAATCTGCAACCATCCGAGCGCTGTACAGGAAGTGTGAGGGTGTAGTCGCACTGACAGCGATCATGTGTTTATGACATTTAATGTGATAATAATTCATTGCAGTTTTGAGTCTTCATTTACTCGATTACAATACTTATTTGAATCGTTAGTTTAATTTTATCATATTATTACTTTATGCTTTTTTTTTTTTTGATAATCTAAAACTGAAGAAATCTATGTTTAAAAATTTTGTTGTAGATTAAAAACTGGCATTTATAAACTTACTAGCTGACCCGACAAACTTTGTCTTGTCAAAATTATAATAATTCATACAAAATTCCCATAGAAAATGCACTTTAAAGTTTTTACGAATTTTCCAATTTTCCCGTCAACTTTTCAAACATTTTCTTTCATACAAACCTTGTCCTGACAATTACAAATACAACAAAAAAAGAATTAGCCAAATAGGTGCAACCGATCTGAAGTGATGCGCGTACATACATTCGACAATTGATTTTTATTTATATAGATTTTCTTTTTGAAGCTGACCCCTCTTTAATTGGGAAAAGGCTAGGCAGAATGACAGATTGATTGATTGATTTATGAACTTATAATGTGTGAGAGGGTGTCTCGAGCAGTATTTACCTAATTGTGTGTGCAGTCAGTTAGTTAGTTAGTTAGTTATTTATTTCATAAACAATCATACATTTACGTGTCGAAATATTAATACACTTTAAAAAACAAAAAAAAAAAAAGAAATAACAAGGGTACATAAATGTCAATTTTCTTAATTATTACATGTCATGATATTATTATTGAATTCAGGGCTCGGATACCGGTATATTTTTCGAAACGGTTTCGTCTTAAATACCTAAGAAACGATTTGTTTCGGTTACGTTCGAACGGAACGTTATAAATAACGTTTTTGAAGAAGAACAAAATTTTTATCGTTTTCGATTAATAAAACGTTTTTAACCGTTTTTATTGTTTTTCTTGGGTTTTTCCAATACGAAAGTTCTACGAGTATTTCATTCAATGGTATTTCAAGGCCACGCGGCTTAGTTTCGTCGTTTCACAAGTACTAAGTATTATCTGTGACTCTGTGAGTACGCGTAGGTAAATAGTGTGTGGTAGGGTAGGCAACTATCGAACTGGAGATCCCTGGTGTCAACAGCGGCCCTCAGCGTCGCTCGACGTAGTGGACGTTAGAGTGTCCAGGCAGGTCAAGTACGCAGATCTGCGAATAATGCACCTGGGGGACTCTGCAACTTCGGAAGAGGTCGCAGCTGCTGTTGCTAAGGCCGGAGAATGCCCGCTAGACCAAGTTGAAAAACAATTCGTCCGGGCTTCTCCGATCTGCGGACAGTACTGGTCAGCTGTCCCGTCGCGGCAGCTCGAAAATTAAAATATGGTCCCAGACTGGTGGTGGGCTGGAATTTGGCACGGGTCAGGCTTCTGGCAAATAAGCCCCTCAATGTTATAGGTGCATGAGAGAGGGACACGTTGGAGTTCGATTCACCTCAGAGGTCGATTGCTGCGGTCTTTGTTTCCGCTGTGGTCAGTTCGGTCACAAGGCCAGCTCTTGCGATGCAGCGCCACACTGTGTAGTGTGTGCGGCTTTGAACAGATCGGTTCACCACCAGACGGGCAGCAAGGCATGTACCGAGGGATAAAAAGCTGACTCAAATAGGAAAATTGGGCCCTCGCGCCCACTGACCGCTGGCAATAAAGCCGAAGAAAGGATTGAGGGGGAGGCGATTGTTATGGACACCCAGGAATGGCCCCACACCTTCGTCTTTTCCAAGCGAATATCAACCATTGCGCCAGGGCTCAGGACCTTTTGCTCCAGAGCATGGCGGAGTGGTTGATCAACGTCGCTATCGTTGCCGAACCATACTTTGTTCCTCCCAGGGATGACTGAGTGGGTGACATTGATGGCTTGGTGGCGCTTATCTTGAGGCCGGCCGCTGGCACTCCGCCCCTGAACACCGTCACCCGGGGGCGGTTCTTTGTAGCGGTCTTAGTCGAAGATATCATGGTCGTGGTTGATCAACGTCGCTATCGTTGCCGAACCATACTTTGTTCCTCCCAGGGATGACTGAGTGGGTGACATTGATGGCTTGGTGGCGCTTATCTCGAGGCCGGCCGCTGGCACTCCGCCCCTGAACCCCGTCACCCGGGGGCGGGGCTTTGTAGCGGTCTTAGTCGAAGATATCATGGTCGTGGGGATTTATTTCTCACCCAACCGACCTCTCGCCGACTTTGAGAGTTTCATCACGGAATTGGGCACAGTCATCATTCGAAGCCGTCCTCACCCTGTCCTTGTCATGGGTGACTTCAACGCCAAATCCACGATTTGGGATTCCCCAGCAACAGATGCACGGGGTGTGTTACTGGAGAAGTGAGCGGTGGAGTCAGGCTTACTGCTCCTAAACCGGGGATCTGTTCAGACATGTGTGCGGCAGTGGGGTGGGTCTATAGTGGACTTATCGTTTGCTATTCCCGCTGTCGCACACCGTGTTCAGGACTGGCGTGTATTGGAGGACGTGGAGACGTTGTCGGATCACAGATACAGTTCGACGTCTCCGCCCAGACCGAATGGCCCGGCACAAGTGGCCCCAACCGGGGTTGGGGATGGCTCGCGATGGGCGCTCAAACAACTGAATCGGGAAACCCTTCTGGTTGCCTCAATCGTGAAGGCCTGGTTGGACTCACCAGTCAGGTCTGTCGATATTGACGAGGAGGCAGAATGGTTCCGGGAGGCCATGCCACAAATCTGTGATGCTGCGATGTTCAGTTCAGTCTCCATCTGCCAGGCGCCAGGTGTATTGGTGATCGCAAGACATTGCGTATTTGCGCATCGCATGCGTGGCGGCGCGACGCCCGTACACCAGGCAGCGATGAAGGCGCAGACGAATACCAGAAGCTATGGTAAGAGAGGCGGAACTGTACGAGGTGTGTAGAGTGGCGAAGAAGGCTCTTCAGCTGGAAATAATAGGCTTGGGCCCAAGCCCATAAAGAATTGCAATCGGATAATTTAGTGGAGACACTATCCCGTAGCCTCCACTGGCAGCACCTGCTAGAGAGAGTAGTGAGCGCTTTATTCCCCTCACAAGGGGAGCACACACCACCGCATATGGTTCCGCCTACTATGGTGCCCAACTCGGAAAATGACGATGGCGACGCGCCTGAAATGACCCAGGTAGAACTAAAAGCGACAGTACAAAGGCTTCAGGCCAAAAACACTGCTCCAGGAACTGACGGCATTCCTGGTCGTGCATGGGTTCTGGCCATAAGGGATCTCTGGCCCCGATTAGTGGGACTCTTGAGCACATGTTTGGAGAGACTAGAAAGCTGGTCCTGTTGAAAATGGAAGAGCGGCTTGCGGACTCACCATCCTCTTACCGGCCCATTGTGTTGTTGGGTGAGGTGGGCGAACTCTTCGAGAGAATTATTGCAGACCGCCTTATCTAACACATGACAAGAGAGGGGCCGGATCTGGCAGATAACCAGTTTGGTTTCCGTCAGGGGCGCTCTACAATAGACGCGATCATGCGCGTGAAAGTCTTGGCGCAGGAAGCAATGGCCCAGGGTGAGGTCGTCTCGGCAGTGTCTTTGGACATTGCCAATGCCTTCAACACTTTTCCCTGGAGTAACATTAGAGAGTCACTCTCATATCATAGGGTGCCAAACTACTTCCGCCGCATTATCGGGGCTTATCTGACTTATGACCATGGACCATCTACCCGGATCGAGAAGGATGGGGTCGGCGAGAGATGTCGTGTGGTGTTCCACAGGGTTCGGGTTTGGGGCCACTCCTGTGGAACATCGGATACGACTGGGTGCTGCGCGGTGCACTCCTCCGTGGCGTCGGCGTCATCTGTTACGCCGATGACACGCTGGTAATGGCACGGGGGAAGACGCTCCGGCAGGTGACAGTCTTAGCAACAGCTGGGGTTGCGCAAGTCGTAGGCAGAATCCGGCGATTGGGTCTCCAGGTGGCACTGCATAAATCGGAAGTCATTTGTTCCCACGGGATGGCGCTTTCCGGGGGAAAGCGCCATCCTCAGGATCCAACACAATAGTAGGAGGTATTCACATCGGTATCAAGTCAACGATGAAGTACCTAAGACTCGTCCTCGATATCCAGTGGAACTTTGGGCCGCATTTTCAGCGGGTGGCTCCCCGATTGATGGGCACCGCGAATGCACTCTCGCGTTTGCTGCTATCTGGGAGGGGGCAAATACTTCCTGCCGGAGGCTCCATGTTGGGATCGTACGGTCCATGGCGCTCCATAGAGTGCCATGGACCCTGGCCAATCAACCACGTCAATCAATGAATTTCAAGTCTAGGAAATAAATACTTTCGGAAATATAAAATATCAAACTTTGAGAAAATAACCTCAACTTTTGCACTATTTTGTTGTTTTTGACGTAAATTTGACAGCAGGTGCTGCTATTTTATGGAGTTTTAATAATGCGTTTTGATTTTGCAATATGATTAGCCTTTTTTGCGTTATCTTATTTGGGTTTAATAATTTCACAGTGATTTGAGTTTTTTTTTTTTTTTTGGTGAATAACTACGAAAATTTTGGTTTTGTGACAATGTAAAATTATTATTTTTATCCTGATGGTATCTGTTAGAGGTGAAACGAAACACAATATCTTAACTCTAAGTAGTCTTTTGGCTGCTACCCCTAGAGTGTATATAAAAATCCGGAGGCGCGAAGGAAGAGCAGCCCCCGCCCGCTGTAACAAACAAAGCATAGGCACCGGTGCGGGCCATAGCAGCTGAAGCAAGCCAAAGCTGCGGAGGTGAGCATGGGTGTCTATCCTTTGTTACACAAGGGCGAAGGGGCTGCACTTCCCGCAGCGCCGGAGACGTTGCAGAAGCAACATTAAAGTTTTTGAGGTTAGGTTACAATAATTTGTTTTTCTCATGAAGGGGTGCGTTATCTTTCATGGGAGTGGTGCCAGGTGAGAGGTTGCACCCCCTACCCCCCACCCCTCCTCCTTCCAAACAATACTAAATTTTTACCAAAAACTTAACAAAACATAAACTAAGATTTTTAAAAATTCATAAAAAAAAAACTATGCATTTCCTAAACTTCCTCCATGCAGGGAGGGGGATCTCCACCCCTCCCTGCATATACAGGGTTATTGGTAAAACACCAACAACTTCTTAAGGGGTCATTATACTCATCATTATGAAAATCAGCTGTTCAGTACATTTATGTTTGCATAATTCGTCAAAATGTACTGAACAGCTGATTTTTTTTCGCGACATCAGTTTTGGTCCCATAGTAAAAGTTGTTCATAATGATGAATGACCCCTTAAGAGGTTCTTGGTGTTTTACTAATAACCCTGTTGTATATACCCTTATATAAAACTCCTTCCAAATACATAATTATGTGCTTTAGTTTTTAGCCCACGTTCGCACGGACGTAAAATGATTGCGGCGGGATTTTTTCGCGCGGCTGCGTCCTGCGAAATAAACCGGTTTATGAAAACGTTCTCATATCGTTTTCGTTCCGAACAAAATGTTGTACAAAGAACTGTTAGAAACGTTTTAAAAACGTTATTTTAAATAACGTTTCCGAGCCCTGTTATTGATAAATGAAATTATTGCACTACATTCTAAAATTAATAATTTACCAATGATTATTTTTTATCCTTACAAAATTCGTCAATACAATAATAACATTTCTTAATTAATATTGTCCTGAGCTTATGTCTAAATAAGAATAAGAATAAGAATAATTTATTCATAAGTTCACATATATAAATTATAAATTACGTAGAAGTTACAACATTACAAAGTTACATATTAATATCAGTAAGAAAATATTACTGATATTAATATGTAACTTATAATATAATCAAATTCGGAATATTCTTTAATTCTGATGGTAATTTATTAAATATATTATTTTATAGACTGCACACTTGATGAGTGTTTTACAACATTTAGTTTTGCTTCTATTGGCAATTATTTTAGGTATAACCTCGGGACAATCTACAGTGATTCTAAATACATACGGGCAGTTGGAAAGTGGCTGCGGCTAAACGGGTAGTGTGTCCAAAATATAACAATATTGTCAACTGAAATATGTTGGTCCAAACAAAAGCCATACAGTATAGTCTATCCGCTCACAAAAGAACCGCACCGTACCTACAGAACCCAGGCATATCTTCATCAATAATACAATAAAAGACAATGTTTTTGCAATGTGCCCCAGCAGCGATATGACAGACCAATAATATTCAGTAAACTACTTCATTTTGAACGAAGCAACTACAAAGAAAGAAAAACTTGTCGTGCAGAAATTGTTCGAAATAAGTAATCTTGGAGGTAGTCAAGCAAATAGGTCATTGGTCCCGTTGTTGTGGCATGAGCAACAAAGTTTGGTTCCTTTTTTACGGCCATTTATTTGAATTTAGTGTCGTTAGACTAAAAAGCATTAATTATCAGACTTACAGCATAAATTGAAAATTTTACCAGCTGGGGCTACAATGTATCAAGCATTTTCGCGCTCCAAATTTCGAATATTGTGCTCAAGCAATAGAAAACCTTTTTTGAGTGACCGTGCCATAGATGATGCAAGTTAGCTGCGATGTAAAAAAATAAGTTATTAAAAGTAGATGGTTTAGGTAATTGGTTACCACTTTTAAGCTTCAAGAACCAAGATAGATAGGCCGATCAGCCAGTTAGGTACTTCACATAACTAACCAAAACTTAATTAATCAATTACAGAACACTACAAATAATGTTTATAAATCATTGACCGAGCGAGTGAAGCGTCTCTGCTTCAAGTCTGGCAAAATTTGCTTTCGTCTGTCGTTTGTTGCTACTCCTCTATAGGTCTTATTTTACAACCGATCTGGACAAAACTTGGTATACAGGTTTTAAGACTATAGAATATTTTTGTCGTCGGTGATTTTTGATTGCTCCAAAAAGAGTGAACAGGCTTCTTCTGGGTAAGCTCACTCCTTCGTCGACTCTGTCTCTGTCGCCTCCGACCTAGGCTACAGTCAAGAGCAAACCCATCTTAAATAATAATAAAAAGGGGACAACTGGACATCTCCGCCTTATGAGATCCGATTTCGATGGTTCTTTTTATTTGCAAGGTCTCATAAAAAATTGGCGAAGATCTGATGAGGATCTTCGGCGTGATGAGCAGAATAGCGCCTCCAAATGCAGTAAATGACTCACTTTTAGATTTCTACCAATGGAATCGGCCATTTCACTACTAGGTAGGGATTGATGGAGCACCTGGGACCATCTTCTCACAAAACTAGAGAATTCTGAAAATAATTGTCAGAATTCTGTAAATTAATGTTAGTTTTACAATAAGGTCACTAGATGGCGCTACTGTGCACTGCTCTACTGCTGTTCGCAGAACTAATAGTTTGTAAGTTTTTTAATAATTTCGCCGACCTACTGAAGTGGGGCTTAATGATATCAATAATCAAGATAGGTAGACGATTAGCCATTTAGGTACAGACGCCAGCAGGTCAATCTACCCGAAACTGTCTAACTTTCCCAATCAACCTTGAACCTAATGCTTTAGCGATAAAGTTGAAAATCTATTAAAGAAATTTGACAGATTGTAGTAGCTTGATGTACTGGCGTCTGTACTTCACATAAGTAACCAAAACTTAACTAACCAATTACAAAACGCTTTATGAATCACTAACTATTGCCCGCGGGTTCACCCGCGTGAATGTCGGAAAATTATACGTATAAACCTTCCTCTTGAATCACGCTGTCTATTAAAGAAAATCGCATAAAAATCTGTTCTGGAGTTTTTGAGATCATCGCGAACATACAGACAGACAGACGCGGCGGGGGACTTTTATAATATGTAGTGATTTGTAAGTAAGTTTTTTAATAACTTCGCCGACCTACTGAAGTGGGGCATAATGATATGAATAGTTAAAAGACAGGCCGTGTATCTCTCACACGCCGCCGTGTGTGACCTACATTCATACACTTTTTCATAATAATTATGTAATTATTACGGGCAGTGCCTCGTTAAATATTCATCCTATTAATTACAGAGTATGTTGTCATATTACAAGTAGCTAGAGCTCGTCTACCCTAAAATGACGCTTCCCACTAAAGATACACTACGGCTGAAATATCTTGGCAAGTCTGAATATAGGCACTAAGAACTTTCGCGCATGTTCTCTCACTCACACTCGCCTCATGTCAGCATTTGGTTCCCAAAATATGTTACTGCGCAGCCTCCTGCGCGAAGTTCGGACTTGCCAAGATATTTCGGCTGTACTGTAACACTAAGGTAAATGCGTCATTTCATCTTAGACGAGCTCTACCCAAACAACTAAATAGTTAGTCACATTGAAGGAAAGCAAAAAGACTTCGTTCAATCAAATAAACAAATCTTTTCAATCACTGCAAACTTAAACTGAAAGTATTTATTTCAGTTAAACAATTTGTTGGGGCTCCCATGGCATTCAGTGCTTCCGGCATGTTCGCCGACCACAGCATGGATGGCTTCCAGGCGGTGCTTCGCAAAAGAACGACCTCACTGTGGTCTCAGGTAAAGGTAGCACGAACACGCTTTTGAGCATGGTGTCGGACAGAGTGGACATCCAAATCCTGAGACATGCATGTCCGAAATAATAATTATTTTAAATTTTACTAACATAACTACCTACTAACATAACATGGACTTGTATCAATTACTGTGTGCTTGGTCTGAAACAAATATTTTCAATTCAATTCAATTAACACTTTGATTGTCAAGGAATTGAGTCGGTCAATTAGTCAGAAAGTTGAAACTAGTTACCCATTCCAAAACGTAGATATATATGAAGAAGAACGGGCAAGAAACTCCAAGGAAACTCCTTTAAATCAAGACACTTAGGTATTTCAAAATCCTGAGTACATTATTCCATTACCATTATGCTCATAAAATACCTACAAGCCTTAATACAAAAGCCAACTTTCTAACAAGGAAAAAGGCATAACCCAAATGCATTGCACTTTTTCACCGACCATCATGCAATCGCCCGGTTATTGCTAAAAAGCTACGCATAATGGCAATTACCCCGTCTTGGTATCACGTCATCGCGGGCGATGACCCCTCGCGTGTGGCGGTCAAGGGGGTGACCAGAAGCGGTAGACGTCTGGAAGTATGGCCATGGCGGTATTTGTATGCTGGTGAATTTATTTTGAAGGGGAAGTGGGAAAATGTATGGGATTCCGTGTGTTGTTGTGGAATTCTTTAATTAATTGTACCTACTCACAGTTTAAGATCTGTGTACCTACAGAATTGTCGAGTCGAAATAGTGACTACTTCCAAATTCCAAAACTAATAATATACAATAAATGCGAAAGTTAGTGTTTCTTTGTCACGCTTTCACGCTAAAACAGCTGAACGGATTTGGATTAAATTTAGCAAATGGGTAGACTATAACCTGGGTTAGGACATAGAATACTTTTTATCCCGATATTCCCACGGGATTGAGACATATGCGGGTGAAACCGCGGGGTGTAGCTAGTACTGCGATAAATGGTGGCTAAACAGCGCCCATTCGGTTTCATGTGGCCAAAGACTGTTCACAGGTATGTCCGACACATTGTTGGTGCAGTCTAAATCATTCATTAGCTCTAAATGTGGTAGGTAGAAAAGATGTTTGGTACAAGACTAAGGTTAGCTATCACATAATTGTACAAAATTTTTTACAAGTGTTTAAACGTACCTACCTACTTTTTTAAAAGTGTTTAAACGTAAGTGTTTAAAGTAGACCTATTTGGTTTCTTATATTTTGCACCTCTCATCATCATCTGCCTAGCATTTTCCCCACTATGTTGGAGTCGGCTTCCAGTCAGATACAGCTGAATACCAGTATTTACATAGATCGACTGCCTATCTAACAACCCAGTTGCTAGGTAATACGATGCTCCTTTTGGTAAGACTGGTTGTCGGACTTTTGCGATTCTGACGACCCGTAACAACTGTCAAATATCTACGAAAGACAGCTGGGACCAACGGCTTAACGTGTTTTCCGAGGCACGGAGGAGTCTGGGTATGTAAAGATGGTCACACATCCAAGGACCAACCGCGGTAAGCGTAGTTTCACCTGATCGATCGACCGGTGCGGCTTTTATTACTTAGCCATGAGCACCTCACTTTATACACCTCTCCCTTATCAAAAAATTTATAAATTTCAAAGTTTTTCACAAAAGTGAAAATGCTGCATTCTCTGTAGTCACAAGGGACCTCTTAACTCAAGTATTTAACAGGTGGGCGTAGAAATAACATACTTCATAAAATAATGACGTCAGGTCAGAAGCGTGGTGTTAGAATATTACGTGAACTCCTGTGCTATGATTAAGTAGCGCGATAAGATCGACCACGGATTGAAGTGCAACGGCCGAAGCACGTGGCTTTACGTCGAAAAATAATAACTACATGGAACCTCGTAGAATTAATTCTGCAGTTATTATAGACTAATTTTTTTCCTGTGGTTTTAGCAATTGCATTTTTTTTTTTTACTTTTTGTTTTTCACTTTTTAGTGTTGTAGTACCCCACACAAGTACAACACCATTACGAAGACACCATAGATGAAGTGGATTAAAAACCTATTATTAAAGTAAAATCCAAAACTTATTACTGAAGCTACTTTAGCGAAATCAAAAACTGCTAAATCAAATTTAATCAAATTGATATATGGGATTACCCTGCAGGCGTCTTTTACCAAATGCTAAAGAATTCACGTAAATCGGTCCAGTATTCACTGAAAAATCGATGTAACTCCTCCTTTCTGAAGTCTTTTAAGGAATTACCATTATTCTCTTACTTCGCTATACGAGTAGGGGAAGACCAAAGAAACGATGAATGAACTGTGTGAAAGATATATCATCTTTCACACAGTTCATTCAGGCTAGAAAGGGAGTAACTACCGAGACGACAAACTGAGAAGTAGTGAAGAAAACCTCCGACCTCGAATAAATTGGGATAAGTACAGGAGAATGATAAAGATTACATATTATGTGCATTTGCTGTGCTGAACATTTCAAAAGGACCTAATTAATTAATAATTACTATAGTCAAGAAAAAACCCATCTCACATAAAAACAAACCGGCCAAGTGCGAGTCGGACTCGCGCACCAAGGGTTTCGTACTATCAAAAAACAGGTTGCTATTTAGAGACATCGTTTTATTTTCCTGTAATCTTTAAATAAAATTCTATCACATAGAATAATTTCAGATTTTTCTCTATGCAAACTTCAGAGATGCCGTACGATAAAAAAAAGTGTGATATTTAGAGACATCGTTTTATTTTTCCAGTAATCTTTACATAAACTTCTATCACACAGAATACTTTCAGATTGTTCTCTATGCAAACTTCGGAGATAAGCGCGGGAACTGTATTTTTTTTTACATTTTTCATCAAAAGTCGAAACTATTCGGCCTAACAAAAAAACTGGCCAAGTGCGTGTCGGACCACGCACAATGAAGGGTTCCGTAGTCGGGATGAATTTATCCCAAGAACAAGTTGAAAAACATGTTCTCCCATACATTCCAACTACAAATGTCCATAGTTAAACGAAAAGGATCCAACCCACATTACAGTTAAGCAGTTACACCTAATGTGGGTTGGATCCTTTCGTACGCACGATCGTTTGTACGCACAATATTGAGAGATTTATCATGTTATTTTACGACTACAGACTTCTTATAGGTTTTCCTATAATCTATATAGCTATAGAATTATTTTCTGTATTTTTTTCAAAATATTAAGGTTACTTTCTTAAATAACTTTAAAATCGTTTATTTTAAAATTATAAAAAAATATATATTTGAGACCCCCATAGTAAGCCCTTTCATTTGATATATCGCATGGTACCGTTTGCAAATATATATTTTTTAATTTTCTTATTTGCCACCCAAAATTGACCCCCATATTCAAAATTCATTAATTTACATTACACGTCCGTGTTTGGGGCACAGAAATACATACGTGTACCAAATTTCAACTTAATCGGTCCAATAGATACGGAGCAAATTGGCTGTGACAGACGGACAGATAGACAGACACATGAGTGATCCTATAAGGGTTCCGTTTTTTCCTTTTGAGGTACGGAACCCTAAAAAACCAAACATATTTATTAATTAATTAACACATACATTTGTTGTAACAGGTAATACCCAAGCTAACAAAAGTAGTCATGATTGCTCAGATTGCCCAGTCCCAAGTAGCAGGTCTGGGTTGAAGCACAAGTTACACAGCGGACAACATACTAAGTGTCACCCTCTGGGATTCCGCCAAAGAGCAAGAAAATATGTCCAAACGCCGAGAGACACTATTAAGGATTCTTATTGCACGAATCACCGGTGCAAACTTTAATAAGTTTGTACGGGTTGCCGGAACCCTAAAAAGTGCCTCCCTCGGTCCCAACCGTAACCTCCTGTCTGGAACGAGCAATACCAACGATTCCAAAATTTGTGGAAATGTGCAAACAGCGCTCTTACATATGATACCCCACATGCCCTAGTAGCCCCACTTGGAATTTTTAAGACCCCGTTTCTTTCCCTGATGCATATATATATATATATATATATATATATATATATATATATATAGTCATCTAAAACTATTCCTAAATTCAAGTTAATCATAAATAATAATATAATAGAAAAATATAATAATAATTAACTTCAATTGTACAAGAAACACTTAACTAAACACTAAAGATAAGTGTTTCTTGTACAATTGAAGTTGACAGCATTAGTAGTTCTTGAGATATCCAGCTGTGACAAACGGACAGACAGACAGACAGACTGAGTGGCACCATAAGGATTCCTTTTTACCATTTTGGTACGGAACCCTAAAAAAATAAAAAGACTTAATGGTCTAGTAAAATAGCTCAAGCATGGTGATCTATTATTAATTTCTTTTCTCCATATAACAAGGAAAGACGACTTGAAATGGAAGCATTGGCGAAATATGTGTTTACTTTAGGTAAAGTACACCTTTGCCTAATCCTTCGGGGAAGACAGTCGTGGCGTTATGTTAGATATGTATAATTATAATTTAATTTTAGCTTTCCGTCAAGTTTCTATCTGGTATATCTACTATATCTATAAATCGCTTTGAAGCGTAAGTGATTATAATATTCCCATCACGGATCTACGTTTCTCAGCCAACCAAGTTACTACGAATTATAGTTACTACCATCGTGTTGCGCGAAAAATTAATTACAATAACTAATTCCAGACTCTCGCGAGAATAAATTAATTATATGCCAATGGCCTTGAGTGAAAGCTAGCGAGTTCTGTGCTGAACTCACGTAACGCGTCGTACGTCCAGCCAGTAATAGGACTTGCCGATCAAGGAGCGCTGTCCCAAATTAGGCCCATTATTAATTTATTATACAAAAATATAAAAAAAAGTATACAAAAAGATATATAATTGAATTGTTTTTCAAATGTCGAAGGTTTCATAAAAATATGCTTGATAGTTTTTGCGTGACGCTCAGTTTTTATCCGCGTTAGACATAACTATACAAATTAATTACACTATGTAGGATAATATAAACATAATTTAAAATATTCACAGATAAAGTTATTAAAAAAAATCCTCTAATTTAACATTTTTTCCAAATCATTAACACGTTACGACTCGTTTAGACGTGATCTTCAGTTTAAAATCATTAAAAGTCTGTTACCGTCGCCTTAAGCTAATGAGAGCGCACGAATAGTTCCTTAGAGGCGGGAAAGCGGCAAGATTACTCAGACGATGAACGTTAATATAGATGTATAAGGAGAAAAGGACTACGTGTTGTGATTTTTTGATTAATACCTAAAGACCAAGCTGAGATGGAATAGTAAAATATAGGTTGCATCTAATACTAAGCTGACCCGACAGACGTAATCCTGTCCAAATTTGATGTACAGACGCCAGCAGGTCAACCTACCCGAAACTGTCAGATTTTCCCAATCAACCTTGAACCTAATGCTTTAGCAATAAAGTCGAAAATCTATTAAAGAAATCTGACAGATTGTAGTAGCTCGATGTGCTGGCGTCTGTACCTATGAGAAAAATAATTATGTTCATATTTTTTTTTTCGTGTATTTTTCCGATGTTTTAATAGTTATTCTGCTATTCGGGACGGAGACAAATACAACAAATTAAAAACCATGAAAATCGGTCCAGCCGTTCTCGAGTTCGAACAAACCCGACTTTGTTTTATACATATACAGGGTGTCCGGTAATGAATGGATAACCTTGAAATGTCTTATAGTATAACTTATGGCCGTTCAGAAAAAAAATTGAAACAAAATATATCATAAGTAGTACCTAAGTTATGATTTTTTTAAAAGAAAGGTCTAATTTTTTTTACCTTGTTTTACTTTTATGAACACTACGATCAGAAATGAATGGATTCCATCGGTTTGTTGTTATTTTATTATTATACACGAACTATGCTAATAGATAAACAGTCAATACTATGACTAGCTATTGCACTTTTTTATTAAAAAATTAGCAGATTAATTAATTTTAGAAAAACTTTGCAAAATTTATTTTTTAAACTATGTTTAAACATCTTGGGTATAAAAAAAATGTATGAATACATGAGTGGCCAATAATTTTAAAATAATGTCACTTTCAAGTAGATTTTATAATGGTACAATATAAATAATTAATTCATAAATGTATCTACAATAAATAGTGAATTATTGCGATTAATGTAGAAAAGGAGAAAATTTTACTAAATATCAAAATTTGTAATATGGGAACATTTTTTAAATTTAATTGTACCTGAACTTTGGGGATTAATAAAAAACAACATTTAACATAAACAACACTTTATTATCATTCGTTTATAATAAATGTTCAAACTGCCGGCCTCCCACTCTTATGCAGGCCCTACATCTACGGATAAATGATCTACGGAGCAGTCTTGTGTACCGTCGTTCACTATTTTTTGATGCGGCTGCTCTGACTCGTCTTCTTAATTCTTCTAAAGACCTTATAGGCTTACAGTATACTTCCTCTTTAAGGCAGCCCCAATAAAAAAAATCCAATGGATTTAGGTCCGGTGAACGTGGAGGCCACAAAATTGGCCCTAGCCGCCCGATCCATCTATCTGGGTACGTGTTATTTAAAAATGCACGAACAGATACAGCATAATGCGCAGGACAGCCGTCATTTTGCAACCAATATGACTCCCTCAGCTCCTCGGGCACTTCTTCTAATAAATTGGGGAGATCATTTTGAAGAAACTCCAAATAACTTTGCCCTGTTAAATTCCCCGGTAATTCAAATGGCCCGATTATTATTCCACTTAATATTCCAGTCCAATAATTGATTTTAAATTGGTATTGGGATCTATCTTCACGCATAAGATGGGGATTTTCTAATTCCCAACCGTGTAAATTATGAAGATTCATGTATCCATCTCTTTTGAATGTTGACTCGTCGCTCCACAGAATTTTATTAAAAAATTGCGGGTCTTCTTCGATTTTTGCCAGCATTTGTCGGCAAAAACGCAATCTAGCTGCATAATCTCTTGGTTGGAGAGTTTGCACGCGTGTAACGTGGTAAGGGTGGAATTTATTTTTTTTCAAAATATCGTGCACGGTCGATTTTCCGATACCTGTGCGTCGAGCTATTGTTCGTGTAGAGGTAGAAGGATCGTTTTCGACTTCCTCAAGCACGGCTTCTTCTACATCAAGACGAGCGATTCTTCCACTGCTTGTACCACCGACACCACTACCAGGCAATCTTCCTTCGGAGTAACAACCGTGGACACGAATAAATACGCGGTAGTCTGGGTGGCGCGCATTAGGGTATCTCTCCCTATAGAGCGCTGCAGCTGCATTTGCGTTACCTCTGCATTCTCCATAAATGTAATGCATATTTGCATATTCTTGTGCCGTATACTGACGTGGCATTTTGATACACAAAAACACAAAAGTCCAGTTTAGTCCAAAAACAAACCAAATCGTCGCAAATATCACCAAACAAAACAAGTCCAAATCAGTAAGCAAAACGAATAGTCCAATAAAATAGCCACGTGGTCGTTTTAACACTGATTCAAAGTAAATCACGATAATTGCAAACGGAAACTAAATAAACACATGCGAAGTCGAGCAAGTCGAGAAACGCACTAAAAGTATGAGTGCTTACCTGATGTTTTACATTTATTTCCTCTCTCTCGCACCTAGCCGATTCAGACCCTCTTTGTCTAACATAACACAAAAGAATGACAGCACGGCGTGCGCGCAGGTAGCAAATATGAAGGTCACACGACCCATTTCACGCTTTTAAAGTAACTATTTTAATCATTATGAGTATTTGTAAATTTCTGACAATTTGGTTTCAATACGCAATTTTTATTCACTACAAATTCCTTAAATGTATTTTTGATTAATCTTCAGTGGTCAGAAGCAATTTAATTTAAAAAAAGTTCCTACATTACTTTTGACATTTGGTAAAATTTTCTCCTTTTCTACATTAATGGCAATAATTCACTATTTATTGTAGATACATTTATGAATTGTACCATTATAAAATCTACTTGAAAGTGACATTATTTTAAAATTATTGGCCACTCATGTATTCATACATTTTTTTTATACCCAAGATGTTTAAACATAGTTTAAAAAATAAATTTTGCAAAGTTTTTCTAAAATTAATTAATTTGCTAATTTTTTAATAAAAAAGTGCAATAGCTAGTCATACTATTGACTGTTTATCTATTAGCATAGTTCGTGTATAATAATAAAATAACAACAAACCGATGGAATCCATTCATTTCTGATCGTAGTGTTCATAAAAGTAAAACAAGGTAAAAAAAATTAGACCTTTCTTTTAAAAAAATCATAACTTAGGTACTACTTATGATATATTTTGTTTCAATTTTTTTTCTGAACGGCCATAAGTTATACTATAAGACATTTCAAGGTTATCCATTCATTACCGGACACCCTGTATGTATATCTAATATTAAACAGCACGAGTAAGTATTTCGTTACACGGCATCACGTCAGGGTCACCAGTATAGAGGTATGAGGAACAGGGTGTAAAGCTAACTCATCCTCCAGAGAAAAGGGAGGATCCTCTGACCGGACGAGTGTTGAGTCTGGTGGGCTACTTGCCTAGGGGTTGACGTCGGGATGTTGTATAATACCAGTCGCGCTGTAAACTCAGCTACCGCGATGCAGATTATGTGTGACGTCAGGTCTTTGTAGAAGCTCATGCTCAAAAGACCATTTCAGACACCAATCTACATGGACTTGTAATGCCGTGGCGTTGTAGATGCCGCCACAAAAACATTCGGAACATTATTACAATAGGGATGATGCCTGGGTAAAAAAAAAGAAATTATATTTAGTCCGTCAGTCAGATAATAAAAAAAATATTAGATACGTATTTTTTGCTTTATCATATTAATAAAAAATGACTTCGATAACTCGCATTAAAGTTCGGGAGTGGGGGCTTGCTACGTCACTTCTACGTATAAAATCTACGAAGACGTGACGTCATGCCACATTTTAACTCAATGTATCGCCGTAATCTTTTGATTACGTACAAAAAGAAAAAATACGTGTCCAATATATTTTAATAATCTACATGACGGACAAAAAAACATTTTTTAGTCATCATCCCTATTACGATATTTTAGAAAATATTAAAAATACGATTTAAAGGATTTGGACAGAAACCGTCAGTTGTTCTGGGATTTCATGAGTCGATTCAATGTGTTGATAAAACTACTACTAAGTAGCACTTGGATTATACGTTCACCCCCTTATTAGCAGGGGTGAACGTCTGAAATCATAGTACCGTGACAACATAATAAAATAGTAAATTTCTAGGGTTCCATAACCAAAGGGTGCCAACGGGGCCCTATTGCCAAGAGCCCCCGCAGACTACAGACTTACTATCGGCCGATAATGGTCGGTTTCTTAATCAGTTTGAAGATATAGGCGAGTGCGCACATCGTAACGACCGTAGACAGAGAAAACTAGTAACCACCGAACTTGCATACATCATCATACTGACTAAAGGTCTCATAGCACACATATCAACTCGGAAAGGGATCGTCACCGTATCGCCTTTCGCCTCGCAGTCAAACAGCCGTCAACCTAACGTAAGCATGTAACCAAAGCGGACCAGCAGCTCCAATACGTCGACTCGACTACAGCTAGGCGCGTGGTCAACCAGCGGTCCCCGCGCTTACGGTTCGTCGTCCCCGCGCTTACGGCTCGCCGACCGCTGGTTGACCTGGGTAGCACCAGACCAGTTTGAATCCGAATGTGGAGTGTAGCACCAGATGGCGCCATACGCCATACATCCCGCAAAATGACGCGCGTGACGTCTCTATACCCTATATAATAATGTACTCTGTGAGAATAGTGAGCGGCTGGCAGACCGCAGGAGGGGTGAGAGGGGCAAGGGTGGACGAAGAGACGCAAGCGCGGCGACGACGGATTGGCGTAAGCGTGGGGACGACGAGCCATAAGCGCGGGGACGACGAACCGTAAAGCGCGGGGACCGCCGCGTTGGTTGACCACGCGCCACACCACGGTCCGTGAGCATGTCCCGAGGCGAATCGTTTCTGTTAGATTCCGATTAGTGAGCTTTTCAGTAGGAAGTTTCATACAGAGAATACTAAACGGCTCGAGTTGATACGGTTACGATCCGTTTCCGAGTTGATGTGTGCTATGACCTTAAGAAACCGACCAAACTATCAGCCGATAGAAAATCTGTAGTCTGCGGAGAGTCTCCGCTGTCTGTCCGTCCGGTCTGTCACAGGGTGTATCTTATGAACCGCAATAGGTAGACACTTGTAATTTTCAGAGTGTATACTATGGCCGCTATAACAACAAATAAAATAAAGTTCAAAATTTAAGGGGTCTCCATACAAAAAACGAAAACATATTTAGTGACAAATATTGTACGGTAGTAACTACGGGGCCCTTCGTGTGGGAGCCCGACTCGCACCTGGCCGCTTTAGACTGCTAGCCATTACACCGCGGTAAGTACCCATATCATGCGGAATTCCCGTAGACGGACATAAAGTGACCCATTTAGTCGAACACGTGCGACGAACCGGACCTATGGGGCTACATTACATCAGGAAAAGCGGAGTCCTAGATAAATGTCTGTGTATATTTCCATACCAAATAGCGAGAACGTTATACCGTCGTGTGGACTCGTAAAACTAAGTTTATGTGAGTGGACGTCTGTTTTGGTAAACCGCTCACGGTGCCATATCATGATTCCAGTGCACGAGAGAGACCTAGTTATACATGACCGATAACACCATCCCTTTCTCGGACTGGAATCGTGATGGCATTAATACTTCATATTACGGCCCCAATGTAGCATAATCAGCCTATAATGTTCCCACAGCTGCGATACAGGCCTCCTCTCGGTGAGAGGGAGTGGGCCGGTAGACATTTTTAATTTGAGATAGGTTTGCTCTTGACTCTAGTCTAGGTCAGAGGTGACAGAGACAAAGTCGACGGTAGAGTGAGCTTACTCAGAAGAAGCCTGTTCACACTTACATTGAAGAGATTAGGGTTTTATGCGCTCGGAAACACAGACGCAGGTTGTGAGTTCCGCTCTTTTGCTGTGCGGATTATAAAAGACATTTGGAAGCGCTTAGTGCATATTGGTGGAATAGCAACCAGGTAGGGATGGTAACTGGCAGTGCGTCTAGATGTCCGATGGTAGAAGGGGGCCGGTGGAATGAGGTCGTGGAGTTCTTGGGCATACAATATGTAGGCGTCATTAGTTTTAGTATTACACTTACAAGGTGCGAGCTTTATTTTTGAAGGTTTCTAGCAATGTGGTTCTTCCCGGCTAACTATCCTGCACCTTTTAAGACTACTTTTCTAACAAACTGATCTCTCGATTAGCAATTCGATCCCTTCATAATAATATGCATTCATTTCACTGGCCAAAAAAACAAAATTATTTTTTGATGTCAACTTTCATACTAATCATTAATTGACTTCTACTTCTACCAAATACTTCCCATCACAAATAAAATCGTCAGTATTTTAAAGAAAAGACTTTTCCATATCCTATAAATGAAAGAGCTGAAAACCGAAGTTTTCACAACAAAATTAGAATATATATATTCGGATCACGTGATCGTAAATATGGTGTCGTCGAGTGTACCGCACAACGTCTTTGCTTCAAGTAGGTACTGAGCGAGTACAGTCGTCGACGGATGCCATGCTATGACAAAGTTTTGCTGCAGACATAGACAATCATTTTTCAAAGAGTCACTGCCTCGTTGGCAGTGGTCGCAAGCGCTACTGCTAAACATGAGGTCCTGTGTTCGATTCCCCGGTCGAGCAAGGTGTTATTGGGTTTTTCATCTGGAATTTCTCAGTAGCAGCCTGGAGTCTGAAATTGTGCCCGGTTGATGGCGTTAGGTTCGCCCCGTAATATTAAGGGACTTTTTAATTGTTTATTATTAAAAAAAAAACAGTTTACATGCATTGTTAAACCTTAAAACATACCACATAAACCATCGCGGGAACATAACTGCCGTAATGTGGGTGTACTACGGGTACACCTCTTTTTTTTGCGTGGAGAAATGCTCATGCATACTGCACTACCACGGGGAGATAGTGCAGTTATGTGGGACTCCAACCCACTAAAACTCCACGGTGTCCTCCTCTGCCTCTTGTGCCGGGAACACGGGCACGCGTTAGCACTCACCGTGAACCCGCCGCTGCTGTGGCCTCCTCTGGGGAGCAACCCCCATCACCGGCGCACAAGAACACATTGCGTGCCGTGACACCCCATGGACCAAACCAGCACTTGGGCGCTAGACGATCTCGTGTCTAGGCACCCTTGGTCCCCCTGCGACCAGTCAGGTCAGTGGCCCAGCCGCCTACCACTTTTCGGTCGCAAAGGATAGGGAGAGCGGCCAACGAATAACCAACACGCCTCCCCCCCAGAGGCCCCACCGCGTCCGCCATCATTGGGTGGCGTCCCCGTCAAGGCCGCGGAAGGTAGGGAGAGCGGTACACCGCAATACCGGCACTCCTCTCCCGCCGCGGCCTCCAACTCTCAGCCGCGATGCCTCCCATACGACATCGCGGCCCGCCTCAGTTGCGATGTCGTGTAAATTAATGAATTTTGAATATGGGGGTCAATTTTGGGGGACAAATAAGAAAATTAAAAAAAATATTTTATAATTTTAAAATAAACTATTTTAATGTTATTTAAGAAAATAGACGAAACTTGACCTTTATCTCCGAAACTGACCTTAAAATTTTGAAAAAAAAATACAGAAAATAATTCTATAGATTAAAGGAAAACCTATAAGAAGTCTTAAAATAACATGGTAAATCTATCAATATTGTGCATACAAACTTACATTTGTCAATAGTTAAACGAAAAGAATCCAACCCACATTAGGTGTAATGTGGGTTGGATCCTTTTCGTTTAACTATGATCATTTGTAGTTGGAATGTAAATGATAAATGATTTTTATTTCTGTAAGTAGGTTTGTACAAACACTTTTACAAGTCAATCATGTTTTTTTTTTAAACTAGATGAGGTCGGTGTTTCCTATCTGACTACTGTGAGAAGAAAGGCCAAACCAAACTCAGAGGTTACAGTCTCTTATAAAGTCCAGACATAATCTTGGTCAGTTCATGTGAAGACCATGTAGATTGGTGTCTGAAATGGTCTTTTGAGGAAAGAACCACACAGATTGAGAGGACCTGTCCAGTCAGTGCACGCATTTGTCAGTAATCGCGCAGCTCAACTCAGAACTTAAGGAGCTGAACGATTCGACGAACAATACCAAAGAAAGGACATTGGGGTAGGCCGCATAGATTACTCAAACTGCCAGACCATGATTAAAAATAACTGAGAGAAAAAATAAAACAAACAAAACAACAAATGACCTACATAGTCTTCACATTCACAATAAATTAAAATAATATAATACTGTACAAAGTAAATAGTCATGTCAACATTCAGTATGCAAAAATAAAAGAATAAAATAAAATTTGGAGCAGTTCAATCCCAAGCCTTTTTGTCCTCAATATAATCTTTAACGGTATAATAAGCTTTCTGACACAACTTGCGTTTAATGAATGATTTGAATTTATTAAGGCTCAGATCTTGAACGTGGCTTGGAAGTTTATTATAAAAGCGTATACATTGCCACCTGAATGAGCGACCTATTTTCTTGAGCCTTGTTGGAGGTACAACCAATTTGTGTTTGTTCCTAGTATTTATATTGTGGATATCACTGTATTTTTTAAACGACAGGCCAGCTGGCGTGGTTGGTTAAGATACCACCTATCATGCCGCAGGTCGTGGGTTCGATTCCCATCCAGGACAAACATTTGTGTGCATGAACATGTTTGTTTGTTCTGAGTCTGGGTGTAATTATCTATATAAGTATGTATTTACAAAAAAAAAGTAGTATATGTAGTATATCAGTTATCTGGTTTCCATAGTACAAGCTCTGCTTAGTTTGGGATCAGATGACCGTATGTGAACAATGTCCCAGGATATTATTATAAAAAAAAAACAATTTAATATTTTTATGGGCATATAAAAGATTTTCAAAAATGTACTGAGAAGGCAAAGTCATTATATTAATCTCCTTACATTTCTCTCTGAGAGATTGTCTCGGACTTAATTTATAAATGCATCGAACAGCTCTTTTCTGCAAAACAAAGATAGTCTGAATGTCGGCTGCATTTCCCCACAACAGAATACCGTACGACATTACACTATGAAAATAGCTATAGTACACTATGTCTCTATGTTAGTTAAATTACGAATTTTCCTAACAGCGTATGCTGCGGAGCTTAGCTTTTTTGACAATTTATCTATATGTGGGCCCCACTGAAGCTTAGCATCCAAAGTTAAGCCCAAGAATACTGTGCTATCTTCAGGATTCAATTCTTCGCCCTTTATCAACACGTTAGTTTTCACCTGCCTAACGTGAGGTAGCGTAAATTTAATGCATTTGGTTTTTTTTTTTCATTAAGGAGTAAATTATTAACATTGAACCCGTGAACTACTTTTGAGATCACTCTGTTTACATCGTCAGTAACCAGCTGCTTACGTTTAAGTTTAAACAAAAGTGAAGTATCATCCGCAAACAAAACTATATCATGATTATCCTAATGAGGTAGGGCAAATCGTTAATATAAATAAGAAACAAGAAAGGACCAAGAATCGAGCCCTGTGGGACCCCCATTGTTACTATAGATCCGGGCAATCTTTTTCCATTAACGTCAATGCTCTGAATCCTATTACTCAAGTATGAAGTAAGAAGATCCAGAGCGGTGTTCCGGATCCCGTAATGGCGGAGTTTCCTGATTAACGTTTCATGAAGAACGCAATCGAATGCCTTGGACAAATCACAAAAGATGCCCAAGGCATCGCATTTGTCTTCCCATGCATTATAAATATGTCCTAAAAGTTCAACACCGGCCGGCATCAGTAGTTGAACGACCCTTTGTAAAACCGAACTGCTTGTTATGTAATAATTTATGTTTATTAAAAAATCTTTGCAATTGGTCTAAAATTAATTTCTCAAAAATTTTACTAAATGTATGGGAGAACTTGTTTTTCAACTACAATGTTAAGTTTGTTCTTGGGATAAATTCATCCCAACTACGGAACCCTTCATTGTGCATGGTCCGACACGCACTTGGCCGGTTTTATTGACCTAGCGAGCGAAGCGTCTTTGTTGGTCTGGTCTCTGGTAGTCTGAAAACAGGTATTATTTTACAACCGATCTGGATGTAACTTGATATATAGGTTTTGCGACTTTGTATATATTTTTTTATCGTTAGGGATTTTTACTACCTCCAAAAAGGGGGCTACTAGATATCTCCGCCTTATGAGATCCGATTTCGATGGTTCTTTTTTAATTGAAAGGTAGTAACTTTATGTTGACTTCATAAAAATTTGGTGAAGATCTGCTGAGAATCTTCGCCGTGATGAGCAGAATAGCGCCTCAGAATGCAGTAAATTGCTCACTTTTAGACTTCTACCAGTGGAATCGGCCCTTTACCTACTAGGTAGGGATTGATGGAGCACCTGGGACCACCTTCTGAAAATAATTATCAGAATTCTCTAAAACGAGGCTTTAAAACCAATATTAATGTTAGTTTTACAAAAGGTTACTAGATGGCGCTGGTAGCTTTTAATACCCTACAGCCGCAGTCGGGTTTTTTTTTTAGGTTGGATTAGCATATTTATTAATTATAGAATTTTAAACTGACATGGTTATTTTCACTACTAAAGTTATTTTAAATGGAATGTTGTTTGATTTGACGATGTTTTTGTTAAAAACAAAAACATGTTATTCCGAAATAACTTTAGTGGTAGGTATATTAAATGTTGCAAAATATAAGTTTGTGCTCGCGAGCTCTACTGTTCGCAGAACTACTAGCTTATATAAATTACATGTATAACTTTTAGCTAAGTATCAGGAAAATAATATTTTCGTACCTTTAGTAACACCCAGTAGGTATATTCAGAGGCGGCTGAATAACAAATTCAGAAATTCATGCAACCCACATCTTCATAATGTCCTAGTAATAATTGCAAATTATTTATTTACCTGCATACGTTAGGTATAATCACTTTCGTTTGTTTATTTTCCAGTACACGCGAACCACTGAACAGATTTTCGTCAAAGATTAGCTGAACTTTCAACTACCGACTACCAACGCTCACGGAGTCACGGCCTAATAATCTGGTATTCTGATCTGCTAAATAATAATAATAATAATAATATCCTGGGACATTTTCACACACGGTCATCTGATCCCAAACTAAGCAGAGCTTGTACTATGGAAACCAGATAACTGATATACTACATATACTACTTTTTTTTTGTAAATACATACTTATATAGATAATTACACCCAGACTCAGAACAAACAGACATGTTCATGCACACAAATGTTTGTCCTGGATGGGAATCGAACCCACGACCTGTGGCATGATAGGTGGTGTCTGAACCAACCACGCCAACTGGCCTGTCTAAAATAGTGTGTGTAAAATAGGTACCTATTTGTGATATACAATTAAATGTACCACATAGCTACTGTAAACCCAAACACTAAGCTAGTGATTCTTGTGAACTCTATATAAGAACTTAATTATGCCATAACCATACTGGAAATTATCAAATTTTGCAAACAAATATGAGTTGTAGAATAATAAGTGAGCTCGGCTGTCATTGTGTCGACTGTAGTAACGGTCAATGACCATGCCCGAAAGCCACGACCAACAATCTTTCGTTTTGCTTTCGTTAGGCGGTTGGATCAAGGCGATCAGATTCAGAAGGCAGTACTGCGTGATATACGGCTCGCATCATGAGGAGGTTGTCTCTGCCTGCAGCCCTAACCACCGGCAGACCACTATTTTTTATATTTTTAAATGTTATTTTGCTTTTTTTTATATAAAAATAATAATATATAGTTAAGGATCAGCAAAGTAATACATTTATAATAACGTAATGTCTAATAATGTACGCACACAAATTTAGTTTCAAATACTTTAAATTGTAATCTGTGTGAGAACGCAGTGGGTAGCATAATTTAAAAAAAAATGTAATATTTAAGATAATTGTTATGAGTAAGTATATATCTTATTGTGCTAGTGTTTGTTTTTCCTTAAATAAATAAATAATAATATAATATGCGTGTCTGTATGTGTGCGTGTGTGTGTGCGTGTGTGTGTGTGTGTGCGTGTGTGTGTGCGCGCGCGTGTGTGTGTGTGTGTGTGTTCGCGTATGTGTGTATATAGTAATTACCTAAGTATTGCAACTTTATATTGGAACTCATTAGCACAATGTAGGTAATCTTAATACTCGTATTACAAAATAACTGTCATTATTTGTCTAATTTATTTTATTTTATTTTATTTTATTTGGGAAACAAACAGATGCAATAACAAATATATGTATACAAATAGTTCAACACAATCTAGAAAGAGTTTCCACAGATTACTATACAACTAAATTATATGTACCTAAGTGTAACAACTACCAGAAGTTCACACCGTTAAAATTTTACAGAATTTAGAATTTAATATTATACAACATACAACAATAATATTATTTAAATTTCGATGCCAAAATATTTCTTATATAAAATTTGAATTTGGGTAGAGAAAGGTGAAAAATATCTAAATCCTGATTTGCTTTTAATGAAATTGTGTCGTTGTACAGACGACATGCTCTTTTAATAAAAGTATTCTTCCCATAATTGGTTCGAATGCTACGAGTATAATAAATATAGTAAGCTAGAAAACTTCTTTACATACCAAGACCCCTCTGTCTCTCGGAAGCAAAGAGAATTGGAGGATAGTCATTGCTCGGAAGTCATTCGTGGTTCTTTGACAGTCGTGACGGGTTGTCAGAAGCCCGAAAGTATGCTAACCAGTCTTACCAAGGGGTATCGTATTACCCAGTAACTGGGTTGTGGAGGTCAGATAGACAGTCGGTCCACGTAAAATACTGGTATTCAGCTGCATCTGGTCAGACTGGAAGCCGACCCCAACATAGTTGGAAAAAGGCTAGGCAGGCGATGAGTCAATTTGCTTGAAAATATCCCTGACTATACATAGCGTACAAGTATACCATTAGATGAATAATGAGCACTGTATTGTAACCCAACCCCGCCGTGCAGTAACTACGTCTAAACATACTGCTTGAATGCACCGACTCAACAAAATCTTTATCAGTTCCCAGTACAGAAAACGAACTGTTTTCAACGTTGTTGCCTGATACAGGCTTCTGTGAAACTAGCGCGGGATCCTGCTGGGCAAGCAGTTAACGATAACTACACTCGCGAGCAATAAACTGGAATCACTTCATCGCGAGGTGCTCAGAACAATTTTTTACAATTTCTATGCAATGATGTGATTGTGTTACATCATTTGAAAGGTAATTTTGTTAGCTTTCAAGTGATATCATAAAGATTTAAAATTAATTAAATTTTCTACCTATATTTAGGGATTTATTGCAATAGGTCGAAATTGTGGACGTTTAAATAAATAGGTAGTAATATGAAAAGATAAAATTTTTATTTACAATTTATGTTATTTACCCCTCAATATGTTTTACATTGACCGAATGAGTTTCCTGATGGAATCCTGTGGGAATTCCTGCCACTCTTCGACGAAAAATGATATAAATAATCTTTACTAACCGTTTTGCGTGAATGTGACGCATATTAACCCCAAACTTGTTCTTTATTATTTTATTGTGTTGTTATATTTCTTTGCGTCATGTTTATCGCAAATAAACCTATTTTCTTTCTTTCTTAAAACAGTTTTCAGGTCTTCTATCGACGCCGAGATCATCCTCGTACCCGCCTTTTCAGCTCGTTCCACATGTACGGTATGTTCAATCGGATTCAAGTCAGGACTGAGAGCCGGTCAGTCTAGTACTGTCTAGTCACTGCAGCAGTGTGACAGCGGGCATTATCGTGCATTAGCAGGGAATCTTCGCCAATAAACGGCGTAGGGGAGCATGCATATCCTAGCAGAATGTCGCTGATGTATCTTTCGGCGGTTATCCCGCTCCTAATATCAGCTCCATTTTTACTTCAATAGAAATCTCCGACCACATCATACAAGATGGGGGTGGAGGGGATGGGGGGTTAGAGGATCATACCATATATGCCACCACTGTTTCCGCAAAATAGCATTGTGCTAATTTCTTCCCCGGTCTCCTATAGACTCTCGGTCGACGGTCACTACCATGCAGGCACATCCTGGTTTCGTCCGAGAACAGAACTCGGGGGGGAACTCTATCCCAATCTAAGTGATCGCGAACAAACGAAAACCGGGCTTGTCGGTGGGCTGGAGACAATTTGGGTCCCGTGGCTAGTCTTTTTGTGGTCAAGTTCGCTACTTCGAGTCTTCGCCTCACTGTCCACTCGCCCTCGAACTTCTCCGAGTTGTTGCTGGACGTCCACGCCGCGGCGTGGACGGCAAAACGGCCGAAATCGATATCTGACCGGCGGGCCGGTCAGATATCGATTTCGGCCGTTTTGCGTGAATGTGACGCATATTTTCCCCCATACTTGTTTTTTTATTATTTTATTTTGTTGCGATATTTCTTTGCGTGATGTTTATCGCAAATAAACGTATTTTCATTCTTCTTCTTCTTTCTATTTCGTAGATAAGAGGTGACAATAAATCGGTCATCGCTCACTTCAGTGAGCACTTCGGTGCATCGCTGCCGTCCAGATGCTGGTCTCCGGACTAATTTTCCAGTCTTCCTGAATCTATTGTATTATAATACTTTCGAGACAAGACTGGCTCAGATGAAGCTGTCAGCGATAGTACGCTGAGACAACCCTTGCTGGATTAGGATGACGACTTGAGCGGTTTCTATAGGTGTGGTTTCCATTTTCTTTTAGCTTCAGTGTTCTCAGTGACGTGAAACATTGAACTGATGACCAATTTTCATAAACGCCCACTTATTATAGGGTTTCAGGACTACCAATATTATGTTGCATAGAAATTGTAAAAAAAATGTTTTGAGCAACGCGCGATGAGGTGATTCCAGTTTATTGCTCGCGAGTATAGATATTTATATGTACAAGTAGCGTAATTACTATAGTAATTGGCAACGCAATAGTTACTGGCCACTCATAAAATAATCAAGTTTTGTGGAGGGGCTTTCATTTTTAGAATGGTTTATCTATAACATTAAAATTTAGTCATTGTTTCATTCAAATCGGTCCCTATCAGAAGAAAGTTGGTTAGTGATTGACGAAGTTTCTATGGTATCTTACGAGAACTTACGAATAATTAATTTGCGGCTGCAGGAGTTTAAATAAAAACCGGTCAAGAGCGATTCGGACTCGTGCACCGAGGGTTCCGTACCATAAAAGAAGTGTGCTATTTAGAGACGTCGTTTTATTTTTCCTGTAATCTTTACATAAACATCTAGCACACAGAATAATTTGAGATTTTTCTCTATGCAAATTTCGGAGATAAGGGGGGGGGGGGGGCGGAACCGTATTTTTATTACGTTTTTCATCAAAAGTCGAAAACAATGCGAAAAATTAAAAATATTTGAGAATGTGCAAACAACGCACTTTCATATGATACCCCACATGACCTAGGGGCTACTAGGTCACTTCGAACAGTCCCTGTTGCAAAAAATATATATACATTTTATTTCTTTCTTATTTGCAAAATAGTTGGGCAAACGTCATCTAAAACTATTCCAAAATTCAAGTTGATAGCATTACTAGTTCTTGAGATATCCAGCTGTGACTGTGTGTGTGGGGGCTCATTTTTACCATTTTGGTACGGAACCCTACAAAAGGTAGAAACAAAGAGAAGAAGCAAGCTCATCAATGAAAAGCACAAATAATAAATTTGTTGTGCTTTACATTAATGCTTGCTTGCATTACCTTGTTTCTACCTCTTTTTTATGAGTGGCCAGTTACTACAGAGCGTGGCCAATTACTAGAGCAGTTACCCTACTTGTACATACATTGTACAAGCTTAGATTATAAAGTAATTTAAGTGTACAAGCTTCTGCCTGTGACTTCGTTCGCGTGGAAGTCGTAAGATACTCAATATACTAAAATAACATCTATATAAATAAAAATCAATCGCCGAATGTATGTATGTACGTGCATCACTTCAGAACGGTTGCACCTATTTGGCTAATTCTTTTTTTGTTGTGTTTGTAATTGTCTGGACAAGTTTGTATGAAAGAAAATGTTTGAAAAGTTGCCGGGAAAACTGGAAAATTCGGGAAAACTGAAAGTGCAATTATTTCTATGGGATTTTTTTTATGAATTATTGAAATTTTGACAGGACAACGTTTTTAGGGTCAGCTAGTATTTTATAAAACTCCCTCGGCCGCCGCCTGACCCACCGCATCGTATCGTATCGACCGCCCACGCTATTCGTTTTTGCTTAGCGTTCTTTCTGACTTTGTTTCTTTTTGCTCGGCTCCTAGAGGTCGTAGCGTTATGTTAAATAGCCTATAGTGCCCATACCATATACATATAATAAAGAAGAAATTTATATTTGCTGAATTTTGCTGTCCTTTGACCTGATTTCGGAAATCACATCAAAAGACAGCAAATCTAACTTAGAGAGATGTATTGATGATTTTTATAATTATGTAAATACATATTTGATTGTCACGAATCATATTTTGATGAAGATGCAACCTTTTTTTTGTGGATGGGAAATCAATTTTTGGGAAATGAATTTTTTTTTGTGGTGGAGCGGAAGGGCGTGTCAGACTTTTACTGACTAAAACCCACCCGTGTTCCTTCAGTTGCCTATGCCAGGGCCACGGTATCTTTTTCAAACAACCCGCGACCCCAGCAGCATCGGCCCTATTGGACCCCATCTTTTGCTGACATCTCTTTGAGGCGCGCGTGGAACACAACGCGCCGTCGACCCGGGCCTGGTCCTCACCGGACGGCGAGCTACCCACTACTCACCGTCCGCAAGCCCGCGCCTACGGTGGCCGGGAATCGGCTATCGATTCCCGCCGCCCAGGGCCTCTCCTGCGGCGACTGAGGGCGTGAGGCTGCCTCTCCCTCACGCGTTCCGCCTCCTCCTTCGCGAGCATTACCGCTTCGCAGAAGGAGGTGACGGCGTCCCATGCACTCTCGCTCCGCACCATGGCCTGGACCAGGCTCGGACGTGAGAGATCGCCGCCGCCGATCGCCTCCGTGAGAACACGGCGGTGCTCTGCCCAAGCCGGGCAGACCTCCACTGTATGCTCCACCGTGTCCTCTGGGCGATCCACACAATCAAGATGCAACCTGAAACTGACCTGCAAAATGCAAAAATACGCAAGAAAATTTGAATTTCGCGGGCTACCACTAGTACTATCCACCTTAAGGCTACTTGTCCACACAAAGTTTCTTAATTTAGGATCAGTTTATCTTTTGCAATTTACGAATTATTTTATCTAAATATAATTTTTATTTAATTTCGGATCAGTTTATCTTTTGCAATTTACGAATTATTTTATCTAAATATAATTTTTATTTAATTTCGGATCAGTTTATCTTTTGCAATTTACGAATTATTTTATCTAAATATAATTTTTATAATTACTCACCACTAGCCCTACCCGTGTGTTAAATTAATGTCGCCATTGTTTAAATTATTGTCGCCACGTTGTATACTAGGTACACTCCCACATTTCCTCATGTAATAGACGGCGAGCCTATTGCCATTAACTGGGCACAAATCCAGGCTCCGGGGTGCTACTGAGAAATACCAGATAAAGGACCCAATAAGTAAAAAATAATATCTCATGATTATTAGGGTTCCATACGAAAATGGTAAAAAGGAACCCTTATGGTGCGACTCAGTCCGTATGTCTGTCTGTCACAGCTGGATAGATATCTTGAGATCAAGAACCACTAATGCTATCAACATGAAATTTGGAATAGTTTTAGATGACGTTTGCCTAACTATTTTTCAAATAAGATTTTTTTTTTTTTTTACAGCAGCGAATGAAAGGGGTCTTAAAAATTCGAAGTGGGGCTGCTACTAGAGCATGTGGGGTATAATATGAAAGAGCGCTGTTTGCACATTCTCAAACATTTTTTCTTTTTTTTAGGCCGCATTGTTTTCGACTTTTGATGAAAAATGTAAAAAAAAATACCGCCCCCCTCGTATCTCCGAAGTTTGCATAGAGAAAAATCTGAAATTATTCTGTGTGATAGAAAGTTATGTAAATATTACAGGAAAGATAAAACAATGTCTGTAAATAGCTAGTTTTTTAATATACAATATTACGTATTGTACGGAACCCTCGGTGCGCGAGTCCGACTCACTCTTGACCGGTTTTATTTTTAGATTAGGTTGTTGACCTATGTCTATAGAGAATTAAGCCCAGGCCCTACTGCCTCTGGTAACGAAGCTAAGTTTGTTTAGCTTCTCTCATGTAGCTAGAACCGCGTGTTTGCATACGGTGGTCCACATCGCAAACTAAGAGCCCAAGTATGAAAAGACGCAATATTAGCTACATGAGCGAAGCTAAATAAACTTGGCTTCGTTCATATTGGGGCCTACGCTTTAATCGTTTCAAATTCATACTCGTTTAGTTTACTTATCTCTTGTTGGTAAGGAATCGATTTTCGATGTTTAAATAGGTACTTTTCAGGATATAGTTTAATTGCAAAAACGTAAGGAAATATTGAACTCACTGGAAAACGAATTTTTCCTGCTACTACGCGAATAATTCGCGTAATTAAAATAATTCGATTGAGTATATTGGAACCGTTGGAACACGACATTGTTCCTCAACGTACTCCGAAGGGCCCGAACGAACCCGAAGCACTCGGGGTACAGTCAACCTCAATAAGATGTAGCTAACTACTATTAAATACTACTAATACGTGGAAATGGTACGATAGGTAATGCATGGGACATTTTTACGCATACCTAATTATCTTTCATGTTAAGGCGACGATAACAGAATTTTAAACTTTTTTAATAATTTTAAACTGAAGATCACGTCTAAACGAGTAGTGTTAATGATTTGGAAAAAGTATATGTTAAATTAGAGCATTATCTTAATAACTTAATATGTGAATATTTTATATTATGTTTATATTACATAGTGTAATTAATTTGTAAAGTTAAGTCTAACACGGATGAAAAACTGAGAATCGCGCAAAAACTATCAAGTGTATTTTTATGAAACCTCGCCATTTTAAAGATAATTTAATTATTCATTATTTAGTATACGTGTTTTAATATAATACCTTTTGTTTTATGTATAATAAATTAATAATGCGTCTAATTTGGGTCAGTACTCCTTGACGAGCGAGCCCACAGGCGAGTCCTATTACTGGCTGGAGATACGACAAGTTGCGTGAGCTTCAGCACAGAACTCGCAAGCTAACACTCGAAGGCCGTTGACGTAATTATGTCTGCGTCTTAATACACGGACAACTTGACAAGGATCCATTTTATTGTCGAAAACCATTTTATCTATTGTATCAATGTAACCTACCCAAAAAAAATGCAATATACTCGTACAGTATTAAGTTTTCTAGCAAAACATTGTTAAAATATTATGCAACTTGAAAGTTTGTAGACAATAAAATGAATCGTTGTCCGCGTATTTGAGGCTAACCGAAGTTACCCGACGGTCTCCGAAGCAGTTGCTCCCTGAATATTCACCTACTTCGGGCACGACGACTCCAAACTGCTCCAGCAGTAATTTACTTCAATTATTTTGATAATCCGCGATAACATCGAAGTAAGATCGCAATGCGTTTGTGATTATTGGGGACAAGTTCTAGTGAGGTACGTATACTTGGAATGCATTCAAAGGGCCACAACGAGCGGCGATACCTAAGTGCGCTTGTCGGTACGTATCGTATCGACGATAACCGACACCCAGATCGAATACAGTGCCCCTGACTAAACCATGCCCCCATATGTTGGCATGTCCAAAGTGTCCATAGACCTGCACTTCTGAGGTCCTAATAAACGCCACTGATGCCGTGATTGGCATGGCCAATTACTGGGCCCAACTCATTTAATAATTTATCATCGAATCAAAATGAAGAAGATCGTGGACATCCATAAAATGTATGGAAATACGTGTATCGTGGATGGAAATTTAAAAGCGTCTTCAATATTTCCATACAGTTTACTTCCCGTGGACGTCCGACATAATAATTATCATCACGTTAGAAATTATAAAAGTGCACAATACTTTTATTATATACTCAAGGGTATTAATGAGACCATCATTTTGAAGAACTTTTACTATGGGACCAAACCTGAAATTGCGAAAAAAAACAGCAGTTTTGACGAGTTTTGCGAACATAAACGTATGGGACAGCCGATTTTGTTTTTCGCGATTTCAGGTTTGGTTCCGTAGTAAAAGTTGTTCAAAATGATGGTCTCATTAATACTCTAGAGTTATGGTATAAAAAATAAATAATAATAATAATAAAAAAACAAAAAACCCGCCTGCACAAACACATAACTGAAAAGAGAAAAACAAGCATTACCTACAATTGTGTTGCGTAATGTACCTAAATTATTATGCGCAGTGTTATATAGAATCATTTTTTTTAACTGAACAGACAGCTGTGCTGCTGGGGAGTTTGTTGCGCCACTTCTTCTCCCCAGCTAAAGCACTAGGAAGTGGTGAAGGGCGGGCGTTTTGGGGGACTGTCTTATGTAATTTTAACGTTCAAAAAGTGCTGATTCTCAGCCTAGTTTGAATAAATGACTTTTGATATTGATTTTGATTTTGAATTTATTGAATTTTGGTACCGCAGGCGGGGACAAACCAATAACCTAAAATATGGTGTATATTTTGTACCGCCTGCGATACCAAAATTGTATAAATTATAGGTAATGCTTGTTTGTCTCTTTTCAGTTGTGTTTGTGCAGGTGGGTTTTTTGTTTATTAATTTTTTTTTATTTCAATATTTTTAGTTTTATTATTATATACCTATATTTATATTATATACTTACACAATTTAAAAATGATTGGGCTACGGATATTTATCAATTATTGAATTAACCAACTTTTATATATATATTTTAGTAATCCCCTTTTAGTTTCCTTTATTTTGATACCCTACTCGATACGTTTCGTTATTTTTTTTAACGTATCACTATTTCGCGCCAAAAATCCTCCAATTTGTTTTATTTTCAAACACTTATCTAAAGACACTTGGGTTTTAAGACGAACATAACGATACCTTAACTGTCGAAATCCATCCATCCTTTTGGAAGATACGAGGTAATAAAGAAATCTACAAATAAGTAAACAAGATTCGCGCGAAAAACATACCCCTGCCTTGGCAGTCGGGTAAAAAAAACACGTTGTACAACATTTCAACAAGAACTCGAGGCTTTTCGTAAGTAAATCCTTCATCAGGTCATTCATTCTGGCCCATAATAATACCTCAGCTCAATTTCACTATCTGGCTCGCACAATACTGCTCGCGGACTGAGTCAGAGCGAGACTCAGAGTGGGGTGTGCTGGTCGCTGGGTGACAGGGAGCACCGATAGTTTATGTAATTTCTTTTTACATTAAAAATAATGTAATGTAATTAAAAAAAAAACAGTATCTGATTTATATTCAGTTCAGTTATTATGCAAAGTTTCATGATCTAGTATTTTTTTAATGCGGTTTATTTTATGGTTTGGAGGTAAATTTGTATTTTTTTTTCTTCAAAGTTTTTTTTCTGTAAAGTATGGTCACCGTAATGCGACTCCTGCAACCTAAATCTAGATTACACACTATTTCACACTTTTTCAGTTGCTTTATTACGCGTCATTACTAGCCTTCACTTTGTAACGAAGTTTTAATGATAGGCCTGTGCTGTGTTGAAATAATATAAATCATACTGTAAGAGTTATGACGTTGACTATTTGATACCACCTATGTGCTAAGTAATTTGTAGGTACAGACGCCAGCAGGGCCAGCTATCCGAAACTGTCAAATTTTCCCAGTCAACCTTGAACCTAATGCTTTAGCGATAAAGTTGAAAATCTATTAAAGAAATTTGACAGATTGTAGTATCTTGATGTGCTGGCGTCTCTACTTTCAAGCCTTGTGGAATAACGCGCAAGTGCTAGTCACCGCTTGTGATATGTGAGCGGTCTGAAAATCAGTCTGACAATCTTGTCAATCGCTTCCTCCCCCGTCTCACCGACCACTCATATACCTACCTCAGTCGGTGACTAGCACTTGCGCGCGCACTATACAGGGTGTAAGTGTAAACAGTGGCAATCTGTTAAGGGGTGATTGTACTCATCATTATGAACAACTGTTACTATGGGACCAAACATGAAATCGCGAATAAAAATCTGCTGTTCAATACATTTATGTTCGCAAATTCGTCAAAATGTAGGGAACAGCTGATTTTTTTTCGTGATTTCAGGTTTATAGTAAAACTAGTTAATAATGATGAGTACAATGACCCCTTAAAAGGTTGACACTGTTTACACTTACAACCTGTATAGGTCATAATCAAGTCTGACTATAATATTCTAGTCATACTAGTTGGGAGTGTCGGGAAACAGTATTATGTTCGTGCAATTTATTAGGTAGGTACTTGTTACATGGAATTTAGCAACTTGTATTAAAACCATGTAGCTAATATTGAAAAATCGGATGCCTTTACATTTTAAAGTTGCTTTTTACTGATACATCGAAACAACCCTGCCCCTATGCTCCTTGCTTTTACTTGTCATAATTGCAGCTTGCAAGCAAAATTTTATTTAAAATTGGAAAGCCTAGCGTTTGTCGATGGTACCTATGCTCCACTTGTGTTAATAATCATGAGTAGACTCCGCATGCAGTTAAATAATCTAATTATAACTTTTAATTTTATCCACAGAGTGTCGAACCCCCCCCCCCCCCCCATAGGTCCATTACTCGATAGTAATCGCGTAAGTATAGCGTTCGACGGGTTAATTCAACAAAGACTAATTGATAAAGAATAATTTTTAAACAGCGCGATACAGCAACAGTCAATCCGCCTAGCCTAACTACTTATGTTGGGGTCGGCTTCCAGTTCAACCAGATGCAACTGAATACCAGTATTATACATGGAGCGACGGCCTGTCTGGTAAAACTGGTTGTCAGACTTTCGGGCTTCTGATAACCCATAACGACTATCAAAAGATCCACGAATAACAGCCATTACCAACGGCTTAACGTGCTTTCTGAGGAACGGAGAAGTCTCGGTGTGTAAAGATGGTCACCCATCCACGGAAAAGCCCCGGCAAGAGTAGCTTGACCTGGCGGATCGACCCGTACGGCTGTTATTACTTAGTCACGAGTTCCTCAAGCAACAGAAAGAGAATACTTCAAACAGAAAGAGAATACTTATATGACGACGAAGAGACAGATGGTAAGTTTCAGCAAGAAAAAAACCAAAGTCTAATAAACATCGTTAAACAGAAGCAAACCCGTACATTCAATTATCTAGTTCAGCAGGAAAGCTTAGCACAAAAAGCTTTTGCATAGGCATTACATTGACCGACTCACCAGCATGACACACTTTACACTTAGTAAAATAATCAAAACACGCAAAAACAACAGTGTGGCATCACAACCTGCTGACCGGGTTACCCCCCATGAGACCCCTCACCACTCCCCATCCCCTCTCTAGCCAACCGCGGGGACACCTTACTTCTATTTGACCACAGCAAGGGTTAGGCAGAAGTGTACGTATTAGATAATCGATGTATTTCGCTAGTATGTTATAGTCTCATGTAATAGGGGAGAGTCTATTATACAAGGTGTAACTTAAATATCTGATCTTAATGATCTGATAATAAACAACTTGTACTATGGGACCAAACCAATCGCGAAAAAAAAAATCAGCTGTACAACCATTTTGACGAGTTATGCGAACATAAATGTAGGGAACAGCTGATTTTTTTTTTTTGCGATTTCAGGTTTGGTCCCATAGTTCAAGTTATTCATAATGATGAATAGACTGACCCCTTAAGAGGTTGCACGTATTGCCTTAGAATAAGCATAATCAGCTTATAATATTCCCACTGCTGGGACACAGGTGACGACAGACTGTGAGAGAATCCACCACGCGAGCCCAGAGCACATGTCACCAATGTCTTCAATTTTTTGGTTCTAGAACATGACGGTTTCCTCGCGATGTTCTCCTTCGCCGTTTTATGAGCAGTGGTTATGAAATATTTTACTTAAGGCGATACGTAAAAAGCTAACTGAGCGGTAATAAGAAAGTGACAGAGTCAATTACATCCACATGCGAAAAAGAGAGCGCAATAAAAGCGCCAAACCAAATAAAAATTGTTTAAAAATAAATTAAGCTATCTATAAAAAATATGTTCAGCCAGAGTTTTCAATTACCTATTACGCACATTTTGAATGCAATTTTGCAACGAAATTATTTAGGATTTTAAAATTACAGAAAAAAAATATAAAAAAGTAGAGGTATTTTCGGAATTAAATTCTATCGAGGAATTTTAACCCAATCATGTTATCTTTCAGTCAGAGTATTGATCAAATAGTCAATAAATATATATCCAAAAATTAAATCTATACATTCTGTAATAGTGAAATAATGGTTACGAAAAAGCCCCCAACTTATTTTGGTATCGCCTTAAAGGAGAATGCCCGCCCGGGTTCGAACCTACAATCTCCGTAATACCGGAGCTCAAATTCACTTGCGGATTGAATGACAGCGAGACTGATTGCGATGCTGGGCGGCACGGAGTGCTGATAGTTTAAGTAATTTCTTTTTAAAGTGAAAATAATGGTACATGGTAATTAAAAAAAAAAACATAGAAGGAACTTTATAATTAGTTCAGTTATTAGGCAAAGTTTCATCATCTTATTTGAAGTATTTTTTAATACTATCGGTTTATTGTTAGGTTTGGAGGTAACTTTGTAATTTTATGACCGGCGTGGGAGTCGGTGGGTGCTAGCGCTGAAGGAACGCAATGTTCTCAACTGCAGTACCTATTATACAGGGTGATTTTTAAAACATGCGACAAAATTTAAGGGGGTGTTCTACCCATCAATATGAACAACTTTTACTATGGGACCAACTAAGAATTCGCAAAAAAAAAAATTACCTTCCCATGTAAAAGCACATACCCGATTGGACCATTTTGTATAAAAAGGTCGAAATTTTTCACCCTGTATTTACATAAACTTTGAAAATATTCAATAATCTTATTTATCTAATTTTAATTGTCATTTGTATGTACTTCCACTGCATGATGCACCGGTCGACGTCATTACGTCAACGCCGGCTGTCGCTGAAAACCAGCGCTGAGGCTCTGTCTCTTATGGGGTCGCGGCATTATGCTGAGCGACGGCCGTTTTGCGTGAATGTGACGCATATTTTCCCCAAACTTGTTTTAATTATTTTATTTTGTTATTTTATTTCTTTGCGCCATGTTTATCGCAAATAAACGTATTTTCTTTCTTTCTTTTTTCTTTCTATTCTGTCGAGAAAATATGGAATCGTACTTTCGTCAAACATGGTTAGGTTAGCGTACTGTCCTACTCTCTAAAAACGTAAAGAAACGGCGGTATGGCGTTTGTTTGACACTGTCATCTGGCAAACTAACTAGGCGACTTCTACGCCTGGACAGGAATGGCCTGCGCCTGGTGACGGGGACCATCACAGGACACTGCTCGCTATTCAAACACCTTTACACAATGGGCATAACGGACAGCCCTCTGTGCAGAGCTTGCATGGAGGCTGAGGAAACCGTTGCGCATGTGCTCTTCGAATGCACAGGCGTTACACAGATAAGAATGGAAACCCTCGGGGCACCAAGATCTTTCACGGATGTTCTGAACAGACCAGAAGGTGTGATTAACTTCTGGAGGGAGGTGGGCTGGTTGGAATAACCACCGACGGCCGCCATGGCTCACGCACAATGGTCCACTTGAAGGATTAAGTGCGGAAACCAAACCCGATAACATAACAACACTGTCATCATCAGACTTATTAAATTCTTTATTTATCTTTTGTAACTTCCAAGAGTAGCTACTTGAATTTTGCCAAGACCATCAGTTCCAGCAAAGAGTTCCAGATATTTATTAATAGGCACATGAGCATTGACAAGTCGCTACGTCAAAAATATAAGTCACAAGCAAAAATCTAATATATCTTACCTGAATTAAAACATGCCAATCATCAAAGACGCTGTTCTTTCGAGAGTAGAATTTGTGCTGTTGAATTATTGTAATACGTTTGTTCAGTTGATGTAAAATAATCTTGAAACGAACAGAAACACGGCGTGTCAAATAACTTCTGTCAATTTTGGAACATTTTTATTTGGTTTGTCAATTTTTTTTTTTCTATAGGTAGGCGTTGTTGAAAATTTACATCCAGCCAGCAGTGTAATTGTTTTAAGAATGTAAAGCTAGTTCTTAATGCTCTTATGATTCTTAAGATTCTTATGATAAACTTCATTCAAGTTATGATGACTCGACAACTAAGCACAAAGTAAAGTACTTTTTAGGGTTCCGTACCCAAAGGTGCCCCATCCCTCGGTCTGTCTGTCAGCGGGCTGTATTTCATTAATCGTAACAGGTAGGCAGTTGAAATTTTCACATATTGTGTATTATTTCTATTACCACTATAACAACAAATAATAAAAATAAAATAAAGTTACAAATAAAACGGGGGTCCCCATACAATAAACTTTTGATTTTGGATTTTTTTTCTTATCCAGGTACCTATGTTGGGTATCATTGTCTAGAAACTATAGAGTACAAATATATTTTTTTTTCTTTAAAAATGAAGAATTAGGGGGCCGCGAAAGTTGTCAGTTTTAGACATTTTTGTACGAGCTCTATCGCAACAACTAAACAAGTTAGGGATTTGAAACTTCTGTATATCATGTACCGGGTTATCCTTGTTTTATCAAAAAGAAAATGACAAATTATCACTTCCCAAACAATTATCCGCATAATTTCATTTGCCAAATCATTACTTAGCAAATAAACTCTTCACAAATAATTGTAAAGCAAACCTAATGTTTGGCAAGTGAACTTTTAAACAATAACTTGCTTACCAACTAGTACTTTTACCAATTTTAATGTAGTCAAATATTTCAGTTCGTATTACATATTTTATGCAAAATAAAATAAGCCTAATAAACCAACCAACCGCCAAAACGCACGCCAAGGAAGCATGCAGCACAAGAACATCAACATTAAATTTTAACAATCGCTAAAATAACTTTGTATTGTGATGATGTTTTCCTTCACCGTTTTGAGAGCAGTGGTGATAGGATAAATTACTCCGAACACACGACGTTACCTCGGTAGGTGAGGGCCCATACCACTCGGCCATTACTGATCACTGGGCCACCACTGCTCACTGTGGCACCACTGCTCACTGTGGCACCACTGCTCACTGTGGCACCACTGCTCACTGTGGCACCACTGCTCACTGTGGCACCACTGCTCACTGTGGCACCACTGCTCACTGTGGCACCACTGCTCACTGTGACACCACTGCTCACTGTGGCACCACTGCTCACTGTGGCACCACTGCTCACTGTGGCACCACTGCTCACTGTGACCCCACTGCTCACTGTGGCACCACTGCTCACTGTGGCACCAGTGCTCACTGTGGCACCACTGCTCACTGTGGCACCACTGCTCACTGTGGCACCACTGCTCACTGTGGCACCACTGCTCACTGTGACCCCACTGCTCACTGTGGCACCACTGCTCACTGTGGCACCACTGCTCTCTGTGGCACCACTGCTCACTGTGGCACCACTGCTCACTGTGGCACCACTGCTCACTGTGGCACCACTGCTCACTGTGGCACCACTGCTCACTGTGGCACCACTGCTCACTGTGGCACCACTGCTCACTGTGGCACCACTGCTCACTGTGGCACCACTGCTCACTGTGGCACCACTGCTCACTGTGACCCCACTGCTCACTAGGGCACCACTGCTCACTGTGGCACCACTGCTCACTAGGGCACCACTGCTCACTGGGCACCACTGCTCACTAGGGCACCACTGCTCACTGTGGCACCACTGCTCACTAGGGCACCACTGCTCACTGTGGCACCACTGCTCACTAGGGCACCACTGCTCACTGGGCACCACTGCTCACTGTGGCACCACTGCTCACTAGGGCACCACTGCTCACTGTGGCACCACTACTCACTAGGGCACCACTGCTCACTGGGGCACCCATTGCGTGTGTCATGAACCCGGATTTTAAAACATGTAGTGCATCACATATTTTTGCATTATCATTAGATTGTGTTGTGTTGCTACAATTCTTCAAACACCTACAGCATGACAGGATAATTTCAAAGGCTCAATCTGTTAAGCCATTAAAAAAACCATTTACCAAACCGGGCACTAATGCCCGTCACCAACCCTAAATATTATTGCACTGTTGGATTTTCAACTCTCGGCGCTGACTCCTAGGAGAAAATCCAACAGTCAGGGATTCGTTTAAGTGTCACTTAGGACATAGTCACTTCATTTTACTCAAATGGTTATTTTATTTTCACACCACCTGCTCACTAATGTCAAAATTTATAATTATGTGGGCAATAACAATGTACAGTTACGAACTTACGAGCCGGGATTGTTGAGCCAATAGCTTATCATCTTAACTTGGTCGTGTTACACGAAAGCCGCCCGTTTTTCGTTATTGAAATGACACTTGCACGGACGATATTCGTGTAACACGACCAAGTTAAGATGATAAGCTAGGCTCAACAATCCCGGTTCGTGACTGTACTAAACAGTATAGCCCGCTGGTCCATAATGCGATTTCAATTTGGCATCCCTCTCTGCACTCGGGTATTTTTAATTCGAGTTTGATACCTAGTTACTCAGAAATAGATTTCAGATTAAAGAAGCTAGAAGCTAGGAGTGAAGTTTTAGGCAGAATATAATTATAGTCTACTTTGGTTTAGGCATATGGTTGTGTTTTCCTTTTGTAACATTTCGTTTGGTAAGAGAAATATTTTTGTCAAAATGAGCAATGAATTTGTGGTTGAGATTTACGAACGTTCGGGATCGCCCGTGACAAAACAGACTGCTTTATCCCCTTTCTGAATAATCCACTAAGTATTAAGCCCACTTTCCACTATGGGATATAAGTTACAATATATATATCATAGTGGAAAGTGGGCTTTAAGGCTTGTCCTCCCGTAAAAGCGCAGTCACTGTCGGACTGCATAGAAAACAAAAAGAAGAACGCTGGTAATTTATTGCAAAATATGAAGCAATTATTTATATACAACAAATCTATTGATTGGACTAAAAAAGTTATGACATGAAATCATTCTTTATTATTTTGCAGAGAACTGTATAATAGGTTGGGGAAAAAGTTTCTTCGCATTTTTTAAGAAAATTCAAAACATTTTTTAATATAGTTTATTTACATTTAACTTAAGTATGTAGGTACCATTTTGTTCGATAACTTTTTGCCATCTTGTAGGTAGGGACATGATCCCATTGCTATAGAAATTTTGGGACTTCTGGTCAAAATACCGCGACAAGTGGTTTTGGCAGTCCTCTCGTGATGTTAACCTGACACTGCCTAAAGAATTCTGAAGAGACCGAAACAGGTGGAAATCTGAAGGTGCAAGGTCAGGACTATACGGCGGATGCATTAACACCTCCCAGCCAAACTCTCTTAATTTTTGCTGAGTGGCTAAAGATGTGTGAGGTCTAGCGTTATCATGATGGAAAACCACACCCCTTCTGTTGATTAATTCCGGCCGCTTTCTCTCAACTTCTTGCTTTAATCTCATCAGTTGTTCGCAGTAGAGGTCCTGCCTGGTGGTAACAGCTCATAATGAATAATGCCCTTCCAATCCCACCACACACACAGCATCACCTTATTGCGAGTTAACCCGGGTTTCGCCACAGTCTGTGAAGCCTGACCGGCCTTTGACCACGACCGTTTTCGCACGTTCTTGTCATACGTGATCCACTTTTCATCACCAGTTATCAGCTTCTTCAAAAATGGTTCGGTTTCATTACGTCGTAATAAAGAATCACAAATGAGTACACGGTTCATTAGGTTTCTTTCAGTGAGCTCGTGAGGTACCCAAATGTCGAGCTTTTTTGTGTACCCAGTTTTTTTCAAATACGCCAAAACTGTTTTGTGGTCAATTTCCAGTTCTTCAGCTACGTCGTAACTACTGATATGCCGATCTTGCTCCACTTTTTCAAAAATGGCATCCATTTTATCCGTAATAGGGCGACCAGAGCGACGTGCATCTTTGATATCAAAATTTCCGGATTGAAAACGCTTAAACCAAATTTGTGCTACTCTCACAGACACTACACTAGGTCCATAAACATCGCAAATTTTTTTCGCGGCTTGCGTTGCATATTTACCTTTTTTGTAGTAAAATTTTAAAATGTATCGAATTTCTTCATTAGATTCACTCATCTTGACGGTACGAAAAACAAATAAAAATCACACATTTTCCTAATTTGAATTTGGAATTATGTTCTTTAAAATTTAAACTTTCAATGATACCAAAACCAGCCGGATACAAATAGTATAGCCAAAGAGATTTTATTTATTATAAGTTCATACATACTATAATGCGAAAAGACTTTTTCCCCAACCTAATATATAAAATTAGGTACCTCTCTTAATGTAAATTGTAGGAGTTAAATAGTAAAAACTAGAAAAAATATGTCTGGATTTAATTTTATTTTTCATTATCTCTGTGAACTAAAATAGATTTGAGGACAAATGAAATCACTTAAGTTTTATTGTAGATAACTTACTGTGTATTTTTCCTATCAAAAAGATGCTATAGTTACTCGTACTGTAAAATATGATATAGGTACCTTATACTTAGACAATAAGTTAAGATCATAAAAAAACAGCCATTTGCGTGTCGGGCCACGCACAATAAAGGGTTCCGTAGTTGGGATGAATTTATCCCAAGAATAAACTTAACATTGTAGTTAAAAACATGTACGGTACCCTAACAAGTACCCACATTTACAAAACTTGAAACGAAAACACATAAAAATGAGAAAGCTTAGTTTTGTTACATTTAGACAACATCAAGCTTTGTGTATAAATGGTCAGTGCAGAACAGATGTTGCACAAATAAAAAAAAAACAATGTTCTCTCCAAAAACAAAGGAAGGGCACCACACGTGTTGGTCTCAATAAAGAAAGTTTTTGTTTTATGACTAGTGGGAGCAGTTTTGGAGACATTGAGGTCTAATTCAGATAGCTAAAATATGACACGCGTTGTCGAATCGCGGGCCTAGACGTCATGGTATTTACGTACAACCGAGCACATGAGTGCGTTTTTGCAGCAGTTTATGACACAGGACAGCATAATTTCGCAATTATTATTTTATCAAAACAACTTCATGCGCTCTCTCTCACCGGCGGCAGATTATCGAGCGGCCGTCTTTATATGACCGAATCGTCTTCATATTACGTTCCTTACTTTATGAGCGCAATGTTCTGTCTATACTTTTTTATTGATCTGAGCTAATGGCATAACTCATTCATGTTTAGCCTTTCACATTTAGCCAAATTTTAACCATTAGTTACTTTGTTGAACCATTGGTTGAGTTAACTACGGATCAAAAAACCAGCCCTAAGTAATAAGATTCTACAATAAAACAATTAGGTAATCTATATTAATAAAGCTGAAGAGTTTGTTTTCTTTTTTTGTTGGAACGCGTTAAATTCTGGAACTACCACCTGTCGGATTTGAAAAATTCTTTTTGCATTTGGTAGCCCAATTCTTGAGGAAGGCTATAGGCTATTTAATATCACCCTAGGAGCCTTAGGTGCCGAGTAAAAAGAATAAAAATCTGAAATAACGCTAAGCAAAAACAAAGTTAGTAATAGCGCGGGCAGGCAGGATGCGATGAGTCGAGGTGGATCGGGGGAACAAGAATTTGACGCAAGCGAAGTCACTAGTATATTATAAAATAAATAGCCTAGTACTTTAGGACGCGACTGTACCCGTGCGCAGACATCTCCTCCATGGTAGCTCAGCGTCCTTTATATAGGGTGTAAGTGTAAACAGTGGCAAAGTTTTAAGGGGTCCTTGTACTCATCATTATGAACAACTTTTACTATGGGTGCAAACCTGAAATCGCGAAAAAAAAAATCAGCTGTTCAGTACATTTTGACGAATTATGCGAACATAAATGTACAGAACAGCAGATTTTTTTTGCGATTTTAGGTTTGGTCCCATAGTAAAAGTTGTTCATAAAGATGAGTACAAGGACCCCTTAAAACTTTGCCACTGTTTACACTTACAGCCTGTATGTAGGGTTGCCATACGTCCGGAATTTTCCGGACTTGTCCGGTAATATTGGTCTTTGTCCGGAATGCGGAGGGAATCCTAAACCGTCCGGAATTTTTACAATTTAACTAAAGAGTGAAATATTATATTTTTTATAAATCAAATATTTTTATTTCAAATTAAGTAATTATTCATTTTACTGATATTTAGTGTTCCCAGAAATGTTCTTCAACACTTCCCGATCTTTAATAATAGTTTTGTAGAACATTTCGCATCTCAATTCTTCTTTTTAAATTATGTCAGGAATTTTCATCAAATGTCCGGAATTTCCTCCGGAATTTCGATTTTTTGACCTGGCAACCCTACCTGTATGTATGTGACACTGACGACAATGCATTCAATTTGAGAATGACCTGCCCAGCGCGTATATTTTTTGTATAATAGAACTTCAACGCTAAAATGGCGATAATTTATTAGGGCTATGAAGAGAAGTGGCCAATGCTGTGTTGACCTAACTAATAGAGTCAAGTTGGGCCGACGGTTTTATTTTTCATTTACACACTTCAAGTACTTACATAACATTCTGTCGCCCGCTTTTATTTTTGTGTCAATCATGAAGGTAGTTCCCCCAAGGAGACCGTTTTTTGTTCAGTAACACGGGCGTGGCGTTTAAACCAGTAAAAAAAGAATATCATCATCAGTGATCGGATAATCGGGCGCTTATATACCTACCTAAACTTCTTCTCACGAAATAATAATATGGACATTCCTTTCTGAATAAATACCTAAGTAATCCCGGGTTCTCGGGATAGAACAATTTTGTAAAAACAACTACATAAAATTTAATGAAATTATAGCAGTGGTTATTTTGATCTAGTGTCTTTATTTTATTTAATACAAATGGAATATCAATAAAAAATTATAATGTGCACAATGTGGTCAAGTATTGGAAATTGTTTTATCTATCTAAATAACACCTAATGTACCTAAATTATTATGCGCAGTATTATATAGAATCATTTTTTTAACTGAACAGACAGCTGTGCTGCTGGGGAGTTTGTTGCGCCACTTCTTCTCCCCAGCTAAAGCACTAGGAAGTGGTGAAGGGCGGGCGTTTTTGGGGGACTGTCTTATGTAATTTTGACGTTCAAAAAGTGCTGATTCTCAGCCTAGTTTGAATAAATGACTTTTGATTGATTTGATTTGATTGATTGACATTAGTGATCGAATCGACTAATTTATTGTATTTTTAACCGACTTCCAAAAGGAGGTTCTCAATTCGTCTGTATTTTTTTTTGTATGTTTGTTACGCGATTACTCAAAGACCGATTTGGAATTTTTTTGTTTGAAAGGTATACTTCCGAGGTGGTCCCATATAAATTTTATTAACTTTGCTTGGGGAGCTTTTGAGTTAGCTTAAATAATGCGTATATTTCCCACTTATTTTATATGGATGCTGTGATGATGTTTTAATAACTTCCTATCACTGTTATTTACATGGCTATATCTACAATTATTGTGCTCAATTATGTATTCGAATTTGTGTGGGGTAGGTTCCACAACTAAAAAGTGAAAAATAAAAACTTTTTAGCAAAAAATAAAACCGACTTCTAAAACAAAACACTACAAAGTGAAAAATAACTTTAATTTCGGAAGTCGATGGCAAAAAACGAAAATAGAAAACTAAAGACACCGACTTCCGAAATTAAAGTTATTTTTCACTTTGTTGTGTTTTGTTTTATATACGAACAGAAGGGATTCTGGAAGGCATGGCCGTATTATTCTTTCGTGGGAATAAAAGTGAAGTTTAGGTATATTAACGCCCGATTATCAGATCAGTGATCATCATCATCATCATTCTCCTCACTCCTGCCCTTATCACAATTTATTTGGTCATTCGGCATAGAGGAAAGTAATGCTGTCATTCTTATTGAAGTTTGTCGAGACTGAATGTGTCCCTGAGGTTTATTTTTTAAATAATCGTGCTAAAGAAACTAAACGGAGAAAAATATCCAAAAGGACCGATTCAAACTCAAAAGTACTCGAACAATGATACTCGTATAAAATTGTACATTTATTAACAGTTCATACAAACGCTTGGGTATCGTAATAAACTCAATTGGACTGCATGGCGCTCCTTAATTGACTATAATAGACCAACCAATAAGCTGACAGTTTAAAACGTCACACCAACGTGTCATGGCGGACCAACATTGGCATTTGTATGACATACATTGGTGCATTAACACTGATGCAATATTAGAAATGTTTGACGAAGAAGCAACGGATGATACAGTAGGGCCAATGCTGGTGGAGACTCATAGAAGTCATGATGATGAAGGAACTTTTCCATTTGATACTGTAATGTGGAGTCTTCAATAGATATTGATACTGAAGTTGACCTCTTTATGTGTGATTTTTTTAATGCAAGATTTCTTGATACAAATGTACAGACGCCAGCACATCAAGCTAAATTTATTTAATAGATTTTCAACTTTATCGCTAAAGCATTAGGTTGTAGGTTGATTGGGAAAATTTTACAGTTTCGGGTAGCTTGACCTGCTGGCGTCAGAATCCACTTCTACTGCATCTACTATCACACTTTTCTCTATATACACACACACACACACACCCACAACGTCACGCCTGTAATCCCCGAAGGGTTAGACTGGGATCTACCTATAGGTAATACACCCACATATTGTCGTATATTTAACCGGACACAAATCCCAACTCCAGGCTGCTACTGAGAAATTCCACATACAACAAGTGTAAAATTTGTTTTTAAATACAAGCTTTTATTAGTCTGGATATCATCTAGGACCAAAGTCCTTGTCAAGACAAATCAAACGATACCATCAACTCGATAGGGTTCCATCGTTTTATTACTGAGTTCCCAAAGCCGCCTTCCAGCTCCTCTTCATCAGATCAGCTCCATGTCACAATAATATTGCATTGTCATCTGATTTACATATGCATGTAAAATTTCAACTCAATCGGAAACCGGGAAGTGAGTCAAATTTAACTTGCAAGATTCGATTACAAACTAACATCGGGACAGGTGAAACTAAATATAATAAAAGCTTGTAAAAACCCAACAACGTTTTGCCCGACCCGGGAATCGTACCCAGGACCTCAAGCACAGCAGTCGCGCTTGCGACCACTAGACCAACGAGACGAGGCAGTTTTCTGTATATTTGAGAGATATTTGCAAAAACAAATCGCAATAAGAAACCTTCTTAGTTGAACAATGTCGTCATAAAATGCGAAAAACTTCGATAACCATTGAAAAATTAATGGAGAAAACGGTAAAACGTGCCCGTTCATTAGAAAAACCAAAATAAATAAGCAATCACGTGCTACATTTGTAAAGATAAATAAATAATAGGTAGTAATAAATGTGTTGTTACAAAACATGCGCAAGAGTGGACGCCGGTCACTGGGCTATAATAGCCAATAGCAATGCAAAGTGGCTTTTTTTTAAGAGGATTGTGAAGCTGTAAATTTTCATACAATAAGCGATAACGTTTTTGTCCCCGTAAACAAAGTCTAATTTTCATAATTTTTAGAAATGTTGTAGGTATAATAAAAAACTAGGTCCGTACGTCTTTATTATAAAGATATATTTCATACGATATAACTTATTAGCATCTAATCAAGTTTACAGGAAACTGCTATAGGTAGGTAGATACTTAGATAGTATTATATTAGATAGATATTTATTATTTTTAGAGAGATATGTTTTCTTCGTTCGACTGAAGAAAAAAGAATTGATATACTTAAATGTAAATTAAACTTCATCTCTGTCATGTCTGACATAGACTAAAGTCAAGAGCAAACACATCTAAAAAAAAAATGGTGATGTTTTTTTTACTCTGTCTGCTATTGTTTTGAAAACTGAGAAGAACTTGATTACTTATATTACATACCTACAGAGCTAAAATAAGTATTTGGTATAGTAGAATTCATGATATCGCTGCTTTGCATGAATACCCGCACAAACCAAAATTTTGAAATTACTGGTTTATAACACAATCAAATGCAAAATAGTCCTTATTTCATGGTTAGTAAGACTCACATTCATAACGGCATAATCGGCGGTTTTGCCGTCATGAATGTGAGTCTTACTTCCATGAAATAAGGACTATTTTGCATTTGGCTGTGTTATAAACCAGTAATTTCAAAATTTTGGTTTGTGCGGGTATTCACGCAAAGCAGCGATATGTAAACCTATTATTACAATATAGGTATTGCACACAGATAGTTTATAACCTGGATTGCATAACACATATACTTTTTGTCCCTATATTCCGACGGGTTCGAGACTAACGCGGGTGAAACCGCGGCGAGCTGCTAGTATTACCTATTATAAATACGAAAGTTTGGATGGATGGATGTTTGTTACTCAATGACGCCAGAACGGCTGAACGGATCTGCATAAAATTTAGCACAGAGATAGCTTATAGTCTAGAATAGCACATAGGCTACTTTTTAAACGTCTTTCAAAAAAAAGGAGGAGGTTATCAATTCGTCGCGTATATGTCCGATTCCACCGATTTCTCCGTCAATTGTGGACCGATTTCGAAAATTCTTTTCGATTGAAAGGTTATGCTCTCGAGGTCGTTCCATTGTCACCAAGTCAGAATCTGATATGGGGATCCCATGGAAATCGAGGGCAACCCTCAAATTTTATAGGCACTCCTATAGCAATTTGGATATTTTTTATAGTAACTCGTAAATTTACTCTTGGAAAGCACCATTTGGTGAAGTGGAACTGATGATGAAGACCGCAGATGGCCATCGGAACTACTCAACAATAAGTATTTTACGGGTTGCGATTCGATTAAGTACCTACCTACTTTAATATGGTTGCTATGCAATTTATGCGCGTCACACTGCATATAGTGAAATGTAGCTAATGGTGACTTCACCATCAGCTCCAGTTGTGCTGGTTCTTACTAGGAGAACTCCTCAACAATAAATTAAGGCGATACCAAAATAAATTGGGGGCTTATTCGTAACCATATATTTCACTATTACAGGACGTATGGATTTGATTCTAAAGGAAAACCCTAGATAGAATTTAATTCCGAAAAGACCCTATATTTTTATATTTTTTCTTTAATTCTAAAATCCTAAGTAATTTAATTGCAAAATTGCATTCAAAATGTGCGTATTAGGTAATTGAAAACTCTGGCTGAAAATATTTTTGATAGATAGCTTAATTTATTTTTAAACATTTTTTTTTTGGTTTGGCGCTTTTATTTTGGTTCCAGCGCATTGTTGCGCTCTCTTTTTTTCGCATGTGGAAGTAATTGACTCTGTCATTGTCTTATTATCGCTCAGTGAGCTTTTTACATATCACCTTAACGTCCCTACATCGGGATAAACAATATTTTGCAAAAGGCAGTTGACATAGGCTATTGTAACTTAGAAAATTACAAACTGACCCACTAAAAACTGAAAAAAAACTACTTACAAAAAAAAAACCACAGACTTCCAAAAAAAAAACACTACAAAGTGAAAAATAACTTTAATTTCAGAAGTCAGTGGCAAAAACTAAAATGCAGATCCGAAGACACCGACTTCTGAAATTAAAATTATTTTTCACTTTGTAGTATTTTTTGGAAGTAGGTGGTTTTTTTTTGTAAAAAAGTTTTTTATCTCGTTAGTAATTTTTCGTGGGATAATTTCCGACATCGACGCGGGCGAGACTGTTGGCAAGAGCAAGTAATTTATAAACTAACTAACATCTGCCCGCGACTTTGTTTACGTTTACCAGAATAAAAAGTACCTATCCAATGTGTTAAACCAGGTTATTTTTGACTATTTGTTTGCCAAATTTCATCCAAATCCGTTCAGCCGTTTTTGCGGTATTGAGTAACAAACATCCCAACATAAAAACTTTCACTAGTACTAGTAGGATAAAAAACTCCAGAAATCGTAAGCTAAATATTTTCAAACACATCCCACATGTCAGCCGTAGAGTAAACATTTGCATAATAGGTAACTCCATATACTTGCAATAAAATGCCTTATGTAAACAAAACTGATGGGAGCACTCTTGAGATTATATATTTCAAAACACTTGAGGGTGACAAAAAGCTTGACACATTCAAGTGAGAAACATAAATTATTATGAAAGTTTTATTTTATGACAGGGGCCTCTGAGTGCTGCATGCTGTGTAAGTTATGTGGTACAGCAATGTACGTTTTTTAAAACAACTTCACAATTTTAAAACGCTAATTTATTCACCAAAGGACCAGAATTGGTCCTTCAGTGGGACAGCTTCGGATTTGAAAATTACCCTAAACTTACAGATGGGTAAATGTAGTAAGTAAAATGGGGTTACTTTGATAACAATTTTTGATTATCTTTCAACTTTTTAGTTTCTTTTTAATATGGCGTTGTAAATATTATAAAATTAAGTTATTCATAAGTCCAAAGTATTTATCAAAGTAACCCCATTATACCTGGTACCAATCTGTGAGTTTGCTGAAGCTCATCATCATCTGTCTAGCCTTTTCCCAATTATGTTGGGGTCGGGTTCCAGTCAAAACGGATGCAGCTGAATATCACTTATCAGTATTTTACATGGAGCGACTGCCTATCCTCCACAACCCAGTTACTGGGTAATACGATACCCCTTGGTAAGTCTAGTTGTCAGACTTTCGGGTTTCTGACGACCCGTAACGACTGTCAAAGATCCACGAATGACAGCAGGGCATGCCGGGAACTACGGCTAAGTGCTTTATAGAGGTTACAATTTTATTACAATCTGATATTACGAGTATTAAACGGGCTTTTGGCGATAATTTGTTCTTTCCTGTAGATAGAGCACAGATATTCTGGCTAAGATTCGCTTATTGTGGCTGAAGTAGAATGCGTATAATTATACAATATGTAACAAAAACCCTGTTGTTCCCTTTAACGCACGATTGTACTCATGATAACAAACAACTTTTACTATGAAACAAACCTGAAATCGCGAAAAAAAAATCAGCTGTTCCCTACATTTTGACGAGTTACGCGAACATGAATGTATGGGACAGCTGATTTTTTTTTTTCGTGAATTCCGGATTGGTCCCATAGTAAAAGTTGTTTGTTATGATGATGTTAAAGGAACAACAGCGTTTTTGTTACATATTGTATAGTATAGAGTCTTACCAAGATAGATTCAAAAGGAATTGACTTGTAAAAGTGTTTATACAAACCTACTTACAGAAATAAAAAATCATTTATCATTTATCATTTATGAACCTTATTTCTTTAAAATACTTTATAATGCACTTGCACTAATAAATTTTGATGATACTAATAACAAGAATTAAACAATAATCCAAATTGCAATCGCCCATAACAAAAAAAAAAAAAAACTTTTAAACGAATCAGACACTTCACTTCTCATACGTCATACATTAAAATACATTACAATTCCGAATCCTTAGCAAATGATGGTGCGACCTACTTATATTAAGAGGGAACATGGCGGGAGGTCGGAGTGCTGACTGCGGACTTTAAAACGACATAGCATCATGAATAAGTACCTAGAACTAAGCACGAACTGCTCACAATCACAACACTAGGATTATATTTCCGTTGACCGTCACATTAATCGTAGAAGCAAGGATAGGTCGAATGGTGCTGAGATAGATTTCTGATAAATCGTCACTTCGTCGTATACTTAGTCACAGTATAAATATTTCTACTGTGGTTTCACTGAGATACTAAACAATACGCCCCTTTAATCAAAAAAACGAAATAACTCAAAAATTACATATTTCGAGTTTTTACTGTAAACTGAATTAATTTCGCACGGAGAATCGTTCAGTCTAACAGCCGACTCGATAACGATGAAAATGACAGAGATTTCTTTATTTTATTTTTTGTTTTTTTGATAAATTGAAGCCATTAAGGTAGACAATGTCAAACTTTTAATGCGTTTTCCCACAAAATAGAAATTTTGTTATTTCGGTTTTTAATTAAAGGGGTGAATAGTTTGTATCCGGTAAATAAACCATGGGCCTGTGGCCTTAGTGCGAATTTTTATACTTACTCGATCGCGTTTACGTTATAATAAAAAGAAAATGTTTAATTCAGATTTGATGGATTGCCATAAAGCATCCTAACTAATATTATAAATGCGAAAATAAGTTTGTTTGTTTGTTTGTTACTTTTTCACGCCTAAACCACTGAACCGATCATCCTCAAATTTTGCATATACATTGTCAGGTGTACAGAAATGGATATAGAATACCTTTCATCCCAAAAAAAGTACTATTCCCGAGGAAAACAGCAATAACATTCTTATGATAATAGATGGCGCCACGTGTCTTTCATGAATCATGATTGAATTATTTTCTATAGAAACTTTAGTAGTGTGTTAAGGAGTTTTTTTTTTAATTTATTTTTTATTTAAGTACCTAATACATTTTGTGAGTCGTAGAGTGTCGATAGACCGGTTTTTTATCCTCCGAACTATAATATTATAGATGCGAAAGTAAGTTTGTTTGCTTGATACCTTTTCACGCCCTAAACCGCTATTCTAAATTAACTAGCTAATTTAAAGCTAGTAATAGTAATAAAATAGTCAGCAACACATATAAAAATTAACAAAATAAAATAATTCTATTAATAGCAAATACAATAGAAATGAAGATACATAGTGATTTTATAGATTAAATTAAATATTCAATGTCAATATTACATATTAATAATAACGCGCGTAATAATTAGTTATAGATGTTAGTTTTTGTTATGTTAGGATAAGCGCATTTACCGTATCGCGTTATTCTTTAAGGGTAAGTAGATAAATACATAAATAAATGATTAAATATTAATAAGTCAATCAATTAATTAAATTAAATTGTACATACAAAAGTTACAATAAAACAAAACAAAATTATGTTATATTTTGATAGATAAATTGTGAATAATTGTGCTTCCCATTATAGTCACCAGACGGCGCTTATTCAGTTTCAGTACAAATTGAATTTTGCGTTAACTTGATAGAGTAAGTATAAAAACTCGTACTAAGGCCACTGTTAAGCTGAATTCAAATCTGAAAAGCAGTTGATTGAAAGACCAAATCAATTGCTGAAAGAATATTACCGCTACCAAGGAACAAAACAATATCTAGTGTCGTTTGGTGGTATTGTGGTACAGAGTGAACCAAAATATTGCTCTCCTGGTTGCCCCGGCGCGGGCGGGTGCGCCCACATGCTCGCTACTAGTGATGTCACCAACTATCGATATCGATGCCAAGATATTTACAAATCAAAGCAAATCATTTATTTGCTAGAAATGGGTAGGTAATGAGGTGATACATAATTACTAAGTTCTTTATACTATATTCTACTGTAATAGGTGTGCAAATAAAAAAAAAAAAAACATACATAGACTCACGCCGTCTTCCCATGGAGTTAGGCAGAAAAACTACAGAGTGCCACCTGCTCCGATCCTTACATACTCACAATTATACTATGGAATAACACTATTAAAATAATACTATTTAATACTATGGAATATTTGATTAACGTAGAAACATTTAAATCTCTAGATTTGATAATGCAGCTCCATACCTAGGACTTTGATATTCCAGCAAATTTACATGGGGATAATGGAAAGATATTCAAATTTCACTCTCTCTATCTGGTACTGTAACCTTAAAACTACTGACTACTAAGTTGGTAAACTTAGTAGTCAGTAATGTTAACATAATAACAAGGTTGGGCAGAGGTGTATCTGTATAGTACTTTAAAAGTTTCAACCATGTATCTTACTGGCTGACATTCTATCGTTTTTTTTTTTTTTAGAAGTCCTAGAATTCCAGAAAATAATTTATATATTTTAGTTTTAGGCATCTAATTAACTTTACGTCCATGATGCTTATGTACCTATAATAAAAACGGAAGAATCTTATGCGTCCAGAGTTTCACTTTCAAAAAATTCTAAAACTTCACAAAACTTGCTCAATTCATTTCAATCGATATCTAAACATTATTCTAACGACCCAGACGTCCCTAATTGCCACATCTCCCGTCTTAAGGCGCGGCGGCGACCGCTAGTCGCAACGTAGCCGGCGCAGACGCATCCCGTGGAACCGATCGCGATCCAAAAATAACCCGCCGACCGGGCCGCGACGCGATGGCCTGACGTACAAACAGAGTACCAAAATTTCAAGTTAACCCGGTATTTTGGTATCTGTAGTGTTGTGATAGTGGTATGGTGCGATGTCGCCAACTGCGGAACTGCCCCAGTGGTGCGGCAAGACCGAGGGCTGTCCTCAAGCTCTGCTCGGCTGGCTGTACTTGACTCATGACCAGAATGATCAGGTATTGACTTCTTTTTCTGAAATATTCGTTAGGCATCATTAGTTAATGTTAGACGCAACCTCCTTGTTGAACGCTGAAAAGTAGTAAACCATCTTGATTCGTTCAAAAATAGAATCATTATTTTAAAAAAATTGTTTCATATATTGCAACAAATACTTTAGCTGTTAAGGACAACGACCAAGCTGCCAGGAATTGAAAAGTATACAAAGTGTGGGCTAATAGTTTGTATACTCAACAATCTATAGTGATATATTAGCAATTTCTCCCTGATCCACATAGCGTCGTGACGTCACACTGTAACAAAACTAAAACTAACAGTTTCATAGTAAGTATGAGTCAATAGCTGATTACTTCAGTGGTTTCATCATGTTATGATACAAGCAATTGCACCTACTTGAAGGAGTTTCTAATAAGGAGATAAAGACCAGATTGTTTATAATCATTGGTCCTTATTCCTCTAATACGTAGGCAGTCTAGTCATACTGTATAGACAAGAGCAAGAACAGAAACTGATTTGTTTTACCGAGCGACATCAGCTTTGAAGTAGGTATCTTCAGAACTGTTTCTAATTGATTAAAACTCCCAATATGAACTCAGAGGTATAGTTGACTGATTTTGTCGATACCTACCAAAGATCCAAGTGCACCAGTGCAGTGACCAAAGCTGAACGGTGGTGTGATCAAAATAGTTCTATAAGGTTTAAACAGCTAACAAATCGCGTCTAAATCCGGCGGCAAGGGTCATTGACATAAAAAATTTAATACGCGATATTTACGCATATTCCGTGTGACTGCTATGGCCATTAATTGGCACTACTAATTTTCTGTATGTAGCGATGTACTCGGTATCTCGGGAATCCGCTATTATGGTTATATTTTCTATAACCTTTCCTGTTCCACAGTTGGAAATTGTTATATTATATAATTCATCCCCTTCAAAGTTAAATAATTTTTCACTTACCAAGACCTTTAAAAGGCACTAGTTAATATCAACATTTAAAAGAATAAATTTACTTTTAAAAAGTAAAAACCGACTTCAAAAACCTAAAAGGAATAAAATGTTAAAAAAAAAAACAACAGCTTCCGTAGTCGGTGCCGAGCTGATGTGCATTGAAGAATTGATGAAGCTGTTAAGTATTTTATGAAAGTTATTTTATTCCTTTTAGGTTTTTGAAGTCGGTTTTTGTTTTTTTTTTTTAAGTAAATTTATTTTTCCATTTTTAGTTTAATATACAATTACTTACATAAACTTCAGACGTACGAAAGTAACAATCACCAAAATCCGCTTACTGTTAGAAATGCCGGAGATACAGTAGGTAACTTATGCATATAACTTCACACATAAGAATAATTAAAACCTTATATACTAAAACCTTCCTGAAACTACGTAGATCACGTTAGTGAAAGAATCATCAAAAATGGTTCATTAGTTTTTGAGAAAATCGTGGATATACAAACATACATACGGGTCGAATACAGAACCTCCTTTTTTGAAATCGTTTACTGAAGTCAGTTAAAGAAAACTGGCTAAGTGCGTGTCAGACCACGCACAATGATGGGTGCCGTAGTTGGGATGAATTTATTCCAAAAACAAACTTAATATTGTAGTTGATAAAGTAATTTTTCAATGGAATTTTTACTTTTCCAAGTACATTTTATAATTTGGTCGACTATTACTCGTAAGCTTGTAAAGCCAACAAAGCTGTGATAGTTTTTCTTTTAATTTCGTTATATATACTACTTACTACTGTGAATTTTTTCACATATCCAAAAGTAACCACATACTCAAACCTGAAATCGCGATAAAAATAATCAGCTGCTCCCTACATTTATAAAAAAATATAAAAAAAAAATATAAAAAATATAAAATATAAAAATACAAAAAAATCAGCTGTTGACGAGTTATGCGAACGCATAACTCGTCAACAGCTGATTTTTTTTTCGTGATTTCAGATTTGTTCCCATAGTAAAAGTTATTTGTTATCATAAGTACAATCATGTGTTTCACTAATTACTAACAAAGAAATTATAGAAGAGGATGGGCTCTATGTGTAGTGAAAAAGGGTTTTAGGTATTGCATAATTGAAAAGCCAATGCAGTCTATTTCAATCACATGGTTGTGATCACTAGCACATATTCCACGCGTTCATGTTTCTTTCGCTTGACTTTTATATCTGGCGAGAAAAAATAAACAGCTCGGATGCAGCTGGGATCAATATTATCACTTCTTGCCTTTGTATTTTTGAGGCAGAAGAGTTTTTTCTGGAGAATGTTTCTAGGAATTGAAATGAAAACTAAATCAGCTGGTTTCCACAGAAGTGTTAATAAATGGTATATTAAATAAAACCATTTATTTTCAATCATACTCGTAATTACAGACTCCTTTAAATGGTCAAGGAGTCAGTAGTCGCCTGGTTTAATGGTTTATCATCTGCCTAGCCTTTTCACCACTATGATGGGGTCGGCTTCCAGTCTAACCGGATGCAGCTGAATACCTGTATTTTACATGGAGCGACCGGCACCTGACCTCCACAACTCCAGGCATAAAGAAAGAAAGAGCTGCTAATATAATGACGAAAAACAAAGTATACAAGTCAACTACCTGTAGAATAAATTAATACCGGCCCCTATTATTTTAAGAACTATCTAAACATAGACAATATTTAACTAAGAATATTGCTCGTGTGAATGTAATTTAATAGTTTTATATGTACAATATAAACTTGCAACACAAGACGGAAATTTGAATTTGGAGTGTCGTGTCTTTGCTGCGGCCCTTCCTGTTAAAAAGATTGTGTCGAGCGGTTGTGTTCTCTGACTAAAAAAAATAAAATTCCAAGGTTTTCCAAAGTTTACACGCATTTTATTCCATACATGCGTTCGGTGGTAATACGATACTACTTGGTAAGACTGGTTGTCAGACTATCGGGCTTCTAACGACTGTCAAAGATCCAGCAATGAATGAGTATCTCCTGGTTTAAAGATTATGTCAACAAACTAATGGGTTCCCTAAACTAATGGGTTTAACTAATGCTCTCCTCATAAGCTGCTATTTCAATCACATTATATTTCAGCAGGATATGGAATCGAAATATTAAAACCCCAAACTTCTTGATAAACCTCTGCTGGTGGTGAAAATGGTGCTACATCCACCTTGGAAATTTATATCTATACTAATATTAAAGATGAAGAGTTTGTTTGTTTGTTTGAACGCGCTTATCTCTGGAACTAGGTACAGTCGGATTTGAAAAATTATTTTTGCATCTAATAGCTCAATTCTTGAGTAAGGTTATACAGCCTCACGGGCAGGCATTACCACCAGGCTAGGACCCTGAGGAGCCGAGAAAAAGAAAAAACCGGCCAAGAGCGAGTCGGACTCGCGCAACCAGGGTTCCGTACTATCAAAAAAAAGTGTGCTATTTAGTTAGAGGCATCGTTTTACTTTTCCTGTAATTTTTACATAAATTTCTATTACACAGAATAATTTCATATTTTTCTCTATGCAAACTTCGGAGATAAGGGGGGAACGGTATTTTTTTTTAAATTTTTTATCAAAAGTCGAAAACTATTCGGCCTAAAAAAAGAAAAAAATGTTTGGTAATGTGCAAACCGCGTTCTTTCATATGATACCCCACATGCCCTAGTAGCCCTACTTCGAATTTTACAGGCCCCTTTCAGTTCCTGTTGCAAAAAAAAAGATAAAAAATCTTTCTTATTGGCAAAATTAATCTAAAACTATGCCATAATTCAAGTTGATAGCATTAGTAGTTCTCGAGATATCCAGCTGTTACAGACAGACAGTACAATAAATAAATAAATAAATGTCAAAGAACGCTAACCGAAAACGAAGTACATACCTGGGTAGAAAGCGTGGGCAGGAGAAGCGGTGCGGGGTGGGGCGGGAGGGACAAGAAACACGCCGACGAAGTCGCGGGCAGAAGCTTGTTGTTTAGTTGTAAGCTTTGATGTTATGCTTCTCTCTAAGCCTCTTCATTTTGTTTTCTTCCTGCAACTATAGAGATACTGTCAGACCATACACATTCATAACAAATAAAGTTCTGACCCTGACTCTGACCATGTTACCATCTATGGACTGATACGTGTACATACCGTCTTCCGGTCCTTGTTTCGTAATTCCAGCACCTGCCTGCCCCATAATATTTAGAAGAAAAAAAGAACAATTTAATAGTCAAAATCCCCAATAGGTAGGTTGAATTTAATGAAAATTCGGTTTTGTAATTCGTCGTAAACTAATCTAGAGCCACTGAAAAGGCGCTCACTAGGGACACTTGATAGAGGGGCTGAAAGATACTGGACCACAGCTCCATAAAGTACACATTTCAACACTTCCTCATAAATTCCTCTTAATGAATTAGGAAGTGGAAGAGGAATATTTTGTGCCTGATTTTGGGATGTGGAAGAGGATGAGGAATCGTAAAAAAATGAGGAACTTGATGAGGAAGGGGAATCCTCATAACCTAATGAATTAATCATATACAATGGCGGGGACCAAATTATGCACATTTGGTCCTTATCACCATATTTATGTAACCATAGCATTATTAGCTGAGAATGTTACCACTGCTGGAACACATGCCCCTCTCTGAAAGAGGGAGTAGGCTGTAATCTACCACGCGGGCCCAGTGCGGGTTGGTTATCACATGTCTTCAAATTTTCGGTTCTAGGACTTGCCGGTTTCCTCACGATGTTTTCATTCACCGTTTTGAGAGCAGTGGTGAGGAAATTGCACACACATGCACAATTAATCGTCCAACTATATCTTTCGAATTATCTTTGTTTCTGTTTGTTTACGGTAACTAAGGCTTATCCACTGTTTTATTTTTTGTCAAGTGAGTACTTTAGCATTAAATTAAACACACACTTATTTCGTTTTGTAAAACTGTGTCACTGAAGCGTTTTTGGAATTTAGTCGTTGTTTGACATTGTTGCCGCTGCAACAATATCTGTTAAATTTCCTGTTCTTTTTTGCCTATTGTTTAATTTGACTTTTTTTTTAGATGGGTTTGCTGTTGACTCTAGTCTAGGTTCTAGCGTCAAGAGCAAACCCATCTCGGCTCGATCTCGATCGTCGACTTTATCTCTGTCACCTCTGGGTGACAGAGATAAAGTCGTCGATGGAGTGAGCTTACCCACTTTGAAGAGTTGGGTTGTATGTTGTATGCGCTCGGAAACACAGACGCAAGTAGTGAGTTCCAGTCTTTTGCTTGCTTTGACTTTGTAGTGTTCGTGTATTATTTGTGACTCTAAAAAAATCCACTCCATGCAACTGTTGCAGCTAGGGCAGTGGCTTTAGGTGACTTTTTCGCATATACCTCGAACCACGGTACGGGATGCCATTAGACGATTTCGGGAGACTCGTTCATACACCTGGAGGCCAGATCAAGGCCGACATCGGTGCTTTTCAACCCGAGATGATCGCTTCGTTGTTAGCAACACGTTGAAAAATTGCTTTTGCACCGCTACTGAAGATTGTATGCGGATTTTTGAGGTGAGAAATGTTAGTGTGAGCGAACGTTCGATTAGAAGAAGAATGTACGTTCGCGATGACATTTGTTGTCGTCGTCTCCGTTGCTTTGAGAAATCGGGTTTCTCTGCCATATGGCTACTTGTGGATACTGGCGTGGAAAAATTGTGAGAGTGAACAGGCTTCTTCTGAGTAAGCTCACACCATCGTCGACTTCGTCTCTGTCACCTCTGACCTAGACTAGAGTCAAGAGCAAACCCATCTCTAATAAAAAAAGACTAGCAGAAAGAAATCTGAGAGCTTTTCATCCAGCTCTCGCCCTACAACTGCTCCCACAGTACTTAACAAAAATAAAACACTGGATATAGGTGGGCGGTTAATTGTGCCTGTGAGTGTATTTACACAAAATAAAGCACCTGCCTGGATTAGAACCCACGACCTACAACTCGTAAGTCGGGGCCGTCACCACTGACCAACAGCAATAATATTTATTTAACCATACGGCATGCAAATTAAGAAAAACAAAGCTAATATTAAACAAATGATAAAGGTTAAAAAAAATTCAGCACATTACGCCAGGCAGTGGCCTAACCCTCTACCTCTGTACTTAGGATCTTCTGGTTTTATTCTCCCCCCACAAATTAAGACTGGAAAAACACTAAAATGTCCCCAGGAGACTATCTTCAAAAGAGTGTCCCGGTAAACGGAAAACGTGCGTCCAAAAGTGTTTGGCTGACAAACGCGTGATGGAAACCAGACAGGTAGCCGTGGTCTAATTATAGAGTTACGGTTAGCCGGCATCATGCATCCTACATTTATTATTGTGTCCGGGAATGCGCGTAAATGTTACTCTGGTATGCTAGGAAACGATCGATACATATTACTGTTTTCTGATCTTTTATTTCTGAAATGCTTTGACTACCTGGTCGGTCTAGTGGTCGCTAGCGCTACTACTTAGCATGAGGCCCTGAGTTCGATTTCCAGGTCGAGCAGTGTTATTGAGTTTTTCCATCTGAAATTTCTCAGTATAGTTTGACCATAACCGCAGTACCGCGCCGTAGGTATGTGCGCGGCGAGACAGGGGGCAGTGCAGGCCGCTTACTCGTCAACGCTCACGGCGTCCCACCGCTCATTCGCCAGCGCTGCACCCCGCCTCGCCACGCATTCCTAAGGCGCGGTACAGCGGTCTTGGTCAAACTATACCAGCCCGGAGTCCAGATTTGTGCCCGGTTGATGGCAATTGGCTCGCCCCATATCTATATCTATACATACAAATAAATAAAATTGAAGTGTCTGTTTGTAATGTCAAAATAAACAGCTTTTTACTTAAAGTAAGTATATGAAAGTATGTACGGTACTTATAGCAAAAAAAAAAAAAAAATCTGTCAGTCTGTTCGTTACGGCTAATCTCCCAAACGGCTGGACCGATTTTGACGGGACCTTCACTGGCCGATAGCTGATATTATAAGGAGTAACTTAGACTACTTTTATTTTAGAAAAATAATATAGGGTTCCCATTAAATTGTGAACAAATTGACTTCCACGCGGGCGAAGCCGCGGGCAAAAGCTAGTTACTTAAATATAACTGGCGAAATGTGGGTGTACACTTCTGCCGAATTCTTTCGGGGTAACCAGGTGTGTTGTAATATTATAATATGCAGGCCAGATGGCGTGGTTAGTTAAGATACCACCTATCATGCCGCAGGTCCTGGGTCCGAATCCCCTCCAGGACAAACATTTGTGTGCATGAACATGTCTGTTTGTTCTGAGTCTGGGTGTAATTATCTATATAAGTATGTATTTACAAAAATAAAGTAGTGTATGTAGTATATCAGTTATCTGGTTTCCATAGTACAATCTCTGCTTAGTTTGGGATCAGATGAGGGTGTGTGAATAATGTCTCAGGATATATATATAATATTATGTTATCTAGATTTGATTGATATCATTGATAGATTAATTATTATTTATCATCAAACTCCAAAAGGTTTTAAGCTTTTTAGTTTTGGTTTTAAGGACGAAATACTGGCTGATTGATTCGATAGTCCTGGTCTCTAACTAAGTACATTAAACTTATGTGTATGTATACCATGTTACCTATTTAACTGTAATAGATGTGATGAGTGGAGATATGTGTGTGAGTAGATATATAAAACTGGGTATTCATATATCGCAGCGCAGGACTTTAGATGTTTTTTTCCAAAAAATGGAAACATAAACGCGATTCTGGTAGAACACTGTCCACGAAGTTTTCATAGAAATTGTTCTACTAGAGTCGTGTCGCCGCCACATCGCGCTGTCGCGTCGCATCTATCTGCAGGAGCCTTTATAAGTCTCAATATTTATAAATCTGCCTAGCCTATTCCCAACTATGTTGGGGTCGGCTTCCAGTCTAACTGGATGCAGCTGAATACCAGTATTCTACATGGAGCGACTGCCTATCTAAACTCCACAACCCATTTACTGGGTAATACGATACCCCTTGCTAAAGACTGGTTGTCAGACTCGGGCTTCTGACGACCCGTGACGACTGTCAAAGATCCACGAATGACGGCCAGACATCTGGACTATGACATGATAATTAAAAATGCTGTCTGAGTCACAGACAAGTTTCTAAACCTAAATAATGATTGTTTTGTAATGAGTCAAATCAATACTTTTTTTTTCGTTTATTTAAAGGGCTTTGTCGCTTAGCGACCACATCGCCCAGTGCAGAAAAATACAAAATTGTTATGTTCTACCTTATAACTAACTTGTACAATTGTTTAGCCTTATCGGACACTGGAAAAGCAAAGATTGTATTACAAAAGCCAATGTTATACGTTTTATACCGTCCGAAAACATTAATTCTGATATTTTCAGTACGGAGACACTCCATCAGAATATGAAAGACATCATCAACCACAGTCATCACAATTTGGAGACAAAGCCTTCTTCATTAAGTAATAAAACTTATTTGATGGAATATGTCCGGAACGAAGTAATTAGGTTTTTATTGAGGTCACAATCAATCCACGGAGCCCAAGAAATCACTGGCTGGATAGTTCGATACCATATCCCTTTTTCTTTTGATATTTCTTCAAAATATTCCTGCCAAAGATCTAAACACTTGCTTTAGCCTTTCCAAACTAGTCTAAATACAGTGGAGTAATATTCATGGGAACTCCATCAACACACGCTTGTTTGGCGAGCATCAACCTTTTCATTTTCTTCTACCTGACAGTGCGACGGAATCCATTGAAGGCATACCGTTTTGGAATTAGACTAAAGCTTTATGAACAATTTCATATATCACGTAGGCTGTCGGATTAATAAGCATAATTATATTATAATACATAATTTAAAAGCTAACAGTCTTAAAATGATAATATTATGTTTTTCATAACATAATAACTGTTTTGTTTTAATGCAAACTATATAAAAAGGAGCGAAAATAATCATAGAACATCAAAAAAAGTCTGCAACAGGAAAAGTTCCCAAAAGGCTGGCAGCATTGCCACGTTGTATGTCAATACTAATTCTTCGTAATGAGTTGAAATATACCAAAAACGATTGTGACAACTGGACACAAGTTGACCACTAGTGAAAACCATCATAATTTTATTTATACAGCCAGTTCTCAGTTTCAAACTGGCAATACTGAGTTAACGCAATTTTTGCTTAACGTCGCTCCACGTACTCTCACAGTGGACGATATAATTAGTGTTTACAATCAGTCTTACAAGAGAGGTATCAAGAATCAAGATGATCAAAGCGGCCCACAGGATGTCATCGTAAAAACTGGACACTCAGACCTTCACAGAGTCACCGACAATCTTAGGTACTTATACTGTAGCATAGTCGGTTAAGAGAGTAACACGAAACAAATGATGCTAATAATGAAGATGCTTTTAGATGAGACCGCGGGACTGATAAGCGAAGTTGAAATTATTTTAAACTAACAATTTCCTTATTCTACTACAGAATAAGGAAATTGTAGAGACGGGCATGAATGTATAGATAATAAAACGACGGTGTTTATTATGCACACATGTGTTCTTAGACATAATCTACACTAATATAAAGCTGAAACGTTTGTTTGTTTGTTTGTTTGTTTGGTTGAACGCACTAATCTCAGAAACTCCTAGTTCGAATTGAAAAATTCTTTTAGTGTTGGATAGCCCATTCATCAAGAAAGGCTATAGGCAATCACGCTACAACCAATAGGAGCGGAGCATCAATGAAAAATGTTGCAAAAACGGGGAAAATGTATGAGAGCTTCCGTTGCGTGCGCTGCGTAAACGGTTACGCAACAATCATGTATGTCGGAATTGTAAAAGTCCTAAAAAAGTCTGCTATAGCATATGTGGCTTTTAAGGTTGACTCACTATAACTTTTTTCATTGTAATAAAATAATTATTTGAAATGATTTGAAAAATTATTTTTGTATTTCATAGCCCAATTCACTAGGATGATTATTTAATCTGAGCAAAAAGAAAAAATCAAAAGAACGCTAAGCAAAAAAAAAATTAAAAAACAATGTAATCGCGCGGGCGATGCGATGCGACGGGGTGCGTCGGGGGAACAAGAAAGCTCGCAAATTTTTGCACCTCGGATAAGTTAGGTTTCTTTTGACTATTCATACAGTACTTATAAGGACTTACTTTGTCGACTTAAGCAAGAAAGTTTAAGAATTAAATTTTAAAAAGTTTATGAAAGAAGAGTAAAGATGCAATGGTGAGCAACGCGAGCTCGAAGATTTTTAGCACCCTGCCTCGGAGAGATTAGATTTCTTTAGCTTTTTTCATAAGTCTACAAAGCTTAAATAGGAGTTCTGTTTCTATATTGTCAAAAGAAATCGAATCTCTCCGAGGCAGGGTGCTAAAAATCTTCGAGCTCGCGTCGCTCGCCATTACATCTTTACTCTTCTTTCATAAACGTTCTTGCATAAGTCGACAAAGTAACTCCTTTTACTGTACCTAAGTTAGGTTTCTTTTGATCCGAGGTGCAAAAATTTTCGAGCTTTATGTTCTGGTATCTGTATTTATATCAACAGTTTATATTAATGCAATTCTACTTGAATTGATGACCAACGATGGCCATCGGAATAACTCAATTATACATTTATACCTAAATATGTATGTATTTCACGGGTAGCGATATGGTTGCTAAGAAATGTATGTCACAATGCATATGGTGATGGTGACCACAGAGCATATTAACTTTAATGGTGACTTCACCACCTCCTGAACAATTAACCTCCCTGCATCGGGGAAAGGAATATCACTACTTTACCAATGTTTTTTACCCATAGATGAAACTAATGTGAATCGGTAGAATAATGAACCCTAAGTTAGATACTGCAGTGAAAAAAAAAATCGGTTTTTTAAAAATTTGTTATATTTATTTTCAACAATTGTTTATATGTGACTTACAAAAAAATAAAAAATGACACAGATTACTTCTTCTTTTATACTGATTAACGTCAGGTTCTCTTAATACAGACCAGCGGTAATCGGCTAACATATAATATTTGTTTTTTATTTCAATCCTATAAGATTTTGCGACCGAATTCGGTCGTAAAGCGATCGCTATCTATGCCGAGACTGTAGGCCCTGGCTCGAAATGGTCCCACCGATTTCAGTCTCCATGAGCTCTGGGTCATTTTCCATATTTGACGTGCTGGGCAATGGTGGGTAAGGCACTCCGTCAGTATGATTTAAAAAAAAAAATTAAATTAAATTAAATTACTAAAAAAGAAAAACGTATAGACCTAGATAGAGATTAAGGTGTGCTGAATGTAATGAGACTAAAATTGTCTCATTTCGTAAAGGTTTAGGGGGGTGAAAACGTTATCGCCCGAAACAATATTTATGTAATTGTATGAAATGTACGAGTATGTAGGTATGTACAATCCTCTTAACTTTTCGATGTGCAGCTGTATTTGTTTTAAATGGAAATGGATAATTAATTATCATAGAATTAACACAGAGGTTTCCGTCCGTCTTATCCAATTACCAAATAAACAATTTGACATAACGTTTGGATTTGGAAGAAGCTCTTTTATCAAAGTCCCCTTTCTGAATGTCTAACAAATCAATAATAAACGTTCAAAAAACACGCATTAGCATTTAGTCCATTTGTGTCCGCGCGTGATTCAGAGCGTCAACGCACGGTTCGAAATTGGAACGAGTGCGCGGGCTCAATAATTCGTTGAACAGATGCGCGAGCGCGCCCTCGCCGACCAATCGCTGCGCGCTGGTCATTATTCACTGCAATTTCATTTGTCTAATCGTTGCCGCATATTGGTCGTGATTAAGGACGTCTAGGAATGTGGTAACTCAATGGCGTACTGTAATGACTTGATGGTTAGTTCAGATTTCAATATTAATGGCATGATGCTTTATGTAGGTTAGTTTTTAACGTTTGTTTTTGGAAAAAAGTGACTAAAGTTTATTTAATAACCGATGGACCAATTTGTCTTAGTGGTTTTCATCATCATTATTTTCATTCTCTTCTCTCTTAAGGGGAAGCGCCAGGGTAGCCCGCGAAATTCAAATTTTCTTACGTTTTTTGCATTTTGTAAGTCAGTATTAGGTTGTATGTTGATTACAGTACCATAAAAAATGGATTTACAGAATTATAACCATTAGAATCAGTAACACAACTCCTTAAGTTAGTATAATCTTCAAATGTCAAGAAATCATGAAATAATCATTCAATGGGATTACGTGGTCTTAAGAGTAGTATGACTTTAAAATATTAAAAAAATACGCCTACTAAACGAAAATTCTTCCTTAAATTGATCTAATAAAACATTGTGTCAAATTCCAGTGGGTGCCTGGTTCCGTATGGGGTCCGCTGCCGACCGCGGCTTCAGGACCTGCAGCACCACCGGCTGACGACACCAGTTCTTTGGCTGAACAGCTGGTAGCCTTGTCTCTGCGAAGACCACCACGGCCACCTCCACCAGCATACATGTGCCATCTATGCTTCAAGAAAGGACATTATATTGGAGATTGTCCACAGGTAAGACTATGAGTATACAGGTGTATCAGAAAGGTGATGATCTCATCAAACTGAACAACTTTCTCCATGGGACCATCATCGTAATCGACAAAAAAATATCAGCTGTCCCGTACAAAAACTTCACTACCTACTCGACCCTTTATGGGATGGCAGAATTTTTTTTCTGGATTACAATGTTGGTCCGATGGAGAAAGTTTGCTCAGTTTGATGGTCTGTACCACCCTCTTAACCACACCTTTCTGATACACCATGTATAGGCCTCCTCGTTTTTGTGCCATGCTTCCCTGGTCTGTGCGAGTCTCAATCAGGTCTTACCCGCGATGATCTCAATGTCATCCACCCATCTGGCTGTTGGTTTGCCAACACTCCTACCATCTCTCAGCAATAATTCAGAACGGGATCTACTCTACAACCCACCACGTCTATGCCCACCTCGATTTCAGAGCCACTATCCGTTCTGTATTATGAAAAATGTATTAACTTGTCATGAGCGGTAATTTGCACACAGTCTAGAAAGTTAACAGGTTCACGCGCGGTAAACGAAACACAATAGAAGTTTTATTGTTATGACCACAGATAATATATGCCATATGTGTGGTTATGACTGCTTTAGCCGTTTAATAGTCCTTGAAAGTATTAATTGTTTAGCAGATAGACACACGACAGAATAAGAAGTGAATATATTAGAGGAAGTCTGAAAGTGGCACCGGTGAGTCGATGACTAGAAAGTTGTGTGGAAATCGCTCGTCTATGGGCATTTTATGCGGAGCATAGATGGTTGGCTGGTGGATGGCTATAAGAGTAGGGGAAGATCAAAGAAATGATGGATGGACTGTGGGAAACATGATAGCTAGAAACCGGGTGACTCCTGAGATGACGACTAACGGAGAATTATCAGCAGAAGAAGGCATGTGTCGCCGACCCCAAATTAATTGAGATTTCTAAGGGCAGAGAGAACAATGGCAATTAGACATACGATGGCAATTCGCCGTGCAATTAACCATTGACAGAGAATGACCTACGTATATTGATACTTATTTGAATTTGAGAACAGTAATTATGTTAAAGGTCAATTAGTAAACCAATCATTTTCTCTGACTTTACATAGCTTAAAATTAACGTAACATTGATAAAATATTGTGGTCTCTATTGGGTGGTGAGGCAGTGTAGGCTGGAAAATTTATTAAAAAGAAATTAGTATAGCCACACCAGTGTACAATTTTCACGAGGAGCTCGTGGCTAAGTAATAAAAGTCGCACGGGTCGATCCATCAGTTTAAGCTACGCTTGCCGGAGTTGGTTGTGGATGTATGACCATCTTTACATACCGAAACTCCTCCGTGCCTCGGAAAGCACGTTAAGACGTTGGTCTCGGCTTATATTTGTGGATCTTTGACAGTCGTTACGGGTCGTCAGAAGCCTGAAAGTCTGTCAACCAGTCTTACCAAGGGGTATCGTGGTATCCAGTAACTGGGTTGTGGAGATCAGATAGGCAGTCGCTCCATGTAAAATACTGGTATTCAGCTGCATCCGGTGAGACTGGAAGCCTACCCCAACATAGTTGGGAAAAGGCTAGGCAAATTGATTTTGAGTCTACAATTTTCACTGTATTTCTAAAGGAAACTAGAATCGATATTATTGGCACGTTTCCTGTAAACAGATATCTACATTTCACGATCCCAAAAAGTAAAATTTCTTCCTTTTAATTTAACTTTAAATATCAATTAATTCGTCTCATTATCGGTATTTCCGAATACGAACAGTATCGTCTGATGTCTCTCTTCTGTCGGCAGATTGCCAAATCATTCACACGATTTATTTTAAGATTTTACTTCTATACAAAAATTATTGCGCGGTTTTCATATTACTCGTAAGAAACGTGGGATCATCATGATTCATTGGAGGCAATCGTTTTGCAAATAAAATTGATGAAAAAACAACTGTTCATGTTAATTATTAATATCTGAATATAGCTTTATTATTAATATTCCTCTTTTTAGGGTTCCGTAGTCAATAGGGAATCGTTATAGATTCGCTATGTCCGTCTGTCATCCATCCGCAGCTTAGCTCAGAGACTAGAATACTAGAAAGCTATAATTTGACATGGATATACATATTAATCACGCCGGCAAAGTGGTAAAATAAAATCATGAAAAAAAAAATTGGGTACCTCCTGTGTGGAGAATCATTGAAAATAGGCCATTCAAAAATATTACGGGTCTGTGAAAACCATTTTTCGATTCAGGGATCCGTTTGCGTAAAATTAAGCTTTGAATTGCTAATTCTTGTTAGAGTCAAGTGCCCCCCTGCAAGCTAGGTTGCTTTTGGATATGTGAAAAAATTTACGGCAGTAGTACTTATATATAAACGAAATCAAAAGAAAAACTATCACAGCTAAGTTGGCTTTACAAGTTTACGAGTAATAGTCGACCAACTTATAAAATGTTCTTGGAAAAGTAAAAATTTTGTACAATTTTCATTGAAAAATTACTTTTTCAACTACAATGTTAAGTTTATTTTTGGCATAAATTCGTCCCAACTACGGAACCTTTCATTGTGCGTGGTCCGACACGCACTTGGCCGTTTTTTACGTGGTTGATTTCACATTTGTATCATTTCTGTATTTTATCTTTTCTTTTTGTATTTCATAATGTTTGTTCTCCCGAATAAATAAAATAAAATATCTATTAGCTTTCTAGACAGTACAATATATACCTAATCACGAACTTTCAAACATACATTGGGCTCGAATATAGCACCACTTCCTTTTGTATCGGTTACAAATATGTACACTCACGGGCACAATTAACCGCCCACCTATATCTTTCGTCACCCTGTTTGTTTACGGTAACTATGGCTTATCCACTGTTTTATGTTTTGTAAATTGTGTACTTTAGCAATAAGTTTCAACAATTATATTATATTATTATATAATATTTCGTTTTGTAAAATTGTATCACCGACGCGTTTTTGGAATTAATTCATTGTTTGTTATTGTTGCCGCCTCAACAATGTCTGTTAACATTTCCTGTTCTTTTCTGCCATAGTGTGTGAATATTGTTTAATTTGACTTTGTAGTGTTCGTTTATTGTCTAAAAAATGCCACTCGATGCAACTGGTGCAGCTAGGGCAGTAACTTTAACTGATGTACAGCCAACGTCGCATCGCTCGTACACTCGGTGTACCTCAAACCACGGTACGGGATGCCATCAGACGATTTTAGGAAACTGGTTCATACACCCGGAGGCCAGGTCAAGGCTAGCCAGATTGATTGATGCACTTCAACCCGAAATGACCGATACGTTGTCAGCAATGTGTTGAGAAATCGCTTTTGCACCGCTATTGAAGCTCGTACGCGGATTTTTGAGGTGAGAAATGTCAGTGTGAGCGAACTTACGATTAGAAGAAGACTGGCAGAAAGAAATCGCAGAGCTTTTCGTTCAGCTCGCGCCACAACTGCTCCCACAGCACCTTTGTTAGTGTAGTTAAAAAAAACACTGATAAATAAGAAATCATTTGATCACTTTTTGCGTATTCTTTGATCTCAGAAATTAGTACGATGTTCGAACGAAAACAATGGCGGTATTCAGTGGCCCCTAATTCTAGGAACGTTCAGATTCGGCAGTAACTCGCGCTGCACTCGTGCTCTTGTTCAAAACACGAGTGTTGTGCTCTCTATCGGTTTTTTACATATTACAATGCTAGGCTCTGTGCAGCTTTGAACTGACGAATGGGCGATAAACACAGTTTACACTCAGTTTGATTTAGGTCGTTGGATTTAAGTTGGATTGGAAGGAATGCTTACGTATTATTATTTTTTTGGAAAATGTGGTTTATGCTCGATTTGTTTTATAATGCCACAAACAAAAATGTGAAGCTGTAATTTTTTTTACAAAAAGCGATAACGTTTTTCCCCCGTAAACATAGTCTAATTTTCATATTTTTTGGAAATATTAAGTAGGTATAATGAAAAACTAGGTTCGCTAGTTTTTATTATAAAGAAATATTGCATACGATATAAATTATTAGAATCTAAATAGGTATCTACTATTTTTGACTTAAAAACTTCCTCGAGCGTTTTTATTTTTAAATTCAACTTAACTGAATTACTAAAAAAAAACCATCAAACCTAGATTAAGATGTACTGAATGTAATGAGACCAAAATTGTCACATTTCGTAAAGGCTTAGAGGTAGGTGAAAACGTTATCGCCCGAAACAATATTTCAAAAAGGAAATGTAGCTAATTGCCTCCAAGACGCACTGCGTATCAGCACTTCACAATCCTCTTAAATGCTCCTCGTTCTTTATGTCTCACCAGCAGATAACTCGTCTTTTATTATTTTTACTGCCTTTACAGACTCCGTATTTTGTAAACGAAGTGTAGGGAAAACGACTTGTTTTATATACAGCATGTATCAGAAAGGGGTGGCCAAAAAGGGTGTGGTACAGAAGTTGTTCGGTTTTTATGTTCTTGTACCACATCCTGTTTGACTACATCTTTCTGGTACACGCTGTTGCACCGGACCATCAATCAATCTGCCTGCCTTTTCCCAACTACGTTGGGGTCGGCTTCCAGTCTAACCGGATGCAGCTGAATACCAGTATTTTCACAACTCAGTTCAGTTTTTCCACAACTCAGTTACTGGGTAACACGTTACCCTTTGGTAAGACAGGTTGTCAGACTTTCAGGCTTCTGACGACCCGTAACGACTGCCAAAGATCCGTGAATGACAGCCGGGTCCTACGGCTTAACGCGCTTTCCGAGGCACTGGGGGCCTTTGTATGAAAAGATTTTTTTTTTTTTGTATGGGAAATCATCAAATAACTTCTCCCGCTCTGGGCGGAGCGGGAGAGCGTGACAGACTTTTACTGACTAAAACCCACCCGTGTTTCTTCAGTTGCCTGCGCCAGGGTCACGGTAACTCTTTCAAACAACCCGCAAATCTGGCGGGCATCGGCCTTAGCGGACCCGTTCAGCTAGTGCTGACATCGCTTTCAGGCGCGCGTGGAACACAACGCGCCGTCGATCTGGGCCTGGTCCTTACCGGACGGCGAGCTACCCATTAACCCGCCTACGGCGGCCGGGAGTCGGCTATCAATTCCCGACGCACAGGGCGTCTCCTACGGCGACTAGGGTCGTGAGAGCGCAAAGATTGCCTCTCCCTCAGGCGTTCCACCTCCTCCTTCGCGAGAATTACTGCTACACAAAAGGAGGTGACGGCTTCTCATGCCCTCTCGTTCCGGACCATGGCCTGGACCAGAGCCGGACGCGAGAGATCGTCGCCGCCGATCGCCTCTGCGAGGACGCGGTGGAGCTCCGATCACAGATTACTAAATAGTTACTACGTAACTCCGATGTAAAGATAGTCATCCATCCGCGGACCAACCGCGGCAAGCGTAGCTTAACCTGATCGATCGACCCGTGCGGCTCTTATTACATAGCCACAGAAATCGTTGTAATTTGGGCTAAGGTGTCCTTGAGCTTACTGAACTAAGTAGATGAAAATAATATAATGACATAATCAATACGCTTATATATAATATGTACTATACTCGTACATATCAACATTGAGCAAGACTGCTACATCAGGAAACAAATGTGATGTATCAGTAATTCTTAGAAATTGATAAACTAAAACCACGGTAATGTTATCTACTAAAACTATGTGAGAATTCTTTGTATTGTGTACCTACATAAGTATATATTCATACCACAGAATAAATGGTTCATACATACATACATTGTAATTTTATTATTTTAATCTACTTGAGTTTTTGCGACATCGACACGGTGACCTCTGGTGTTAGATGTTGTTTTAATTTATGAGAATTAAAATTAATTGATTAATTTAATTTAATCGACCGAGCGAGCGAAGCGAGCGGAGTTTCCCTGCTTCAAGTCTGGCAAAATTTGCTTTCGTCTGTCAGTTTGCTACACCTCCACAGGTCGTATTTTAGAACCGATCTGCACGACACTTGGTATATAAGGTTTTACGACTTTATATATATATTTTTTTGTCGTTGGGGATTTTTGATTGGGGCACTTCCTCCAAAAAGGGGAAAAGGGGACTACTGGATATCTCCGCCTTATGAGATTCGGTCTCATAAAAATTTGGTGAACCTAGTTCTGATGAGAATCTTCAGAATGATATGAGCAGAATTGCTCCACAAAATGCTCACTTTTAGATTTCTACCAGTGGAATCGGCCCTTTAACTACTAGGTAGGAATTGATGGAGCACCTGTTAGTATTCTAATTGCATAACACACTATCAATCGGAATCGGTTTCATTTTGATATTTCAAAAACATTCATTGCGTTATTTCCGTTGTTGAGCAGACCAAATTTCGAACATATTAAGCAATGGATTAGCAATTTGCTTTAAAATGATTAAGATTCCGATCGATAGCGTGTTACGCAATTAGGGAGCTGGGCTGGGATCACTTTCTCATCACAAAACTAGAGAATTCTGAAAATAATTACCAGAAATCCCTAAAACAAGGCTATTAATGTTAGTTTTACAATAAGGTTACTAGATGGCGCTACTTTGCACCGCTCTACGCAAGGTCTACTGTTCGCAGAACTATTAGTTTATAATACTCGGATTTCCTTAACATCACGCTTGCGTATTACCTGAAGGAAAGAACTGAGAAGAACAGTACCTACACTTCTTCTTTCTTTATTTTCTGTATTTACATACAACCGCGGACATTTGCGGTGAACCACTTCCGCAAATGTCCGCGGTGATACCTGTGTTCTATGTGATAGGGCGTGAGGTTATTGTCGTTTCCAAAAAATAGATACGTGGTTATACTTATTTATTTCACATCTCTTTTATTTTATTGAATTGATTGCTGGTCTAGTGATCGCAAGCTCAAAGTGTAATATTAGTTTAGGTAGATTAGTCGAAAATCCCAGTAGACCCACATTGAAAAGAGGAACTTGAGGCCTCTGCCTTGGCGTGCCGACAACCAAGGCTTCCAATAATATTCTTGTTCTTCGTCGTATCGATGATACCAACTATTGAGTTTTACCAGAATTCAGCCAGGTCTACAGCCTTAGCATTGACCTCGCAATAATATATATATATATATTTTATTTCAGGCCCGTCCGAAAGGCGAAGGACTAACTCCATACCAGGGCAAGAAGAGGTGCTTCGGCGAGTACAAGTGCCCCAAGTGTAAACGTAAGTGGATGAGTGGCAACTCCTGGGCCAACAACGGCCAGGAGTGCATCAAGTGCCGCATCAATGTCTTCCCGCACAAACAAGTAAGTTGTAACATCAATTACTTTTTAGTCTTGTCCAAATTAGTACTTTAGTAGTCAACATTTAGTCCACAGAAAAAGTTACCTGTAGGCCTACCACCAACTTTTGTTATTTTAACAATATTCTTTAGTGTGGGAAGGAGATGTTGTTATACGTCCTATATAACTCGATCTCTTTTGGCTTTCCCATACTGAAGTAATAAGATTAAAATAATATCTTAAGAACTAGAGGTAGGCCTCCAGAAGTGGCAATGGGGAGCTGACCATAATAGCTGTTCTTGAGTGGAGATCGCAAATGCCAAGTGAACTTACGATAATGTATGTACAGTCAGGGACACTGATTGTTTAGCAAGTTGACCATCAACGTAACTTCTGAGGTAATGGATATGGAACAGTTCCTAGTTCTTCAAATATTTTACATATTAAGTAGTATTCACCATTATTGTTACTTGTTATATTACCGGTTGGATTTAGAATAAGGACTTCCAGTTGAACTATACCTACGTATATGTATTATATCTAGTCATCATGGTTTGACCACTATTTCTATTAGACATTGGTGCTCATCATTGTCAATGAAAAATTTTCAGAGACCGTTGGAGAAGCCAGACGGACTGGATGTGAGTGACCAGTCCAAGATACACCCCCAACATCTGTGCCAGAAATGTCGCTCGCTTGGATACTACTGCCGCAGGGAATACTGAACACACTACTCTATTTCTAATAGCGGTGCTATAGCTGCAAGGGAACGAGTCGTCGGTTCTACAAGTTCGTTCCCTATATGAATCATAGATGCCGCTGTTTTATATTTGCTGAAACTAAAAATGATGCTTACAATGTTACTCCCGCGCAACTTTGAAGAACTCACTCGTTGCTGATGAATTGCACCACCACAGTCTTTTCACCGCTCTCTCTCTCTCTCGTACAATTTGTGTACAATACTTAAACTTAACATCGATTATTTTAAAGATATAGCTACTTAGTTTTTAATGTAAGATTTTAATTACATAGGTAATGAAATGTATATTTCGAAGGTTTTATTCAAACGATTTTATATGACGTTTTATGAAATTAGTTGTAAGGGTGGCTACAGATTTAATTATTTTATCATGATTTGAGTGCACTATTTTACCATAGAGTATTTAATGTAGTTACCTACTACCCACTGGTCAAGTTGGTTGCTAACCATAAAGATTTGCAGTAGATTCCCAGGTCGACAAAATATGTTTAATAATTGCTCTTTCAAGGGTTAAATAACACGGACACGACCCTTTAATTACTAAATAAAAAATAAAAAAAAGCTGTTCGTGTAAATTCGAAGAAATATTCACTACGTCCGGTTTTTGGCCAGCCAGTCGATTCTGTAAAATCTCACCGTGAAAATTTAGATATAGTGAGCTTTAAGTGAGCTGTCATTCCACCGAATTGACAACATTGACAGCTCACTTAAAGGTCACTTCATCTACATTTTCACGGTAAGTTTTTAACAGAATAGCACTACAGGTCATAAATGTATGTAGGTACGACTGATAAAGGATGGCAGTTGTGATTTCAAATATTTGAAGTTGATAGTCATTTTGCTGCTTGCTTTTCCCATAATGCGAATAGTCTTCTTCTTGCCCTTTCTCATGTTAGAGCGAAGCCACACGATACATTTGTGACGCTGCGTTGCCCTACATTTGAATGTAGGACAACGCAACGCACAAATAAGTGACATCCCACACGGTGTATACATGCGGCGGCGCAATGCAGCGGACAAGCTGGGAGATGCGTTACGAAACCGGAGCGGCATCGATCGCAGCTCAGTGCAGTGTTGATTGACTGGACTCACCCCACACCAAGACGCTGCGACGCTGTAGTAAGCGGCGTTGCGCTGCAAGTATGGGGACACCGCAGTGGCCGTGTGGCAGTTAGTCCGTCGAAATCATTGCGGTGGCACGACGCAATGCGCCGGTATCATCTGTGTGGCCTCACTCTTCTGTTAGAGACATAATAGCCAACAATGTGCTGTGCGCTGAATTTATCTCTCCCCGTGCGGGTATATGATTAGTGCACTTTATTCAATAAATGACATCTGTAGCCCACTATTAGCGTAGATAATATACTCCAAATGGCATTACAGTGACTTACAGATTTGTATATGTATATTTAGACATTAACACGTGCCTTATTATAGATATATTACCTATAATACGCCATTATGAGATTATGCCAAGATTTAATAAATGTTCAAAATATTTGTCATGGTAACAATGTGTTTGCAATGTATATTATGGTTCATATATCATTTATTAACTGTAGATGTTATTGATTTTATGTTCTGATGAAAATGACAAAGTATATTTTATCTATGCGTTTTATAATTATATTTATAGGTACTTAGTTGTGCACCTATTCCCTAAGTGGTAATGAATGTTAGAGATTAATGTAAGAAAAACTAATGAAATGGTAGGATATATCATGGAAATTTTAGAGTGACAGCATTATAGAGGATGAAACTGAATTCATGGGCATCCTTTTAAGGGGTCATTTTACACATTATTAGGAACAACTTTTACTATGGGACTGTGAGTTAATCGTACACCCCTACAGGTGGTCGAGATAAATGACAACTCTGATTACCTACTCTGAGGTAGATTATAAATACCTAAACTTTGAGGAATGAAGTAACAAGAGCGGATAATGCCTCCCATAACATCCCAGAATCATAAACATGACGATTAAATCTCGGGATTTAAGGAATTGTGAATTATTTATTGTACTTTGAATACATTCGTAACAAATTAAATATTTGTAAGTAATAAAATAATAAATAATTCCCAATTTCTAAATCCCGGGAACTTCCCGGGAAATATGAAATTGCGAATTACTTATTTCCCTTTGAATACATTCGTAACAAATTAAATATTTCTAGTACATAGGTAATAATTAATTCGCGATTTCTTAAATCCCGAGATTTAATCGTCATATTATTCATTCCGACTTCAGGTTTGGTCCCATAGTTAAAGTTGTTCATAATGATGAGTAAAAGGATGCTGATTAATTCAATTTCATCCTATAAATGACAAAAAATAATTGTATTTCAAGTTAAGTTATTATTTAATCTTTTGCGTAAAAGTTTGACATGTAATACCACTTTTAAACAATTTTTGTAATGACTACAATCTATTGTTTGACTAAATAATGTTACCTATTTACCCGCCAATGTGCTTATGGCGAAATGCCAAATTAATTAATTATAAGAAACTACTAAAAACGTAATCCCAAAGAACAAAGTGAATTCTAAATGTGCCAAAAACATTAGTCATTAAGTGTTGAATACCCACATTAGAATGTGCCATAGTTAGTCGCGTGATGATTTTAATTTAGAGCTTCCAAAGTTTTATTAAAAGTTTTTTAGGTAAAAAGGTTTTGCTAATACTTTCTGGGCTATAGACGCACCTACAAGTTTTGCATTTGGAGATTTTGTATCAGACTAGTTTGTCTGTTCATTGAAAAGCAGATAAAATACTTAGGGCGAATTTCATCAATGAAACTGACCGCGATCGGCACATCTAAACTGCGTTCAAAAGCTGTCAGTGTCATCATTGTTGTGGAATATTTACGCTGGAGCTATTGAACACGGTTTACACGAGCTGATCGCGTGCTAATTGGTGAAATACGCAAGTCGTTCAATAAACTTGAGATAGGGCTCGCATATTATGTGCTATGTTAATATATAAATCGTGACGTGTGCCCTCGCTATGCGAGCCATGAATTTACTTACCTATTTTAAAATGTCTTAACAATTTCGTTCTGTCACTGTACGATAGTGAATGACATTATTTATGCATTGACATTCCGCGTATTTTGTCATTTACGTATTCTTGTTCAGAACTCATCAAACATTGTAAGTACTAACCAAATAAATGATAAGGTAACGTCGCTGAATCAAAGGTGCTTGCTTATAAATAAGTAAATCATTAATTTGTCTGTGTGTTTTTCTTTTGTATTTTCAATTGTAATATAAATTGAAGGCATGACGAAATTCACAAAAAAAAAACTAATTTAACCTAAATTCATAGAAGACGTGTAATTTTCAAATCGTACTACGTAAATAAATCGTACTTATTTTTTATATTGCAAAGAATTGCCATTACCTACTGCTGACCATGATGATTATTAGTCCTAGAACTCTACATGGGGCACTGGGTCACCCCAAAGCTGTTTGTTTTCTAATTATTTCTGTTTGTGTAATATCACCAATTTTGAGCGTCTGTGTATTTTAGTTTAGTGTGGACCCTCTTGGTTTATAAGTGACTCGTAGACTCGTCTACTTGGTTTGTCGCCGCTGGAGAAAACAAACAGCTCTGGGGCGCCCCAGCACCCCATGTAGGGTTCTAGGTACCTACTTATAAACGTAGCTAATAATATGAAAAGTACAACATTTGTAAGATTAATCGATTGGAATGAAAATGTCTGCTTATTCAAAGGTCGCTTATTTAGATATTATTTTAAATACTTTTTATCTAGGTAGGTACTTTATTGTTTATTAATTACTTACAAATGACCAAATGGAGGAGGATCGTGTAGATGACGTTCTGAAGTTTCTGCCTACCTACCCCCATGTGAAGAAGTCTTGAATGTATGTATGTGTACCAAAATAGTATGTAGTAAAGAATGTATTTTAATGTTTTACCTAATATTTGTATTATGAAATCATTATTACCTTAAATGTTTTTCACTCAATTTTCGTTAATTTTGAAGTATTATTTTAACCTTACATTATTATTGATACATTATTGATGAACATATTATTGTAATCTGTTACTTAAATAGATTTATTGTATGTCAACATTTATTTTTTATTTTTAATAAACTTTATAAATAAAATAATAACCGAATTTTTAATTACTTGTCTGTTTTTTCAGTGAATAAAGAATAAGAAATATACGTATATGTAATATAAAGGTCTCATGCAATGGAAGGTCCTAACCTAACCTAACCTTTTGTTGTACTGGCTGACAATCGACTACCTGCGCCAGAGTAACCCTTTACAAAGCGCAAGTCCGATCCTGCATGTAGTATTGCAGTCACCTTTGGGATGGATCAGCCAAGTACCAACTAGCCGCGCTTGACTCAGTGGAACGCAGAGCTAAGAGGCTCATTGGCGACGTAAAACTGGTGGATGCCAAGCTTCTTAGCTTGGCTCATCGCCGTAAGGTTGCCTGCTACTCGGTCTTCTACAGATTGTACTTCAGAGAGTGTGCCCGAGAACTCCACGACCTCATTCCACCGGCCCCCTTCTACCATCGGACATCTAGACGCACTGCCAGTTACCATCCTTACCTAGTTGCTAATCCACCAATTCGCACTAAACGCTTCCAAGTGACTTTTATAATGCGCACAGCAAAGGAGTGGAACTCATTACTTGCGTCTGTGTTTCCGAACGCATACAACCCTAATCTCTTCAAAGTGAGAGTGAACAGGCTTCTTCTGGGTAAGCTCAGTCCATCATCGACTTTGTCTCTGTCACCTCTGACCTAGACCAGAGTCAAGAGCAAACCCATCACAAATAAAAAAGATAGTTCGGATGTTTTTGCTTAACGGCACTTCGGTTATTGCTACAACGCTAGGCGTGATAAAATAAGAAGTGTGGTCATTGGTATATTTTAGATTTAGCTCCAGTAACAAATGCTCTGATATGCATGAAATTGTTGCGCCAGCGCAGCGCAGTTCAGTTTGAATAACAGCTGATACAAGTTAACTACACACCCCGTATACCTAATAAAATATATATGTATTAAGATAATCACTGACAGACATTAAAAAAAGCTTTTTTAATTACAAAGATATACATAATTTCCATAAAAATAATCACGTTAACACGAATTCATTGCACAATCGATTTAACCGAAAAATAAAAATGTTTAATGGAGGAAACCTGGCAACACACGAATTCTGTGAGGCCCGTCAAAGCTGTGGTATTCAGGTTGCTTGAAGTCGTCGTCACCGTCCTCGTAATCATCGGCGTCTCTCTTCACGAAGTGATGACCCTTATGACTTTGGTGTCCTGCTGCCGGCTTGTCCTGTCCTCGAGTTTTGCTTCCTTTGGCCTCGATAAGGCACACGAAACAGACTACTAAAGCCAGAACTGTCAGTTTAACGACAGCCGCCATCTTGCTGTATGTAACGTTCTGAATTTAAATCAGATGTGATAGCTGAGGATGTTTGCACCTGTTTTATACTCGCGTGTTTTGTGTTTTTGTTAAATTAACGTACAAATGTTAAAATGATATAATACTACTTATAGTTATGTGTCCATTAGCAAGTCTTGTATGGAACTTTTGGTAAGGACTATTATTTAGCGGTACAGTTCTAATAAAATAAAAAAATAATAATAATAATAATATTCCACGACTATCACACAACGCCGTCTAGCCTCAAGCTAAGCAGAGCTTGTGTTATGAGTACTAGACAACTGATAAACATACTTATATATTTCTAAATACATACATATATAGATAAATTACACCCAGACACAGAACAAATGATCATGCTCATCACACAAACATTTGTCCTGGGTGGGAATCGAACCCACGACCTCCGGCATAGCAGTCAGGGCCACTAACCACTAGACCAACAGGCCAGTCAAATATAATCTTGTTTATATCTTTTGTTGTCATTGATATTGTAAATTCAATCTGCCTAGCCTTTTTCTTTGGCTTTCAGTCCAACCGGATGCAGCTGAATACCAGTATGTTACATGGAGCGACTCCACAACCCAGTAAGACTGGTTGTCAGAATTTCGGCCTTCTGACGACCCGTAACGACTGTCAAAGATCCACGAATAAAGGCCGGGACCAACGGCTTAACGTGCCTTCCAAGGCACGGAGGAGTCTCGGTATGTAAAGATTCTCACCCATTCAGGATCGACCCGTGCGGCTGTTTTTACTTAGCCACGAGCTCCTCCTTGTACAGTTAATTGTTCCATGCAGCTGATTATGTGTATCAGGGTTGTAACAGAACTCTATGCTGTCCATTACTGGACAGATTAGCCTCCAGATGGCTTGGCTGTATCGAATTAAAATAGTGGCTCTGTCGCCGACATAAAAAAAAATCATAAAAGGGATATTATTAATTGCACATCAAATTTAGGGATGCCCGATCTTTTGCTTTGAATCGATCTTCTGGATTGTAATTAGTATCGTAATTTTATAAAAATAATGAAAAGCACATTATGCATGCAAAATTATATAATTTAACTTAATCTACTTAAAAGATCTATTACATTGCGCATACTGAGCGAAGATCGCATCCTGTTGAATCGATTAAAAAAATCGGTAGATCGTATCGCCATGAATTGATCTTCTGGAAGAGCAATATAGGGGTTTACGGGGGCGAAAAATCAATCTAGCTAGGTCTCATATCTAGGAAAAAACCCTTTTCTCTATATGTTCACGCACAAAGATTCGTGATTTTGCCGCCTCCACCGCTATGCATACTTTTTAATCGTGAGGTTGAAAAAAATAAGTACTTATTTTTTTCAATTTTAGAATAAAACCTATTCAATAACTTTTAATTTTCATTGGTCTAAAAAAGCTCCAAAATTGTGTAACACTGGTGGCTCCAATGAGGCCGACGACTGTCAAAGTGGCGCTAGTAGCGCAAAGACCAAAGCACAAAGCACTTTTTGTAAGGAATTAGTTTGAATTCATAATTAGAGGCAATTATTGATGAAATACCTAGATGTTTTGTACCAAATTGTAAAAGAACTGGAGGCCACCAGTTTCCCCGAGATGAGAAACACAAAAATTTGTGGCTCAAAGCGGCGAGTAAAGTTTGAGCCTAAAAGCGGGGCGAGAGTGTGTCATAAACATTTCAAGGAAAATGACTATGAAGAGTATTTTTAATATATACCTGAGTAGTATGTGTTCAAAATTATTTTTTTCAGTTTCACTAGGTCGTCAAAAACTGTTTTCTCTTATTTGTAGGTAACCATAACGTCTCACACCTACCGGCTATACCTGCATCACATAGCCTATAACGTAAGAAATTTTAGTTAACTTTTATAATGCGATTTAATGAACTTTTAAAGAAAAACAGACTGCCCATTTAAACGAACAAATGAATGGTTAATTTCCGTCTTAAAATTATATTAATGTGCGCCCATGTTCTCCACAAGGAACGGTCTTGGTCTTATGCCTTTTGAGTCCACTGGAGGTTTAGAGATTTTCACCAGATAGTTAATCTATCTTGTATTACTCCTTGATATACCTAATACATACCATGAAGCAAGTTTGAAGACCATAAAATTGGAAAAATATTAAGGAATTTAGGAACAACAAATTACCTTTTAATTAGGTCTGCTTTCCTTCCACGCAAAGAGGCGCCTCTTTTTCTTAACACTTCTTTTAACTCACACATTTTCCAAGTGGAATATTCTAAATCGTAAAATTGTCGAGAAATCAACGCAAATAAGAAATCCTGAGCGTGTAAATGTTTATCTCACTTAATGACAAGGGATCGTACAGTGGTGGCGCCATCTGAGATCAGCTTTCACTTGCCAGCCCCATAGGCTAGCGTTGTATACGGTAGCGCGTAGACGGTGGTGCCACCTCGGGGCGCTACCATCAACATTTAAAATACTTGTATAAAAAAAAGCTAGCAAAAAAACTGGTCAAGAGCGAGTCGGACTCGCGCACCAAGGGTTCCGTACCATCATATATAAAAAAAGTGTGCTATTTAGAGACATGAGACCTGTAATCTTTACATAAACTTCTATCATACAGAATAATTTCAGAATGTTCTCGGGGAGGTGTTCGAGGGTAACGGTATTTTTATTTACATTTTTCATAAAAAATCGAAAACTATGCGGCCTAAAAAAAAAGAAAAAAATGTTTGAGAATGTTCAAACAGCGTTCTTTCCTATAATACCCCACATGCCCTAGTAGCCCCACTCCGAATTTTTAAGACACCCTTTCAGTCCCTGTTGCAAAAAAATATATATTAGGTTGGGGAAAAAGTCTTTTCGCATTATAGTATGTATGAACTTGTAATAAAATCTCTTTGGCTATACTATTTGTATCTGGCTGGTTTTGGTATCATTGAAAGTTTAAATTTTAAAGAACATAATTCCAAATTCAAATTAGGAAAATGTGTGATTTTCATTTGTTTTTCGTACCGTCAAGATGAGTGAAATGAAGAAATTTGATACATTTTAAAATTTTACTACAAAAAAGGTAAAAATGCAACGCCAGCCGCGAAAAAAAATTGCGATGTTTATGGACCTAGTGTAGTGTCTGTGAGAGTAGCACAAATTTGGTTTAAGCGTTTTCAATCCGGAAATTTTGATGTCAAAGATGCACGTCGCTCTGGTCGCCCTATTACGGATAAAATGGATGCCATTTTTGAAAAAGTGGAGCAAGATCGGCATATCAGTAGTTACGACGTAGCTGAAGAACTGGAAATTGACCACAAAACAGTTTTGGCGCATTTGAAAAAAACTGGGTACACAAAAAAGCTCGACATTTGGGTACCTCACGAGCTCACTGAAAGAAACCTAATGAACCGTGTACTCATTTGTGATTCTTTATTACGACGTAATGAAACCGAACCATTTTTGAAGAAGCTGATAACTGGTGATGAAAAGTGGATCACGTATGACAAGAACGTGCGAAAAAGGTCGTGGTCAAAGGCCGGTCAGGCTTCACAGACTATGGCGAAACCCGTGTTAACTCGCAACAAGGTGATGCTGTGTGTGTGGTGGGATTGGAAGGGCATTATTCATTATGAGCTGTTACCACCAGGCAGGACCATCGATTCTGAACTCTACTGCGAACAACTGATGAGATTAAAGCAAGAAGTTGAGAGAAAGCGGCCGGAATTAATCAACAGAAGGGGTGTGGTTTTTCATCATGATAACGCTAGACCTCACACATTGGGCACGCCACAATTGCGGCGATAAGTCCCCTCTTTGAGGAGTGGTTAGAGAGGCGCCACGGCGTCCTCACCTTCCGCCTGACGCAGGTCCTCACCGGACACGGTTGTTTCGGGAGGTTCCTGTTTCGCATAAGGCGGGAGGAAACGCCCGGGTGTCACCATTGTGTGGATCGCCCAGAGGACACGGTGGAGCATACAGTGGAGGTCTGCCCGGCTTGGGCAGAGCACCGCCGTGTTCTCACGGAGGCGATCGGCGGCGGCGATCTCTCGCGTCCGAGCTTGGTCCAGGCCATGGTGCGGAGCGAGAGTGCATGGGAGGCCGTCACCTCCTTCTGCGAAGCGGTAATGCTCGCAAAGGAGGAGGCGGAACGCGTGAGGGAGAGGCAACCTCACGCCCTCAGTCGCCGCAGGGGACGCCCTGGGCGGCGGGAATCGATAGCCGATTCCCGGCCACTGTAGACGCGGGCTTGCGGACGGTGAGTAGTGGGTAGCTCGCCGTCCGGTGAGGACCAGGCCCGGGTCGACGGCGCGTTGTGTTCCACGCGCGCCTCAAAGAGATGTCAGCAAGAGATGGGGTCCAACAGGGCCGATGCCGCTGGGGTCGCGGGTTGTTTGAAAAAGATACCGTGGCCCTGGCATAGGCAACTGAAGGAACACGGGTGGGTTTTAGTCAGTAAAAGTCTGACACGCCCTTCCGCTCCACCCAGAGCGGGAGAAGTTATTTGATGATTTCCCATCCACAAAAAAAAAAAAAAAAAAGACCTCACACATCTTTAGCCACTCAGCAAAAATTAAGAGAGTTTGGCTGGGAGGTGTTAATGCATCCGCCGTATAGTCCTGACCTTGCACCTTCAGATTTCCACCTGTTTCGGTCTCTTCAGAATTCTTTAGGCAGTGTCAGGTTAACATCACGAGAGGACTGCCAAAACCACTTGTCGCGGTATTTTGACCAGAAGTCCCAAAATTTCTATAGCAATGGGATCATGTCCCAACCTACAAGATGGCAAAAAGTTATCGAACAAAATGGTACCTACATACTTTAGTTAAATGTAAATAAACTATATTAAAAATGTTTTGAATTTTCTTAAAAAATGCAAAGAAACTTTTTCCCCAACCTATTATATAAATTTTTATTTCTTTCTTATTTGCAAAATAGTTGGGCAAACGTCATATAAAACTATTCCAAAATTCAAGTTGATAGCATTAGTAGTTCTTGAGATATCTAGCTGTGACAGACAGTCACAGCTCAATATAATCTTTAAAGGTATAAAATGCTTCCTGGCACAACTTACGTTTATTGAATGATTTGAATTTATCTGGAATGTGGCTTGAAAGTTAATTATGAAAGCGTATTATTGACATCTGAACGAGCCACCTATTTTCTTAAGCCTTGTTGTAGGTACAACCAATTTGTGTTTGTTCCTAGTATTTATTTTATGGATATTACTGTATTTTTTTAAAACAATTTTATATTTATATTTATTATTTATTATTATTATGATTATTATTATTATTTATATTTTGATGGGCATTTAAAAGATTTTCAAAAATATACTGAGAAGGCACAGTCATTACATTAATCGCCTTAAATTTCTGGAGCGCCTTGGACTTATTTTATAAATAGATCGAACAGCTCGTTGACTGCAAACAAAAGATAGTCTGAAGTCGCATGTCGGCCGCATTTCCGCACAACAGAATACCGTATGCCATTATGAAAATAGCTAAAGATCACTAAACGGGCTGTCTCTATGTTAGTTAAATTACAAATTGTTCTAACAGTGTATGCTGCGCAGCTAAGTTGTTTTGACAATTTATCTACATGTGGGCCCCACTGAAACTTAGCATCCAAAGTTAAGTCCAAAATACAAGAGCTATCTAAAAACAAAAAACGAATGTGTTGATAAAGGGCGAAGAATTGAATCCTGAAGATTTAATTCTTCGCCCTTTATCAACACATTAGTTTTCACCTGCCTAACTTGATGAAATGTTATGGTATCATATTTTTTATAGCTGAATATCGGAACCATGATACGTAATAGCCAATTTCGTTTTACAGTTTGCCAACACAACGTTTATGTACTCATATATTTTTCTATCTTTTCCTGTATTAGAGATAGCAAGCACAAAGCACAGACTACTGGCAGGTGTCATATTCTCATATGCAATCTACTTGGGCGAGTGTATGTTCGCCTGCATCGCCATGTTCGTGCCTTACTGGAAGACACTCATCCGCATCATTAACGGACCGCTCATCTTCTTCATTACCTACATCTTCCTTCTCTATGAGAGCCCCAGGTGGCAATTCGTCAACCGGAAACATGACAAAGCAAAAGCATCAACGAAACGAATAGCAAGAACGAATAAAATTAACATTAATTATGAAGAATTAGATGCAATGACTGAAGTTGAACTTAAGATAAGTTTGATATTACTGAACACCAGATTATAGGGAGTTATGGAGATATTTTTACATCTAAAGCCATTATGAAGAGACTGTTAGTGGGAGGGATATGTCGGTTCACTTCTAGTTTCGTGAACATCGGCTTGTTGATAAACTCCGTGTCCGTGTTCTTGCTGTCCACCGTGATGTCGTTTCCAGGGGAGATGATCTGTTTATACCTGATGAACAAGTTTGGCAGGAAGTTTCCGCTGATGGGAGGATATATCTTATGTGGCACAGTGTGCGTTGCGGCTGCGTTAGTACCAGATCGTAAGTATACATTTGAACAAATAGGTCATTGCCCCTTAGTAAACATACACAAAAATGCAAAAAATAGAGAGTTGACTCTTATATTATCTAGTAGTTCTGCAAACAGTAGACCTCACGGGCACAAACTTTTTTACTACAGTTAGTATACTACCAAAGATATTTAAAATGGAGTGTTTACCATGTTTGTGGTTTTTTTAAGTCTATCCTTCGTTTTAGAGAATTCTAATAATTATTTTCATAATTCTCTAGTTTTGTGATGAGAAGATGGTCCCAGGTGCTCCATCATACCCTACCTAGTAGTTAAAGGGTCGATTCCACTAGTAGAAATCTAAAAGTGAGCAATTTACTGCGTTTTGAGGAACTAAACAGCTCATCACGCAGAAGATCCTTTGTTCTCTTTTTTGGAGGAAGTACCCCTCCAATAAAAAATCTCCGACGACAAAAGATAATATAAAGTCGTAAAAGCTGTATACCAAGTTTCATCCGGACCCGTTGTAAAACACAACCTGTAGGGGAGTACCAACAAACTGAAAGAGGAAAGGAAACTCTGCCTGACTTGAAGCAGAGAGCTTCGCTCGCTTCACTCTCTCGGTCAATTAATATGCATGTATACCCGAATGTGTATGTACACCGCCATCACTTTGTCAATTACACAGTTTTTTTTTTTTATTTGTGATGGGTTTGCTCTTCACTTTAGTCTAGGTCAGAGGTGACAGAGACAAAGTCAACGATGGAGTGAGCTTACGCAGAAGAAGCCTGCTCACTCTCACTTTGAAAAGATTAGGGTTGTATGCGTTGGGAAACACAGACGCAGGTAGTGAGTTCCACTCCTTTGCTGTGCGCATTATAAAAGACATTTGGAAGCGCTTAGTGCGATGGATGGTGGATGGTAACTGGCAGTGCGTCTAGATGTCCGATGGTAGAAGGGGTCCGGTGGAATGAGGTCGTGGAGTTCTCGGGCACACTCTCCGAAGTACAATCTGTAGAAGACCGACAAGCAGGCAACCTTGCGGCGTTGAGCCAAGCTATAAAACTTGGCATCCACCAGTTTTTGTCGCCAATGAGCCTCTTAGCTCTGCGTTCCACCGAGTCAAGCGCGGCTAGTTGGTACTTGGCTGATCCATCCCAAAGGTGACTGCAATACTCCATGCAGGATTGGACTTGCGCTTTGTAAAGGGTTAAAATCTGTCCAGGCGTAAAGTATCGCTTCGCCCTATTTAGGATGCCCAGTTTCTTGGCCGCAGTTTGGGCCTTGTTTTCGATGGTGGCGCCGAAGTTGAGACCAGATGTCAACTCCATACCTAGGAGCTCAAGTCGATCAGTTCCAGGAACAGATGTACCTCGAAAAGTGGGAGTTTGGGCGAAACGACTCTTTTTAGCGATAAAAAGACACGCCTGTGTTTTGGTAGCGTTAAAAGAGACCAGATTTTCATCACCCCACTGGGAGACAAAGCTTAAGGTCAAATCTGTCCGCTCTACCATGGCCTCTCTCAAGTAACGAACTTCGGCCCCGCTGGATTTTGCGCTGGACAAGTATCTCTCTGAAACTGTAGTAAGTAACTGTAGTAAGTATCTCTCTGAATCTGAGTACCCAAAAATACCAGGCCGAAGCAGGTCATTGATGTGCAGCAGAAAAAGAGTCGCAGAGAGAACAGACCGCTGAGGAACTCCGGCATCAATAGCCATAAGGTCAGAAGAGCAGCCGTCAACAACTACTCTGATCGACCGTTCACTAAGGAAATCTGATATCCAGCTAGAAAAACCAGCTGGGATGTGATAAGCAGGAAGCTTGCTGAGCAGAGCAGCGTGCCGGACCCTGTAAAACGCCTTCGAGATGTCAAGCGATACAGCCAGTGCTTTGCCGTGTTTCTCGATGGCTTCGCCACAGCAGTGCGTGACATACACAAGAAGATCGCCAATTGACCGTCCCCGGCGATTGTCAGAATAATTTTATCCAAAAATAAATTCTGTCTTTCCACAATACATCTGGGCGAAGATCACGCTGTTCCTCACGGGCAAAGTGATCATTTCTGCGTGTTTTACTGGCGCCATCGGTTACACAATGGAGCTGTTCCCCACCAGTGTGCGGGGCACTCTGCTGGGGCTCGGAGCCTTCGCTTCCAGGGTTGGCGGCATGCTTGCACCACTCTCACCTATTCTGGTAACCACCAAAATTTTCCGTCTTTTAAATATATTTATACGTTTATAAATAAGACTGGAACAGTGATCAAAAGGAAAATTGATCTAAAAGACGACCATAATGAAAGGATTCCATCGTGAGTAGGAACAGTCACATCACATACTCAGTTTGCACGTACAAATTTTATATCATAGGATATCAGCAGGAAATTCATTGTGCTTAATGTTCCGTGTCATAATTTTACTGACAAAGCAATGAGGCACTTATACCGACTGCGTCAGAAGAAGGGTCTTATTGCCTGAATCTATGATCATGATTATGTATTTACAGGTATTCAGGCTGATAAAAATAATAACAATACTGAGGTATCACCACATTTCAGTTACGTCAGTTTAAGTCCCATGTAGTGGGAGGCGAGTCCACGAGAGCTCGTGGCTAAGTAATAACAGCCGCACGGGTCGATCCATCAGGTTAAGCTACGCTTGCCGGAGTTGGTCTGTGGATGGGTGACCATCTTTTTATACCGAGACTCCTCCGTTCCTCGGAAAGCACGTTAAGCCGTTGGTCCCGGCTGTCATTCGTGGATCTTTGACAGTCGTTACGGGTTGTGAGAAGCCCGAAAGTCTGACAACCAGTCTTACCCAGGGGGTATCGTAATACCCAATAACTGGGTTGTGGAGGTCAGATAGGCCGTCGCTCCATGTAAAATACTTGTATTCAGCTGCATCCGGTTAGACTGGAAGCCGACCCCAATATAGTTGGGAAAAGGCTAGGCAGGCAGTGGGAGGCGAGCCTATTACCATGACACGGGCTAAAATACAGACTCCACTGTTACCTACTTACTGAAAAATCCTAATGATCAAACTAGTATCCAGCGTTTATCAAGAGTGATATCTGCGTCTGTTGTTATACATAAGGGGGAAGCGTCAGGGTAGCCCGCGAAATTCAAATTTTCTTACGTTTTTTGCAATTTACAAGTCGGTATTATTTAGTACGTTGATCAAATTATAATTTGCGGTCGTAACAAGTATCTATTTACATATTTATAATCGTTAAAGTGATCAATACAACTCTTTAAGACCAGGTAATCCTAAAAATTACTATTTCATGAAATCTTGACATTTTAGGATTATACTAACTTAAGGAGTTGTATTACTGATTCTATTGTATGTATATATTTCTGTAAATACATATTTGTTACGGCCGCAAATCATGCTTTATTTAACATAATATACAACTTAATACTAACTTACAAATTGCAAAAAACGTAAGAATTTTGAATTCCGCGGGCTACCCTGACGCTTCCTCCTTAAAGTCAATATTGACAGTTACTTATTCAGTGAAAGTAGTCGAGCATCCACGAGGATTTTTCCGTTCGGTGGAGTCTGACCTTTACAATGAACCAATGTAAACAGCTGATAAAGGTTAGCAGGAAGAACTAATAATTATAAATTTATCCTTTAAATACTCATAAGTTAATAATAAACATTATTAAATTTGTTCTATGAACTGCTATCCAGTGTGCGTCAAGACAGTTCAAACACGATATTTAATTTAAATAAATAGTACTTAGACAAATACATCTTCAACTAGTGCACGATTCAAATCGCAAATATTAACATGAAGTTTAGTGAGTATTAAATTTTCCATTCAAAGTACAAATACCTATATCTAGATTTTGAGTCAAGGCTCCCCAGACACGGCCGCAACACGGCTCTAGTAGAATAATCTGTGAAAACTTCATAGAAATTTTTGTACCAGAATCGCGTGGTACCGTCGCGTCGCGTCTGTCTGTGGGATCCTTCAGTTCTGTAAAACGAACTAAAAATATCTTGTTTAAAATGTTTCATAAAAACACCGGTCAAGAGCGAGTCGAACTCGCGCTCCGAGGGTTCCGTACTTTCGTACCATCATATATTTTTAAAAAAGTGTGCTGTTTAGAGACGTCGTTTTATCTATCACACAGAATAATTTCAGATTATTGTCTATGCAAACTTCGGAGGTAGGGAGGGGGGCACGATATTTTTTTCCACGTTTTTCATCAAAAGTCGAAAAGTATGCGGCCTAAAAGAAAGAAAAAATGTTTGAGAATGTGCAAACGGCGTTCTTTCATATATGATACCCCACATGTCCTAGTAGCCCCACTTCGATTTTTTAAGACCCCCTTTCAGTCCCGGTTGCAAAAAAAAATATTTCTTTCATAATTGCAAAAGAATTGCGCAAACGTGATCTAAAATTATTCCAAAATTCAAGTTGATAGCAGTAGTAGTTCTTGAGATATCCAGCTGTGACAGACGGACAGACAGACAGACTGAGTCGCACCATAAGGGTTCCTTTTTACCAATTTTTGGTACGGAACCCTAAAAATGTCACGATTTGTGTATATTTATAATTTATCTTGTTAGTCCTGTCTTTTTGTCAGTTATTCGTCCTCAGTTTAATCTACGAGTCCAATAAAGGTCATTAAACTTCTCTTTGACTCTCAAATAGACCAGAACCGGTGGACCAGGGCATAATATAATTATAAGGTCTTACAACAAAAGTTAGCCTTTCACGCCTTATATTGATTTAGCTATTTCTTTGGTCTAGTGGTCATTTGCGCCACTGCTGAGAGTGAGGACCTGGGTTCGATGCTCTGGTCATGCCAAGTCATATTGGGGTTTTCTGTAAGTTTCTCAGTAACAGACCGGAGGCTGGATGTGTACCCTATTGACGACAATAGGCTGGCCCCCTATTAATTACATAACTGGTGAAATGTGGGTGTAGATACTACAGGCTGAAATTGAGTTCATGGGCAATATTTTATGGGGTCATTATACTCATCATTATAAACAACGTTTACTATGGAACCAAACCTGAAATCGCGAAAAATAATCAGCTGTTCCTTACATTTTGACGAGTTATGCGAACACAAATGTATGGAATAGTTGATTTTTTATTTCGCGATTTCAGGTTTGGTGGCATAGTAAAAGTTATTTATAATGACGAGACCCCTTAAAATTTTTCCCATGTATTAAATTTCGTCCTGTATATGTGTAGTTATACCTCTGTGTAACCATAACCACAGATTACTAAATAGTTACTCCATAACCTAAACAAGGAGTCACCAAAAAGCGGACTGTGGTCCGAATCCGGACCTACAAACCGCTATCTATTTTGTGCGGACCTTTTATGTACTTATATAACTAAAACTAAATCTAAAAATATTAAAATAAAAATATTGAGTGATTTAATTTATTTAATGCTTTACTTTATAGATAGAAATGATCGATTTCCAAGAAAACACAAACATACGGAAGTTCCTTGCCAAGAATTTTGGATATTTGTGTGCGGTAATAAATACGCAGATCTAAGAAATTCAGTTCTGAAACTTTGTACAGACGCCAGCACATCAAGCTACTACAATCTGTCCGATTTCTTTAATAGATTTTCGACTTTATTGCTAAAGCATTAGGTTCAAAGTTGATTGGGAAAATCTGACAGTTTCGGGTAGGTTGACCTGCTGGCGTCTGTACAATGTTTGAGTAATCGTCTACAAAAGGGACCACGACAGTCATATTATTTTTTTTCTAATTTGGTGATCCTTGGCCTAAACTTTCGGAGATAAGAGGCGTGATTTTATGTTTTATTGATGTAGATATTATAGAACTTTTGTTGGGACGTGACATAGGTTCTATGAAAATAAATGTTCATTCAATTTTATACAATTAATTTAGTAATAAAGTTACTATAACTAAACACGGTACAATAACTGACGATACAATACGAAATGACGCGAGTGACGCAAGCCACGGTTAGTATCCGAATGTGTTGTGTATTGTCATGACGTCGACATCAACTTAGTCCAACTAAGCAGACGTGCGACGTCATAGGTATTTAAGCTCATGTGTGCATGTGTAGGTACCATACCACTACATAGAAATGGCTGTCAAATTCACAAATAAAACGTGTTCTTCACAGTGACTACATTCTTCATTCTCCTGTCAGTGGCTTCAGTAACTACTGCTTGGCAAGGGTTGAGTTCTGCTGACCACGCCTCCTGCCCCGTGTGCCAGGGTCCATTGACCCCGGTGTGCGCATCAGATGGCCAAACCTACTGGAACGAAGAGTGTGCCAAGTGCTACAACCCTCAACTTTCCATCACTCGTAAAGGATTCTGCCCAAGACTCGACTTGGAGCTAGAAGGATGAATAAAAGTATTCCAATATCAATATCTGAAATATGGTGTAACTTTTGTTTGTTCGGCCTGCGATACCAAAATTCTATGAATTGATTGATTTTATGCTTGTTTTTCTCTTTTAGGTATTATGTGTTTTTGCAATCGTGTTTTTTTTAAAATAATTTCCTTAATTTCAAGGTTGGTGAGGCGTGTAAATAGCCTGCACCTTTATTAGAGTGATGTGAGAAAAAAACTTAACTCAAAGACGTAATGGCGGACTTCAAAAATAAAATAATTTCCCCATTGATGAATTCTCAAGGAACCAATAAAATAGAATTGATAGCAGCTAAACATGCCCACGTAGGTACCTTTACAATCCAGAGATCCCACTCAGACCCAGTGAGATGGGAAGATATCTCGTTCATGCGTGCGTGATGGCTTGTAGGTCTGTAGCTGCCGGCCGGCGAGCAAATCTTCTTAAATCCACCGGTGGAATGGTTGAAACTCCAAAAATCAACACTGCACTATAAGTCCTCAATGAAGCACAGATGCAGGTCCATTTATTTTACGAGTATCGTCAAGGTTTCATCAAAAAAGGAACATTCAAAAGGCGGAGCGATTATAGCACTCGCATGTCTCTTTGCGGGGCGGGGAGAACACACAGACACACGCGCTGACGCCATCTATCGGTCATTTTGCGAGAAAACTAAAGAAAGTTCCGATACATGGGCGGTGCGACAACGAATATTGGCGCGAGGATTCATCAATTGAGAAATTAAAATACCTATTTAATTTGAAACACTAACATTATTATATTATAGGAACAAATCCTAAAATGTTATTATTTAATTTTTTACATTGAAAAAAGCATTGACGCTTCACCAAAGGTTTTTAGTTTTATTAATATGTTCATTTGGAATTGACTCATTACTAACTTTTATTTAATACTAATATTGTTATAATTTATTTAAAAAAAACTTTCCCCTCCCTTTTATTTCCAGATGCAATATATATCTATCAGAAACAGTACCCTAGTTGCGTAACACACTATCAATCGGAATCGGTTTCATTTTGACAGTTCAACAACATTCATTGTGTTATTTACAGTGTTGAGCAGACAAATTTTTCGAACATATCAAGCAATGGATTAGCAATTTGCTTCAAAATTATTCAGATTCCGATCGATAGTGTGTTATGCAATTAGCATGCAGGTTTATTTAAAAAAGACGCACAACTAATCAACTGTATTTATTATTTTTAACAAGCAACTCTTGATACAGAAAAGCCTTACAAAGTAATACAATTAATAAGCAATTAGCTAATTACTTGGCATAAAGTGACAGCAAGGCCAACACTGAGGCGGAGAGGCGTCCGTCGCCATCGGCTGTCGAGGTGAATCCAAAAGAGAGCGAGTGCTCCTCGCCGCCTGCACTTGCCGCAAACTATCGCCGCTCTTGATGCAGCTGTCTCGACAACGCCCCTCGTTCCTTCTAACTTCTTTATACTTCTAACAGAATATTATATATATATATATAATAGGTTGGGGAAAAAGTTTCTTCGCATTTTTTAAGAAAATTCAAAACATTTTTTAATATAGTTTATTTACATTTAACTAAAGTATGTAGGTACCATTTTGTTCGATAACTTTTTGCCATCTTGTAGGTAGGGACACGATCCCATTGCTATAGAAATTTTGGGACTTCTGGTCAAAATACCGCGACAAGTGGTTTGGCAGTCCTCTCGTGATGTTAACCTGACACTGCCTAAAGAATTCTGAAGAGACCGAAACAGGTAGAAATCTGAAGGTGCAAGGTCAGGACTATACGGCGGATGCATTAACACCTCCCAGCCAAACTCTCTTAATTTTTGCTGAGTGGCTAAAGATGTGTGAGGTCTAGCGTTATCATGATGAAAAACCACACCCCTTCTGTTGATTAATTCCGGCCGCTTTCTCTCAACTTCTTGCTTTAATCTCATCAGTTGTTCGCAGTAGAGTTCAGAATCGATGGTCCTGCCTGGTGGTAACAGCTCATAATGTGCCCTTCCAATCCCACCACACACACAGCATCACCTTGTTGCGAGTTAACCCGGGTTTCGCCACAGTCTGTGAAGCCTGACCGGCCTTTGACCACGACCTTTTTCGCACGTTCTTGTCATACGTGATCCACTTTTCATCACCAGTTTCTTCAAAAATGGTTCGGTTTCATTACGTCGTAATAAAGAATCACAAATGAGTACACGGTTCATTAGGTTTCTTTCAGTGAGCTCGTGAGGTACCCAAATGTCGAGCTTTTTTGTGTACACAGTTTTTTTCAAATGCGCCAAAACTGTTTTGTGGTCAATTTCCAGTTCTTCAGCTACGTCGTAACTACTGATCTGATCTTGCTCCACTTTTTCAAAAATGGCATCCATTTTATCCGTAATAGGGCGACCAGAGCGACGTGCATCTTTGACATCAAAATTTCCGGATTGAAAACGCTTAAACCAAATTTGTGCTACTCTCACAGACACTACACTAGGTCCATAAACATCGCAAATTTTTTTCGCGGCTTGCGTTGCATTTTTACCTTTTTTGTAATAAAATTTTAAAATGTATCGAATTTCTTCATTAGATTCACTCATCTTGACGGTACGAAAAACAAATGAAAATCACACATTTTCCTAATTTGAATTTGGAATTATGTTCTTTAAAATTTAAACTTTCAATGATACCAAAACCAGCCAGATACAAATAGTATAGCCAAAGAGATTTTATTACAAGTTCATACATACTATAATGCGAAAAGACTTTTTCCCCAACCTAATATATAGCTATTCTTTATTTCAAACAGAAACTAGATTATATGTACAAGCTAACACTAAAAGATATATATGTATATTATGTACAAGTATATAAAAATAATAAAAATAAAAAAGGTGAAAGGCATCCAAAAATTCGTCCGCATCGCTGTCAATGGAAAAAGTGCCCAAAAGGCTGGCAGCATTGCCACGTTGGATAGCAATGCTGATTCTTTGGGCTAAAAATAGGCCAGCCTTCTGGTCCCGTGAAGAGCCGACCAACCGCTTGGCGATGTCCCGAAATACTCGATGAGCACTCGGACCCCAAGGGCCTAGAGTTTCAACCCCAAACGGCTCGAACATATAGCCCCCAATAAGGTTGCTATATTTGCGCCGTTTGAGGTTTTCTGCTCCTGCAACAGCCGCCCCAGCACAACCCGCCGTGCTAAGAAGATGGGATGGCGCGAGGGTGTCGACACAGGTTGCATCCCACACCAAAGGCCTACCCAACTTCCAAGGCATTATGGTCATTCCGTCTGGCCTCTTAACATCGTCGCGTGCCAAGCCATTGGGTTCTAAAACTGCTGGCACCCCGGCGGTGACAAGAGCCCGACGGATGATGTCGTTAATGCTAGCCTGGCGTGCCATCCGACCTATATATAGCTTATGTCACTCCCACAATTAAGTCAAATCTAACGACACCTCAATATAAGCGTGTATAATTTTGGTGAACCCTTGACTTTAGCTTTATCCCAGCAGTACGTTCTCGTGGAATAATCCCCGACTGCCACGCGGGCGAAGCCTTGGGCAAATACTAGTATTATAAATGCGAAAATGACTTAGTCTGTCTGTTACCTTTTCACGGCTAAACCACTGAACCGGTCGTTATAAAATTTAACAGACAGCCTGGAACCAGAAGACCTTTTCATCTTGGATTAGATCTTATAAAATATACACGTAGACGAAGTTGCGGGCAACAGCTAGTGGGCTGTTCATTAATTACGCGAGGCCTTTAGGGTTATTTCACATAGGGGAAAGGGGGTCTCGGCAAATATCACGTTTTTTTTTCGAAAGAAACTGTGTACAATTGCGAGAAGCATAGTAATTATTATAAAAATAAGTATTAAAAAAATAATTTAGCAAATTATGTTTATTTCAATAAATCCAACGCAAACACAGATTAACGTATTTGTACTAAAAATACGCATTTTGAAAATCTCACGTGAGTTTAGGGGTGGGTGGCAGGGAGTCGAGCCAAATCTCACCAAGGGGGGAGGGGGATCAAAAATTGCCTCACGTAATTAATGAATGCCCACTAGCAGTCAGCAATGTGGTAGCGGAGCTGATTGCTAAAGGTACCCGATGGACGGTAAAGTACACGATCGACGTAAAACCATTAGTACGTCATTGCAATGTAACTCTTATCTGGGTATCATAAGGTATAAATTAGAATGATTGCCAAGACTTTAATCAAACTCACGACCTGATGGACATTTTATTTATAACAATGAGATGACAGTTACACTGCAGTTCGATCGTCTAACTAAAGCACCTCTTAAAGTAGGTAAAGTTAATGTTTTAACAGTATATAATACAATCGACTGCCACTCGTGGAGGCTATTTTGAATGTTTGAGCACCCTAAATTGTTCACATGATCAAATACCTAACGTCATTTATTAGTTTTTTTTTTATAAACATTAATCAATCTGCCTAGCCTTTTCCCAACTATGTTGGGGTGGGCTTCCAGTCTAACCAGATGGAGCTGAATACCAGTACCTATTTTACATGTAGCGACTGCCTATCTGACCTCCACAACCCAGTTACTGGGTAATACGATACCCCTTGGTAAGACTGGTTGTCAGATTTTCGGGCTTCTGATAACCCGTAACGACTGTCAAAGATCCACGAATGACAGCCGGGACCAACGCCGAGGCACGGAGGAGTGTCGGTATGAAAAGATGGTCGCCCATTCACAGACCAACCCCGGCAAGCGTAGCTTAACCTGATGGATCGACCCGTGCGGCTGTTATTACTTAGCCACGAGCTCTTAACTACTATCTATTACCATTATTGCCTGCTTGACACGATGCTATATAACTGCCATTGGCATACATTACTAACGACGATGTTTGTGTGTAAAGTATTGCACACCATTAATTTCCGTGCCCCCTCAAGAATTCTTCGCAGTGCAATAACACCACTATTCCCACCACAGAGAAGAACAGTTCTAGGCGCCAGTTCTCCCTATGCAAGGTTGTAAATAGCTGCAGTGATCAAATCGATTTACACTTTGAAAGCTTGGGCAAATTGAAAGCCAATTTTCTTAAGAGGATTGTGAAGTGCCGATACGCGGCGCGAGTCTTGGAGGCAATTACCTACGTTTCATACAATTATTTACATAAATAAACCCTCCTCTAAACCTTTACAAAATGATACAATTTTGATCTCATTACATTCAGTGCATTTTAATCTAGGTCTGTACGTTTTTCTTTTTTAGCAATTCAATTAAATTTAATTTAAAAAAATAAAATCGCTCGAGGAAGTTTTTATGTCAAAATTAAAGATATTTAGATGCTAATAACTTATATCGTATACAATATTTCTTTATAATAAAAACGTACGGACCTAGTTTTTTATTATACCTACAACATTTCCAAAAATTATGAAAATTAGACTATGTTTACGGGGAGAAAAACGTTATCGCTTTTTGTATGAAAATTTACAGCTTCACAATCCTCTTAAGTATCTTGCAATTGCTAAAGAGTAATATAAACCTTTCATTATCTCGCTTCAAATAAATATTTTACATATAATAAGTATATTGTTATGTTAATTATTTAGATTTTGTAATTTAAAACTAGATTAATTAATTATTATTAAATTACTGTACAACTTCTTTATGCATACGGAGTTTACCTGTTAGTGATTGTTGCACTGTTGCATATACTACATTATTGCATGTTTCCTATAAGCATGAAATCAGTGTAAACAATTGTTGATGAACCAATAAATAAAATAAATAAAATTGGTACCGATGCAAGTCATTTATTGCTTCAATTGTACTGTATGCCACAGGCACGAAACTTGCACGGTGTAAACGGGGCTTTATTATACTGCAGATTGAATGGACGAAGAGATGTGTAGAAGCCTAAAAAAATTTCGCGTGCAGCACCCATACACGTGATAGAAATGAAACTTCTTAAAAAATAAAGAATTGAGTGATTTAGTGTGAGAGACCGAAAGAGATATCTTTCTTCTCTCTCATGTAACGAAATGTGCCTAAATGTGATGCGTCCTTGAAATTTCACTCTCAATTCTCGTCCAATTTTATCGAATTGCCGGCTAAGAAGTTACATTTCAATATGCACTTACTCACTTGTTCTCTAAACTCGTCACCCTAGCCTCTTTAGGTTCCTAGACGCTGAGATAGTTAGATTCATCTTTGTAAAGATGATTTCCACTGAGACGGAAATAGTGCAGCGGATAAGAGACGTGCAGAAATCAACCAATCACATTGATTAAAATTCGACTTTCGTCTCATCTGTAATTGGTTGATTCCTGCGAAGCCTTGACCGCTGAAAGCTTGGACCTAGTCGTCTACCCCAGTGGGTTATTATTTCTGAACATTTTGAACTCAAATAAATTATATTTTTATTACAACATAATACTGTGTACACTTACGTGTAGTGATAGTCACAATAAGGGACAATTTTATCTTAAAATAGTATTACATAACTCAAAGACAAATACAATTCCATTGTTATCTTACTTATAATTATCATTGTCTACATAAATTACCTACTTACATTAATTTCGCGGATTCGTCTACGAAAATATTCTTTATATTGTAACGTAACAGACAGCTGGGGATATCTGCTACTTACAAATTTTAAGAAAAAAAAAAATAGAGGAAAGTGCAGCCCAGCAGCGGGGTCTTGAGGCGAACTTCAAGGTCAGCCGACGGTAGGTGGACAGGAGACGAGAGACGGCGAGCAGACTCCAAGACAGGTTCATTCCATCCCAGTTAGGAGGAGTGCAGTAGCCTTTGTCACCAGGACGGTTCGTTCAGCCGGGCACCGATGACAACTCTGCCCAGAAGAGGTAATATTAAACAAAATTGTTTAATAGCGGAGGTGCCTTACTACACCTCTCGCCGGCGGTGGCTTACGTCCTGTTGTTAAAGGACGACGGCGTTTAATGACACGCCACTTTAAGCCTCTCTTCGTGGAGGACCTTCCGAATGAGTCCAATAAAAGCGATCACTGGTTATGGGCTTCATCGGTGAACGTAGCAGGAGTAACTCTTGAGATGAAAGGAAATAAAACTGGTTTTCAAGCTTATTATCTCTGTATTATTCCAAAGCTCAAGGTAATCTAGCTCAACAGGTGAAAATCTGCCTAACCTGTCACATTTTTTAAACTCCTATTGTTTGTTAATTATATTGATTACAACTTACTAGCGGCCAGTTACATTTATTGTGAGAACTCGGCCTTAAACACATAGTTCCAATGGAGACCTAGCCTTATAAAAGAATAAAAAGTTAGTACATGACATTAGTTGAAAAATTACTAATAACCTGAGTTTTGACAATACTAAAATATTCAGAAAATCTTACAAAATAAAAAAGAATAGTGTGAAATGTATGTAAAATATAAGTATGAACTCCAATTCGTTCAGTAGTAAATAAAAACATGTGGTTTAAGAAGCGAAATACCAATGAAATGTAGGTATCACCTACCTACTTTATTTATTTACTATTACAACTTACATTTGTTTTTAGAAGTGGGAACCCAATAAAACAATGTACAGTCGACTCTCGATAATTTGAAACTGAAGGGACCAGAGAAAATTTTCAAATTACCAAGAGTTCAAAATAACAGGAGTTCTAATAACCAAGAGGGTTTCCTGGAAGGGAGGAAAAAAATCAAGTAAACAAGCTAAACGTTCAAAGGTAGAATGCGAACTGTAAACTCACTCATATCCTATTTTGTAAACAATCGGCAGGTCTGTCCATGATATAGGCAAATGATAGGTGCATGATAAACGCTTCAAATTATAGAGAGTAGAGAAGCCCGGACTTCAAATTATTGCATGTTGACAGGCAATATACTATTCCGTCAACTTCAAATTACCGAGGAGACCAATTAATATTGATTTTATTCAATTTATCGAGTATTTTTCAAGGGACCAGATAAAAATTCCAACTATCGAGAGATTCAAATTATCGAGAGTCGACTGTAGTCACAATTTTCACACACAGAGACGTCACCAAAAAAACCAATCGAACACCACCACCAAAAAACATGAAATGTTTTTCTCAGACCAAATAAAAAACCAAGGCATAGCGCTGCGAACAATACAGTGAAGCATGCGCAAAACTACACCTCGCTCTGTGCATACACGTTCACAGGCATACATTTACACCAAACTACAACTAAACTACACCTCACTAAGTGCACACATGTTTACTAAACCGGCCTCACGTCACTGTTGACAGCGCTGTCTTGATTTTTATTTGGTGGAGGGTTCAGGTCACTCTGTAAGTTCAAATTCGGTTGTTGCAGTTGCAGTACGGCTGTCGTTGAAAACCAGCGCTGTGATTCTGTCTCGCATGGGGTCATAGCATTATGCTAACCGATGGCCGTTTTGCGTGCATGTGGCGCATATTGTCCTCAACTTGTTCCTTTTTTGTGTTTACGTTGTTTCTTTGCGTCATGCTTTTACCGAATTAAACGATTTTCTTTCTTTCTTTACATTCGATCGCATATGCACTAGTCTGTAAAGTCTTCGATCAGTGAAGGTTTAATTAACCTGTCAAATACCGATTAATGAGACACAATTGATTATCTATTGTTCTTGACCGGCAAGCTTATTGCGTATCTTGCAGAAGCCTAGCGATAGCAAAATTGCTTTTCAATCGCAAATTATGAATTAGCAATACGTCATACTGATTTGTGATTGACAAGCGATTGAAAAGCAATTATTGCGCAATTGACAAGCAATTTTGCTATCGCTAGGCTTCTGCAAGATACGTAATAAGCCTGCCGATGTCGTGTCGTCGATGGTATGTGAGCTTTAAATTTTAAAAGCCATATTTGATTCAACGGAAGAAGTTCTGGCGAAAACTGTTTATGGCAGCTATAAAATCTGGATAAGTAAAAATTTTGTTATTTATTACGTGATCAAAATGAGCATCGGAACAAAGCTCATGGCGTCGATTTAGCTCAGTCCATTAAAATCCAAGATGGCCGCCACGAAACTATTTATTGATCATGGTTATCATTCTTGTGGGTTTGATAGATACACAGACACACAGACAAACTGAAATATATTCTTAATTGAGATGTTACGAAACTGTGAAGCCCATCACGTGCTAATATAATCATAGCGTATCATTCATTGTCGTGCACCGTAACGTTTTACTTTCAATGTGAAAGAATAAGTACACAAATGCCTTCACTGGCAATCTAAATGTTTATAAAATTATTTGACCTAAGTGAGCGATGTTAAAATAGTAATATTAGTTATGCCGTAGTCAGGAAGCTACAGAACACGATTAAAATCATTATTCGTGTGGTTTTTCTTCAGTAACATAGTTTTGTAAATTTTGAACCAGTTTTTTGTTAATCGTGTTGGAAAATGGCAAACAAAAAGGGCGAAGACAAGGAAGTTCGTGAAATATCGAAGCTAATGGAAACTTTTGGCAGATATCAGATAATTCAGTATACTCTGATATGCTTGCCTGCTATGTTCGTGACTATGATCAATATTAACTACGTATTTGTTGCTGGAGATATTAACTACAGGTGAGTGAAAGATCCTTTCATTGGACAAAATAAAATCAAGGTCCGTTAAGTTAGCTTTCGGAAGTGTAAAGCGTATACAGGGTTAATGGTAAAACACCAACAACCTCTTAAGGGGTCATTATACTCATCATTATGAACAACTTTTACTATGGGACCAAACCTGAAATCGCGAAAAAAAATCAGCTGTTCAGTACATTTATGTTCGCATTATTCGTCAAAATGTACCGAAAAGCTGATTTTTTTTTTTTTGCGATTTAGTAAAAGTTGTTCATAATGATGAGTACAACGACCCCTTAAGAGGTTCTTGGTGTTTTACCAATAACCCTGTATATATTTCCTCAGTTATGTTATAAGTTCCATGTTATCTAGGCTAGGGTCAGCCTATTGCCACTGAGCAGGCATAACTCCAGATTTAGACTGCTACCAAGAACTTCCTGAGATTGCAAAAACCCAATAATACTTTGCCTCTTGAATCCGCCAGAACAAAACGTGTGGCAGAGTTTTTAAGTAGTTTCCTTGTGTAAATGTTTTATAAACTTTAATTTTGACAAATCTTAAATACAATAAACAATCTAACACTATAATATTAGGTTGGGGAAAAAGTCTTTTCGCATTATAGTATGTATGAACTTGTAATAAAATCTCTTTGGCTATACTATTTGTATCTGGCTGGTTTTGGTATCATTGAAAGTTTAAATTTTAAAGAACATAATTCCAAATTCAAATTAGGAAAATGTGTGATTTTCATTTGTTTTTCGTACCGTCAAGATGAGTGAATCTAATGAAGAAATTCGATACATTTTAAAATTTTACTACAAAAAAGATAAAAATGCAACGCAAGCCGCGAAAAAAATTTGCGATGTTTATGGACCTAGTGTAGTGTCTGTGAGAGTAGCACAAATTTGGTTTAAGCGTTTTCAATCCGGAAATTTGAATGTCAAAGATGCACGTCGCTCTGGTCGCCCTATTACGGATAAAATGGATGCCATTTTTGAAAAAGTGGAGCAAGATATCAGTAGTTACGACGTAGCTGTAGAACTGGAAATTGACCACCAAAACAGTTTTGGCGCATTTGAAAAAAACTGGGTACACAAAAAAGCTCGACATTTGGGTACCTCACGAGCTCACTGAAAGAAACCTGATGAACCGTGTACTCATTTGTGATTCTTTATTACGACGTAATGAAACCGAACCATTTTTGAAGAAGCTGATAACTGGTGATGAAAAGTGGATCACGTATGACAAGAACGTGCGAAAAAGGTCGTGGTCAAAGGCCGGTCAGGCTTCACAGACTGTGGCGAAACCCGGGTTAACTCGCAACAAGATGATGCTGTGTGTGTGGTGGAATTGGAAGGGCATTATTCATTATGAGCTGTTACCACCAGGCAGGACCATCGATTCTAAACTCTACTGCGAACAACTGGTGAGATTAAAGCAAGAAATTGAGAGAAAGCGGCCGACCTCACACATCCTTAGCCACTCATCAAAAATTAAGAGAGTTTGGCTGGGAGGTGTTAATGCATCCGCCGTATAGTCCTGACCTTGCACCTTCAGATTTCCACCTGTTTCGGTCTCTTCAGAATTCTTTAGGCAGTGTCAGGTTAACATCACGAGAGGACTACCAAAACCACTTGTCGCGGTATTTTGACCAGAAGTCCCAAAATTTCTATAGCAATGGGATCATGTCCCTACCTACAAGATGGCAAAAAGTTATCGAACAAAATGGTACCTACATACTTTAGTTAAATGTAAATAAACTATATTAAAAAATGTTTTGAATTTTCTTAAAAAATGCGAAGAAACTTTTTCTCCAACCTATTATATACCTACGTATACTATGTGCAAGTATTATACCTAGTCTTGCCATAAATATTGTCACGAAGAAAAAATTTTTTTTAAAATTTGTAACAGTATTTATGGCCAGACTGTGTATATAAAGGCCAAAGAAAAGATGAATGGATTGTGTGACAAATAATATGAAAGAGAAGGGAGAGAATGATAGCGTGTCGGTTGACAGAGGAGAATAGAAAGAGAAAACGTGTTGCGCCGACCCCAAGTAACATGGGACAAGGGTAAGAAGATGATGTACAAGTATATAACGAAAAAACCGACCAAGTACGTGTCGGCCCACGCACAATGAAGGGTTCCATAGTTAGGATGAATTTATCCCATGAACAAATTTAACATTGTAGTTGAAAAACATGTTCTCCCATTCATTCCAACTGCAAATATAAGTTTGTACGCACAATATTGAGAAATTGATCATGTTATTTTAAGAACATAGACTTCTCATAGGTTTTCCTGTAATCTATAGGTAAGTATGGAACGCGAATTGTGTTAAAGTTATTTATTTATTTATAATAAGCACACCTACAGCACAGTCACTTACAATTGAAATTGAATTACATCAAATAGAAACTTTAGTAACCATGCAAATAACAGGTGAAAGTCATGCATAGGTGCATGACTTTCACATATGAAATATTAGAGACAACGATGAACAGTAAAAAGTATATATATTTGAGACCCTCACAGTAAGCCCTTTCATTTCATATGTCACACGGTACGGTTTGCAAAACTTTTTTTTTTAAACTTTCTTATTTGCTCCCATGTGACCCTCATGTTCAAAATACTTTTATTTACGTTAGGTACTCGTCCGTGTTTGGGTCAGGGAAATTCATATTCAATTTCAACTTAACCGGTCCATTCGATTCGGAGAAAACTGGCTGTGACAGACAGACAGACAGACACGAGTGAACCTATAAGGGTTCCGTTTTTTCTTTATGGTACGGAACCCTGAAAAAGGGCTCATTGGGCATTAACAAACTATGTGTGGATACCTACGTTCGATACCTGCTCATTTGGATATTCTCTGAACGTCATCGAATATTGGCCAGCTGTGAAAAATACGAAAGAACTCTCACACCCGAATACCCAAAACGCCAAGTTTAATTTAAAGCCGTCCATCCTTTTAGTATTTCTGTCATATACCTACTAAGTACATACAGCATGAGACTTACAGGCGACTTAATACTATGTTTGGTTTGATGAATATTCAGATTGGGTATCGATAACATCATCATCCTCCTGTTGTTATACCAATTTATTTTGTCTCTGCGTAGCATGTCTTCTTCTGCCATCTCTATTAGCCGTCATTCACGCGTATCGATTACATAATACAAACTTTTCATAGATGTCGAATCAACGAATGCGAAGGCCAAGACTCAACAAGTTTCTACCCCAGCTGGTGGCCAAACTCAACCATAGACAGATGCTCAACTCCAGTACTCAAGCAAGACGCAGAGCCCTTCTGCACCAACGCCAGCTTCACTGATAAGCTGGAGACGTGTACTGACTGGATCTACGAGACGAACGACACTGTTATCGCTGCGGTAATATCTTATTTTATCACTTTATTTGTTTGACGAGTAAATATAGCGAATGAAAATCATACCTAAAGTATCAGCTGACTGTTGTTTGACGTGGTTATGCTATGATAAGGAGTTATTCTACTGAATCATCAACATCATCATCCACACACACGTGTGCGAGATGTGTGAGCTGGTTCTATGCCCGGAAAATGTCAAGCATTCCCAATGTTGACCTACTTAGCGCCCGCTCAGAAAGTGAATCGCCAATATTGATGTATTACAGTTATGAATAGGAGACAGTACTGTCTTGATTCCAATTTTTTTTCCCAATTTATGGCACGCATCCTCTGTTCATGCACGGTTTGCAAGAAGCATGCGCCTGATTAAGCGCCACAAAACTGTGTTTGTTGGAGGGCATTTTTGTGATTCATGAATGTGTAGATAAATAATTCCAAGTAAAGTGTATATTTATACCATTAAGAACATTTTGAGGTTATGTTTGTAGTGTGCTTGCGATTAATATCGTATATTAATAAATGAGCAATATTTGTTACCTATGAAATTGCCGATTTTTGATTTTGATACCGGGGCTAGTGTGAAGATCAATATATTTCATTCTATTTGGAATTCGAAATTCAAATTATATTTATATAATATAACATGACATTTTTTTATAATAAGTTATTCATTTGTTTTCCCACCATTCGATTTTTCTTTGATAATGTTTTTGTAACCATGAAAAATTGAAATTGTTCGAAAATTGAATACGAGTTCCATCGTGGCACGAACGTAGCACAGACAGCACGCAATATTAACGACGACGTCAAGATACCGCAAGTGAACGCACGGTGCGTTTTTGGTTTGATCGCTTCCGTTCTGGAAATTTTGATCTCAACAAGTTAATCGATGTCCCTCCCCAGGATCTCTATAGCAGAGGCCTCAACGAACTTCCATTAAAATGGCAAATTGCATAGACCATATTTTAAAAAAAAAGTTTGATTCTTTGTATGTAAAACGTCAATGTCATAGGTAAGGACCTAATATATTTGTAATCACGTTCTCGAAAACGGCCTAATGATTTCGATGAAAGATGCTAAATAGGGGTTTATGGGGGTGAAAAATCGATGTAGCTAGATCTCATAACTGGGAAATTTAGTTTTCTCCGTATTTTCACGCTCATTGTACACGTGCACTCTGTGGGTTCGATATACGCAGAGGGCATGCAACGCCCTCAGAGTTCAGTATAACAATACCTTCAGGATATTGTTGGGGCTCCCATGTTACTGTAGCGCGTCAGGAATGTTTGCGGAAGCACGTACAGAGTTTTCAGTACCATTTTACGTAAGAAGACTGCTTCTATGATGCGCAGAGTGCATGGTAGCGGCAATGACATTCTGAAGATCATGAGTGATAAGCCGTGCTGCATTGGGTACGGCGGTACCCGGCGCGTCTGGTGAGTGCAGCAGATATATGAATTAAATCTTGTTTTTCATTTGTTACTAACGTAGCTTATAAGTAGTGTGTATTACTAACATCATATGGATCAAGGTCTGAAATAAAGTATTTTTATTTCTTTATTTAATTTTTTTAAAGATTCGGTTCGTAATTTCGCCGTTGCTGCTATGCATACTTATTAACCGTGAGGTTGATACAAGTTAGTTTGGTGTTTATTTTTTTTCAATTTTAGAATAAAATAGATTCAATTCTTAATTATAACTTTTAATTTTCATTGCTCTAAAAAAGCTCCGATATGGTGTAAGTATTTAACCTCTCTAGCAATGATGACTCCAATAGGTGTCGGCGCGTAGACGGAGGTACCACCCCAGAACATTAGCATTTTGCGTAGAATGAAACTAAATTAATGCCAAATATTTTTCCTACACTGGCAATGGGTTACAAATATTTTTATTATATTCGGGTCGAGCTTGGTCTCATTATCTGGGAAAATTCGTTTTCTCTATTTTCACCCGAGTAGAGCTCGGTCGACCAGGGAACTATTAAAAAACATACTTAGTGTTATTGTGGACTATTTGAAAGTCGTAAAATATGATGGTGACGATGCTGATTACCAATGTAACATTCGATGCTCTTTATCTTGTGAAGGTGATTACGACAAAAATTGTGGCTATTTCCATCACAAGATAAAGTGTTCATTGCATATTGGCAATTTATATTTTAATAGTTTCATAAATTATTTTATTATTTTTATTTCGTATTTAATTATTTGAAACCGTACTAACCTCAAACTCTGCACAGTGTAAAAACAAACAAATGCCACTGGCGAAGTGGCGAGACGCGAGCGGTGAAGTTTACGAGCGATCTTATAGCTAATGCGCGATTGGAGGACGCGTGAACTGTATGGCTAAGTTCCATGCATGCCTTGAACACGTGTTTAGAAGAACAATTGCGTAGCAAACCCGTGCGCGATTAAAGGATGCGTGCCTTAAATTGAACACGAATTTGGAAAGTGAGTTAGCGTAAAAGACCCGTGCGTGTTTCAAGGCAGTCCTATTGAACACGGAAACGTAAATACGCCTACAGTTAGCCCGATATACGGGTTTTCCTGGGAAGTTGTGGCTCTAATTCTTCCTGATTCAGGCCTCCTAGCTACAATCCCGGTCTCCTGCAAGCGTTCCCACACATTTCGGATAACTTGTCGCGATAGAAGTATTGCTACAGATCTCTGAGAGCCTCCCTCCTGAAGCATAGCTGCTGCTCTTGCTGCGCTTTCCATGCCCATGACGACGAAAACCAGACATAAAAATCTTTGACAGAAAGAGACGGGTAGCGTTAACCCTTAGAATCGGACTGGGAACACAAGTGACAGAATGTATGCAACAAATGTTTCTTCAAGCACTTCACATTTTCTGTCTACCCACTTGAATTCAAAACTAAAATTGACGTTCGAAACATTCATAAGGACCCATAAACATGTCAAGAATAAAGTTTAGTGCTTTACTTCACAAATGCATACCTAATTATTTATTCTGGGACAAAATTCCAAATTAACTTACTTGACGTGGGTATTTTGTTTTGAGTAGTTTACATATTAAATATACGGTACTCAAAACAAAAACAAAAACTGTTTTTCAAATGTTGGTCTGTCTGTCTGACAGTTTATTCCGATTAATCTCCTAAACGGCTGGACAAATTTTGACTGGACTCTGGCAGATAGCTGATAAAATAAGAAGTTACTAAAGCTATTTTTATTTTAGAAAAAGAGTTAGGGGAACCCTAATTCTTTTTTGCGTTAAAAATAAAACCCATGAAATCCGACATCCACGCCGGCGAAGCCGCGGGTAGAAGTTAGTAAATTATATGTTGCCAAGCCTCAATCTTATCTGGCTCTGTTGTACAAAGAGTGTTATGAATCTATTATTTGTGATATTCCAGCTGGACCTGGCCTGTCAGCCGTGGAAGACCAACTTAATCGGCACTATCCACAATACTGGTATGCTGGTCTCCATGGTAGCGTCAGGATGGATGTCAGATAGGTGAGCTTTTCATGTATTATGTTACTAAGTAGATACATTTGCCGTTTCCTTTTGTCTTAATATGCTTTTATTAGGAGGCACGTGGATACAATACAATCACTAATGTCTACAAGGAATATACAGTACATTATACAATCACTAATGTCTACAAGGAAGCTACAGTACACGATATGATCACTCATTTCTACGAGGAATCCATTGACATTACACAATCACTAATGTCTACAAGGACGCTACAGTACATGATACAATCACTAATGACTACAAGAAAGCTACAGTACGTGATACAATCACAATGTCTACTACAAAGCCACAGTACATTATACAATCACGAATGTCTACAAGGAATTTACAGTACATTACACAATCACTAATGTCTACAAGGAAGCTGCAGTACATGATACAATCACTAATGTCTAAAAGGAAGCTACAGTACATGTGGACAAGTGCCACCGGAACGCACAAAGACTTAGTGCAACTAAGTGATACTAACATAGTTTTAAGTTTTATTTACTAACACAATTCTTGTTTTATGTATACTTAGGCTATGGGTCTTTGTAACCTAAAAATAAATGATTTATTATTATTCAATCACTAATGTCTACAAGGAATCTACAGTACATTGTACAATCACTAATATCTACAAGGAAGCTACAGTACATTATACAATTACTAATGTCTACTAGAAAGCTACAGTACATTGTACAATCACTAATGTCTAAAAGGAAGCTACAGTACATTATACAATCACTAATGTCTACTAGAAAGCTACAGTACATGATACAATCACTAATGTCTACAAGGAATCTATAGTACATGATAGGTACTTAAAAGGAACAGAATCAAGAGATAACAGCTGCCTTTGAAAATGTTTAAAATTAGGTGTTATGAAAACCAGCTTATTTAGTTCAATACGATAAATATCATCACAACAGAAGAGTTTGCAACAAAAACTTGCAATAGTGAATAAGTACTTCATCTTTGTCAAATGAATTGTTCCAGGTTCGGTCGCAAGCCAACGCTAATATTCTGCGTGGTCGGCGGCAGCATTGGCCACCTCAAGACGTTCGCGACCACGTACTACGTATACGTCATCATCGAGTTCTTGGAGGCAGCTGTCACTGGCGGCTCATATGCTGCCGCTATGGTCATATGTGAGTATATTGTTCAGTGTGAGTATACAATCACATCACAGTTATCTTACCTCTGGTATTGTATTACTATCACAATCACAGTGATCATTATCTTCGTTATAATTTGGTTACTGTTTGGTTGCTGCTACTGGCAAGTCTGTCAAAATAACAATGATCTTTATTCTTGTTACAATAAGGTTGCTGTTGGGTGGCTGCTGTCACAGATAAAATAACTGCAAAAGGCATTCCAGTCACGTTGTTTACTTACCGTTTTCATCATCATCATAATATCAGCCGAAAGTAGACCACTGCTGTACGTCTGCAACTGCTCCTACTATAGTATCTATAGTATCCTACTATAGTATATATACTGTCGTTTAGTAACGTTTAATAACCTGCTGCTGCTGCTGCCTTGCTGGTGACCTATAATATAACCTGTTGCATAATAATGTGCGATCTTTTCTTTAAAATGTATCGAAAAATGTTTAAAAACTAGGTAAGGTCAGTTGCTTATAAAGGTGAAGCAAATGAATTTGCCGAAACCCGGGATTGAACCGGGGACCTTTAGATCTTCAGTCTAACGCTCTCCCAACTGAGCTATTTCGGCTTGTGTCGATAGGTGCAAAATTATAAGATACACACATCAAAAAAGTAAGCAACACGCATCATTTACGGAAACTGCATGTTTTATTGTTCTTAACAAAGTAGATTGGTATTCTCGGAAACATTTTGTTCCTTTTGAACCTTTTGTTCTCGGAAACATATACTGGCAGATGTTTTTTCATTAAAATAGAAGCTAATTAATTTTTGACGTTTTCATATAAAGTCCAGACATAATCTTGGTCACTTCATGTGAAGACTATGTAGATTAGTGTCTGAAATGGTCTTTTGAGGAGCTCAATCTGTGTGGTTCTTGCCACACAGATTGAGAGGACCTGTCCAGTCAGTGCACGCATTTGCCAGTAATCGCGCAGCTCAACTCAGAACTTAAGGAGCTCAACGATTCGACGAACAATACCAAAGAAAGGACATTGGGGTAGGCCGCATAAATTACTCAAACTGCCAGACCATGATTAAAAATAACTGAAAGAAAAATAAAACAAACAAAAATAGCAATGACTTACATAGTCTTCACATTCACAATAAATTAAAATAATATAATACTTTACAAAGTAAATATTCATGTCAACATTCAGTATGCAAAAATAAAAAGAGAAAAAAGCAAATTAGGGGCAGTTCAATCCCAAGCCTTTTTGTCTTCAATATAATCTTTAACGGTATAAAAAGCTTTCTGACACAACTTGCGTTTAATGAATGATTCGAATTTACTAAGGCTTAGATCTTGAACGTGGCTTGGAACTTTATTATAAAAGCGCATACATTGACACCTGAATGAGCCACCTATTTTCTTGAGCCTTGTTGGAGGTACAACAAGTGTATGTTTGTTCCTACTATTTATATTGTGGATATCACTGTATTTTTTAAACAATTTAATGTTTTTATGGGCATATAAAAGATTTTCAAAAATGTACTGAGAAGGCAAAGTCATTATATTAATCTCCTTAAATTTCTCTCTGAGAGATTGTCTCGGACTAAATTTATAAATGCATCGAACAGCTCTTTTCTGCAAAACAAAGATAGTCTGGATGTTGGCTGTATTTACCGTACGACATTACACTATGAAAATAGTTAAAGTACACTAAACGGGCTGTCTCTATGTTGGTTAAATTACGAATTTTCCTAACAGCGTATGCTGCGGAGCTTAGCTTTTTTGACAATTTATCTATATGTGGGCCCCACTGAAGCTTAGCATCCAAAGTTAAGCCCAAGAATACTGTGCTATCTTCAGGATTCAATTCTTCGCCCCTTATCAACACGTTAGTTTTCACCTGCCTAACGTGAGGTAGCGTAAACTTAATGCATTTGTTTTTTTTTCATTAAGGAGTAAATTATTAACATTGCACCAGTGAACTACTTTTGAGATCGCTCTGTTTACATCGTCAGTAACCAGCTGCTGACGTTTAAGTTTAAACAAAAGTGAAGTATCATCCGCAAACAAAACTATATCATGATTATCCTTTATGAGGTAGGGCAAGTCGTTAATATAAATAAGAAACAAGAAAGGACCAAGAATCGAGCTCTGTTGGACCCCCATTGTTACTATAGATCTGAGCGATCTTTTTCGATTAACGTCAACGCTCTGAATCCTCTCTACTCAAGTATGAAGTAAGAAGATCCAGAGCGGTGTTCCGGATCTCACTTTTATCCTTTTGAGATAACAGTTTAAAAAAATGAGTGGTGAGTCATTTTTAGGTCAGGGAGCGACGCCATTTGACTGCTGATGAAATGCAGAGAGCTGTAGGAATGACTATAAGCGGGAAGAACTCAGTCCCAGGTATCTCGGCATTTTGGTGTCAATAGGAACGTGATTTGTCGTCTTTGGGAGCGTTACGTTAATACAGGGGATCCTGCTGAGCAGCACCCAGGACGTGGAAGGAGTACAACTGCTTGACAGGACCGATACATACAACTGATTGCAAGACGTCAGCCGATGTTATCGCCTGGGAGATAGGTTTAAAGCTACAATTCTCAAGCGGTGTTGTTGTTAGCCAAACCGTGAGAAATAGGCTGCATGAATACGGCCTACGAGTAGGACGCCCAATTAGGTGCCAAGGGAATCGCGCCCGTCGAAACGAATGGTGTAGGGAACACTTGACATGGAGCCAGGAGCAATTGGATAAAATTTTATTTTGCGATGAGTCCCAGTTTGGATTTAGGCCTGATATGAGAAGGGTCAGGTCAAGGAAGTGTCAGGGAAGTGTATTGTCGTCCCGGAAATACTGAACGGGTGAGATGCGTCCAGGAAGTGCACCCTTACAGTGGCTCCACAGTGATGGTATGGGCGGGTATTTTGAAGAACAGACGAACTGAGCTCGTTTTTGTAGATGGCAATATGAACGCTGAAAGTTATGTTTATGTTCACCCATTTGCACAAAGTCTTGGCTCAGATTTTTCACGTTGATGCATGACAATGCACGTTCGCACACAGCTTGGAGGACCAGATAGTACTTGGCAATGGAAAACATCCGGGTATTGCCATGGCCAGCACAATCGCCACACCTCAATTCCATCGAGCATGCATGGGACATGCTTCAGAGACGTGTTCTAGAGAACCTGGACAACCCATCAACTGAAAGACTTGTTAAAATTCCATTGGGAGCGATTGCCGCAGGATCAGAAAAACAATCTTATAAATTCAATGAAAAATCGTTGCCCACAAGTTTTAAATAACAGAGGCGGTCACACTCTGTATTGAATTACCAAATAATTTAAAAAAAAAATGTCGTTATTTAATTTTGTAAAACATGAAAAGTTTAATTTCGTTTTAACTTTATTTTATACTACGTATGTTACGGTACACATATTGTTAATTATTGTGATTAAATGAACAATTGAATGAAGGGTTTTGCTGATATAGTCACTAATGCGTCAAAAAATGCATAGTTTTTATTTATAAAAGAAATATAAATAAATACAGTAGTAAAAATCATTGCACAGTGTTGTATAGAATATATATTTTTTTTATTTTTTATTTAACTGAACAGACAGCTGTGCTGCTGAGGAGTTTGTTGCGCCACTTCTTCTCCTCAGCTAAAGCACTAGGAAGTGGTGAAGGGTGGGCGTTTTGGGGGACTGTCTTATGTAATTTTGACGTTCGAAAAGTGCTGATTCTCAGCCTAGTTTGAATAAATGACTTTTGATTTTGATTCAAAAGTTTAATACCGTAGGTACATGTTGCTTAGACTTTTTTGACGTGTGTATATTGTAATATCATCATATTTATCTAAATATCCGACCCAAACGAATTTCTGTTCGCGATTTGCCAAAACCATGTTATTCCCTTCCATTTCATTTACAACCTATATTTTCCAACATCAATTCAAATCAACATCGTTTTTTATGATGTTTTCTGTATTTTCCAGTATTAGAGATATCAAGCACAAAGCACAGACTACTAGCAGGTGTCCTGTTCTCATATGCAATCTACTTGGGCGAGTGTATGTTCGCCTGCATCGCCATGTTCGTGCCTTACTGGAAGACGCTCATCCGCATCATCAACGGACCGCTCATTTTCTTCATTACCTACATCTTGCTCGTCTATGAGAGCCCCAGGTGGCAAATCGTTAGCGGGAAACATGACAAAGCTAAAGCATCAATGAAACGAATAGCAAGAATGAATAAAATTAACATTAATTATGAAGAATTAGCCGCAATGACTGAAGTTGAACTTAAAGATAAGTTTGATATTGCTGAACACCAGATTAAAGAGAGTTATGGAGGCATTTTTACTTCTAAAGCCATTATGAAGAGACTGTTAGTAGGAGGGATGTGTCGGTTCACTTCAAGTTTCGTGTACTACGGCTTGATGATAAATTCCGTGTGGCTGCCAGGAGATAAATACGTGAACTTCTTGCTGTCCACCGTGATGTCGTTTCCAGGGGAGATGATCTGTTTGTACCTGATGAACAAGTTTGGCAGAAAGTTTCCGCTGATGGGAGGATATATCTTATGTGGCACAGTGTGCGTTGTGTCTGCGTTAGTACCGGATCGTAAGTATAGATTTGATCATTGCCCGTAAACATGTACAGACGCCAGCAGGTCAAGCTACCCGAAACTGCCAAATTTTCCCAATCAACCTTGAAACTAATGCTTTAGCGATAAAGTTTAAAACCTATTACAGAAATTTGACCGATTGAAGTAGCTTGATGTGCTGGCGTCTGTACAAACATGTGAAAAATAGAGAGTTGACTTTTATATTAATTAATATCGACTATATTTATCCAAATGTGTACGTATGTACACCACCAAATAAATTCTGTCTACAGAATACATCTGGGCGAAGCTCACGCTGTTCCTCACGGGCAAGGTGATCATCTCTGCGTGTTTTACTGGCGCCATCACTTACACAATGGAGCTGTTCCCCACCAGTGTGCGAGGCACTCTGCTGGGGCTCGGAGCCTTCGCGTCCAGGGTTGGTGGCTTGCTTGCACCACTCTCACCTATTCTGGTAACCACTACTCGTACACTTTAAAATAAACTGAACTGATTTTTCCATCTTGTTTTTAAACATCTAAAACAATGGCTGAAATGATCTGCCCTGAAAATTGATCTAGACATATAATATTAAAAGAATTCCAACTTAACTCTTTAATACGATTGTCAGTCAGTCCATCACAGCCTACAGTTCTACGCCTTGCTTAACTAAATTATGCTCATTTTCTTCCATTTATTTATTTTTTGCAGAACACCGTATCTACTGCGCTACCATTTACATTATTTGGCTGTTCCGCCATCACGGCAGGCATACTCCTCTGCTTCACTCCTGAGACGAAGGGCATGCCTCTCTTTGATACCATCAAGCAAGTGGAAGAATGCGACAGAGTCAAGAAAGTCAGAAAAGCGGAGGAAAAAGAGAAAAAAGAGAAAACAGTTGACTGCTCTATGGAAACCGTTGTGAGCAGCATATGACGTATTTATAATTTAGTTATTGTTAGTAAGGTAATAAAGTATTGAAATTATGCACAAAAGTATTCTCGCGCCGTTACTCCATTTCAGAAACCCATCGGTAAATGTTACCTAGTGATAAGTAGTTAAACCGTTAGGTCTCATATAAAATGTATTAATTTCTACCCCGTAATGCAGCGTCCCCACGGCCCGTCGAGGCCTGTCGCGGCCCGTGTTGTCAAGGCCTGTCGCGGCGAAAAGTTTTGGCACGGTGGGTACCGCACATCCGTGTCGCTATCTGTCAATCACTTTTGCTGCGACCCCGACGTAAAGAGTTTTTATCTGATCTGGTTACTGAAGATGAATCATGGATTCATTACGAGAACTATACACGCACGACGTGTATAGTTCTCGTAGTAGTAGTAGTAGTTTTTGGCTGCCTCCAGAAGAAACGTCACCAACTCAACCGAAGCTGAGTCAAAAGAACTGCTTAAAAGTTCTGCTTTGCTGTTTCAAGTTTGCAAGGTATGCTGTTTTATTAACTATTACACAATGAAACTATAAACGCTGACAAATATTCAACCCAGCTCACCAAATTATCTGCTGCTATCAAGAAAAATCGACGAAGACGAGTCAATGTAGTTTTTCTACACGATAACGCTCTACCTCATATAGCATCTGCCGTTCGCCAACAGTTGGAGAACTTTGCCGGATCGTTGGTAAGAAGTCGTAGATACTAATGATGGTTACATTTTTTTTTTTGGTATTGTAATAATAATAAAAAATATAAAACGTAAACCAAGTGTCTCATTACTTTTTTGCCAATCTGATATTAATGTATCTAAAGTTTCGTAAGTGATTAGAAAGGTACGTAGGGCCATTTAACGCACCACTACTGGAAACGATGCACATAGAAACCTTTAAATTAGCATACCTATTTTCCGTGGAGAAATGCTCACGCATACTGCACTACCACGGGGAGATAGTGCAGTTATGTGGGACTCCAACCCACTAAAACTCCACGGTGTCCTCCTCTGCCGCTTGTGGCGGGAACACGGGCTCGCGTTAGCACTCACTGCTAACCCGCTGCGGCGGTCCGTCACCGGACCCTCCTCTGGGGAACACCCCTCATCACCGGCGTTCAAGAACATATTGCGCGCTGTGACCACCCCATGGACCAAACCAGCACATGGGCGCTAGACGACCCCGTATCTAGGCACCCTTGATCCCCCTGCGACTGGTCAGGTCAGTGGCCCGGCCGCCTACCACTTTTTGGCGGCAGAGGATAGGGAGAGCGGCCAACGAAATACCGACACTCTCCTCACCTGCGGCCCCACCGCGTCCGCCATCAGACGGTGGCGATACCGTCAAGGCTGCGGAAAGTAGGGAGAGCAGCGCACCGCAATACCGGCACTCCTCTCTCACCGCGGCCTCCAACCCTCAGCCGCAATGCCTCCGATATGACATCGCGGCCCGCCTCAGTTGCGGTGTCGCACAAACGGCACCGCGACCTACCTGTTGGCCGCTACGTCGTCGACTTCCTGGAAAAAGCCCTGAGGAGCAGCCTCTCCTCGGGTTCCTCTTCGCTTCACCGTGGGTGACCAAGCCACGGTTACTGAGCCCCCCGCCTCGACAATGCGGGAATTTTTATTGGATTAGACAGACCATCGATTGCAACGAAACTATAACTAAATGTTACATAGTGATATATTCTATTTACAATTTTAATAGCACTGTAATTAAATAAAAAAAGTATATATATATATATATATATATATATATATATATATATATATATATAATTTCTGTTAAATATGTATAAAAAGTATTTATTAGTACCATTTTAGGTCAATAGATGCCGTTGCGTGTATCATAGTTATATATATAGTCATAGTTAATAGCGACGCAAAAAAAATATATATTTTAACACCACTTCTACACTTTCAAACGACTTTAAAAAATGTATGATTACATTTATATACCGATTTCAATAATATTTGTTCGTTTGAAAGGATATACTCATACAATTCTCATACTGAGGTACCATATAAATTTGATCAAGTTCTAATGAGTGGTTTTTGATTTAGCTTTAATGATACGTATCATTTCCACTTGGTGTATATTATGTTGATATTATGAGTTATGACAACTTCCTGTCACTGTTGTTTACATAGTATATAGCAAGTAGTGGTATACGAATTGGTATGGGGTAGGTACTACAATAAAAATGAAAAATATAAACTTTTTGACAAAAAAATAACCGACTTCGAAAAAAAATAAATAAATAGACTGCAAAAAGAAATTAACTCAAAATTATGAAATAACTTTAATTTCGGAAGTCGGTGTCTTGGGATCTGTATTTTAGTTTTTTGCCACCGACTTCCGAAGTTATAGTTATTTCATAATTTTGAGTTAATTTCTTTTTGAAGTCGATTCAATTTTTTTTAATTATTTTTCCCTTCCCCCGCACATTCCTAGCACCTCGTTGGAATGCAATGCCCTCGCACTTCCTCTTTCACCTCGCCGCGCTCGCGCCGTCGCCATACATATTGTACCAGAGCGCCGATATGACGTCATTGACAGCAGGTGCACGGTTTTTTCCGGGTTGTAGCTAGGGCAAATAACATGACTCATGAGATAACAAAAAGTCTACCGAAAATATTTTTATTTTTTATTTAAACCTAAACCACATCAAACAGTAGTGTTCAGATAGGTAACAAATGCCTAGGGACTGAAATTAAATCGTTAGTTAAGCTGAAAAAAATGAAAATTTGAAACATAGAAAATTGTAAAAATACGACCTCCTTGTTAATAAAAATCTCTAACTTTTAAGCTATTAAAAATATTCCAGTGATTCATACTTCCAAAGAATCTCTATGACTTGGACCAGTTTTTGTAATACGTGGTTAACTTTCGCTAGTGTAACTTTTAAAATCATTCGAAAATTGAGTAAAACTTCTGCCAGACCGAAGACTTTGCAGTAACTGTTTTTTATTATTGAACACATGTTTTCTAGATGCGTATGTACCACTTTTCTACAACGTTTTGAAAAAAAAAAAGTAATTGACAGCTTTGCTAGTTTTTTTTTATCATTTTTTTCATTGAGTACTATGCGAAGTGATTGAAAAAAACAAAAATTGATCATAACTTTTGAACCGTAAAAAATTGCACCAACATTCTCAGGGTTAAAAAGTTTGGAAATGACCTTGCCTACACTCCTATTCGATTTGATCCATACTTCCAGGGACACCCTGTATATGGCTATACCTATATGTAAGTGGGCACGCCCTTTATGCCTGGAGGCTTTTATTTAGTTATAATGTTCTGTTTAGGTTTTTAGTTTTATTTTATTTTTATTTCTGCTTGAGTATAGTTTTCGATTTTTTTTTTTTTTGGTATATTGGCGTGTGCTAGACTTATGGCAATGAATTTAATTTAATCTCATATTTTGTTGCGTAATACTTAAATTATATTGCGCAGTGCTGTATAAAATATATTTTTTTTTTTTAACTAAACAGACAGCTGTGCTGCTGGCGAGTTTGTTGCGCCACTTCTTCTCCTCAGCTAAAGCACTAGGAACTGGTGAAGGGCGGGCGTTTTGGCGGACTGTCTTATGTAATTTTGACGTTCGAAAAGTGCTGATTATCAGCCTAGTTTGAATAAATGACTTTTTTTTTTATTTGAGATATACTTTTGAGAAATGACTTTAAAGATTATATTGAGGACAAAAAGGCTTGGGTTTGAACTGCTCCAAATTTTTTTTTTAATTTTATTTTTCATACTGAATGTTGACATGAATAATTACTTTGTAAAGTATTATATTATTTTAATTTATTGTGAATGTGAAGACTATGTAGGTTGCTTTTTTGTTTGTTTTATTTTTTCTTTCAGTTATTTTTAATCATGGTCTGGCAGTTTGAGTAATTTATGCGGCCTACCCAAATGTCCTTCCTTTGGTATTGTTCGTCGAATCGTTGAGCTCCTTAAGTTCTGAGTTGAGCTGCGCGATTACTGACAAATGCGTGCACTGACTGGACAGATCCTCTCAATCTGTGTGGTTCTTTCCTCAAAAGACCATTTCAGACACCAATCTACATGGTCTTCACATGAAGTGACCAAGATTATGTCTGGACTTTATAAGAGACTGACCTCTGAGTTTGTTTCGGCCTTTCTTCTCAGAGTAGTGAGATTGGAAACGCCGACCTCATCTAGTTTAAAAAAAAAAAAACATGATTGACTTGTAAAAGTGTTTGTACAAACCTACTTACAGAAATAAAAATCGTTTATCATTTGATTTTGTTCCTTGACGTCAGAATTTGTCGTTTTCTGTAAAGAAGAACCGCTTCTTTACAGAAAACGACAAATTCTGAGTGCCCAAGTGCCCAATTGCCCATGTAGATTTATGTGAAATAAAATATTTTGATTTGATTTGATTTATTTCAATTTGTACGCCGTACATAATAAAACCTGTCATTGGATGTCACATACAGTGACACAGCAAGATAAAAAAATATATTAAAATTAATAGATTAATTAGAAAAATTCATAAATCATTAAAACGCCATAAAGTTAATAAATTGAATACAAAACTTAGGCAAAAAAAATTAAATTTAATTCAAGAATTAAAAAAGTGTAATACTGAGTTAGAATTATGTAATACTATGTATGATACCGACACTCAGCACCTTCAGGATGAATTGTTTGTAAAGGAATTTGCTCTAAAGGAGATCTTTAGTAAATATGAGGCTACTCAACAAGACCTGAGTAAGCGCTTGCAGGAGGCCAATGAGTTGGCAGACCTGGTCAAGTACAATGAGGAGAGTAGTGTTGCCCAAATTCAGTCTTGGTCTTGCAGTCTTGGTCTTGTTCTTGCGTTTTTGCAAGACCAAGACCAAGAACAAGACCGCGTATTTTTAGCAAGACCAAGACCAAGACTGACCGTGCAAGACTTGAGCAAGAACAAGACATAGCCTGCAAGACTCTTGCGTCTTGCAGCTAGGACTTAGCGCTATTTCACTGAGTAGTTAGGTGTAACAGTTCGGTGTATAGGTAGGTACGCTTAGGAATTCTATGAGACGCAAAAAACTGTATCAAAGAATATGAAAAACTGGACCTATGCGCATTACGACTAATACCATAAACATAGCGAATAAAAAAATATCTATTAAAATCAAACTGAGTGCATGCATAGTTATGTTTTAACCATCGGCACTTTGATAATGCGGCATCAAAGGTTTTGTACTTACTTCTCAAAGAAATTTGCCGCTTTTCGGAAGTACATGGTTATGATACACGCGCCGGCGGCTTCTTTTGAAATCTAAAACAATCGTTGCCGCCACGCCGAAATCATAACATTTGTGACACTATTTGATTGCCGCCATAGGGCGTAGGTATACTCATGCAAAATAATTTCGAATTTTTTTAAGAGTACCTACAGGTGTTCCAAAGAATAAATAAGTTTCAGAGTGCTTAGAATGAAAATGAATACATTATACTGATCACGCAAGTAGTATTATGATTAGGATAAAAAAAATGGTAAGGATAGGTAGTAGATGTCATATTAATTCATTCTAGTAAGTATATATTATAATATTGATTACTTATATGGTTTTAAACTAATTACTTAGGTACTATTATTGTACATTTAGTCATTATATTTCTTAAGTTTTTACAAGAAAAAATAGCAAAAAAGTGTTCAAATATCACCCGTTTAATAAATATTGTAGCCACTTTTAAATATACTTGAAACGTGTAAAAAAATTCTACAAAACTAATAAAATAATATAAAAAGCGTAGGTACTTACCTACTAATAAAATAAAAAGCCTGCGATAAGAGTTTTGTATTACTTACCAGCCCGAATATCTCTGAGAGAGATGATGAGAGTAAGTATTTACTAGCTGTGCCCGCGACTTCGTCCACGAGGAATAGTAACTTTGGAGGTATAGTGACGTTCAGGACTTACCAAGCCCGGTAAGCCCAAGGCTGAGCCCTCTAGTTACCGCCCCATCAGTCTGCTCAATGTGCTCGGCAAAATCTATGAGAGGCTTATTTATAAGCGACTCAGAGACTATGCCGAGACAAAGGGTCTCATCCCTAACGAGCAGTTTGGTTTCCGAACGCAGCATTCCTGCGTTCATCAGGTCCACCGCATCATCGAACACATAAGCGTTGGCTTCCAACGTGGTTTGATGACGGGCGCTGTCTTCTTTGATATAGCGAAAGCGTTCGACAAAGTCTGGCACAACGGCTTATTATATAAGCTCTACCAACTTGGCGTGCCGGATCGTCTCGTACTCATCTTACGAGACTTTTTGTCGAATCGCACCTTTCGCTATCGCATAGAAGGAGCGCTATCCTCCCCCCATCCCATCCGTGCAAGAGTCCCTCAGGGCTCTGTGCTCGCTCCCCTCATCTTCACGCTGTTCACCAGCGATATCCCGAAAAGTAAAAAGGCGCAGTTAGCTCTGTTCGCAGACGACACGGCCATTTACTATTCGGGCAGGGACCAACACCCGATATCTCGCACTCTCCAAACCGCAGTCGATAATCTCGGCGCCTGGTTTAGGAAGTGTAGAATCGAGGTCAATCCCGACAAGAGTCAAGCGGTTCTCTTTCTGAGACCGCGTCGCACTCGACTCCCCCCCCGACCGATCACCATGTTCGGCAAGCCGATCCCTTGGGAGACGCGAGCCAAATACCTCGGTGTGACCCTCGACCACCACCTCTCCTTCGCTGAGCACATAAAGCAGGTGCGTTCGCGCGCCGCTTTCGCTCTCGGTAGACTCCACTCCGTTCTGAATGCACGTATCAAATTGTCACTTAGGTGCAAATTGCGCATTTATACAGCGTGCATTCGCCCCATCATGACCTATGCGGGTTCAGTGTTTGCGCACGCAAAACCTCACCTCATTCATAGGATGCAGGCCCTCCAAAACCGTTTCCTCCGAAAGGCAACGGGAGCCCCTTGGTTCGTTCGGAACGAAATCCTCCATGTCGATCTCGACATTCCCACCATCTCCCAGTTCTTGAAACGCAATTCCAAGCGTTTCTTCGACTCAGCCACCAACCATCGCAACCCTCTGGTTGTCGAGGCGGCTAGCTATGTCCCCTCTCGTATTAGTAAGGTCCGCCGCCCCAGGCTTGTCCTCTCAGATCCCGACGACCCCATAACTCTTCTCCAGGAGAGCAGTAGGGACCGTAGGAACAAAAACAAATCGACATTCCGACCTCGCCGCCGAGGTCCCTCGCGACGACCCCGTAATCGTCCTCCCCCCCGTCCCTTGCTCGGGTATGATGTGCCAGCTGGTGGCGTAGCTGAGCCTGTAGCTTTAAACTCCCCTGATAATAATAATTCAAATCTGATCCAGCCTGTCCCATCTTGCTGTCCTCCCCCCAGCGACGCCCTAAGCCGAGGCCCGTTCCCCACAGGGGGAGCCCTTAGCGTGTAGTCGCTTAGTCTGTAAGTTTTATGCCCCTGGCTGGAGGCTTTGAGTTCTCTTAAGGCAGCCACAGGATAGTCCGGTTAAGTAGTCTCGACCTCTCTAGGTCAACTACGAGATGCCATTCATAAAAAAAAAAAAAAAAAGTTCAGGACTTATTTATTTATTTTAAAACTTCTGTCATCAAACATACAAACGAACTCTTCAGCTTGTTACGAAGCCAACCTGCAAGCTCAGCACATCGTACCGACAAAGTGACCGATAGTATTACACACCGCGCTTCCCATGTAACCGACTATTGTCATCGCCTTTCTTCTACCTAACTTCGGTGGGAACGGACACTGATATATGATATTAAACCTAACTAATAAGAAATCTATTTTATAATTTTTATGTGAAACTTGTGAACTTTCAAATATATTTCGTAACCAAAAAGGACTTATTCATTGGAGAGTATCCCGACACACGCCCCCACACATATCTGGCGCAGTCGGAGCTCGTCACAGACTTAAGGTGTGGTGATGTGAAATACCTAAAAATCAGGAAATTGCCCCATCAACGTCTGGACGAAGAACCTATTGGAGGCCTGTCGAGGAGGCTGTTGCTACGGAGATTGGGACATCCAAAAATCGATGAAACAACGATCGCAAGCAATGCTACTCATGTAAGTACATAAGTCCTATTATTGGTTGTTATATTTCTAACGCAAGGTACTATAATTATCCAAAATTTTTCACCCACGTAGTGATAGGGACCTTAGTCTTAGTAGGCGCAATCAACTTCGCATCGCGCGAACTGACGCCTTTCGTAATTTAGAAGATATAACTGAAAATTCAGAAATCATGACAGAATCGAGTAGTTCTACATTCGACACGAATCAGATAGATTTATCAGATAAGATTTATAAATCACTTAGACTAGTTCCGGAATTTGACGGAAATCCTAATGTTTTAACGAGGTTTTTGAACTTGTGTGATCAGTTAGTGCTCACTTATATAAGCCCAGAACCAGGACGTCAGCTTTCGAACTTATCTTTGATCAATGGGATTTTAAATAAGATTACTGGTAACGCTGCACGTACTTTGGCCACTAACGGAATTCCAAGTGACTGGAATGGTATAAGATCCACCTTAATTAATACATTTTCAGACCACAGAGATGAATCGTCGTTGTATACTGATCTTTCTCTCTTAGTTCAGGGAACCGATACGATACAATTATTTTACGAAAAAGTTCAACACTTATTATGCACAATTATGACGTACATCGTATTACACGAATCTATAAAAACTACTATAGAATCCAAACGAACTCTTTATAAAAAACTAGCTTTACAGAGCTTTTTGAAAGGTTTAGAAGAACCACTGGGTTCTAGGATAAGATGTATGAGACCTTCAACTCTTGAAAGCGCTCTTGAATACGCTCAAGACGAATTAAATATACTATATCTACAGAAAAGAAATAAATCTGTACCGTCAAAAGAAAAACTACAAAATTTCGAGCAGGTTAATCCTTCTACTTCTTGGTCACACCCTAATTTTCGTTCGGTTAGGCCAGAAAATCAAAATTCAACATTTAAAACATACCCGAGACCTCAAATCCAGCCTCCGGTATTTCAATATCCACCACAATATCTTGCACAACCAGATCAGTTCAGACAACCCTATCCGAGTTCTACCAAGACTCAACAAATGTTCAAGGCATCCCCTACCAACATATCAACTGGATTTCGAATCCCACTACGCCAAGCACCTCAGAATAATCATCCAAAACCTATGAGTGGCATTAGTTACCCCGTCGCACGTACTCTTCCACCCACGAACTACAATGGCAGACGCAATTTGGCGCCGATTAATATTCCACAGGTTAAAGAAGCGAACTTCAACGAATCTTTTAACGATAATGATTGCTACTATGATTGCAATGTCCAGAACACTGACGTTACTACAAATACAAACTACCCTAACATTTTTTTGACCGACCTCGACGTTGACAATCAAACTTTTGATATCCAAAACCATCAGAATACAAATTTTTACCCAACCTTGGAAAAAAATGCCCCCGAATAGAACTAAATTTGCATAGCAAACGCCATTTACCTTATATTCAAATAAATGATCCACCAATAAAACTTTTAATCGACACAGGAGCAAATGAGTCCTTTATAAGTCCGGAAGCTTACGAAAAATTTTACCCGCATATCCAACTTAACTATGAACCTTTTTTGGTCACAAATACCCACGTGACTACCCAAAATTATTACTCGTTAACTGTACCCTGTTTCAATGAAGTTAAAGATAAAATCCCTATAAAATTATACCTATATAGATTTCATAATTTCTTTGATGGGTTGATAGGTTGCGAACAATTAAAAAAATGGAACGCAAAAATCGACCTTGCTACGTGCACGTTAGAGACTAAATTCACTAAAATTCCCATAATTTTATATAATCCTGGATGCTTAAACTCTTATAACATTACTATACCTGCACAAACTACTCAGTTAATCAAGGTGCCTACTAATATTGCGCAAGGAGACATTTACATTGAGGAACAATCAATTTCTGATTGTTACATTAGCGAATGCTTATCATCGGCTGAAAATAATCATACTAATGTACAAATTTCAAATCCGACGGATAAAGACACTGTAATTTCTATAACAAAACCGATCTTCGCACATATTTTTAACGAACAAACAATGCCAGTAACTCGAGCATTAGATACGACCGTGAATACCGATATGCGAACTCAGCAAGTCTTATCGCACTTGCGCATAGAACATTTAAACGCAGAAGAGACAGCCAATTTAATTAATCTTTGCAAAGAATACGCTGATGTATTTTACCTCGAAAATGAACCATTAACCTTTACTAACGAAATCAAACACCATATCAGAACCGTAGACGATAGGCCGGTATACAGTAAAAGCTACAGATACCCTTACGTACATAAGAAAGAAGTACAAAACCAAATAGAATCGATGCTGCACCAAGGTATTATTCAACCATCTTCATCACCTTGGAACGCCCCAATATGGATAGTTCCAAAAAAAAGTGACGCGTCTGGCCAAGATAAGTGGCGCTTAGTCATTGACTTTCGCCAACTCAATGCAAAAACGATTAATGATAAATATCCGATCCCGAACATTAATGATATTTTAGACAAGTTAGGCAGATGTTTATACTTTTCGACATTAGATTTAAAATCTGGATTTCTTCAAATTCAGCTAAATCCGTCCGACATTCCGAAAACAGCATTTAGTGTAGAGCAAGGCCATTTTGAATACGTTAGAATGCCGATGGGATTAAAAAATTCTCCGGCAACGTTTCAACGCGTGATGGACAATGTCCTTCGTGGATTACCAAATTGTACCACATATATGGATGATATTTTGGTATTTTCGACGTCCTTGCAAGAACATATAGTTAATTTACGCGCCATATTTGAACGTCTTAGAAATTCAAATTTAAAAATCCAGATGGATAAGTCGGAATTTCTCAAACACGAAACCCCCTATCTTGGTCATATAATTACTACAGACGGTGTGAAACCAAACCCGGATAAAATATCAGCTGTTGTAAATTATCCGATTCCGAAAACCCCTAAGCAGATTAAAGCATTCTTAGGTTTACTTGGTTATTACAGACGTTTCATACCGAATTTCGCACGTGTCACTAAACCCTTTACTTCATGTCTTAAAAAAGGCGCTAAAATTAATTTGACTCCAGAGTACCTGACCTGCTTTGAACACTGTAAAACTCTTCTTACAAATGACCCTATTCTAATATATCCCGATTTTAACAAAGAATTTATTTTAACCACCGATGCCTCAAACGTGGCCTTGGGAGCAATACTTTCTCAAGGACCTATCGGTTCTGACAAACCCATAGCCTACGCATCTAGAACTTTAAACGATAGCGAAATTAATTACTCCACGATTGAGAAAGAGCTACTCGCAATAGTCTGGGCTACAAAATATTTCAGGCCATACCTTTTCGGCAGAGAATTTAAAATAATAACTGATCACAAACCCTTAATCTGGCTGATGAATCTTAAAGAACCAGGTTCACGCCTCACAAGATGGAGACTGAGGTTAGCAGAATATGATTATACTATTGTTCATAAAAAAGGTAAAATTAATACTAATGCGGATGCTCTGTCACGTATTCAAATCAACCAAAATGAAACTATGTCCTTGTTCGTTAATCACTCTGAAACCTCAAACTCTGATACATCTTCTACATTAACTGCTGAAGGTAATAGCCCAATACATTCGTCATCCACTCTCACTGCTCATTCATCTACGAACAAAGAGTTACAACATCCAACTCAACAATCATCATCCACGCTTACTTCTAGCCCGATACATTCGTCATCAACTCTCACGGCTCACTCAGTTATTGATGGAGGATCTAATGACCCTCAGCATCAAGAAGTTACAGCCTCTCCGCATATTGAAACCATACACACGAGCTTAGAAAACCCTGTTCTGGAAATTCCAATATCGGACGAACCTCTAAATAAATATAGGAGGCAGTTAGTCATTAATATAATGAATGGTAACCCTAAAAATAGACCAATGATAACTGAACCTTTTCAGTCCTTTCAGAGAACTACAGTAGACATAAACGAACATAGCATTGAAAGAAGTCTCATTAATGTTATAAAGTCTCACGTCGATCCAAAACTCCGGACAGCGATTCTTGTAAATCCTATCGATAAAATGTTGAGTATCATACCTATATTACAGCAGACTTTCGAAAATTCATCCATGAACTTAGTCTTAGTCAAATATGAAGTACTTAACGTTAATGATCAGTCAAACCAATTGGAAGTAATAAAAAAATACCACGAAGGCATGACCAATCATCGCGGAATCAACGAAACCTATCTTTCGCTGTCACAACGTTACTTTTGGCCGAAAATGAAAATAGATATTACTAAATTTATAAATGAATGCAATATATGCAGATGTGCGAAATATGATCGAAATCCAATGCGCCCACAGTTTAAAGTGGTACCCCCACCAACTCAACCGTTCGAATTAGCACACGCAGACGTTCTGACTATTGATCATGACAAATACCTAACTATCATAGACTCATTCTCTAAATACGCTCAGGCGTATCTTTTACCCGATTGTACTGCACCCAATATATTAAAAGCCCTTTTAACTTATAGTACTCATCACGGTTTTCCTTTAAATATAACTACGGATCAAGGTACCGAATTCAGAAATCAAGTAGTGTCAGAATTTCTCCGTTTGCACAAAATAGAACACCATATGACTAGTGCCTATGCACCAAACGAAAATGGCATCATAGAACGTTTCCACAGCACGCTTTTGGAACACCTACGATTATTTAAAATTCAGTATAAAAACGAACCCATTCGAAGTCTTATACCGTACGCGTTAATCGCCTATAATAGCTCTATCCATAGTTTAACTAAGTGTAGACCATTTGATGCCATTTCTGGACATTTCGATCCTCGGAATCCTATTGATTTAAACATGACGGACCGATATCTTCAAACTTATATTCAAGAACATCGTAGTCGAATGGAAACTGTATATAAAATTATTCATGATTCTGCATTATCCGATCGTGTAGGTATAACGACGCGGCGTAACGTTGATAGGGAACCCGTTTTAGATTGTGAACAAAATCAAGTCATACATGTACGAAATCCAATGGCAAGTAGACAAAAATGGGCACCTCGGTTCATTCAGGACAAAGTAGTTAAGAACTTACCTATACATATATACACCGCAAAAAGTCGTGGTCCGGTCGCTAAATCACGGTTAAAAAGACCACCGAAAAAATGACATCTTTCATATCGTTGTTACAGGTACCTATTAACGCTGCCGGTTTTCCTAGTTGGTGCTCAAGACATACGTCTTGACAGCCTAGACAATGGACCCGGTATACTACCATTTAATCTCGGCGCTACCAAAATTATATCTCACTTCCACACATTCTTACAAGACATTGACCTTGAAGAAATTGAGTCACATGTAAACACTATCAAATCCCAACTCGCTGTCACTACACATAAACTATCTCATAGGGACAGCACTCTCTTCAACCTTCAGATTAAACATTTATACACAAAGTTAGATAGAGTTTCGGTGCAGTTAGATACGTTTAGGCCAACCAGAATTAAGAGAGGCCTGATCAATCCAATAGGCACAATCATCAAAAGTATTTCTGGAAATTTAGACAACGATGATGCTCTGAAATTTGAAAATGCATTACGTAGCTTAAATAAAAATGATCAAACTTTGTCACAATCATTTAACAAACATATTACTTTATATAAAGAAATGACGATTCAGCAAAACCAGATAATCCGCAATCTTTCGATTAATCAGAGAAAACTGGAAAAAGCTCTTTCTTATGTCATGAATATGACTAACAATGACAATGAGCGAATAATTCATTACGCTCATCTTGTGCAACTTTTCGCGATTCTGACCGAAAATGTACAAGAACTACTGAGCGAAATTAATAAAATAGAAAATATGTTAGCATTTAGTCGAGATAAATCAGTTCATCATTCTATACTTTCTGTCAAAGATCTTGAAAATATGATAAGCCAACTAAAACGTATCTATAGTTCCGGCGAAATAATTGACTTAAATATTAGAAATTATTACGAGATTCTTAACTTAGCTTCATTTTTTTCCGAGTCCAAAGTTGTAGTAGTCATAAAGTTTCCTATTACATTTACTACTGAGTATCAGTTATATGAATTGTGCCCCGTTCCAAATAAGAATAGCGTAATTATAGTACCACCTGCACCCTATATAGCATCCAATTCTCAGGAATTTGTGTATATAGAGGCTGAATGCCCGAAGGTCAACTCCTGGCACCTATGCGAGCAGAGGATCGTCCACCAAATTATGTCAAAAATAGACTGTATTCAAAAACTCATACAATCTCAGGAGATAGATGTAACGTGCAGAACCACGCCTATCTCTCTGACCAAGGAAGCTCTGATTGAGCTAGACAGCTACCATTACATAATTGCTTTCCCCAACAGTACAAAAGTTAAACTATCCTGTGGCAAAGAACGATATCAGATGTTACAAGGAAGCTTTTTGGTCACCGTTCCTCAAGGTTGCAAGATAAAAACACCAGAAATCAGTATAATCAATTTGGATAACAAATTAGTTGGGCAACCATTAGAACTCATGGCTCTACCGCACTATGAGATTTTAATGAAGACACGCAGTTTTCATTTGCAGACTACAGATCTAAGCAGTCTTCGTGAGATTCAGAATCAAATTACTATGCAAGACGAAATACAAGTTGAATCATTAGACACAATTGGCATTTACCATACCACAATCCCATTTTATACACTCATACTATTCGGTGCATGCGCACTGAGCATCTTATATATCATTCGTCGCCGCCGTCGAGCTGCGAAAGTAAATATTACAACTCAAACAGCTAATACCGAGTTGACAGAAGATGAAAAAAGAGCCGCAACTTTTGGCGTCAAGGTCACCAAATAGTTGCTCATCTAGCAGGGGAGGTGTTACGAAGCCAACCTGCAAGCTCAGCACATCGTACCGACAAAGTGACCGATAGTATTACACACCGCGCTTCCCATGTAACCGACTATTGTCATCGCCTTTCTTCTACCTAACTTCGGTGGGAACGGACACTGATATATGATATTAAACCTAACTAATAAGAAATCTATTTTATAATTTTTATGTGAAACTTGTGAACTTTCAAATATATTTCGTAACCAAAAAGGACTTATTCATTGGAGAGTATCCCGACACACGCCCCCACACATATCTAGCTTTATAATATTAGTATAGATGTACGCCAAAACATTCACTTATATGTAAAGAATAGTGATTGGCACTAATTCTATTTTATTCACGCGTCGCGTCTGTACAAGTAGGTAATATTTAGTGTGTGTTTGTACGCCGCACGCGGCATTGTTTGATTTGCGGCGGCATCCTTTTCATAGAGCCGGCACGTGGCGAGGCGGCGCGGTAGAAAGCAAGGAAACGTACTATAAATAAAGGAATTATTTTAATTCCAGTCATTTCCAATTGAGCTGTGCTTCGAGTCTAACTTAATAATTGTTTTTACTAATTCTCGTTGTTTTCTAAAAACGTATCACGTGTACAATTTAATATGAGTGACGAAGATTCAAATTATTCTAGTCCGAGTAACGAGAGTTTGAGTCACAGATCTAAAAGACCCAAAAGCAAATTTGAGGAGTTTTTCGAAATAATTCATGCATCCCAAACTGCCTTCTGTAAATTGTGCCAACATAAAAAGATTGAAATAAAAATGAAAAACAGAAACACTTCAGGCTTAAGGAAACATCTAATATCTTTCCACAAAAAGGAATCAGAAATATTTCTTCCTGTTAAACCAAAATTAAGTGGAGATATCACAAGCTTTTTAGTAACCGCTGGAAGAAGTGGACAGGTAAGAATATTTTTTTAACAGTTAAAAGAATTTTAACTCCGCGTAGCTATTCATGCGATACTTTCAAAAACGCCATTAACTTACGTAAGTATTTTTGAGTTAGTGGTGTTTTCATCTAGGGGTGCGACATATTAAGTATGTAATTATCGTCTTAAATATTTTTTATAAACACCCATATTTTCATTTAATCGGCCAGTAACAACTAAGTACTTTATTTTGGTAAATTACAGTACAGTGCAACCTTAATATAACAAATATCAATTTAACGATTTTCTCGATTTAACAACAACAAACCTCCTCCTCTTATACGCTCAAACCTAGTATGTTTTAAATAATAACACAAGATTTATTGTTTTGTTTCAGTCGGAAAACAGCAGTGACAACATCACGACAGCTACAGTTGATTGGGTGGTGAAAAAATATCTTCCCTTCTCATTTTTCGATGACGAAGCTACACAAGTATATTTTCGACGTATTTGCCCTAATATGGTGTTTCCTAAAAGGTCTACACTTAGAAAGAAAGTCAAAGAGCGATTTGAAGAGCTCCAATTGAATCTCAAGGAACGACTTCAACAATTATCATCTAAAATGTCTTTTACCATTGATGGGTGGACGTCAATTGCTGGTAGGAGTTACTACGGGGTTACTATTCATTATATAGACAACGAATGGAAGTATCAATCTGTAGTTCTTGATTTTATACCATCACGCGGTCGACATACTGGGGAAGATATTGCAACGATTTTCCATGAATGTTTATTGGAATATGGCATAATTGATAAAATACAAGGTATCACGGTCGACAACGCAACTGCAAATACCAAATTTATGTATGAACTGGGCAAACAGCTGCCGCCACACTTTGATTCAGACAATCAACATTTCCGGTGCTTTGCTCACATTTTAAACCTTGGTGTACAAGATTTATTAAAGACCTTAGCATTACACTGTGAGTCTGACACTAACGCGCAAGATCAGCAGTACGAAGACTATGCAGACGAAACTGAGGATGAGGAAGATGAAGAATCTGCACCAAATATTGCTGACTCGCGTACATCTGTAACAAAGTTACGCAGTATTTCCAGTAAAATAAAAAGAAGTGAGATAGTGAAGAAGAAGTTTCAGTCTGCTTGTGAAGCAGCTGGCGTGCCATCAAATCTAAATGCCATTCTTGACTGTCCAACGAGATGGAATTCCACACATGATATGATTGGATTTGGTTTAAAAGTGAGAGCGGGCATTGACATATTGTGCAGTTCTGTCACCGAATTAAATGATTTTCAAATCACAGCTAATGAATGGCAGGTACTCGAAAAATTACATAAATTTCTAATAAACTTTAAACTTTTAAGTACAAAACTTGGTGGAGACAAATATGTTACATTACCGCTAGTCATTGTATCATTCAATCTCTTGCTAGATAAAATTGAATCCATGGTAAAACAGTTAGATGAGAAACCTAATCGATCTGAAGTGGATGAAAGGCTCATTCTAGCTTTCCAAGCAGCTCGAGACAAAATGCTTAAACATTACAAGAAGAGCAACTGGATTTATTGTACTTCTTTAATTTTAGACCCAAGGCATAAGGCTCAGACTTTTGACCTGACAATGTGGGGGAAGCAACTTAAAACAGAAAGTCTGCGCAAGTTCAATGAACTTTATGAAGAATATAAAAGTCTACACTCACTGAACAAATCTCTGGAATTACCAGAAAAAGAAAATAAAGTATGTGATGAAGATGAAGACGTAATAGACTTTGATAAACTCTATGAATGTCCCTCGACGTCATCTGGATCTTGTCTTCAAGGCTTAGTGATAGACGAGTTGGAGGAGTACCTGAGAAAACCAAGAACTGCCAGCTCGGAAGACATTTTAGATTGGTGGAGGACGCATGAGACAGAGTATCCGATTTTATCGAAAATGGCCCGTGATTTTCTCTCAATACCTGCAACTTCAGTACCTGCTGAGAGGTTATTTTCTAAAGCATCATTAGTAATTAAAAAACATAGAAATAGGTTAAGTGATGAGTCAGCCAGATGGTTACTTTGTATTAATTCTTGGTCAAAAAAATTGATATAAAGTATCATAACCTAATGATAAAGCTGTTGATTTGTGTTGTATTTTATTTTTTATTCAAATAAATGATAAATCGTAAAACTCTTTTATTAAATTTCTTATAAGTTGAGGGTTCAATCTCTTTCTAGACAGATAAGTATTGTTCTTTAAAATACAGTCAAGTTATTGTAATTAATTTGTTTTTTTACATGTTTTAGCAAATGTAAGCTTATAAATCATAAATGTTTATTAAGAAACAGTTACTTCCATGGAAAACGACATATAGGTCAGTTGATTTTTCGAATTTCTTATCAAATCTTCAGTTATTTATTAATCTGCTTGATCTTTACTATGGCTATGTTAATTCAAGCTCACAATGTTCCAATTCTAATACGTTTTTCTAAGATTTAAAGTAAACTTTAATAAATAGTAATAGACTAATAGGTAATTGCAAGACTTGCAAGACTCTTGCTGCAAGACCAAGACCAAGACCAAGACTGGGAGCGCAAGACCAAGACCAAGACCAAGACCAGGTGTATTGGCGCAAGACCAAGACCAAGACTGGCTAAGTCTCGTCTTGTTCTTGCATTTGGGCAACACTAGGAGAGGTATGAGTCTCTGACTAATAACCTCTCTTTTAGCTGTGCCTGCTCCCAAGAGCCCCAGCCTCAACTTGGTACACCCACACCCTCAGTGGCTCAGCCAGTAGGTAGCTGTATGTATGATGATAACAATAGTATGAATAATTTGATTAAAACAACATATATATTTTCTGACAAAGGTCAAGGTTTTGGTAGTATATTTAATCAGTGTTCACAACAATCTGTAATTAATCATTGTTTACCCGGTGCCAGTATTAGCCAATTAATTAGGAAAATTAAATTGACAAAAATAAACCCCAGTTCCACTGTTATATTATTGTATGGGGATAAACTGTAAGAAAAAAGGACATAAATGAATGTGTCCATTTGATGTTGCATCTTAACAAGACCAAGAATTGTAAATTTATTTTCTGTGCCTTACCTTATTCGCAATATTTGTATGATGAGCAAAATAGGCACATTTATAATTTAAATATGTTAATTTATAATAGGACTTGTCATCACAGTGATGCTATTTTATATTTCGACTGTAATCAATTTATTACTGATTACAAACTGACAAATAATACAATGTATTTGCCACCTAGTTGTCGGAGACTTATTGCTAATCTTTTAGCATACAATATACAAAGTGACACCGGTACCTGTAGTGTACCATCGAATACTGTTAGTACTGGTACTAACACCACTTTTGACACACCTTGTAGTTTAAACTATTAGGTGCGACAATGGGTCAGCCGCATATATTGAATGTTGTACATCAAAATATGCAGGGTCCGTCCGGCAAAGAGCTAGAGTTAAGTTTATTTATGGAGAACTATAATGTTCAGGTCTTATGTATGACTGAACACTGGTTGAAGGAACATGAAGTATTGTTTATAAACGATGATTATTTTACTGTATAAAGTGCATTTGTAAGAAAAAGTGCTATTCGCGGTGGGTCTTTAGTTCTGGTTTCAAACAAGTTGAAATGTAAACAACGGTTAGATTTAGTTAATCTTTCTATCGAGCGCACTATTGAGTTGTCTTGTGTTGAACTCGAGCGATACGTTATAATTTGCGTATATCGACCCCCTTCTGGGGATTTTACTCATTTTGAATCGGTAATGGAAGATGCACTGAATAGGTTAAAATCTAGTAATAAAAGTATAATTTTATGTGGAGATTTTAATATTAATATTTTAGATGTTACTCCATTAAGTATTAGACTTCTCAATCTTTTTAGGTCTTATAATTTATTTAACTTGTTTTTTGAACCTACTAGGATCACGGCATCTTCGTCCACATGTCTTGATAATATATTTAGTGATTGTGATGCCAAAAATAAATTAGTGCTAAGTGACTTAAGGTCTGACCACTGTGGTTTATTAGCTAGCTTCCCTATGCCATTACATAAAAAGCCGCATAAAATAGAATGCAGGCCTTATACAGCTAGTCGTTGCAACAAATTTAAAAATAATGTAGCCCAAAGAATTAGACCATCTATAGTAGAACATGACAATCCTAATGAAATCTATGGAGCCCTTTTTGATGTTGTGCAAAAAGAGTACCAATCTACCTTCAAGACAAAAACCATTAATATTAATGGCACTACCGTTGGCTTTAACCAATGGGCTACTCCAGGTATTTATAAAAGTAGAGCGAGACTATACGAATTATATGGTTTGAAAAAGCACAGGTTTGATACTCCTTTCCTAGAGTATGTCAAAAATTATTCAAAATTATTTAAAAGTATTTGTGTTTGTGCTAAATCTAAATCTTTAAGCAATACAATTAAAAATTCCAATAACAAAGTAAAAACCACTTGGAAAATTATTAACAATGAAACGGGTAAGTCGGTTAAACAAGACAAACAACTTGAAGTTATGGTCGACAACAAATTAGTTAATAAAGCAGCAGACGTTGCTGAGGCATTTAATGAGTTTTTTGCCAACATACCTATAACTACGACTCGCTCCTTAAATTCATCCCCGTCTAAAGCTGAAAACCTTTTGCATAGTAGTGTGCCTAAATGTGGTCGCTTATTTAGCTTCGAACATATAACACCTCGTGATGTAGTTAATGTATTTAACACACTTAAGTCTAAAAACACTGGTGATTACTGGGGCATCTCCATTAAACTGTTAAGTAATATAATAGACATAGTAGCCCCCTATCTAGCTGTTAGTTTTAATAAATGTGTTGATGTAGGATCTTTTCCTGACCTCATGAAAAGTAGTAAAGTCATACCTTTATTTAAATCAGGTAATAAAAATGACGTTGGCAATTTTAGGCCTATTTCTATCTTACCTGCATTTAGCAAAATATTTGAAAAGTTAATACTCAAGCAGTTGCTAAGACATTTTAATTTAAATGGCCTCCTTCATGATGAACAATATGGCTTTACTAAAGGTCGTTCGACTACAGATGCGGGTGTTGCTCTGCTGAAACATATATTTAACGCATGGGAGAACTCGCAAAATGCTATTGGAATTTTCTGTGACCTTTCCAAAGCCTTTGATTTCGTGCACCATGACACGCTTTTGCGTAAACTACATCATTACGGTGTACAAAACGAAGCTGTTAAAGTAATAAATTCATATTTACATAATAGGTTTCAATGTGTAGATGTAAATGGTGTGAAATCTTCCAGGCTACCAGTTCAGTTAGGTGTACCTCAAGGTTCAATACTGGGTCCATTCTTGTTTTTAGTGTATATCAATGACTTACCATTCTATTTAAAGGGTATCTGTGACGTTGTACTGTTTGCAGATGACACCTCTCTTATTTTTAAAGTAGACAGGAATAGACAAGATGTTGACGACGTAAACAGTGCACTCTCAATGATTACACATTGGTTTACGACAAATAACTTAGTTCTCAATGCTAAAAAAACGAAATGTATAAAGTTTGCCTTACCGAATGTTAGAAATCTAGGACCCAACATCGTTTTAGATAAAGAGATGCTTAAAACTGTAGACTCGGCAGTTTTTCTGGGTATAACAGTAGATGCCAAACTTCAGTGGGGCCCACATATATCAAGCCTAGCGGGAAGGCTCAGTTCAGCCGCCTACGCCGTCAGGAAAGTGAGGCAATACACTGACGTTGATACAGCTCGGTTAGTCTATTTTAGTTATTTTCATAGCGTTATGTCATACGGTATTCTGCTCTGGGGCAAAGCCGCTGACATTCAAAATATATTTGTTCTTCAGAAACGAGCTGTTCGAGCAATTTACCAGCTCGGTGCCAGAGTTTCTTTGAGAGATTTTTTTAAACAGATTGGTATTCTCACGGTGGCATCACAATTCATCTTCGCCAACATCTTATATATTAGACAAAATATACATTTATACACTAAAAACAGTGATATTCACAATGTTAACACCAGAAATAAGGACAAATTACGTGCTCCATTTCACCGGCTTCATAAGGTTCATAACTCATTTGTTGGGCTTGGTATAACTTTTTATAACAAGCTACCCTCTTCTTTGCTAGATTTGCCCTTTAATGCGTTCAAAGCTAAAGTAAAATCTAACCTTTGTTCAAAGGCATACTATTCTATCAACGATTACTTAAACGATAAGAATAGTTGGTCGCTGTGTTTAGCTTAAGACAATGTTTATGTTCTTTCTCCAGAATTAGCATAGCTACTGACAGGTTATATGAGTTCATATAATTATTTATTGTCTTTGACTCTCAAGGTCAATTTATTTTAATTTTATTTTTATTTATTATTGACATAATCTACTCATTTCAATGTTTATTTATTTTTTATGAGTGGTATTGCAATATGTGGTTAGCTAGTGACCTCGACAATTGATCATAGTTTTTCTTGCCCGAGCAACCGGCAGCAAGTTCGTCATGCTCCCTTAGATGTCACTGCTTGCGGTAGCGTCGGGGGTCGGGTTGTCTCCTTCCCTCAAATATGGCGAGGGGGGTAATGGCTGATCTTTGCGTTATACTCGTGAACGGGTGCTGCTTGTGGTGACAGGTCGTCTTGCTGACCTTGGTTTTGTTTTGTTATTAGTAATTTAACTCGTTGTTGATTTTACTTCGATGGTCCTAGTTTATCCCTATCTGTGACTTGTGAGTTACGACTACATGTACGGCTATATGTAAGTGGGCACGCCCTTTATTACTGGAGGCTTTTATTTAGGTATTAAGTTCTGCTTACGTTTTTAGTTTTGTTTCTGCTTGAGTATTGTTTTCGTTTTTTTTTTTTTTTTTTGGTATATTGGCGTGTGCTAGCTTACTTATAGCAAATAATTTAATTTAATGTTTTGTGTTGCGTAATGTACCTAAATTATTATGCGCAGAATTATATAGAATCATTTTTAACTGAACAGACAGCTGTGCTGCTGGGGAGTTTGTTGCGCCACTTCTTCTCCCCAGCTAAAGCACTAGGAAGTGGTGAAGGGCGGGCGTTTTTGGGGGACTGTCTTATGTAATTTTGACGTTCAAAAAGTGCTGATTCTCAGCCTAGTTTGAATAAATGACTTTTGATTTTGATTTTGATTTTATCTTTCTATATTGGGACATACAGCTCTCAACTACCATTACAAAGCATCACTATGCAAGTAGTTTTTACTGACTCGTTAACTTCATGTAGTCGTTCGTCTACATTCATATTTTTAAAGTTTAGATATTCATGCAAGTGATTACTTCGTTGCATAAAACATTATTTCTCCGCAGCGGTCGCGTGAAACACATGGCCACGATACCAACGTATTGCACAGCACTGCGGATGAACTGTAAGGTTGTGTGAAAGGTATCAAACGCGGCATGTCGCTGGGCCACGTTGGGCTTAGTGCCGAACCCCTTATTACCCCTTAATTGGTATTTATCAGAGTTTCTCAACTGTTTAATAAATGTATTGACCATAGTTATTTACCTGATAATTTCATGAGGACCATTGTCATACCAATTGTAAAGAATAGAACTGGCGCTGTGCCCAGCATATTTAATTACCGGCCTAATTCATTAGCGACCATTTTCTCTAATTTTTGAACCATTAATTATTACTCATTGAAATGAAAAGAATTTCCCAATATATAACTCACAATTTGGTTTCCGAAAGGGCCTGTCTACTGATTTGGCTATCTTAGCCTTAAGAACACAGTAAATAAATACGTACAAAGAAACACTAGTGTGTGTATAGGAAACACGCATACACACTAGTGTTATTTGTACGTAAGAAACACTAGTGTGTATGCGTGTTTTCTAGATCTAAGCCGCGCGTTTGATAGTATCAATTATGAATTATTATGGGAGAAGTTGAGAAATTCTAAAGTACCATAAAAAAATGTAGACATTTTAGAATACTGCACATTAGACATATGCAAATGAATGTAATCAAGTGAAATGGAATAATGCCCTGTCGAAAACATAAAAGTTGACGTGTGGCGTGAGGCAGGGTGGCCTCACTTCGCCGATTTTATTTAACATGTATACTAATGAGTTGATTGAAGAACTGAGCAGTACCCGAGCAGGTTGTCGTATTGGTGATGTAGGTTTGAACAATCTTAGCTATGCAGATGACGATGCTGCTCAGTCCCTCAGTCAACGGTTTAAGGAGACTTGTTGCGATCTGCGAGAAATATGCAGCCGAACATTATCTCACTTATAATGTTAAGAAATCGGAGATTATGATATTTAAATACAGTAAAGGTCCTAATCATATTTTACGGATCATTTTGTGTGGAACTGCCCTAAACATTGTAAGTTTAAATATCTTGGTCACATAATTAAGGATGATTTAGCAGATGATGCTGATCTGGGACGACAGAGGTGTAGTATCGTATGTCGAAGCAATATGTTGGCTAGACGTTTTTCTAACTGCTCCAACCAAGTTAAAATAACTCTGTTCAAGGCTTACTGTCAGTCGTTCTACACAAGTCAACTCTGGTACAGGTACACGAATAGTAATTTAATTTTAATAATGTAATATAATTTAATTCTAATTTTAATAATTTAATTTAATTTATTGTGATGTAATCATTTAACATTCAGGGTTTCTGGGTTACCTGCAAATAAACGATAATAATAATAATTTCTTATTAACGGATACAATTACACTATTAGATTTGGTTGCCTTAGGTTTATAATCCACCTGTTTGTCAGAATAACTATTATTAAAATAGGCAGTCTCGAGAATGTCAGCACGACTGCACAGGAAACAATAAAATTTACTAACTGAAGGTAAATCTGCAAGATTGCACTTGTATTCTTCCCATTTTATAATATCGTGAATCTCTAGTTTTGCTGAGACTATAAAATTATAAGAAAATCCCACATGTTAGTAGGCTGGCCAAGAATATCAAGTGCCCGCAAATGTTTTGACACATGTTCAACGATAAACCGCAATGGTTTATAGGATTCCCTTTTATTTGACTCTATGTTAAATATACCTTAAAGTGATTTGATAGCAAAAACCTTTTAATAAATAATAGATTTTTACTATCAAATCTCTGACATTACAGGTCCCATGCAACCTTGTAATTTTTTTAATTAAATTCTATTGATTTAATAACAACAGCTGCACTTTTTCAAGCGCATACCGTAGATAATAGAATTGACTAATTGGTGCAGTACTTTCATTACCATCAATCACTGACTGAAACGTGTCTTTAAATTCTAACGAGTTTAGGTAATTCCCATCAAATGTAGGAAGTTTAAATGTAATAATACTTATTATACTGGGGACATTTTTTACCTTTTTAAAAAAATAGGTGAACGGAGTAGACGCCTTAGGCATATCTAGTTTTTTTTTTAATAATAATATCGAAATTCAAATCATACGCACTACGCACCCTGCGTAGTGCGTATGGTTTGAATTTCGATATAAGTATTTTTCCAATTTTTTGTTTTTTTTTTGTTCTAGTTTACTTCAAATGTTCTGTCTAAGCTATTGAAAAAAAAAACTAGGTATGCCATAGGCTTCTACTCCGTTCACCTATTGTACCCAATTTTTTAAGGCGGTAAAAAGGGCATCCAGTATAGTAACAACATATAATAATAATAATAGTTTCCGGAGGCCCATTATTGAGTGTGCAAGTCAGCCCCTGCCATTTTATCTGTGTGTATTTGTTTTTTTTTTTTTTACATTATTGAGGCAGGCGATATAAGTTCTTCCATAGTTCAAGTTACCCAATCCACTAGAGTCACCCAAACCCATAACCCAATATGTTTTGTTTCCATATTCTGCAATAGTCCTGCACCAACGGGGGGTTGTCCTTGGGTGTACTTGCATAATGCATCTGTATGCACTATGCAAGTGTTATCATTATAACATTTAAAATTGTCTCTACGAGTTGGCTCATCCCCACTCGTACGCCTTCCAAAGATCTGAGACCCCGGGGTCTCGAGATAGGTCAGACATTTTAAAAATAATAATAGTAATACATAATAATAAATAGTGTGTATATGTTTAATGGCTTAAAATAGATTAGATGCATTGGATATTGGCATAGTTTGGTGTCTTAATTAATATTCCGAATATGCGACCTTTAGAGACCGCCGCCGCTCGCGCCGCAATATAAGTGCGTCTCGGACCACGCACAATAAACGGTTCCGTAGTTGGGCTGAATTTATCCCAAAAACAAACTTAACACTGTAGTAGAAAAACATCGATACACGTCACGTTCAATCCTCCAACTGCAAATGTAAGTTTGTAATTGCATAGAAAAAATTAATGTGATAAAATACTTTACGTTTACTTGCTTTTGTCAAATTTCATGATTCTAAGTCTTACGGGACCTACAACCGTCTTAATTAAAAGCAACCTTAGGGTGGTGACCCTAAGGGTGCTATTGACTGCTGCAGCCCGGGTATCGTACTGCGGTGCTGCGGTGCGGTGCGCTGATGGTTCTGCGTGCGGTTGTCGTAATAATTCTGCAACACCCGACCGACGGCAGTCCGACATCAACCGTCTAAATTGAAAGCACCCTTATAGGTTTTGATTTAATTGCGAGTATCAAAATATGGCGCCTAAATGGCAGAATTTTTTTATTGCGTTGACTCAGAAGCTTGATTTTTTAGAGCTCCAAGTAACCGCGTAGTAGTATTTGATATTAATTTCAACGGGTTTCTGAGCAAAAGGGCCTTGGTAGACTTACAGACGGACAACGATGTGATCCTATATCTATGGATTCCGTTTTTTTCTTTAGAGGTACAGAACCCTAAAAATGGTACCAAAAACCAGTTTTTCGAGAATATCTTCTCTCCATTGCCACCGAGTTTAAAAATATCTATTAAAAAATTATAGAGAATAAAATTTCCTACAACTTTAGTCGGAAACATATTTTTATCAGATAAGTAGTTCACGAGTTAGAGAACCTACTTAGTGACTGAACTATAAGAGTCAAGGAGTTATTTGGTAAGTGTTCTCTTTAATTTGCTTTAATCTTTAGTAGCAGCGTGTACATAGTTATCGCTGCGGAGGAGCTATTAAGGACTTTATTCCAGCATAGCGAGACTACTTTTGTAATATATCGACAGTGGTATTATGAAATAACGTAATGGACAAACCTCAGGTTTTCAGGAGGCAAAATATTTTTATTTTTTTTTTTACAAAACTGGTCGAAAGTTTTTGTCTATAAGTTCTATTTAAATATGTCTGTGACAAAGTTTTTTAGATTTCTTTAGTCTTAAGGCCTATTTCACGATGTCCGAATAGCCACTACTTACCGAATAAATTTAAAAATGGAACAGAATTTGCATGAAATTATCTGCCAAGTAAGTTAATAGGAACTTAAATGTAGGTGGTGAAACTGGCCCTTAGCAAATATTAAATAAAGCTTATAGTTTTAAAGATAGCACATGTGCGTTAAGTTAAAATATAATTTATTAATAGTAGTCTTACGTTAACGAAGTTTTAGGTGAAATCTAACAGCGTTGAAGTAAGGCACATTTGACGACACTGGAACCAGAGTGATCTAGGGCACAAAAGTATGTTTCTAAAAAAATTAACTCAGAAAATTAACACTTTGCAAACCACATCAATTCTATAGTGAGATGTTGTGATCTCTCAAGGAAAAAAGTACTGGGAAGCACTTAGATCAGTGTGGCCTGAAAGAATTATGATTTTTTTTTATGCCATTGTGTAACAAACCCATTATTGGTAAAAATGTCACTTAGATCACTCTGGTTCCAGCGTCGTCATTTGGGAAATAAAAAAACTTGATTGTTTTAAAGTCGACCTGCCTAGCCTTTTCCCAACTATGTTGGGGTCGGCTTCCAGTCTAAGCCGATGCAGCTGAATACCAGTATTTTACATAGAGCGACTGCCTATCTGACCTCCACAACCCAGTTACTGGGTAATACGATACCCTTGGTAAGACTGGCTGTCAGACTTTCGGGCCTCTGACGACCCGTAACGACAGTCAAAGATCCACAAATGACAGCCAGGACCAACGGCTTAACGTGCTTTCCGAGGCGTGGAGGAGTCTCGGTATGAAAAGATGGTCACCCATCCACGGACCAACCCCGGCAAGCGTAGCTTAACCTTATGGATCGACCAGTGTGGCTGTTATTGCTTAGCTAAGAGCTCCTTGTTTTAAAGTAATGGTCTCATAATGGTGTACTCTACATTGCACATTACTGTTAAGAAACATAGATCAAAACGTTCATTTGTGCGCATGAATCTTCTTTTAGCGTGCTTTCCGATGCACTGAGGGGTCTTGGTATGAAATAGATGGTCACGCATCCACGGACCGATCGCTACAAGCGTAGTTTACCTTGATCGATGGGAAGTTGCTTTTTTTTACATATTAAGATTTTAAATATACCAATCGATAGAGCAAGAAATTCCGACTCGAACAGTATATATACGTACATAGTGGCGCTTAGGTTATCACATTAATTGACGATGATGATAGTGGCGCTTAGGTTATCACATTAATTGACGATGATGATAATCACAGTAGTACATGATTCTGGACCCCCTGCGTAAAAATTTGTCGTTGATTTTTTTTTTAAATCTGCTGTTTCCTACAAAAGTGCAATACCTACACTGACAAAATGTATGGGATAACTGATTTTTTTTAATAACTAACGATAATTTTCAACGCTGGGGGTTCTGTAAGCCAATGACGTAGCGGCCAACAAGTGGGTTGCGGGGTCGCTTCCGCTTGGGCGACAGTGCAACTGAGGCGGGCCGCGATGTCGTATGGGAGGCATCGCGGCTGAGGGTTGGAGGCCGCGGCGGGCGGAGGAGTGCCGGTATTGCGGTGCGCCGATCTCCCTACCTTCCGCAGCCTTGATGGGGTCGCCACCGTCTGATGGCGGACGTGGTTGGAAGGACGAGTATAGGTATGGCGTTGGCTGCTCTCCCTATCCTCCGCGGCCGAAAAGTGGTAGGGGGCGGGGCTACTGACCTGACCCGTTTCAGTGGGACACGGGATCGTCTGGCGCCCATGTGCTGGTTTGGTCCCAGCGGTAGTCTCGGCGTGCAATGTGTTTTGGTGCGCCGGTGATGGGGGGTCCTACTCACTAGAGGGTCCGGTGACGGTCAGTTCGCGGATGAGTGCCAACGCGTGCCCGTGTTCCCGCCATTAAGCGGCAGAGGAGGACACCGTGAAGTTCTAGTGGGTTGGAGTCCCGAATAACTGCACTATCTCCCCGTAGTATTCCAATATGCGTGAGCATTTCTTCAAACAAAAAAGGGGGTCCAGAATCGTGTACTGTGTAATACGTAGTTTCAATTAATGTGATATTCTAATCGCCAATCTGTATATATAATTTATTTTCTATTACTTGTCCGTCTCCTAATCATCGTCATGAAAATGATGACAGTGGGGTTTGAATTTACGGAACCAAAAAACGCTCTCTGGAAAACATACCAAGTTACTTCCTTATATAACGCTTTAGTGACGTCATTCGCCCGTAAATTGAGGATGATATATGGTGGCCACCGCAAGCAAGAGGGGCTCGTGGCTAAATGATAACAGGCGCACGGGTCGGTTGAAGGTTAAAAGCTACGCTTGCCGCGGTTGGTTCGTAGATGGTGTATAAAAACTGGAGGGACTTGTAAGGAATTTCGGGAATTAAAAACTCAGGATGTAGCACGCAGTGAACGACCTTTTTTATTTGACTCCATGACATTGAAGGACAATTGAAGGTCAGTATTAACGCCTGATAAAAAAACTTATAATTAATGTCTCACTGTCTACCAATTGCGCCTAGTTGACCTGTTCCAGCAACGTTGGTGTTGTATTTGCTTCAACAGATGGGTTACCATCCATTACATATCGAGACCCCTCCGTGCCTCGGAAAGCACCAGGTTGGTCCCGGCTGTCATTCGTAATTCTTTGACGGTCGTTACGTGGAGTCAGAAGCCCAAAAGTCTGATAACCAGTCTTACAAATTCGTATCGTGTTACCCAGTTCCTAACTGGGTTGTGGAGGTCAGACAGGTTGTCGATCCTATACTGGTATTTAGCTGCATCCGCTTAGACTGGAAGCTGACCCCAAAGATAATTTAAAATAGAGATAATTTAATAAAGGCAGGCAGATTGATTGATGTGGCGGACGCCGCGCTTTTAGGAAACCGAAACTTAACACGGATGTGACGCGGGTGACTTTTGACGTCTATTGACCTTGAACTGGCGCACCACATCTGAATATTAAGTACTAACAGTTCGTTCTAAATCAAATTAGGCTATCAGACCGATCTGTAATTGCGTTATAAATCAACCAAACTCCACGGATGATAACTGCTTCCTAGAAGCTCTCGCCGCAAAACACTATGCGTAAGACTTGTTAATCATCATTCTCTTGCGCTTACCCTAATCTATTCGTGGTCGGCGCAACATGTCTTTTTCTTCCCTACTTCTCTATTAGTCTTCATCTCGGTAGTCACACCTTTTCTAGCCAAATCATCTTTCACACAATCCATCCATCCATTCTTTGGTCTTCCCCTACTCGTATAGCCATCCATATTCATACCTACTCAAAACGTACCTATGTCCCTACATTTTCCTCATTCCTCCGCATCACATGCCCATACCAAGACAACTGATCTCCACACAACTTATCAGTTACCACACACACCACTCATCCCTCTTAGCATTCTCATCTCAGCTCCATATATACATCCCTTTTGGCTTGTTTTAGGCACATTTCCGGGAGAGGCGGTAGGCTTCACCAATTACCCTAAACTGAATTGGTAGTCGTTCGAGGAACGCTAACATAGGGTCATGGCAATATGCTGAGCGATGGCCGTTTTGCGTGGATATGACGCTTATTTTCGCTCAACTTGTCCCTTTTTTGTGTTTTCCCTTTGCGTCATGTTTTTACCGCAATTAAACGAACAACTTTTCTTTTATTGTTTCTAATTTTCTTTTCATTTATTCGCATAGGTCTGGAAGTTATTCGATCAGTGAAGGTCTAAAAGCGTTAATTGATTCAATAGAAGTCGGTCTATGGCGAAAACTGTTTATCGCAGCTATAAAATCTGGATAACTAAGTATCCATTATTTATTACGTGATCGACAAAGAACATCGGATCAAAGCTCGTAGCGTTAATTTAGCCCAGTCCAATTAAATCCAAGATGGCCGCCAGGAAGCTACATTATATTTAATTTTTTTTTCAAGGGTGACAAATACAATTTATTTACAATTCTTGTGAGTTTGACAGACACACGTACACACAGACAAACTGAAATATTTTCTTAATTAAGATGTTACGAAACTGTAGCCAATCACATGCTAATACATATAATCATAACGTATCATTCATTATCGTGCACCATAGCGGTTTTTGGCTTCTCCACAGCACCCTGCCCTCCGCCTTCCGCATCCAGTCTTGTCCCAGCGACTTTCTTAAGGTCCTGGGAGAGGCCTAAGTACAGCAGTGGACTGCGATAGGCTGAGTTGATGATGATGATAGCGTTTTACATTCATTGTGAAAAAATAAGTACACCAGTGCGACGCGCGATTACGGCGCTTCTGATTAAAACGACGATAACTCTAAAGTTACGATAGGTAGCTCCCTACAAGTTATGACATTGGAATGGTTATTAAATTAGCTAACAGATTATGTATAGATTAGTGTAGTTTTGACTTGTTATTTATTAGTAATCGTAATGTATGTTCATTGTGAGGAATTTTTTCCTAGTTTTTTGTGTAAAGGTCATTATAATTAAAAAAATAAACCATTATAATAAAAATATACCAAAAAGTTATTAATTTCCATAAATATACATTATTTCACATAAGGCAATCAAAAGAACACACCTCCTCATACACTTTTTTCATCCCAGAAGCTTAACAATAACATGTCGTCATTTACACGTGCCGCTTTCCGAACAAAATAATGGGTATGTTTACACTACTATTCTGCATTCGTTCATTTTAAATCCTCCAACAGAGTTATTATATGTATCTCGTTCTGTTTCTTAGACTCTGTGCAAGTATGAGCACGATAGATACAGTGTTTATACAAAGAAATTGACGTCAAAACTATGACAGTGACAATCGAGCCGCTCCGGCTTTTGACCTCTGAATAAGGTTTCCTTATTCAGAGCTTTTGACACAGATTAAGGCAAATGTCAGGCGGACCGCTCGGGCCCGCGCAAAGAGTAGAATAATTACTATGTAAAGGGCCCGCGCCACAGATGAAGGGATAAGTGAGCGATGTTTAAATAGTAATAATAGTTACGCTGTAGTTGGGAAGCGGCAGGACACGACTAAAATCATTATTAGTCTGTTTTATGTTCATCAGTAATGTTTATATATGTAGGTAATGTTTGTAAATTTTTAAACAGTTTTTTGTTAATAGTGATTGAAAATGGCAGACGCAATGGGCGAAGACAAGGGAGTTCGTGAAATATCGAAGTTAATGGAAACTTTTGGCAGATATCAGATAATTCAGTATACTCTGATATGTTTTCCTGCTATGTTCGTGGCTGTGATCAATATGAACTACATATTTGTTGCTGGAGATATTAACTACAGGTGAGTGAAAGATCCTTTCATCGAACAAAATAAACACATTATAAGTAGGTACACAAAAATAACGTCCGTATAGACAGCTTTCTAAAAGTGTAAAGCGCACCCACATTTCAACAGTTATGTTGTAAGACACGTCTTATAGAAGGCTAGGGTGAGCCTATTGCCACTAAACAGACACAAATCCAGACTTAGATCTGCTACCAAAAACTTCCTGAGATTGCAAAAACCCAATAACCCTTTGACTCTCGAATCCACCAGAACAAAACGTGTGGCCGACGTGTGGCAGATTTTCCTTCTGTAGGGAAAAAAATAAGAAAAGAAATATTTTATAAACTTTTATTTTGATATATCTTAAATACAATATACAATATAAATAAAGGCCAAAGAAAAGACTAAGGAAGAGGTAGAAGAAGGATTGTGTGAGAAATGATATGAACGAGAAGGGAGTGAAAGATAGCATGACGGTCAACAGAGGAGAATGGAAAGAAGAAACGTATTGCGCCGACCCCAAATAACATGGGACAAGGGCAGGAAGATGATGTGTGACAAGTATATATATATAGAAAAAAAGGGAAGAGCTCATTGGGCATAAATAAACTAATACTACTAGTATGTGTGGAATTACGTTCTATACCTGCTCATCTGGATAATATTCTCTGAACGTTATTGAATATTGACCAACTGTGAAAAATCCGACAGTTCTAAACCCAAAATCCAAAGTTTAATTTAAAGCCGTCCATCCTTTTAGTATTCTGTCGCCCTCAGTGTACCTATACCTACGTAAGTACATACAGCATGAGACTTAAAGGCGACTTAATTTTAAGTTTGGTTCGATGAATATTCAGATTACCTACGTATAGATAACATCATCATCCTCCTATTGCACCAATTTATTTTGTCTCTGCATCGCTTGTCTTCTTCCATCTCTATTAGCAATCATTCATGCGTATCGATTACATAATACGAACTTTTCTTAGATGTCAAATCAACGAATGCGAAGGCCAAGTCTCAACAAGTTTCTACCCCAGCTGGTGGCCAAACACAACCATAGACAGATGCTCAACTCCAGTACTCAAGCAAGACGCGGAGCCCTTCTGCACCAACGCCAGCTTCACTGATAAGCTGGAGACGTGTACTGACTGGATCTACGAGACGAACGACACTGTTATCGCTGCGGTAACATCTTATTTTATCACTTTATTTGTTTGACGAGTAAATAATATTGCGCCGAGAATAAAACTCATATGTAAAGTATCAGCTGACTGTTGTTTGACGTGGTTATGCTATAATAAGGAGTTATTCTAGTGAATCATCATCTTCATCATTAACACGCGCGTGTGAGCGATGTGTGAGCTGTTAAATTAATAGGTTGGCGAAAAAGTTTCTTCGCATTTTTTAAGAAAATTCAAAACATTTTTTAATATAGTTTATTTACATTTAACTAAAGTATGTAGGTACCATTTTGTTCGATAACTTTTTGCCATCTTGTAGGTAGGGACATGATCCCATTGCTATAGAAATTTTGGGACTTCTGGTCAAAATACCGCGACAAGTGGTTTTGGCAGTTCTCTCGTGATGTTAACCTGACACTGCCTAAAGAATTCTGAAGAGACCGAAACAGGTGGAAATCTGAAGGTGCAAGGTCAGGACTATACGGCGGATGCATTAACACCTCCCAGCCAAACTCTCTTAATTTTTGCTGAGTGGCTAAAGATGTGTGAAGTCTAGCCTTATCATGATGAAAAACCACACCCCTTCTGTTGATTAATTCCGGCCGCTTTCTCTCAACTTCTTGCTTTAATCTCATCAGTTGTTCGCAGTAGAGTTCAGAATCGATGGTCCTGCCTGGTGGTAACAGCTCATAATGAATAATGCCCTTCCAATCCCACCACACACACAGCATCACCTTGTTGCGAGTTAACCCGGGTTTCGCCACAGTCTGTGAAGCCTGACCGGCCTTTGACCACGACCTTTTTCGCACGTTCTTGTCGTACGTGATCCACTTTTCATCACCAGTTATCAGCTTCTTCAAAAATGGTTCGGTTTCATTACGTCGTAATAAAGAATCACAAATGAGTACACGGTTCATTAGGTTTGTTTCAGTGAGCTCGTGAGGTACCCAAATGTCGAGCTTTTTTGTGTACCCAGTTTTTTTCAAATGCGCCAAAACTGTTTTGTGGTCAATTTCCAGTTCTTCAGCTACGTCGTAACTACTGATATGCCGATCTTGCTCCACTTTTTCAAAAATGCTATCCATTTTATCCGTAATAGGGCGACCAGAGCGACGTGCATCTTTGACATCAAAATTTCCGGATTGAAAACGCTTAAGCCAAATTTGTGCTACTCTCACAGACACTACACTAGGTCCATAAACATCGCAAATTTTTTTCGCGGCTTGCGTTGCATTTTTACCTTTTTTGTAGTAAAAATTTAAAATGTATCGAATTTCTTCATTAGATTCACTCATCTTGACGGTACGAAAAACAAATGAAAATCACACATTTTCCTAATTTGAATTTGGAATTATGTTCTTTAAAATTTAAACTTTCAACGATACCAAAACCAGCCAGATACAAATAGTATAGCCAAAGAGATTTTATTACAAGTTCATAGATACTATAATGCGAAAAGACTTTTTCCCCAACCTAATATGTAAGTTTTCTATTGGCAACATTTAGTTATATTGTTTATCTGTAACATAGACAAATGTCTATCGTAGAGATCCTTCGATATCCGGTTCCTCTTCCCTTGTCTCGTCCCGTGCTGTACAGCTGTTTTGAGTAATTTAGATAATCCTGAATAATCTTATTAATAAATACACTGACGTTATATTATTCCATTATATTCTGTGTAATATATTGTGAGCAATCAGGTGCCTGTTTTATTTACGCGTTTGGCCATCATCATACATCTGCTGCGCACTGCATTATCTGCTACATTGGTTATGGGCCCAGGCCCAGCTACATTACAGAACACATATACTCAGGAGAGCTACATTGATTTGATTGTATGCCCAGAATACGGATAGAAAATGCCTGACGACAGTATCGAGATCAATCCCAGGACAGACAACCTTGATGATGGTAAAACCACGATGTTTATGGGTGGATTCAACATTGAGAAACTCGCGGGCGTGAATAATTACCTATTCATAATAGGAGCTTCTTACGAAACAAAAAACGCGAGATATCATGGTATATTAACAGGGTCAAATTAAATTAGCTAGCGAAACTCTGCATACGTGATGGGTATCGATATCTAAACATGATAAAATAAAAATGATAGGTATAGTAGTAATTTATTTTAAGGGGTTAACGACCGCAGTTAGTTTAGTTACTTACAATATCAGTTTTAAAAAGGTTTTTTATAAGTAAATTTCACAGACGTGAAGGGTATCGCTATCTAAACACGATTAAACAAAACAATAAAATTTTCTCAACTCATACACTTCAAGTAAAGCTACACTACCAGCGATCGTTGACCCCGAAAAAAAGAATATCATGTCATGATTTTTTTGTTTTATCATGCAGCTATCGCTTCCCGCGGTTATCGTGCAGTTATCATAGCGGAGTTTCGCTAGCTAATTTAATTTGACCCTGTATAAGATACATGTTGCCAAGCCTTATTCTTACCTGTCTTTGTTGTAAAAAGAGTGCTGTTAAACCTATTCTTTGTCATATTCTAGCTGGACTTGGCCTGTCAGCCGTGGAAGACCAACCTGATCGGCACCATCCACAGTACTGGCATGCTGGTCTCGATGGTGGTGTCAGGGTGGATGTCAGATAAGTGAGCTTTTCGTGTATTATGTTAGTAAGTACTGAAAGTAGATACTTTAGCCGTATTAAGAGGCAGATGGTTATAATACGTCACAAATGTGACAGTCTCATCAAATATTTCCAGTGACTAATGTCAAGGAACCTAGAGTACATCATAGATACTAAACAGGAACAGAATCAGGAGATAAGAGATAACATCTGCCTTTGAAAATGCTTAAAGTTAGGTGTTATGAAAACCAGCTTATTGAGTCCAGTACGGAAAATATCATCACCACGCAAGAGTTTCCAACCAGCAACCTTACAATAAAGTAAATAAGTATTTCATTCATGTCAAACGAAATGTTCCAGGTTCGGTCGCAAGCCGACGCTAATATTCTGCGTGGTCGGCGGCAGCATCGGCAACCTCAAGACGTTTGCGACCACGTACTACGTATACGTCATCATCGAGTTCTTGGAGGCAGCTGCCACTGGCGGCACGTATGCTGCCGCTATGGTCATGTGTGAGTATAATGTCATATCACAGTTATCTTACCTCTTCTAAACCACATTGATCCTACAATAACGTTGCTGTTGGGCTGCTGTCACAGATAAAATAACTGCAAAAGGCAGTCCTTTCACAGTTGTTCTACCTCTTACTGTTAGCAACTTACCGTTTGAAAGCTGAAAGTAGACCACTGCTGTACGTCTCCACAACAACCGCTCCTACTATACTATACTGTCGTTTTAATATACGATAATATACTCGTACCTATAAGCTGGTGGCAATGACCTTTAATATAATAAATAAGCACATGTTGTTGATGTTTTCTTGAACTTGTATCGGAAAACGCTTAAAAATTAGGTCACAGTAATGGTGGGTTGCTTATAAAGGCGAAGCAAAAGATAGACTGCCGAAACCCGGGATTGAACCGGGGACCTTTAGATCTTCAGTCTAACGCTCTCCCAACTGAGCTATTTCGGCTTGTGTCGATAGGTGCAAAATTATAAGTTATATTGTATAATAATATCATCATAATATTTAGCTGAATATCCGAACCAAATGAATTTTGGTTCACGGTTTGCCAAGACCATGTTATTCTCTTCCATTTCATTTACAACCTATATTTTCAACGCCAATTTGAGTCAACAACGTTTTCTTATCATGTTTTCTATCTTTTCAGTATTAGAGATAGCAAGCACAAAGTACAGACTACTAGCAGGTGTCCTGTTCTCATATGCAATCTACTTGGGCGAGTGTATGTTCGCCTGCATCGCCATGTTCGTGCCTTACTGGAAGACACTCATCCGCATCATCAACGGACCGCTCATCTTCTTCATTACCTACATCTTTCTTGTTTATGAGAGCCCCAGGTGGCAAATCGTTAACGGGAAAAATGACAAAGCTAAAGCATCAATGAAACGAATAGCAAGAACTAATAAAATTAATATTAATTATGAAGAATTAGACGCAATGACTGAAGTTGATCTTAAAGATGAGTTTGGTATTGCTGAACACCAGATTAAAGAGAGTTATGGAGATATTTTTACTTCTAAAGCCATTATGAAGAGACTGTTAGTGGGAGGGATGTGTCGGTTCACATCTAGTTTCGTGTACACCGGCTTGTTGATAAACTCCGTGTGGCTGCCGGGGGATAAGTACGTGAATGTCTTGCTTTCCACCTTGATGTCGTTTCCAGGGGAGATGATCTGTTTATACCTGATGTACCAGTTTGGCAGAAAGTTTCCACTGATGGGAGGATATATCTTATGTGGCGCAGTGTGCGTTGCGGCTGCGTTAGTACCAGATCGTAAGTATGGATTTGAACAAATAGTTCATTGCCCCTTAGTGGATACAAATATGCGATAAATAGAGAGTTGACTCTTATATTAATTAATATCAGCATGTATTCCCAAACGTGAACTACACCGCCATCACTTTCAATATTATTTTATCCACAAACAAATTCTGTCTTGCCAGAATACGTCTGGGTGAAGATCACGCTGTTCCTCACGGGCAAAGTGATCATCTCTGCGTGTTTTACTGGCGCCATCAATTACACAATGGAGCTGTTCCCCACCAGTGTGCGGGGCACTCTGCTGGGGCTCGGAGCCTTCGCGTCCAGGATCGGCGGCATGCTTGCACCACTCTCACCTATTCTGGTTACCACTACTCTTTAAAAAAATTCCATCTTGTTTTTAAACATTATAGAACTAAAAGACATATTAAAAGAACTCCAACTTAACTCTAGTACGGTTGTCAGTAATAAATAATAATAATAAATAAATATTTATTTCCAATCAAGATATGTACAACAATTTCTTAATCAAATAACAACAGTCAGTCCATCACACGGTTTTGTTCTACACCTTGCTTAACCAAACTATGCTCATTTTCATTTATTTATTTTTTGCAGAACACCGTATCTACCGCGCTCCCATTTACATTATTCGGCTGTTCCGCCATCACGACGGGCATGCTCCTTTGCATCACTCCTGAGACAAAGGGCATGCCTCTCTTTGATACCATCAAGCAAGTGGAAGAATCCGACAAAGTCGGGAAAGTAAGAAAAGCGGAGAAAAAAGAGAAAACAGTTGACTGCTCTATGGAAACAATTGTGAGCAGCATATGACGTATTTTTAATTTAGTTTTTGTTAGTAAGGTAATAAAGTATTAAAATAATGCACAGAAGTGTTCTCCCGCCTAGTCTCCATTTTCAGAAACCCATCAGTAAACGCTACCTAATGATAAGTAGCTAAGCCGTTAGGTCTATCAGTTACATATTGTTTTTAAATGTGTTAATTTCTTACCCCGTAACTCAGATGTCACTGCCACCTATTACTATTTCATTTCGATGGGCATCAATCAATCAAAATTGTCCACCCATTTCACCGAAACTGTTTATCTGATTGTGACAGGATTGCTTTTATTGGCTTACATTTATTTCAACCTATAGAACAGTGCAAGTTTCATCAAAATCGGTTTGGCAGTTTTCAAGACACCGTTGTTATTTTTAACTCGAATACACAACCGAACGTCATATTTCGTTCGGTAACTAATAGATGGCAATATACGTACTTGCGGAGCTGTTTTGCGGATTTAATGACACTAAACATTTGTCTTGATTTGGACCAAAGTTATGCCCTAGAATCAAAGTAACCCACCAATTCATAAAAAATATGATAATAATTCTACGTACATAGTGTGTTACACGAGGGACGTTTTTTAAGAGAGTGTAATACTCATGAAAATGAACAACTTTTAATATCGTCGCCTTGGAGGGTAATGGAGCTATTCCACAGAACTACACTTCTGAGTTATGGATGTTTAAAAAGTAAAGGATGCGGGTAAAAACAATTATTTTGACATAAGCCAGTGTCATATTGTAGTAGAGGATTCAAATTTTTACCCTAGACTATTAAAACGTGTAACTATTGAATGCTATAATTAAAAATTACCAAAATATCATGGTTTTTAAGTTATTGTGGCTTAGCTCCATTGGCCTCCAAGGCGACGATATGTGAAAAACTCTGAAATCGCGAAAAAAATCTGCTTTTCCTTACTTATGCTCGAATAAGTCGATGAAATGTAGGGAACAGCTGGTTTTAGGCTTTTGATTTCGACTCTCTCTAGTTGATAAATTATTTAAGGGTTTGATGCAATGAATTAAATTGACAGCTTTTTCTAGTGTCCACAAATACCTCGCAAGTATGTAAGAGACACAATAATTAAAGAAATTAGCTAGACGTCTCTCATAAAATATGCAGAGTTAGTTTCTGGTGTGTCCCAAGGCAGTGTTCTGTGTCCTATTCCAAGCTTCTTAAATGTCATCTACTTTTCAAGGAAAACAAGATACGGTAACAAAACAATTTCTTTTTTTTAAACTAGCATTTAGTTTTACTTCTTAAAATTAATGTCAATCATAATCATAAAATGCCTGATGATAAATTAAAACATGCAATTTTAGTTATTCGGGATTTTCAACAGACTGTAAATTTTTGACAGAAATATATACTAATATAATCCATGTCAGATATTAATTGCATGTTCATAACATTAAATTTAAACGGCGGTCTTTTGGGAAGTTTCATAATACGCCCTGACTTTAGGAATGGAGTACACGTTGTCAATGACTTTCTGGAAGGCAGGGTACTTCTTCTCGAGATCAGGCATCCTCAGCATCATTTTCAGGTAGTCGAAAATACCCGCTAACACAAAGTCTCCCCATGTTAACTGCAAACAGATGAGGATGATTAATAACAAGAATATTTACTAGCTGGAATGTGGATGTATACTCGTAATAAGTACACGTACCTATGCCTCTGGATAACCCTTTGGGGAATATAGAGGGTAGATTAATATTTGATGCTATTGGCGATCATGATCACCTTTCCTGGCTCTCTTAGAATTCTATAGTGACATGCTAATCGGAAAATTAAGTCTCTAGCAATTTCAAACTTGTATTCTCATTATGAGTAAAAAGAGATGCCGTGTTCAGGCAGTGCGCTTTGATTTTGCCGCACATTAGCAAACAATTAAAAAAGTACTTTATTGTATTTCATTAACGACTGATTTTCTAGTATACCTTTCCGAGGGCAACGTGACCGTTGTTCTTAACGACAATAGCTTTGAGTCTCTCTAGGTGTTCTGGGAACACGTTTTGGGCGTAGTTAGCATATTTGACTTCCTTTACAACTTCATCTTTTTCATATTGTACCTCTGCAGCCTCTGTAAGAATAAAACAAAGTATTATTAAACGCTTCGCAAGGGTGTTTAAAAAGTTTAAAGTTTAGTATTGTTTAATTCTTATAAAAACTGGAATTTAGCCTGAGTGCAGTATAAACATGAAGAGAAGCTAAAACTTACTCAAACGGAGGTCGTTGAGTAGGTCGATGTTCTGGTCGATCTCTAAGGCATCCTCAGAGTGTCTCCGACCAGCCCGTACTTGTGGCCGAGGTACCGAGAGATGGCAAGGCTCTGTGCGTACTGCTTGCCGTCGATCTCCAGGATTGGCATCTGTCCAAATAGGGTCTCTGAAGGTTAAAAAAAACATATCACTCGTAAACAATACGAATTTGTTGATGAAGTGTGGTCTCTAGACGAACTTTTCCTATAATAAAATAAGGAAAATCGGAAAAATGTGAGTTACTTATACAATACTCACAAAAGCCACGAAACCCTGCCTACTATCTATCATTCGATCGGTGCCTTGAACATAATCTTGTGTATTTGTGTACTGAAGACTTGTATAGTAACACATATCTAATCTAATATCATGTTTATATGAAAACAAGGACCACAACTAATTTGTTTTTACGTGATACATATATTGAGATTTACCATTTGGTGGGCTAATTAATAATGACCGATCAATAACGCCAATCCATATTACTTTTACTATAGCTAGCATTTTCCCACAGCGTCGGCGGGTGGATGTCAGATAATATCCCACGGGAACGTACTACTGGGATAAAAAGTACACTATGAGCTATGAGCTAATCCAGGTTATAAACTATCAATCTGCCTAGCCTTTTCCCAACTATGTTGGGGTCGGCTTCCAGTCTAACCAGATGCAGCTGAATACCAGTATTTTACATGGAGCGACTGCCTATCTGACCTCCACAACCCAGTTACTGGGTAATACGATACCCCTTGGTAAGACTGGTTGTCAGATTTTCGGGCTTCTGACGACCCGTAACAACTGTCAAAGATCCACGAATGACAGCCGCGACCAATGGCTTAACGTGCTTTCCAAGGCACGGAGGAATCTCGGTATGAAAAGGTGGTAACCCATCCACAGACCAACCCCGGAAAGCGTAGCTTAACCTAATGGATCGACCCGTGCGGCTGTTATTATTTAGCTACGAGTCTCAGGTTATAAACTATATGTGTGCCAAATCCGTTCAGACGTTTTTGCGTCAATCCGGAATATACAAATAAACGGACAAAAATTCTTCTTTACTAGTTTATTATGTACGGGCAATATTCTTAGCACTGCCCAAATTTTCACAGGCTGTTCTACCCATGAATATGAACAACTTTCACTATGACACTAACTCAGAAAAGACGAAAAAAATCTGTTGTTTCATCATTTTGGCCGAGTAGGCAATGAACTTTTATATGAAACAGCTGATATTTTTTTCCTGTTTTTATAGTTGGTCCCACAGTGAGAGTTGTTCATGTTCATGGATAGAACAGCCTGTGAAAATTTGGGCAGTGATAAAAAAATTGTCCAATATAGACGAACGTTTATCGCGCCACAGGTTCGTTTTGGCCTGTTGGATGGTGAAGATATTGCAACAAGAGTACTTACTTGGCTTGAATGCAGGCCAATCTGCGATAGACAAGCGGATGTCGTCAAACTCCTGGCCACCGTATGCAAACAGTAGACGACATGACTCGCCTAGAGCCCTTGTGTTGAAGTAGTAGTACACATATTTCGACATGATTCTGGAAAAGCTTAAATAAAAGCAAGAATAAGAAGAATAGAATAGAATAAGAAGAAGAAGAATAGTTCAAAAACAATAGTAGGTATTACAAATTATGAAAATGCAAATATCTAGGCCACTAACTACGAGAGATAATAAACTAAGCATATAATTTTTTTTCCAAAAAAATCAACCGACTTCCGAAAAAACCCCACAAAGTGAAAAATAACTTTAATTTCGGAAGCCGGTGTCTTTACATCTGTACTTTACTTTTTTTGCCACCGACTTATGAAATTAAAGTTATTTTTCACTTTGTGGGTTTGTGATGTTGGAACCTTGGTGTTTAGTAAAAGAAAACACACTTTATAGTTTGGTGTCTTTTATTAGACTAAGACGTAATTACATTAAAAGGAATATGTAGAAAAGTTGCTTACTTAGCTAAGTGCGCGCACACATAGATATCGTACATACTACGAAATAATACTCACACTTCACCTCCCGGGGGCGAAGAAAAAAAAAAAATGACAATATTTAAATTTTTTTTTTTTTTTTTTTAGTTAAACTTAGTACCTACTTAAACAATTTTTACGATAGAACAAGAAAATGTTATAAAATAAAATTAACAGAAAAAAGATCAATATATTATTATTTATAATCTAATGAATAAGAAAGTACAGTTTAATAGTTTTATTCATAAAATGGTTTAGTCCTATTTTTATGAATTATTTCTTCTTTATTTGAATTATTTTTAATCTTAACATTACATCCTAAGTCTTTTACAACTACATACGGTCCTTTATAAAGAGGATCCAATTTACGTCCAGTTTCTATCTTAATTAATATTAAATCTCCTACCTTATATCTAACAGGATTCATTGAAATATCATACTTAGCTTTTCTCTTATGTTTTTTAGTTATTAAGTTATTTTTAGCTTCAGTTTGTGCCAACTGTAGTCTATATTTTAATTGCAATGGATAACTGTCGACATTGTATAGTGGTTCTACATGATTAGACAAATTAGAAGGTATATTACATAGTTTACCAAATACTAATTCGTGTGGCGTGTAATTTGTTTCTGAATGAATGGTATTATTAAAACTGAAACACCAAAAGGGTAACCATTGACTCCAAGTTTCCGGATGATTATCGCAATGAATTCTTAAAAATGAGCCCAACACTTTGTGGGTATTTTCTAAAGCTCCTATTGACTCATGATGATAAGCAGTAGACGATAGTTTTGTAATATTAAAAATTTTACATACCTGTTCCATTGTAGATGAAATAAACTCCGTTCCTCGATCTGTGGCTATTACCTTAGGAATACCAAATACCAGAATAAAATTACGCACGAATGCATCAGCAATAGACGTAGTTTCTTTATTTACAAGTGGAATTGCCTGTACGAATTTGGTCAATTCACATTGTATAGTTAAAATATAAGAATAATCATCTATGGACTTGTCTAGGGGTCCTACTACGTCTAGGTATACTTTTTCAAAAGCTGAAGATGCCGTACTCGTTATCTCCATTGGTTCTTTAGTGTAACGACTATGTTTCATTTTTTGACATTTCGTACATTTTCGCACAAATTCTTGAACATCTTTTTCAATACTTGGCCAAAAATATCGATTCTTAACAGTATTTATCATCCTGCGCATACCAGCATGTCCGCTAGATGGCAGTAAATGAAAATCGTTCATTATGAGAGTTTTCTCTTTATCGTCCGTAATTCTTTTAACACCTCGCAATATACATATACGGGGTCCTGTCCAATCGTCTAGTGACTTTATTTCACTACAAATATTTTTAATAAATTCAACATTCTGTTCATCTTTTACTATGCATACTTCTTCGACACCTATCTTCTTGCAAAATAGACTTAATTTCTGCACAAATTCGACTCGCGAGAAATGCGCCTTGAAATTAAGATTAATGTATAAATGTTTTACATCTTTTCTATAAGCGAAACACTCTATTTCCACAGTAATCATATTTCTCATTCTCAATTTATCTAATGTTTTGCCATCCATAAACATCATCTCAATCGTGTCACGCGGTTTTCTTAATATATCTACGACTTTTGGTTGATCAGGCCAATCGTCTTCAGATTTATTAAGATCCGCTGTCCCTTTCAAATCTTTATTTTTATTCATCTCATTCATCCTTTTTTTCTGTGCTCTTGTCATCACATTCACTACTTGTTTATGCATATTTTCTAGATCATCCGATGTCATTATAACTCGTGATAATGCATCTGCTACTGTATTTTCTTTTCCCTTTACGTAAATAATTTTGAACTTATATTCGTCTAAAGCGAGTCTAAATTTGAGTAATCTATTAGAAGGATCTTTGATTCCAAAAAGATACACTAAGGGTTTGTGGTCAGTCATTAATGTAAAATTTCGGCCGTAAACATAAGGCCTAAAATACTTCACAGCCCAGACAATGGCCAGAAGTTCCTTTTGTATTGTCGGGTAATTCTTTTCTGCCTTATTTAATGGCCTACTAGCGTATGCTATGGGTCTCAAGTCTTTGTTGCATAGAACTGCGCCAATAGCTGTTCCTGATGCATCTGTTTGTATTACGAATTCATTGTCTTTAGAAAAATCTGGATATTGCAATATTGGTGGTGTTATTAATAACTTTTTTAAAATTTCGAACGCTTTGTTACACTCATCTGTCCATTGAAATGGTTCGTTTTTTCTGCATAATTTATTTAAAGGTATAGTAATATCAGCAAAAGTTTTTATAAATTTTCTATAATAATTACAGAATGCTACGAAACGCTTGACGTCATCGGAATTTTTTGGAATTGGATAAGTTCTTTTTTTAGAAATTCGCACTTTTGGGGATTTAATTTTAAGTTAACTTTTTTAAGTCTTTCCATTACGCTTATTAAATTTTGATTATGAGTAGTCAAATTGCGCCCAAAAATGACTAGGTCATCTAAATATACAAAACATTTTTCAAATGTTAGGCCCGACATAGCAACTGACATCATACGACTGAATGAACTTGGACTAATTTTTAGCCCCATTGGCAAACGTTTCATTTGATATTGTCCTGAACTAGTTGTAAATGCCGTATACTTACGACTCTCAGGGTTCAAGGTCACTTGGTAGTAACCTTGGTGAAGGTCAAGGTGACTAAAGTAAATTGCGCCAGAAAGAGAGTCTAGTATTTCATTGATGTTTGGCAACGGAAATTTATCATCAGCCACGATCTCATTTAATTTCCTATAATCTACTACCATCCTCCATTTCTTATTTTGACCTTCAACACTTTTTTTAGGTACTAACAATATTGGGCTTGACCATTCACTGCTACTTTCTTCTATAATATCATTCTCTTTCATGTTTTTTATTTGATTTTCAATTTCGGGCTTTAATGCTTGTGGTAAACGATATGGTTTAACGTATACTGGGGAAACATTTGGTTTAATAGTAATAGATTGTTGGTAAACATTTGTGGTGGTTAACCTATCACCTTCTACATAAAACACATCTGCATATTTTGCGCATATTGCTTCAATGCTTTTACGCTCTTCATCGTGTAAATGAGATAAATTTAATTCGTTCAGTAGGTTTTGAACTCTATTAACGTTTATACCAGTTTTATTAAATGAACATATATGATAGTCATTTAAAGAATGTAGTTCTGGTGTAAATAATGGTAATTCTACGTCTTTTTCTGTAACATTTAAGATCTTAATAGGAATCATATTATTATTTACTCTTGCAATTTCATTTGCTAAAAATATATCTTTGCTTAACTCTTTTCCACACACAACAACATCACCTTTTATGTATTTATCCACATAGATATGGTGTATCGATTCGGATCTAGCAGGAATACCTAAAAAATTTTTGTTATTACTAACATAATTAGTTAATTGTAATGAATAACTATTATTATCTTTATATAAAGTTACTAAATTTGTTTGTAAATTAATATTAGCATTATATTTCGTTAAGAAATCTAATCCTAAAATCCCATCAGCCGTTAGTGGTAACGTTTCAAAAACTACAAAGTTATGGTTAAAATGTATATTGTCTGAGTTTTTCAAAGTTAAATTTACTAATCCCCTAGATCGGGTCTGCCCTCCAATGCCATTTATTAATGTATTGTCTCTTTGCACTGGCGTGTTAAAGGGAATTGCTTCACTTTTTATAACAGATAATGAAGCGCCAGTATCGACAAGCCAACAATATTTTAAGTTATTGGTGTTTAATGTCACGTATTTTGTGTTTTTATTACATGATAAAATGGTATTCTTAAGCTCGAAAAAACTGAATCGGGCTATTATTTGTCTGTTCACTACTTTGAAGATCCACAACATTTTCTGCCATATATAAGTTACGGTTTTGAGTGTTGAGTCTATCCCTATTTTTCTGGAAAGGTCTACGATTACTATACTGTCCTCTGAAGTTGTTATTGTAATTGTTTCCTCTATAGTTATTATAATTTCCGCGCCCTATTCCACGCTGGTATCCATTACCACTACTTTGTCCTAGCTGTCTACGAAAATAGTTTGCGTTTTGACCATAATTGTGACTACCACCGCGACCACGACTGTCACTAAAGCGTCTATTATTATAGAAAGTACGTCCTTGCTTTGATGCATGCATGACGTTACCTTGTAGCTGTGCAGCAGGCCTGTCCTCGTCTTTCGCAGCCTGGATTGCTTCCTTCAGGTTGTTGTAATTGCGCGACGCGATGATTGTGGATAGTCTCGAGCTGTGTAGTCCGTCTGAAAATGTTTTTATGGCAGATTTTTCATTTATGGGTTTAAGTACAGAATACACACTGGAATCTCCGTCTGCTTGAGAAATTGTCATGTCAGTAAATAATTGCTCTATTTCCTTACCATATTCTTCAATAGACCTTTGACCTTGTCTCACAATCTGCATCTGCGATTGAATGGCCGTGTACGACTTTTTTGTTAATAAGTTATTCCTTAAATCTTTAACTAATTCAGAAACCGCCTCATATTTGTCAGAAATACGCAATTTTGCGTTTTCCGAAAGTCTACTTTTTAAGATAAAAATGATCAATAAAGAATTACCTTTATCGTCGAGCATATTCGCGTACATTTCTATAGAGTCAATCATTCTCTTAGTGGTGCTTTCAGTGTCATCCATCACTGGAATCAAATTACATGCCACTTTTAAGTCGAATTCCATTTTGTTAGTTTCTATTGATTTAGGAATAATACCTAATTGTTTTATTTCATAATACAATTCCTGGCACTTTTCAAAAATATGTTTTCCTAACGTAATTACTTCCGTATCGCTACTTTTACCTAAAACTAATAATAATGATTTACACTTCTCAAAAATATCATTAGCTTGACTTAATTTTATTTCAATAGTCTGGCCTTTATACCGACTTTGACCTTTTTTCACTAAATATTTTCGTATTTCACATAATAACTCTTGACATTCTTTTAAACTTTCTAACATAATGAAAGTAATATTCTTAAAATATTCCTATAATTATTCACTATTAGGTAAAACTTAACACTATTTCGTAACATACTGGTACATGAATTTCACACGTAAGCACTATTCGCCGCGAGGTATCATGTTCGATGAGTATCGGTGCGCCGTTGTATGAGTTATTATAATATTAGCGTAATGAAATTTGATCACTGCCTTTACACTTTACACATAATATTGTCTTGTTAGAAAACGTTTGAATTCTAATATTTTTGATAACACTTCTAGTTCATGGGAAACACTTGAAATAATAAAAGTATATATAGGTTTTAAACACTCACGAATAGTTCGTTTTGCTTAAGCAGTAGGTTCCTCAACGCTGCGCCTGGCTCGTAGAGACGACCTGATGCGGGATATGGCTTGCATCCCCATTTCTTCCTGAATTAGTCTTCGATGGCATGCCCTATATAACTTGCAACCAAAAAATAGTACAAGTGCCACAACCAGGGCCAGCAAAATATATGTTACCGTGCTTATATTTTGTATGTGGTTTCCAAATTCTTTCAACTGAGCCGAATTATCTCCAGCAGCGTTCTGGGATAGAAACACGTCTTCTTTTTCAACTTTTGACTGGCACATCTTGATGAATTGGTAACCAATACCTAAAAGCTAAAACAAAAGAAAAAAGTTCCTTGGCAGAGCCCTGGCAGGGTCGCCATGTGATGTTGGAACCTTGGTGTTTAGTAAAAGAAAACACACTTTATAGTTTGGTGTCTTTTATTAGACTAAGACGTAATTACATTAAAAGGAATATGTAGAAAAGTTGCTTACTTAGCTAAGTGCGCGCACACATAGATATCGTACATACTACGAAATAATACTCACACTTCAGGTTTTTTTTTTGGAAGTCGGTTGATTTTTTTGGAAAAAAGATTATATTTTTCACTTTTTACAATATCCAAAAATCAACTGCTCATCACCTTTTACCAAATATTTCGTTTCCCGATGCAGGGACGTTAATTGTTGAGTTCTCCTGGTAAGTAGGTATCAGGAAAACTCCACATCACCATCCAATAAGCATTGTGACGAACATAAATTACTTAGCAAACATTATTAAAGTAGGTACCTAATCGAATCGCAACCCCTGAAATACTTATTATTAAGTAGTTCCGGTGGCCATCTGTGATCTTCATCATCAGTTCCACTTCATCAAATGGTGCTTTTCATGAACAAATGCACGAGTTACTATAAAAAAATACCCAAATCGTTATAGGTGTGCCTATAATATTTGAAGAGTTCCGTCGATTTCTCCAGGATCCCATCATCAGATCCTGACTTGGTGACAATCGGAACAACTAGAAGGAATACCCTTTCAAACAAAAAAAGAATTTTCCAAATCGGTCCCGCCGTCTTCGAGTAATCAGGGAACATACATTAAAAAAAAAGATTCCGACGAACTGAGAACCTCCTCCTTTTTTTGAAGTCGGTTAAAAAGGAAAAAGGCTGGAGAAAATATATAATATCTATCGGCGCAACTACTCATCGTGTTCGTCTATTTAAATAATTAAAATGATAATTTGATTGTTTGAAATTAATTCACAAAATAATGATTGATTATTACGATGTAAAATTAACATTACTACTTAAAAATAATTGTAATTCACATAGTTCAATACTTAACCTAAAAATGTGCACGTGCGACGATCCCTATAAATACGGCCGCACTGTTGCTACTTAAGTTTTAATTTTAATCTCTAACCCGGCGAGAGGCCCTTCTGGCCCCGCCAACGCTCGGTTAAGCAGCCAAGGCTCCCGGAGTCACTTGCGATAGGTCAGTATTAAAAAAAAAAAAAGCGCTAAGATCATTCTTGTTCGAGCCGCCGGACAGTGCGAACCTCTCTGGGACGTCGTCACGCTGTCAGTTGAATAAACGAAGCCTTGAAACAAGTCGTGAAGTTTTGTTTTGGAAATCGAAGATGAGTGATCACCACGAAGACGATATCAGTGACGTCAGCTATGCTGACGTCACACTTTTTGAAAATACTATGGAGGTTCTTACTCCGTCATATCTTATATAGAATTAAGTTTAGAACATGGATGTATTGGAGGTGCAGTAACGTGGACCATTAAGGGTCGGTGCCAGGATATAGTGTTATGGGTTTTTGATAAGTTTATGTTAATATTTAACAATAAATCAATTATGGTTACTTTTATTTCTATAGATGTAGAAGATCGAATAAGATAATATTTACATATTTTATGAGCTAACAGTCTTAAAATAATAATATGTACATGTATATAAATGATGTACTAGATAATTATTTAATAAGAATTAGCGTTCTATTTATAGCATCAGACACAACAAATTACCAAAAATCCAAAAAAAGATAAATAAATATTAATTAATATTGTTATTTAATACTCTACACTACTATCAGTTACGTTATTGAACTTCTCGAAGCAGTTATCAATCAAAAAAAGTTTAATAGAATCAGCAGGTACTTACGATTTGTTTCAGAGGATTCCACTGGGCAAAGTATGGCCGATTGCTCGATCACACAAATACTGACGAGTGGCCGATTTTTAAAACAAATAATTGAATGATAAGAAATCAAGTGTAGAGTGTAGATATTGATAATAATCTACATCATCCACATGTTTTCTGTACTAGGTATACTATCGTACCTGTGTTTGTAAGATCTGTGATCCTACCACAGGCATGTATCGAATGAGTGTCGTAATGACTATAAAACAGATTAAAGAAGGAAAACAAGGGGTGATGAAGAATACCGCGCAGAAAAACATGCAGGAACAACCGAATTTAGACAAAAAAAAAACATATGGATGAGAATAATGAACTAAGTAGCAATGGAATAAGATGGAAATTACTAGGACAACAACGTTTAAGTTTGAATTGGACGCAAGCTCCAGATTCAAGAGAATATCTCAGAAGAAAATGTTATTTTTATAAGCTCATGAAAAAATTCCTCCTTTTCTGAAGTTTCTATCAAGGTGTGACTTAAATACCGCACAACCTTTTAAAGAGTCATTTTACTCATCACTATGAACAACTTTTACTATGGAACCAATCCTGAAATCGCGAAAATAAATCAGCTGTTCCATACTTTTTGAGGAGTTTTCAAACATAAATGTAGTGAACAGCTGATTTCATTTTTCGCGATTTCAGGTTTGGTCCCGTAGTAAGAGTTGTTCATAATTATGAGTACAATGAGTCTTTAAAGGTTACCTGTGCAGTAGTCTCGCAAAAACTGTAAAATGGCTCGACTGCTTTGAATTTTTTTTTTTTTTGTTTGCCTCAATACTTTGTGGCTTATGGAAAAAGAAAATTTGGAAAAACTAAAATTTTAACAGGACAACGTCTGAGGATTCAGCTAGTAAAATATATAAATGCCTATTCTTCTGTAGTTTGTTTTTGTCTTGGTTGATTTTATACGTGGTTTTGTTTTCCAGATGTGAACTTTTAAACTTATGTCATTTGCTTCTTCTTCTTTTCTTTTAACATCTTCTTCTTTTTCTTCCGCTAAAATAGTTTTTTTTTTTATCATAATACTTAGTAACTGAGTCACGATTCATTGTTTTTACTTTTGGTTTGTTACCATACGATGACCTTGTATGATAAAACAATGCCCATGTACATATCCAGTTGAACGGCATTGCATGATATTGTGTAACTTTATCGTTTTCGATTCCTATAGTTAAAATAATAGGTACTTTTAACACAACATTACGGCTAAAGTTGATAATATTGTAACGTATTATCTTTATGTAGTCTTTTATCTACATTAAATAATGCAATAGGTTTTCAAAACGTATAATATAACTTTTATAATTAACATCAACTAGCTGTTGCCCGTGACTTCGTCTGCGACCCAGGATGAAAGTAGCCTAGTCCTGTTCCAGGGCATGGTCTACTTATGTGCAAAATTTCACCCAAATCCGTTCAGCGGTTTTAGCGTGAAAGCGTAACAAACTAACAAACAAACTCACTTTCGCATCTATATCTATATATATATATGTAAATAAAAAATCAATTGCTGAATGTATGTATGTACGCGCATCACGTCAGAACGGTTGCACCTATTTTGCTAATTTTTTTTTTTGTTGTGTCTGTAATTGTCAGAACAAGGTTTGTATGACAGATTTTTTTGGAAAATTCAACGGAAAAGTCGGAAATTTGTATGGTATTTTTCTATGAAAACAGACAACACACAGCCTAAACCACTGTAGATAGAGACATGAAATTCACCCGGGCGACGCCGGTCGTGAACGACTAGTTTATAATATTACTAGCTCTCGCCCGCGGCTTCGACCGCGTGGATGTCGGAAATTATCCCACGGGGAACGTACTACCGGGATTAAAAGTATGTGTTAATGTGTTAATCCAGGTAAACAATGTATTAATTCCGTAATATATTGTTTTTATAGAACTCTATTGCCAATATAAAAATACTGGTAGATGCGTTTTTGTTTTTTTGCTGATACCTACGTACCGAGTAATTAAGTAGGTAATTTAACTCTATTTCGAAAAAAAATGTCAGATACGTCTTTTTTTCCTTATAACGGCAGAATTGACAACTAAAAAGTAATGACAACTAAATTTACCCAAGTTTTGACGATGATTTTTTACTTTCACTTTCAATAAAAGTGAATCAATTTGGTTGAACCATGTAGGTAATATTGTCGTTATGTGACATCGCTGCAATTGCGACCGCCAGCGGAAGGATCAGCTAGAGCAGATATGGGCAACCTTTGACATGTTGAGGGCCAAACTTTAGCGTGCAAATACGTTCGCAGGCCGCGTTTAAAAGTACTTAGTGCATTTTAAAGTAGTGATAATATTTTTGCGATAGATATTAGAAATAATACGACAATGTTATTAAAGTGCAATTTATTAAAATAACAAAACGAAATTTTAAAAAATGGTACATTATAATTAAATCGTTAAATTTGCAATTTGTATCCATCGATATTTGGATTAATTCCACTGATACAAAGACGTAAAGAATTTTCCAAATTATCGTCAGTCAGTCTTGTACGATGTGTTGATATATTATATTAACTTTCATCAATGAAAAGAACTGTTCGCATTTATATGTACTGCCAAACGCACAAATCAATCTTCTTGCGAATTTTCTAAGCTGCGGAAAATTGTCTTCTTCTAGGTAGGTATTAGGTTTGTAGAAATCGCACAACTCTTCGTCTTCAAATTTGGATTTTAGGAGTGAATTTTCTTGCATCTCAATCAACTCCATTTGTAAGTGTATTGGAGCATTTTGTAAGTACATTACATTTTGTAGGAGTAGCAAATAAACTGAAACAGTCTTCCATGTTTTTGAAGTCGCTAAATCTGTTCGAAAATTGTTCCGACAGTAACTTGAGTTCTTCAGCATATTGAGCATAAGCAATATTTTCATACGCAGACAGCGTGTTGAAATGGTAACTGTTACCAGACAGCATCAGTGACTCCCACAAGCGTAGTTCGATCTGAAACGCTTTCAAATGGCTGTACAAATCATTTACTATGTCCTTGTTTTTGAAGTTTCAAATTTTAATCATTCAAATAGCCTGTAAGATCGACCAGAAATGCTAAGTCACATATCCATTTTGGGTCACTTAATTCAGATAGTGGTTTGTATTTTCATAAAGTCTGCTATGTCATTTCTAAGCTCGTAAAACAGTTTCAACATTTTTCCTTTGCTCAGCCATCTGACTTCACAATAATGCGAAAAGACTTTTTCCCCAACCTAATATAGGTTGGGGAAAAAGTCTTTTCGCATTATAGTATGTATGAACTTGTAATAAAATCTCTTTGGCTATACTATTTGTATCTGGCTGGTTTTGGTATCATTGAAAGTTTAAATTTTAAAAAACATAATTCCAAATTCAAATTAGGAAAATGTGTGATTTTCATTTGTTTTTCGTACCGTCAAGATGAGTGAATCTAATGAAGAAATTCGATACATTTTAAAATTTTACTACAAAAAAGGTAAAAATGCAACGCAAGCCGCGAAAAAAATTTGCGATGTTTTTGGACCTAGTGTAGTGTCTGTGAGAGTAGTACAAATTTGGTTTAAGCGTTTTCAATCCGGAAATTTTGATGTCAAAGATGCACGTCGCTCTGGTCGCCCTATTACGGATAAAATGAATGCCATTTTTGAAGTGGAGCAAGATCGGCATATCAGTAGCTACGACGTAGCTGAAGAACTGGAAATTGACCACAAAACAGTTTTGGCGCATTTGAAAAAAACTGGGTACACAAAAAGCTCGACATTTGGGTACCTCACGAGCTCACTGAAAGAAACCTAATGAACCGTGTACTCATTTGTGATTCTTTATTACGACGTAATGAAACCGAACCATTTTTGAAGAAGCTGATAACTGGTGATGAAAAGTGGATCACGTATGACAAGAAAGTGCGAAAAAGGTGGTGGTCAAAGGCCGGTCAGGCTTCACAGACTGTGGCGAAACCCGGGTTAACTCGCAACAAGGTGACGCTGTGTGTGTGGTGGGATTGGAAGGGCATTATTCATTATGAGCTGTTACCACCAGGCAGGACGATCGATTCTGAACTCTACTGCGAACAACTGATGAGATTAAAGCAAGAAGTTGAGAGAAAGCGGCCGGAATTAATCAACAGAAGGGGTGTGGTTTTTCATTATGATAACGCTAGACCTCACACATCTTTAGCCACTCAGCAAAAATTAAGAGAGTTTGGCTGGGAGGTGTTAATGCATCCGCCGTATAGTCCTGACCTTGCACCTTCAGATTTCCACCTGTTTCGGTCTCTTCAGAATTCTTTAGGCAGTGTCAGGTTAACATCACGAGAGGACTGACAAAACCACTTGTCGCGGTATTTTGACCAGAAGTCCCAAAATTTCTATAGCAATGGGATCATGTCCCTACCTACAAGATGGCAAAAAGTTATCGAACAAAATGACACCTACATACTTTAGTTAAATGTAAATAAACTATATTAAAAAATGTTTTGAATTTTCTTGAAAAATGCGAAGAAACTTTTTCCCCAACCTATTATTACGTCGTTATATTCAGCTGATATTTCATCCAAAAATGCCTTGAACTGACGACGGCTAAGCCCTCGGGATCGAATAAAGTTGATGGTTTTTACTATTACATTCATAACATTCTGGAGTCGAATGGACTTAGAACACAAGTTATGTTGGTGGATAATACAATAAAGGACTATCAAATTATCTTTTTGCACATTTAATTCTGTTGCTTTTTCATTCAAGATTCCGATGAAACCTTTACGTAAGCCGACCATAGAAGGTGCACCATCAGTGCATACTCCAATTAATTTTGACCATGGCAAGCCAAAACTTGTGAATACCTTTTGAACTTCAATAAAAATATCCTCTCCTGTAGTGGTTCCTTTAAGCAGCTGTAAAGCAAGCAATTTCTCAGTAACAGTGAACTCCTTATCAACACCTCGAATAAATATAGCCAGTTGAGCTGTGTCAGATAAATCGGTGCTCTCGTCTAATGCTGTGGAAAATGATTCAAAACCAGCCATACGGTCAGTCGATGTTGTTTTTATATCATTAGCCATCATTTCTATACGTCGAACAACAGTTCGTCTTGACAAACTAATTTTTTCAAATTATTTTTTTCTTTTCAGGACACAAAATACTGCAAACTTCTAACATAGGTACACTCCTTGATAAATTCTCCTTCGGCAAATGGTTTTAATGCCTTTGCCAATTTTGATCTAACTATAAAACTAGCTTTCACAACATTATCAAGTTGTGTTCTTTTTTTATGAAACAGTTGTTGCTGTTTTTCCAAATTTGCGGTAAGCATCTGGATTTTGTCTGTTCTTAATTGTCAGTGAGTGCAGCGTAGCATGCTTAGTTGAGTAAAGCCTCTTTATATTGAATTCTTTCATTACTGAAATGGATTCATTACACAGCAAACAAATAGGCTTACCATTGTGCAAGATAAAAAAGAATTCTTTAGTCCATTTTTCTTGAAACTGGCGACCCTCTGTATCTACTTTTCGTTTCTTTCCACCAAACATCATTTTTGTTTACTTTTCGTTCAATAAACGTACAATAACAAACTATAGTTAGTAACCACTCAAGATGCACAGAAAGTAAGTTGACGGCTCGAGCAGTTCGCTAGGATATCGCTTGTCCAAGTTATCACCTCGGTAGCTCAAATAGAACTGAACTAACGTTCGGGCCATCCACCCGCTTATATAGGCAAAATGAAGGAATAATCTGGAATAAACTAGTTAAGAATAATTGAGACGCAATAAATCTTTTGATGTGTCGCCCGTGAGGCGGCAAACCTCAAATAATTTGATCGAGCAAGCCGAGTGGCGGCGATTATCAAACACTGTCACTCCCGTAAGTATAAGTACCTAATGTAATATTTTTTTAAATTGGGTTTTTTCAAAATGTCTCGCGGGCCGGATCATATCTTACAAGGGGCCGGATCCGGCCCGCGGGCCGGTTGTTGCCCATATATGAGATAGAGTCTAGCTCGCTTGCGTTCAACCAAATTGATTCACTTTCAATCTATTCAACTCACTCTAGCTGCAAGAGTGAGTTGGTTGGATGGATTTTCGTAAGAACTGACCTACCTTTTCATTAGATTCGGTCAACTTAGGTACTGATGCTGAATGCAAATAAAATAAAATTCATGTAGTCAATTCTCTCTCTATTTAGTCCTATTTCGAAATACAGAATAGAATGGGTACCTAAGCTACCCACATCTTAACTTGTTCTTGTATTTTTTCTTCTATGTTTTTACTTTCTTCTATTTTTATTTTATTAATTTTTTTATTCGATATTTTATATCCTTGCGAGTATTGTCGCATACTTAGTTCTGAAGACGACAGCTGTTTGTTACGTTGAAACATACATTTTCTAATATTAGTAGGTATGTACCTACATACGTAATAATCGTTTCTTTCTTCTAAATGCTTCTGCTTGTTTCTTTAAGGAAAGTCTTCGTGATGTTTTAACATAGAAAAGAAGGAAGAAAGTTTTTTTTATATTTCTCTTTTAACCTTTTAACGTATTTAATTTGGTAAACTTCGTCTGTGTCATTTGTGAAAGTTGGCTCACTACAAAATATTCTAAACTAATATTAGGTACAAAGAGGTAAAGAATGTTGTTTTATAAAGTAAAAGGTAATCTCTGGAAGCACTGATCCGATTTCAAAAAATATTTCACTGATAGAATTCCCTATCACCTATTGCATAATTATGATTTATTTCATTTTAAGGCAAGAATCACGCGGACGTAGTCACGGGCAGATTCTAATAAGTAATAAACTAATAACATCACCCTCACTCTCCACAGAACGAAGTGGTAATTTAAACTCTTATAATATTATTTCTTTTTTTATTCTCTTGTATACAATTTGTAAGCCTACCTATCAATACATGCCATAACTGTATTTTATTTCATTTTTAAGGTTCTGTACCTCAAAAGGATAAAACGGAACCCTTATCACATGTGTGTATGTCTGTCTGTCACAGCCAATTTGCTCCGAATCCTATAGACCAATTAAGTTGAAATTTGGTACACGTATGAATTTCTGTCACCCAAACACGGACGTGTAAGGTAAATAAACGAATTTTGATTATGAGGGGCAAATAAGAAAATTAAAAAAAAAGTTTTGCAAACTGTATTGTGAAACATCAAATGAAAGGGATGAAGATCGATCTCAAATATATATATTTTTTAATAATTTTAAAATAAATTGTTGCAGTTATTTACGAAAATAGACCAAAATTTACCCCCCCCCCCCCCCCCCTATCTCCGAAATCACTGAGCCTAATATTTTGATAAAAATACAGAAAATAGTTCTATAGTTACCTATAGATTACAGGAAAACTTATAAGAAGTCTATGGTATTAAAAATCTCTCAATATTGTGCGTACAAACATTCATTTGCAGTTCGAATGTATGGGAGAACTTGTTTTTCAACTACAATGTTAAGTTTGTTCTTGGGGTAAATTCATCCCAACTATGGAACCCTTCATTGTGTGTGGTACAACACGCACTTTGTCGGTTTTTTTTTCTACCGGGCTTCTAAAATAAATCATACTCCCTGTAAATTGAGAAGTCTGGCTTTTGTGATACAGGAACTTTTAGTACAAGAGCCAGGGAAGAGTAAATAAAGAAATTATTATATAACTATTACTTCTCAAGAGAGGAATAAAACAAATAAATGAAAAAGAACACTTATTTACTTTAACACATTCTTAAATATAAAGTTACAGGACAGTATCATTTAAATAAAAATATAATTATTTGATGCAGTTGTGCTAATAGGTGTGCTAAAAATCTTTCAAAAATAAAACATTTATTTACAGCATATTATATAAATTAAATAAATGTTATATTTTTAATCTACAAAAATATTTATTGTGGAATTCGGTGTAAACTCACACAATCTAAAATAACACATTGCATGCCTCATATATGCCTGCATATAACATAATTTATTTTAGAATTTAAAAGTCGCTTGCAGGGGCGGCGTCGGCGTAGGCCTTAACCTTCGGAATGGAGTACACGTTGTCGATGACTTTCTGGAAAGCTGGGTACTTCTTCTCGAGATCAGGCATGCGCAACATCTTTTTCAGGTAGTCGAACATACCAGCCAAGACGAAGTCGCCCCATGTCAACTGAAAACATAATAAATTGTGTAAATTACAACATGTACAATTACGTTGTTTAATAGGACTAGACAATTTTTTTCAAACTCATTTATTATTTTTAGGACTCCGTACCTCAAAAGGGAAAAACGGAACCCTTATAGGATCACTTCGTTGTCCGTCTGTCTGTCTGTCAAGACCCTTTTTCTCAGGAACGTGTGGAGGTATTAAGTTGAAATTAATATCACATACGTAGGTATATCGACGGTCCCTACGTATATAAAGACATGTCAAAAACCGAGGTTTACAGGAGAACGTTATTTATGTTCAACACTCTAGAAATAATTCTATGTACAATTTTATTATAAATATTTTTTTTTTCTATAATGTTTTATTAACTCTAGGAACTTTATAATGGTATTTATACATATTTTATTTTTTTATATTTTCTTAGAAAAACTGATAGATGACTGTTTCTACGCTGATATTAATATAAAAGCATGTCAGACGTGTCTATGATACCTTTTTATACGCAGGAAATAAGAAAACAGTTTACAAAATAGAATTTAAATAAAATGTTTTATGAAAACGTAGAATTATGATATTGTTTTCAAACGGATATGTTAAACATTCTAAACTCGCCACCCATGGATATAAAAAATACATCAATGAAGACATATCGCTTTATACGCGGTTTCATTCATTCGGGGTAGGACTATATTTCTTGCAATGTAAATAAAGACATGTCTTTAAATAAAATTATTAGGATTGTGTTTTATTAATTAAACAAGGTTTATAATTGAAAATTATTTATTGTTAATTACCAATCTTCTTAGCATCTAAGCAATAGGTACTTAAGCCTCATTGAAGCAGGAACTAAACATTAAAAATCACAGTTTTGTAAGATTAATAATTAACAATTTTTATTTAAGCATGAGCCACAGCTTAATTATGTATCTAACTAATAAGTAATATATTTTAATAATCATCACAGCATTATTTTAGTATGTCATTGTGTCTCATCTATCTACCTAATTCGTAAGATTTAATAATCATCACAGGTTTATTCAGACTGATTCATCTTATTACTATTAAAGTTTTCTTAATAGCTAAATAACAAATTAAAATTTATAGAAAAAAGACGGTAAGTATAAATAAATTTAACAATCTTCTTCGTCATTACCTTGTTCTTCCTTGCTATGCTTAAGGTTATTGTAGAATGAATGATACTTTTTTGGGATAATCATCGTATCGCATAAACTAATCAAGTCTCTATATTTCACTTCAGTTATAGGAATAGGATTATTGTACACCTTCTCTAGTATTAGTTCTTTCTCCTTCATTTTTCTCCCTCTAGTCAGTTTCAAATTATTGCCACAGTTCAGTTTTCTATAATTTTCTTCAAAAAAATCGTACTTAAATTCAATAATGTCTGGATTATTCCTTTGCACTTTTACTTCTCTTATCTTATTCCAAGAAATTTTCTCTGAATTTGTATCTTTTATCCAGTTTTTAATATGTAGCCATGCTTTGAAATCCAGAACTAAGTCTTGGTTCACTTCTACGACTGTATAAGGTGGACTATTCTGTTTCGCCCAACGAACCAGTGTGTACCATTCATCTGAGGTATAAATAACTTTATTTTTTGAAGAACGCTCTATTAATGCGTGAACGCTATCTGCCTCGTTTTGAGTATGGCCTTTTTCCAAGAATCTATGGCACACATCTACCTTAAATGTATTGCTTACATACAAGTACATAAAAAAAACAATGCGATTACGATTCTGACCGGCACAGTTGTCCGACCAGAATCTAAAATCTTTAACGCCAGCTTTAACCTTGTTGTTAACGAAAGAAAACAAACAACTAGCCACTTCATTGGCGCCACGTTTAGCAACTGTTTCATCCCACATGTAACACGTAGCCTCCTTTAACTCAGCATCGAAAACGGTAAAATTATATACTGATAGTGTCCTTTTGTAATACAGTACCCTAATTTCGGCATGTGGAGTGTTATTTATTTTTTGGAAGTCAAACATCGCTGTGCAATTATCAGAAGGATTCGATTGAGCTTCAATTTTATCAACGTTTTTCAATTCCCTGGCAAGTTTTTTGTTATCCATGTGTGACTTATGCTTAAGTTTATCATCATTGGTTGGCGAGGTGTTGTTTTTCATTGCGTGACACAGGTCGCATTGGTCTTGTTTAGGTATGTGAAAAGCTATATTTAATTCTTTGTTAACAATATCTTTGTATTGTCTTACAGACGTGGCTATATTTTCAGTTATGTTCAGCTCTTTACACCATACAGTATACAGGTCATACATTTTTTTAAACGTCAATTCACTATCTAAATACTGTTTATTTGAGTCTTTGCGCGTATAATGACTTTCTATGGGCGCAAAACATTTTACATGTTGAATTACATTTTCTTTCATTGCCGCATTTATAATAGTTGGATGATTTGAATGAAAGCCCCTCATGTCTTTAGTACAAATACCCATAATTTTATCATGCTTGTCGAGGGCAGATTGTATAAAAGTGTTACTTATTGAAAATGTATTTTTAAACATGGTTTTGCATACCATAATCTTCTCTTTAATGCCAATACTAGACAAAAGCGGCAAAAAAAACTTATAAACATTTAACCTCTTGGAATCCTGTGTCCATTGTTTTTTTTCTTATTTCTCTCACATGTGACGCAATAAAAGACCACTGATGAGAATGGTCACCTAGATTCCAAAAGGTTTAGAATATATTTTGGCGAGCTACCACATCAAACTTTTCAAAACATTTTAATCGACATTTAGATGGGCATGGACCCTTTATTTGTTTTGCCGTTTGTTGTTTTCCGGATCGAGATTTATGAGCTTCGCCTAAATTGACAAGCACCTTCCTTTTTTCATCTAGCCAGTTACATTTGTTAGTAATTCTGTTCCTTGTTATTGCTTTTTTTACATACTGACGCTTTTTTTTTCGTTGGTGCGGTGTCGTTGAACCAGACATTTCGCTGGATCCTAACGGGCTTGATCTTAAGGTTTCATCAGATAGGATAACAGAACTTTAGCTTAAGTAGTTACATTCATTTACAGTATCCCCAAAGGTCATGCATGGACTTGGCATTGGTGTTGAAACCAAAGATTCTTCATTAATATCATTTTCAGGTATTGGTTGTGGTGTTTCATTGTCAGAAATGGGCATGTTAAGGTCAATTCCATCATCCGAAATTTCCCCTACCGTATCAATGATATAATTTAAGTCACTTTGCGATAGTATATTAGCTGATGTATGATTTTGTTCTCCATCACTATGTGCTTCGGCAACTTGTCTTACGTCGTTTGAAACTTCCAAAGGCCGATCCTCAAGATCCATTGAAATATCTTTTTCGGTACAGACACGAGTCGCTAAAAAGAAAAAAAAAACAGTGTAGTAAACGTAAATGAAAACAAATCCATAAATAGATTTATATATATATTATATATATTTTCAAATTAATTACAGTGCTATTAAAATTGCAAATAGAATATATCACTATGTAACATTTAGTGGCTTGGTCACCCACGGTGAAACGAAGAGGAAACCGAGGAGGGGCCGCTCGTCAGGGCTTTTCGCAAGAAGTTGACGACGTAGCGGCCAACAGGTACGTTGCGGTGCCGCTTGGGCGACATCGCAACTCAGGCGGGCCGCGATGTCATATCGGAGGCATCGCGGCTGAGGGTTGGAGGCCGCGGTGGGAGAGGAATGCCGGTATTGCGGGGCGTCGCTCTCCCTACCTTCCGCGGCCTTGACGGGGTTGCCACCGTCTGATGGCGGACGCGGGGGAGGAGGAGTGTCGGTATTTCGTTGGTCGCTCTCCCTATCCTCTGCGGCCGAAAAGTGGTAGGCGGCCGGGCCACGGACCTGAACGGTCGCAGGGGGACCAAGGGTGCCGTCTAGCGCCCATGTGCTGGTTTGATCCATGGGGTGGTCACGGCGCGCAATGTGTTCTTGAGCGCCGGAATGAGGGGTGCTCCCCAAAGGAGGGTCCGGTGACGGACAGCCGCGGCGGGTTCGCAGTGAGTGCTAACGCGTGCCTGTGTTCCCACCACAAGCGGCAACAGGACACCGTGGAGTTTTAGTGGGTTAAAGTCCCACATAACTGCACTATCTCCCCGTGGTAGTGCAGTATGCATGAGCATTTCTCCACAGAAAAAAAAGGTATGCTAATTTAAAGGTTTTTATGTGCGTCGTTTCCAGTAGTGATGCGTTAAATGGCGCTACGTATCTTTCAAATCACGATTTAAATCAATTAAATATTCAATATGAAACTTTAGAGTTAAAACACATACATTGATATCAGGTTGGCAAAAAAAGTAATGAGACACTTAGTTTACGTTTTATATTTTTTATTATTATTACAATAAATAAAATGTAATCAGCATTAGCATCTAAGACTTCTTGCCAACGATCCGGCAAAGTTTGGATGTCTTTCGCCCAGAACTCTGATGGCTGGCCTCGAAAAGTTGTTCAAGTCCGCCTCTACATCAGAGAAATCATTAAATTGTTTACCCCGCAAATGTTGTTCCAGGGCTCTAAACAAATGATAGTCCGATAAGACGAGGTCTGGGAAATAAGGTGGGTGGGGTATCGTCTCCTAGCTCAAGTTCTCCAACTGTTGGCGAACACAGATGTGTCATGAGGTTGAGCGTTATCGTGTAGTAAAACTACATTGACTCGTCTTCGTCGTTTTTTCGTGATAGCAGCAGATAGTTTGGTGCGCTGGGTTGAATATTTGTCAGCGTTTATAGTTTCATTGTGTAATAGTTAATAAAACAGCATACCTTGCAAACTTGAAACAGCAAAGCAGAACTTTTAAGCGGTTCTTTTGACTCAGCTTCGGTTGAGTTGGTGACGTTTCTTCTGGAGGCAGCCAAAAAGCACGACGTGTATAGTTCTCGTAATGAATCCATGATTCATCTTCAGTAACCAGATCAGACAAAAACTCTTTACGTCGGGGTCGCAGCAAAAGTGATTGACAGATAGCGACACGGACTGCACGACTGGCGTCTGTAAGGATGTGCGGTACCCACCGTGCCAAAACTTTTCGATACCCAAGCTCATGCAGATGGGTTTCCACGGCGTGGTGGTGCTTCCGCTAATTCACGAGTGGTAGCATCCGGATTCGACTGTAGTTCGAAGCGTAAATCGTCTTCATTCACTGCGGGTGGTCATCCAGAGCGTGGCTGACTTTCAAGGCTAGAGTCAAGAGCAAACCCATCTTAAATAATTAAAAAATAGATTACAGGAAAACTCATGAAAAGGCTATGGTCTTAAAATAACATCTCTCAATATTGTGCGTACAAACTTACATTTGCAGTTGGAATGTATGGGGGAACATGTTTTTCAACTACAATGTTTAGTTTGCTCTTGAGATAAATTCATCCCAAATACGGAACACTTCATTGTGCGTAGTCTGACACGCACTTGGCCAGTTTTTTTAGTTTTAATTTCACTGTTTGTGTATTTATACGCAGATAACACTGTCACTTAGTCACAGCTTAATATTATAGGGTTTCAATTAGTTTTATTCACTTTTGAGCAGTAATATAATTTTTTTAACATTTTTTATGATACAGTTTGCGTTTCCACGTATGGCTTGGAGCAGCGCCATCTACCGTAGTGAAACAAATGTTTGTCCTGGATGGGAATTGAACCCAGGACAATGATGAATGATGATTGACTACCTGTGTCCAGCAATAGATGCCGTTATGTCTTATTATTGTTTTATTACGGTAACTGTATTTCTAGGAATTACTCTAGATTCTAAATTGCAATGGGCGCTCTTTCAGGTAAATTAAGTTCAGCTGCATATGGAGTAAGTAAAATAAGGTAATTGACTGATATAGCCACAGCTAGGTTGCTATACTTTGCTTATTTCCACAGTACTCAATACATTTATTATATCTTATGAATATGTATTATGTCTTGTTCTGCTATGGGGATCGGCAGATGGCGTAGATTCAAAAGAGGGCAATCCGTGCGGTCTATAAAATGGAACCTCGTGAGTCCCTTAAAAATAAATTCAAAGAAATTGGTATATCTACTAACTCTGCCTTCTCTTTATATCTTAGAAAGTATTTGGTATGTTCGCAAAAAGTTAGGACTTTCCAAAATAAGAAGCGGTTTCCATAATATAAATACCTTACTTAGTAAACATGAAATTGTGATTTCCAAATTTAGATTAACTAAAAGAAGCAAGTCATTTATTATAAACAGTATCCGCTTTAATAACATGTTGCCAACGTCGGTTACAGAACTTAGCGATGTAAAGTTCAAAACCCACATCAAACATGTCTTTATCAAAAAAGTATATTATAAGATTAAAAATTACATTGAAGACAAGTTTGGCAATAATTCCTTCTCAAGGAGTACAGAAAGAAATTCCTTCTAGACATGTGGCTTCCCTGGCACTACCTCATTAACGGCATACCTATTTTACGATTTTTATTTTATTTTATTTTGCACACTTCCGTGATATAATTTATTGACATTATTAATTATTATTGTTATTTAAACTGTCTACTAATGGCTTTTGTGGACAGGATATTAATTTAGATTTGTTACAGTTGTAATGGCAATCATGTCATTTGATTTAAATGGGTTTTTATTTTTATTATTTAATTTGTCTTTTATATACCTAGATTCTTTTATATTTTATGAGTGTGAGAACATTGTAGGCTTAATAGACTGTAGATTTGTAGACCATTTTCTATTTTGTTAATTACCTGGTACATATTGAAAGGCCTACACTGGCCTCCCAGACCTACGACGTTAATACGACCTACCTCGTATGAACATTTTAAAAGGTAATTATTTTTAAAAAGAGTAACCACAGATACTCACAATGTTAACACCAGCAGGGCTAACATGACAAGCGCGAGATCGCTCTTTTTCTCGATTTGTCGAAATTTGTCTACGATTCTGACGTTATTATAATGCCTAACATGACCGTTAGGCTCAAGCAAACTTGAAAAAAGCACTTTGACACTGCTTTATCTCGTGACGAGAAACCGATGTAGCAAATTATAATATTTTTAGAAGCTCATGGGATTTAAAATAAAAAAAAAAAAAAAAAACAATCAACGTTCTTACTAATTAATTCTTAATTTTAACAAAATACAACAAGCCGATTCTCACAATACAAATCACCTCACTTATAACTAATACACACATTAACAACCTAAATTAATACGAAAACCTAACTTGGAACAAATCTCGAATTTCGTTATGTAAACCGACAGAGCTTCCGCACGCGACGGTGGTTGGAAAAAGAGTGCCTGCTTGACCCGCCGCTTTATATAGGTTCGGTGACGTCCTTATCTTGAGATTCCTAACACGGCTTCTCCTGACTACGCGTCGCCCACGGCCGCGTCTCGAACGTCTGGGAGTCCCTGTAGGGGTGCAGGCTCGCCATCTTCATGTGATGGACCTGCCTCGGCCAGGTCTTCATCAGACGGGGTTTGGTGGCTGTTGCAGACGTTATTAGTGTCCTCTTCATCATGGCTAACTGTGGGTCAAACAAACAACTTTATACACAACTTTCAATTGTATAGTCGTGCCTATCTCTTTCAGTCATCGCTCTTACAAGGCCCTGAAACATTCATCGTCACACGTGCCAAGCTAATAAGGCGTCACGGAAGAATAGGTCTACATAAATATTCCCATAGTTCCATGATCCTTAGACATCACATTCATTATCGTTCTTACATCGTTGCATGCAAAATTAGCTTTCACACACACTCAAACATGTAGGGCAATACCCCGCAGTTTATTGCCAAAAGTTCGTCCCGCAGTCCGACTCTACATCCCATGTTTGCCTGGTAACGTCTAGATCCAACAACAATGAACGTCCCGCAGTCCGTTCAATCAGAGCGTAAATACTTCATACTCACGCTCAAAGAATGCCGCGCAGGTCTCGGGACACCATTCCCCTTGCCAAGGCACCATATACTGAGCAGCCGCTTGTGTGGTCTTCCCATAGGAGCCGCTTAGTAGCCGCAGCTCATAGCGTCCGCTCGGTAGAGCACGTATGACCCTGTAGGGGCCCCGCATGCCTGGATCCAGCTTGCCTGTGGACTGGGAGTATTTGATAATAAACACTAAGTCGTTAACATTAAAGACACGTGGCTCACGCCTGTGTCTGTTGGCATATGCATCCTGACGGGCTTGATTCTGACGTAACAGCTCCGTCGCTCGACTCCGATGTAGCTCACGCTGCGTCTCACGGTTTGGTTGAGAGCCTTCTAGAATGATGTCACGAATGAGAGAACTGATGACTGGGGTCACGGCATCTACACCCACCAGGAGGTTTAGAGCGGAGGCCTGCGTAGTCTTCTGCTTGGTGACGTTGAGCGTTAATTGCAGGCGCCACAACACATCAGCCCACGAAGTACCTTTATGGTTGGCTTCAATGCGGACCATGTTCAGTACGGTCCGTGCGTACCGTTCAACTTGACCGTTGGCGTGATGCATCTCTGGGGTGATGTAATGCAAAGACGATCCCATTTCGTTTACAAACTTAGTAAATTTAGAGGATTCGAACATGCGACCCTTGTCAGTCACTATTAACTTAGGAACACCAAAAAGAGATACCGCGTTCGTGAACACCCTCAGGAGCTCATCTACATCCTGCCTATATATTGCATACAGCAGTGTATATTTGCTAAATGCGTCGACAATTATAAGAATAAATTTATAACCGTTTGACTCGGGGAGAGGACCTAAAACATCTGCGTGTACAGTTGAAAATGGTACATCTGACTTTTCCCAAGAGGTTATGTTTTGGAGGGCAGACCTTGGCACCCTTTTTTTTGATACACATACAACACAGTGAGCTATGTATTTCTTTACAAAATGTCTCATACTCGGAAACCAAAAGTGTTTGAGTATAAGATCCAGTGTCTTGTCGATTCCAACATGACTATGTTCGTCATGAAAGACTCGCAATAAGCTAAGGCGGTGGCCTTTAGGAATAAAACAGAGAAATCTGGGCTCTTCACCAACGGGAGTGTACTTGTAAAATAGAACACCATCCCGTTGGATATATTTGTTCGAATCCAAACTGCCCTCATTAAGGCGTTCGATGAGAGTCTGGGTTTCATCGTCAGCCGCTTGTGCAATTTGAGCCCAGTTCTTTGGTCGTGAAATATTGTTAACATGAATGGGCGGATTGCGGCTCAGGTAATCCGCATGGGACATCATGACACCCTTTCTATACTCGATATCAAAAGAAAAATCTTGAAGATATACCCACCACCTTGCTACCCTTGGAAGGATGTCTTTTTTCTTTTCTGTCGCTTTAAGAGCATTACAGTCGGTCACAATTTTAAATTTAATTCCTATCAAATAATGCCTAAAGTTCTGTAAAGCTTTAACGACAGCTAGGGTTTCCAGTTCATAGGAGTGGTAACGACTTTCAGCACCTTGGGTAACTCGGCTAAAATATGAGACCACTCTTTTGCTACCATCCCCATGAACTTGAAGGAGGACTGCACCGTACCCTACGCTACTCGCGTCGGTATGTACTTCTGTAACGAGGTTTTGGTCGAAGATAGCTAAAATAGGCTCAGTCGTCAAGATTGTGATAATTTCTTGACGGACTGATTCCTGCTCAAGACCCCATTTAAATGGAACGCCCTTCTTTGTAAGTTGTGAAATACAACGAGTTCGACTTGCGTATCCCTTGATGTACCTTCTAAAGTACCCAGCTAACCCTAAGAACTGGCGCACCTGTTTGACATTTTGTGGGACTGGCGAATCTACTAATGCCTTAATTTTCGAAGGACTCGGCTTTACCTGACCACCACTGATAACTCTGCCCAAATATTCTATCTCTGTAGTCAGAAATGAACACTTGCGCAGATTTATTGAAAAACCAGCTTCTGTCAAAGTTGTTAAAACCTCACGCAGCAAATCGATACCGTCCTGTACCGTGGAACTCAGTAAAAGGACGTCATCGATATAGACCAGTACATTCCCGGCATCGATGTGCTTGCGCAATGTTTTGTTAATGATACGCTGGTAGACGATCGGCGAATTACACAAACCATACGGCATTTTTAAAAATTCAAATTGTGATTCCGGTGTCACAAAAGCGGTTTTGTGCACTGAATCGGGATGGATCCTGATTTGATGGAAGCCAGTTGCCATGTCTAGGGATGTAAATCGTGTTATGTTTTTATCTCCTAACCGGTCAATATGATCGTCGATCAACGGCAACGGATATCGATCCTTTACGGTTATCCTATTTAGAGCTCGATAATCGATGCACATTCGGTCAGACCCGTCTTTTTTCTTCACGAGAATAATTGGACTCGCGTACTCCGACTCAGACTCCCTAATAATTTGTTTTTCTAACAGATCGTCTATGATTCCGCGCACTTTAATCTTTTCCGCCAATGATAATTTGTAAGGCCGATAAGCAATTGGCGTATCACTAGTCAGATTTATATGCATCTCACCAGTGGTCACTGTAGTGGAGGCGGTACCGGATATAAAAAATTTTGATAAACTATCTCGCTCTACTTCAATCAAGGGTGTTCTAAGTTCTAATTCGTTAGAAACCTGAGTCGCGACTACGTTAGAGATGACGTGGAGGGCATGCGTTATGCACTGCTTATCTTTTGTACGAACGTACGTTATGCCGTCCCTATTCAGTATGTCAGTACCAATAATCACAGGAGTGGACATGTAAAATGACGGTACCACAACTAGATCAGCTTCAACCGATATTTCACTAAACTCAAGTGTAAGCGTCACGTATGACCTAGCGATAATCTCATGACTGCTTAACCCCTTTAAAACGCAATGTCCAGGTTTCAACTGGCAAGCAAAATGCTTTACTACTTCCGATGATATAAGGGAAACATTTAAAGCGCCACTGTCTATAAGGACATCTACTGGGATACCCTGTATAACCGCGGTGGTGATGTCGTTGTTGGCTGAACTAGTGGAACTACAAAGATTCACATTACGTTTCTGTGGTTGTGACCTATTCTTTGCAAAACAGTTGTCCTCCGTATGACCTTGTTTCTTACAGAAGGCACAAGTAGAAGAGCTAGCTACCGGTGTCTCCGAGGATAGAGTTGCCTTTTTCGGGCAATGGTAACTTCTGTGACCCGATTGGTTACAGCTAAAACACTTAAGGCCCGATGACGATGGTTTGTCGTATACTCGTTTATTAGAAGCGGTTACTGGCGGCCGCGCCTTCACTGGGACTTTATCACGATTTGGCTTCTGATAAATTGATAAGAAAGAAACTAAATTCTCCGGTGAGAGATCTGCATTCGCGGCTGCAGCTCGAACTTGAGGATCGTTAACGCCACGGATAACTATCAAGGTCATTAAATCTTCGCTAAGTCCCTTAACAATGCGGAGACGTAACAAGGCACGACGCGCGTATTCGGCATAAGAGGAATACTTGTCTGATGTATTATTCATAGTCTCGAATAGAATATTTGCGTAATCTAATTTTTTCGGACACAGGGGTTTAAACTCGCGTTTGAAACTAGACCACGATCTGTCGTTACATACCCATTCGTTTAGCCAAGTTTTGGCATCGCCCTTTAAGCAATTTGCAACCCGTGATAAACATTCTTTATCGTCCCAATTATTTGATACTTGGGCCCTATCTACCTCGTCACACCAGGCATCTATATCGTGCAGTGACGGGTCAAAATTCGACACATAGTAATTACGAGAACGGCTCGGAATTATGGACTGTATCGCGTCAACAATCGCTTGAGCACCCGATTGTTCTGATGTAGTAGCGGGGGTAGACCTGAAATTACTTTCTATCGTTTCCAATCTATTCATGATCGTGTCTAACGTATAGTTGAGGTTTTCACGTGATTTAGTGTACTTACGTTCGCTTTTGTTACGTTTGGAGAACCGCGACCGGGAATCGTGACGGTTTCGGGAACCGGGGCGCGAAAAGGAACGTTCACGCGTCCGAACAGATGATCGGGAACGGTGGCGAAGACGAGGTAGCGGCCTACTCGGTGTACGGGTACGCCGTCGCGAACTACGAGTGCGAGAACGCGAATCTTTTGACCGGCGGGAACACGATTCTTCACGTCGTAATCGTTTTCGCGAACGTTCGTGGCTTCGACGCGACTGACTACGTGATTTACGTGGTTTCGGCATATTCGCGGCGGTTACAACAATTTCAAATACAAACCGAAGTGAATTTAATTTGTTGTGTGAGAATTACACAAAATTATTTGCCGTTACTTTTTTAAATGCGGATGGCCAAAACGAGGAAGGCAGTAGGCTTGATTCTTATCCCACTTCTGATTTTAGAAGCTCATGGGATTTAAAATAAAAAAAAAAAAAAAAACAATCAACGTTCTTACTAATTAATTCTTAATTTTAACAAAATACAACAAGCCGATTCTCACAATACAAATCACCTCACTTATAACTAATACACACATTAACAACCTAAATTAATACGAAAACCTAACTTGGAACAAATCTCGAATTTCGTTATGTAAACCGACAGAGCTTCCGCACGCGACGGTGGTTGGAAAAAGAGTGCCTGTATCTGCTTGACCCGCCGCTTTATATAGGTTCGGTGACGTCCTTATCTTGAGATTCCTAACAATATTTTATAATATAATATTATTCTAATAGTTATAATATAATATTATTTTTATAATAGCAACATCAGCTAGAGGTTCTATCTCATTCATTCGATTTTACAAATGGAATTAGTATGTACTATATTTATTTTACGTCCACCTCTTTTAATTTATGTTAAGTTCTTTGTGTAACTGACTTTTTTGATTAAACTTAAATGTTTTCTTTGGCATGCCCAAAATTAAAATACAAAATGACGGAAATGACAATTAGTGGCACATAATATTCTCACTAGATATACCAAAATCTCTCCATACTTCGGAAGCACGTTAAGCAGTTGGTCCCTGCTGTTATTCGTGGATCTTTGACATTCGTTAAGGGTCGTCAGAAGCTCGAAATGACAACCAGTCTTACCAAGGGGTATCGTATTTCCTAGTTACCGGGTTATTCGTGGATATTTAACAGTAGTTGCGGATAGTCAGAAGCCCGAAAGTCCGACAACCAGTCTTACGAGTACCAAGGGGTATCGTATTTCCCAGTTACCGGGTTGTGGAGGTCAGATAGGCAGAGGATAGCTAGGCAGAGGATGGCAGATAGGAGAGCTCCAAGTAAAATACTTGTTAAACATTCACCTGCATCCGGTTAGACTGGAAGCTGACCCCAACATAGTTGGGAAAAGGCTAGGCAGATGAATATACTCACTAGATAATAACCACAATTGACAAATGAGCCAACGATCACAATTTGACAGAGTGAAGATTGTTATAGTAACAATCACCATATAAACCATGATATTGCAAATTTTGTTAATCACCACACTTACCAAAACAACTGGATTTCAGATAAATATGCAGCTGGAGTTGATTTCGCTATTATAACTACAAAACACTAAACGTTGTTAATCACCACCTTTAGGAAATGAACCGGCAATTTTATTAGATATTACCATGCAGCCATTACCCTTAGATTTCGTTAATCACCATAATTGGCTAACTCACTGAAAGTGATACCAGTCTACATAATTGTGATAGTGCTCCCCTCCGCTACAGTTTGTTTCTACAGCAGTGACTTCGTTCCAATATAAATAGTAGATAGAACTAAGTATTTTCATTATTAACATATTGTAAAATAAAACTATAACTAAAATAAGTACAATTATGAAACTGCCATGGTCATTTCGAGTTTTTTTTTTTTTTTTTGTATAGCAGCGCTGTCAGAAAACGAGAAAAGTGTTGCGCTGTCAGAAAATTAATCACGCGAGAATGAATAATTGTCGCGGGTGTCATGTTAGCCCTGCAGGTAAGGTTCATAACTCATTTGTTGGGCTTGGTTTATCCTTTTATAATAAGCTACCCTCTTCTTTGCTAGATTTGCCCTACAATGCGTTTAAAGCTAAAGTAAAATCCAACCTTTGTTCAAAAGCATACTATTCCATCAACGACTACGATAAGAATAGTTGGTCGCTGTGATTAACTCAAGACAATGTTTATGTTCTTTCTCCAGAATTAGCCTACTTTCTGACAGGTTATATGACTTCATATAATTATTTATTTGCATGTACCTAAGTCAATTTATTTTATTTTTATTTGCCTCCTTCCCTCAAATATGGCGAGGGGGCTAATGGCTGATCTTTGCGTTATGCTCGTGAACTGGTGCTGCTTGTGGTGACTGGTTGTCTTGCTGACCTTGGTTTTGTTATTGTTATTAGTAATTAACTCTTATTTTATTTATTTTACTTCGATAGTCCTAGTTTATCATTTGTGACTTCGAGTTACTGATACATATATGGCTATATGTATGTGGGCAAGCCCTTTATGCCTGGACGCTTTTATTTAGTTATTAAGTTGTGTTTATGTTTTTAGTTTTGTATTTTTATTTCTGCTTGAGTACCTATAGTTTTCGATTTTTTTTTTTGGAATATTGTCGTGTGCTAGCTGACTTATGGCAATGAATTTAATTTAATCTCGTGTTTTGTTGCGTAATACTTAAATTATATTGCGCAGTGCTGTATAAAATCATTTTTTTTTTAACTGAACAGACAGCTGTGCTGCTGGGGAGTGTGTTGCGCCACTTCTTCTCCTCAGCTAAAGCACTAGGAACTGGTGAAGAGCGGGCGTTTTGGCGGACTGTCTTAAGTAATTTTGACGTTCGAAAAGTGCTGATTCTCAGCCTAGTTTGAATAAATGACTTTTAATTTTGTTCCTTGCCGGTTCCTTTACAGAGAACGACAAATTCTGACGTTTCATCTGAGTGCCCAATTGCCCATGTAGATTTATGTGAAATAAAATATTTTGATTTGATTTATTTCTATTTGTACGCCGTACATAACAAAACCTGTCATTGGATGTCACAGACATTGACACAGGTAAAGAGAATGACGTAGAAGGTTGTTCAGTTTCAGTAGAAGATCTAGGGTTGTTTTTTATTATAATATAATATGTATTAATGTGTTGTGTTTCTTTCTATATTAGGTCATACAGCTCTCAACTACCATTACAAAGCATCACTATGCAAGTAGTTTTTACTGACTCGTTAACTTCATGTGTTCGTCTACATTCATATTTTTAAAGTTTAGATGTTCATGCAAGTTTAGTGATGATTTCGTTGCATAAAACACAATATTTCTCCGCAGCGGTCGCGTGAAACACATGGCCACGATACCAACGTATTGCACAGCACTGCGGATGAACTGTAAGGGCCACGTTGGGCTCAGTGCCGAACCCCTTATGTACGCTCCTGAATTGGTATTTATCAGAGTTTCTCAACTGTTTAATAAACGTATTGACCATAGTTATTTACCTGATAATTTCTGAGGACCATTGTCATACCATTTGTAAAGAATAGAACAGGTGATGTGTCCAGCATATTTAATTACCGGCCTAATTCATAAGCGACCATTTTCTCTAAAGTTTTTGAACCATTAATTATTACTCATTGAAATGAAAAGAATTTCCCAATATATAACGCACAATTTGGTTTTCGAAAGGGCCTGTCTACTGATTTGGCTATCTTTGCCTTGAAGAACACAGTAAATAAATACGTACAAAGAAACACTAGTGTGTGTATAGGAAACACGCATACACACTAGTGTTTCTTTGTACGTAAGAAACACTAGTGAGTATGCGTGTTTCCTAGATCAAAGCCGCGCGTTTGATAGTAAGTATCAATTATGAATTATTTGGGAGAAATTGAGAAATTCCAAAGTACCATAAAAAAGTAGACATTTTAGAATACTGCACATTAGACATATGCAAATCAATGTAATCAAGTGAAATGGAATAATGCCCTGTCGGAAACATAAAAGTTGACGTGTGGCGTGAGGCAGGGTGGCCTCACTTCGCCGATTTTATTTAACATGTATACTAATGAGTTGATTGAAGAACTGAGCAGTACCCGAGCAGGTTGTCGTATTGGTGATGTAGGTTTGAACAATCTTAGCTATGCAGATGACGATGCTGCTCAGTCCCTCAGTCAACGGTTTAAGGAGACTTGTTGCGATCTGCGAGAAATATGCAGCCGAACATTATCTCACTTATAATGTTAAGAAATCGGAGGTTATGATATTTAAATACAGTAAAGGTCCTAATCATATTTTACGGATCATTTTGTGTAGAACTGCCCTAAACATTGTAAGTTTAAATATCTTGGTCACATAATTAAGGATGATTTAGCAGATGATGCTGATCTGGGACGACAGAGGTGTAGTATCGTATGTCGAAGCAATATGTTGGCTAGACGTTTTTCTCACTGCTCCAACCAAGTTAAAATAACTCTGTTCAAGGCTTACTGTCAGTCGTTCTACACAAGTCAACTCTGGTACAGGTACACGAATAGTAATTTAATTTTAATACTGTAATATAATTTAATTCTAATTTTAATAATTTAATTTAATTTATTGTGATATAATCATTTAACATTCAGGGTTTCTGGGTTACCTGCAAATAAACGATAATAATAATAATTTCTTATTAACATACAATTACACTATTAGATTTTGTTGCCTTAGGTTTATAATCCACCTGTTTGTCAGAATAACTATTATTAAAATAGGCAGTCTCGAGAATGTCAGCACGACTGCACAGGAAACAATAAAATTTACTAACTGAAGGTAAATCTGCAAGATTGCACTTGTATTCTTCCCATTTTATAATATCGTGAATCTCTAGTTTTGCTGAGACTATAAAATTATAAGAAAATCCCACATGTTAGTAGGCTGGCCAAGAATGTCAAGTGCCCGCAAATGTTTTGACACATGTTCAACGATAAACCGCAATGGTTTATAGGATTCCCTTTTATTTGACTCTATGTTAAATATACCTTAAAGTGATTTGATAGCAAAAACCTTTTAATAAATAATAGATTTTTACTATCAAATCTCTGACATTACAGGTCCCATGCAACCTTGTAATTTTTTTAATTAAATTCTTTTGATTTAATAACAACAGCTGCACTTTTTCAAGCGCATACCGTAGATAATGGAATTGACTAATTGGTGCAGTACTTTCATTACCATCAATCACTGACTGAAACGTGTCTTTAAATTCTAACGAGTTTAGGTAATTCCCATCAAATGTAGGAAGTTTAAATGTAATAATACTTATTATACTGGGGACATTTTTTACCTTTTTAAAAAAATAGGTGAACGGAGTAGACACCTTAGGCATATCTAGTTTTTTTTTTAATAATAATATCGAAATTCAAATCATACGCACTACGCACCCTGCGTAGTGCGTATGGTTTGAATTTCGATATAAGTATTTTTCCAATTTTTTGTTTTTTTTTTGTTCTAGTTTACTTCAAATGTTCTGTCTAAGCTATTGAAAAAAAAAACTAGGTATGCCATAGGCTTCTACTCCGTTCACCTATTGTACCCAATTTTTTAAGGCGGTAAAAAGGGCATCCAGTATAGTAACAACATATAATAATAATAATAGTTTCCGGAGGCCCATTATTGAGTGTGCAAGTCAGCCCCTGCCATTTTATCTGTGTGTATTTGTTTTTTTTTTTTTACATTATTGAGGCAGGCGATATAAGTTCTTCCATAGTTCAAGTTACCCAATCCACTAGAGTCACCCAAACCCATAACCCAATATGTTTTGTTTCCATATTCTGCAATAGTCCTGCACCAACCGGGGGTTGTCCTTGGGTGTACTTGCATAATGCATCTGTATGCACTATGCAAGTGTTATCACTACTAACAGTTAGTGTTATGATACTTTACGCCTGGACAGCTTTTAACCCTTTACAAAGCGCAAGTCCGATCCTGCATGGAGTATTGCAGTCACCTTTGGGATGGATCAGCTAAGTACCAACTAGCCGCGCTTGACTCGGTGGAACGCAGAGCTAAGAGGCTCATTGGCAACGTAAAACTGGTGGATGCCAAGCTTCATTGCTTGGCTCATCGCCGCAAGGTTGCCTGCTTGTCGGTCTTCTACAGATTGTACTTCGGAGAGTGTGCCCGAGAACTCCACGACCTCATTCCACCGGCCCCCTTCTACCACCGGACATCTAGACGCACTGCCAGTTACCATCCCTACCTGGTTGCTATTCCACCAATTCGCACTAAGCGCTTCCAAATGTCTTTTATAATGCGCACAGCAAAAGAGTGGAACTCACTACCTGCGTCTGTGTTTCCGAACGTATACAACCCTAATCTCTTCAAAGTGAGAGTGAACAGGCTTCTTCTGGGTAAGCTCACTCCATCGTCGACTTTGTCTCTGTCACCTCTGACCTAGACTAGAGTCAAGAGCAAACCCATCACAAATAAAAAAAAAAAAAAAAAAAAATATAACATTTAAAATTGTCTCTACGAGTTGGCTCATCCCCCCTCGTACGCCTTCCAAAGATCTGAGACCCCGGGGTCTCGAGATAGGTCAGACATTTTTAAAATAATAATAGTAATACATAATAATAAATAGTGTGTATATGTTTAATGGCTTAAAATAGATTAGATGCATTGGATATTGGCATAGTTTGGTGTCTTAATTAATATTCCGAATATGCGACCTTTAGAGACCGCCGCCGCTCGCGCCGCCATATAAGTGCGTCTCGGACCACGCACAATAAACGGTTCCGTAGTTGGGCTGAATTTATCCCAAAAACAAACTTAACACTGTAGTAGAAAAACATCGATACACGTCACGTTCAATCCTCTAAGTCTAATCAATCTTCAATTCTAAGTCTTACGGGACCTACAACCGTCTTAATTGAAAGCACCCTTAGGGTGGTGACCCTAAGGGTGCTATTGACTGCTGCAGCCCGGGTATCGTACTGCGGTACTGCGGTGCGGTGCGCTGATGGTTCTGCGTGCGGTTGTCGTAATAATTCTGCAACAACCGACCGACGGCAGTCCGACATCAACCGTCTAAATTGAAAGCACCCTTATAGGTTTTGATTTAATTGCGAGTATCAAAATATGGCGCCTAAATGGCAGAATTTTTTTATTGCGTTGACTCAGAAGCTTGATTTTTAGAGCTCCAAGTAACCGCGTAGTAGTATTTGATATTAATTTCAACGGGCTTCTGAGCAAAAGGGTCTTGGTAGACTTACAGACGGACAACGATGTGATCCTATATCTATGGATTCCGTTTTTTTCTTTAGAGGTACAGAACCCTAAAAATGGTACCAAAAACCAGTTTTTCGAGAATATCTTCTCTCCATTGCCACCGAGTTTAAAAATATCTATTAAAAAATTATAGAGAATAAAATTTCCTACAACTTTAGTCGGAAACATATTTTTATCAGATAAGTAGTTCACGAGTTAGAGAACCTACTTAGTGACTGAACTATAAGAGTCAAGGAGTTATTTGGTAAGTGTTCTCTTTAATTTGCTTTAATCTTTAGTAGCAGCGTGTACATAGTTATCGCTGCGGAGGAGCTATTAAGGACTTTATTCCAGCATAGCGAGACTACTTTTGTAATATATCGACAGTGGTATTATGAAATAACGTAATGGACAAACCTCAGGTTTTCAGGAGGCAAAATATATTTTTTTTTTTACAAAACTGGTCGAAAGTTTTTGTCTATAAGTTCTATTTAAATATGTCTGTGACAAAGTTTTTTAGATTTCTTTAGTCTTAGCAAATATTAAATGAAGCTTATAGTTTTAAAGATAGCACATGTGCGTTACGTTAAAAAATAATTTATTAATAGTAGTCTTACGTTAACGAAGTTTTAGGTGAATTCTAACAGCGTTGAAGTAAGGCACATTTGGGAAATAAAAAAACTTGATTGTTTTAAAGTCGACTTGGGGTCGGCTTCCAGTCTAACCCGATGCAGCTGAATACCAGTATTTTACATAGAGCGACTGCCTATCTGAACTCCACAACCCAGTTACTGGGTAATACGATACCCTTGGTAAGACTGGCTGTCAGACTTTCGGGCTTCTGACGACCCGTAACGACAGTCAAAGATCCACAAATGACAGCCAGGACCAACGGCTTAACGTGCTTTCCGAGGCGTGGAGGAGTCTCGGTATGAAAAGATGGTCACCCATCCACGGACCAACCCCGGCAAGCGTAGCTTAACCTTATGGATCGACCAGTGTGGCTGTTATTGCTTAGCTAAGAGCTCCTTGTTTTAAAGTAATGGTCTCATAATGGTGTACTCTACATTGCACATTACTGTTAACAAAGATAGATCAAAACTTTCATTTGTGCGCATGAATCTTCTTTTAGCATGCTTTCCGATGCACTGAGGGGTCTTGGTATGAAATAGATTGTCACGCATCCACGGACCGATCGCGACAAGGGTAGTTTACCTTGATCGATGGGAAGTTGCTTTTTTTTTACATATTGAGATTTTAAATATACCAATCGATAGAGCAAGAAATTCCGACTCGAACAGTATATATACGTACATAGTGGCGCTTAGGTTATCACATTAATTGACGATGATGATAATCACAGTAGTACATGATTCTGGACCCCCTGCGTAAAACTTTGTCGTTGATTTTTTTTTTAAATCTGCTGTTTCCTACAATAGTGCAATACCTACACTGACAAAATGTATGAGATAACTGATTTTTTTTAATAAACAACGAAAATTTTCAACGCTGGGGGTTCGGTAAGCCAATGACGTAGCGGCCAACAAGTGGGTTGCGGTGCCGCTTCCGCTTGGGCGACAGTGCAACTGAGGCGGGCCGCGATGTCGTATGGGAGGCATCGGGGCTGAGGGTTGGAGGCCGCGGCGGGCGGAGGAGTGCCGGTATTGCGGTGCGCCGATCTCCCTACCTTCCGCAGCCTTGATGGGGTCGCCACCGTCTGATGGCGGACGTGGTTGGAAGGACGAGTATAGGTATGGCGTTGGCTGCTCTCCCTATCCTCCGCGGCCGAAAAGTGGTAGGGGGCGGGGCTACTGACCTGACCCGTCGCAGTGGGACACGGGATCGTCTGGCGCCCATGTGCTGGTTTGGTCCCAGCGGTAGTCTCGGCGTGCAATGTGTTCTGGTGCGCCGGTGATGGGGGGTCCTACTCACTAGAGGGTCCGGTGACGGTCAGTTCGCGGATGAGTGCCAACGCGTGCCCGTGTTCCCGCCATTAAGCGGCAGTGGAGGACACCGTAAAGTTCTAGTGGGTTGGAGTCCCGAATAACTGCACTATCTCCCCGTAGTATTCCAATATGCGTGAGTATTTCTTCAAACAAAAAAGGGGGTCCAGAATCGTGTACTGTGTAATACGTAGTTTCAATTAATGTGATATTCTAATCGCCAATCTGTATATATAATTTATTTTCTATTACTTGTCCGTTTCCTAATCATCGTCAGGAAAATGATGACAGTGGGTTTGAATTTACGGAACCAAAAAACGCTCTCTGGAAAACAAACCAAGTTACTTCCTTATATAACGCTTTAGTGACGTCATTCGCCCGTAAATTGAGGATGATATATGGCGGCCACCGCAAGCAAGAGGGGCTCGTGGCTAAATGATAACAGGCGCACGGGTCGGTTAAAAGCTACGCTTGCCGCGGTTGGTTCGTAGATGGTGTATAAAAACTGGAGGCACTTGTAAGGAATTTCGGGAATTAAAAACTCAGGATGTAGCACGCAGTGAACGACCTTTTTTATTTGACTCCATGACATTGAAGGACAATTGAAGGTCAGTATTAACGCCTGATAAAAAACTTATAATTAATCCCTCACTGTCTACCAATTGCGCCTAGTTGACCTGTTCCAGCAACGTTGGTGTTGTATTTGCTTCAACAGATGAGTTACCATCCATTACATATCGAGACCCCTCCGTGCCTCGGAAAGCACCCGGTTGGTCCCGGCTGTCATTCGTAATTCTTTGACGGTCGTTACGTGGAGTCAGAAGCCCAAAAGTCTGATAACCAGTCTTACAAATTCGTATCGTGTTACCCAGTTCCTAACTGGGTTGTGGAGGTTGGAGGAACAGGTTGTCGTTCCTATACTGGTATTCAGCTGCATCCGCTTAGACTGGAAGCTGACCCCAAAGATAATTTAAAATAGAGATAATTTAATAAAGGCAGGCAGATTGATTGATGTGGCGGACGCCGCGCTTTTAGGAAACCGAAGCTTAACACGGATGTGACGCGGGTGACTTTTGACGTCTATTGACCTTGAACTGGCGCACCACATCTGAATATTAAGTACTAACAGTTCGTTCTAAATCAAATTAGGCTATCAGACCGATCTGTAATTGCGTTATAAATCAACCAAACTCCACGGATGATAACTGCTTCCTAGAAGCTCTCGCCACAAAACACTATGCGTAAGACTTGTTAATCATCATTCTCTTGCGCTTACCCTAATCTATTCGTGGTCGGCGCAACATGTCATTAAAACGACGATAACTCTAAAGTTACGATAGGTAGCTCCCTACAAGTTATGACATTGGAATGGTTATTAAATTAGCTAACAGATTATGTATAGATTAGTGTAGTTTTGACTTGTTATTTATTAGTAATCGTAATGTATGTTCATTGTGAGGATTTTTTTCCTAGTTTCTTGTGTAAAGGTCATTATAATTAAAAAAATAAACTACCTATTATAATAAAAATATACCAAAAAGTTATTAATTTCCATAAATATACATTATTTCACATAAGGCAATCAAAAGAACACACCTCCTCATACACTTTTTTCATCCCAGAAGCTTAACAATAACATGTCGTCATTTACACGTGCCGCTTTCCGAACAAAATAATGGGTATGTTTACACTACTATTCTGCATTTTTAAATCCTCTAACGGAGTTATTATATGTATCTCGTTCTGTTTCCTAGACTCTGTGCAAGTATGAGCACGATAGATACAGTGTTTATACAAAGAAATTGACGTCAAAACTATGACAGTGACAATCGAGCCGCTCCGGCTTTTGACCTCTGAATAAGGTTTCCTTATTCAGAGCTTTTGACACAGATTAAGGCAAATGTCAGGCGGACCGCTCGGGCCCGCGCAAAGAGTAGAATAATTATGTAAAGGGCCCGCGCCACAGATGAAGGGATAAGTGAGCGATGTTTAAATAGTAATAATAGTTACGCTGTAGTTGGGAAGCGGCAGGACACGACTAAAATCATTATTAGTCTGTTTTATGTTCATCTGTAATGTTTATATATGTAGGTAATGTTTGTAAATTTTTAAACAGTTTTTTGTTAATAGTGATTGAAAATGGCAGACGCAATGGGCGAAGACAAGGGAGTTCGTGAAATATCGAAGTTAATGGAAACTTTTGGCAGATATCAGATAATTCAGTATACTCTGATATGTTTTCCTGCTATGTTCGTGGCTGTGATCAATATGAACTACATATTTGTTGCTGGAGATATTAACTACAGGTGAGTGAAAGATCCTTTCATCGAACAAAATAAACACATTATAAGTAGGTACACAAAAATAACGTCCGTATAGACAGCTTTCTAAAAGTGTAAAGCGCACCCACATTTCAACAGTTATGTTGTAAGACACGTCTTATAGAAGGCTAGGGTGAGCCTATTGCCACTAAACAGACACAAATCCAGACTTAGATCTGCTACCAAAAACTTCCTGAGATTGCAAAAACCCAATAACTCTTTGACTCTCAAATCCACCAGAACAAAACGTGTGGCAGCTTTTCCTTCTGTAGGGAAAAAAATAAGAAAAGAAATATTTTATAAACTTTTATTTTGATATATCTTAAATACAATATACAATATATGTATAAAGGCCAAAGAAAAGACTAAGGAAGAGGTAGAAGAAGGATTGTGTGAGAAATGATATGAACGAGAAGGGAGTGAAAGATAGCATGACGGTTAACAGAGGAGAATGGAAAGAAGAAACGTATTGCGCCGACCCCAAATAACATGGGACAAGGGCAGGAAGATGATGTGTGACAAGTATATATATATAGAAAAAAAGGGAAGAGCTCATTGGGCATAAATAAACTATGTGTGGAATTACGTTCCTTACCTGCTCATCTGGATAATATTCTCTGAACGTTATTGAATATTGACCAACTGTGAGAAATCCGACAGTTCTAAACCCAAAATGCAAAGTTTAATTTAAAGCCGTTCTTCCTTTTAGTATTTCTGTCGCCCTCAGTGTACCTATACCTACGTAAGTACATACAGCATGAGACTTAAAGGCGACTTAATTTTAAGTTTGGTTCGATGAATATTCAGATTACGTATAGATAACATCATCATCCTCCTATTGCACCAATTTATTTTGTCTTTGCATCGCTTGTCTTCTTCCATCTCTATTAGCAATCATTCATGCGTATCGATTACATAATACGAACTTTTCTTAGATGTCAAATCAACGAATGCGAAGGCCAAGACTCAACAAGTTTCTACCCCAGCTGGTGGCCAAACACAACCATAGACAGATGCTCAACTCCAGTACTCAAGCAAGACGCAGAGCCCTTCTGCACCAACGCCAGCTTCACTGATAAGCTGGAGACGTGTACTGACTGGATCTACGAGACGAACGACACTGTTATCGCTGCGGTAACATCTTATTTTATCACTTTATTTGTTTGACGAGTAAATAATATTGCGCCGAGAATAAAACTCATATCTAAAGTATCATCTGACTGTTGTTTGACGTGGTTATGCTATAATAAGGAGTTATTCTAGTGAATCATCATCTTCATCATTAACACGCGCGTGTGAGCGATGTGTGAGCTGTTAAATTATGTAAGCTTTCTATTGGCAACATTTACTTATATTGTTTATCTGTAACATAGACAAATGTCTATCGTAGAGATCCTTCGATGTCCGGTTCCTCTTCCCTTGTCTCGTCCCGTACTGTACAGCTGTTTTGAATAATTTAGATAATCCTGAATAATCTTATTAATAAATACACTGACGTTATATTATTCCATTATATTCTGTGTAATATATTGTGAGCAATCAGGTGCTTGTTTTATTTACGCGTTTGGCCATCATCATACATCTGCTGCGCACTGCATTATCTGCTACATTGGTTATGGGCCCAGGCCCAGCTACATTACAGAACACATATACTCAGAAGAGCTACATTGATTTGATTGTATGCCCAGAATACGGATAGAAAATGCCTGGCGACAGTATCGAGATCAATCCCAGGACAGACAACCTTGATGATGGTAAAACCACGATGTTTGTTGGGTTTTGAGAACCAATGAAAGACACAGTTATAATTTCCACTGATTTATTTATTATATTTATTTAGCAGGAGAGGTGTGTATGCGCCCTCGCTTGGTCCAGACGGAACACTAGCGTCTAAACTATATTAGAGTTATGCACAGTGTAAATATGTATGAAAGAGAAAGACTCTCAAACTACTTAAGTGAGACGGATTTGTTTTGTTGTATTCCAACACGCCCCCTCAAAATAAATCCTCTTTTTTAAAAATAAATGATCAAATAATATTTACAATAATAATATCACACACCTTCCTTATCTGGGAGTACAATTTTTATGGTCCACCATTCGATGCATAGGATTAGAGAAAACCCAGGAAAACCTAATCAGACCAAGTCATGTTTATCTATAATTCAATTCTTTATAGTTTACAAGTAGATCTTATTTATATATTCTATAATTCAATTCTTTATAGTTTACAAGTAGATCTTATTAAATAATACCGAGTTTCATTTTCATGTCTGAAAAACGCACTGTCGGTAATGACTTCGTTAGGACGTCAGCTAACTGATTACCTGTGGAAACATAAATCATTTTAATAACATTTTTCTCCACCTGCTCTCTTGAAAAGTGATACTTTATATCTATATGTTTTGATCTTTTGTGACTCGTAAGATTACTTGCAATGCTTATACATCCATTATTATCCTCATAAATAGGAATTAGATTTGGTAATTCTATGTTAATACTGGTCACTAAGGATTTTAACCACAGAGCTTCTCTAACAGCTTCAAATAAAGCTATATACTCTGCTTCAGTGGATGAAGCCGCCACTGTGAGTTGCCTCTTTGTGTTCCAGCATATTGTGCATTGTTCATATAATTTAAACAAATAACCTGTTGTACTTTTGCGGCCTATTTCGTCACTTCCCCAATCAGAATCAACAAAGCCACTCAATATATTATTAATTATATTGTCACTCCGCACGTAAGTTAACTTAAGATCCATTGACCCTATTTCAAGTAACGTAAAACCCTTTTTAAATATAACCAAAGTGTACTGTTGCTTTTGTTAGCAAATCTACTTAAGACGTTTAGACTAAAGCTCAAATCAGGTCGAGTGCATACCATTATATACATCAAGCACCCGATAAGGTTTCTACAAGGGTTCTTTGTTGTTTCATTTGAATTCGATGCGGCATAATCTACTTTAGTTTCCAAAGGTGTATTGACCGTTTTACAATCACTCATGTTGAACTTTTCTAAAACTGTTTCTATGTACATTTTCTGGTCTAATGTAACTGTGTTATTATAACTTTTGATTCTGATTCCCAAGAAACAACGGATATTATCTTCTAAGTCTACCATTTTAAACTTGTTCATTAAATAGTTTTTAAAGCTATTCATGGTATTTATATTAGCCGTTGAAATTACAAGATCATCGACATAAAGTACAACATAAATGTTTTCAAGAATGTCACCTGCATCTAGAATGTAAATACAACGATCAGCTGATGAGTATCGAAAACCCTTCTCTATTAATTAAAGCTTTTTCGAACATTTGGAACCAACAGCGTGCAGACTGTTTTAATCCATACAACGATTTGTTCAATTTGCATACTAAATCATTATCACTTGGGATTCCTTCAGGAGTTTTCATAAATAGGTATCTCTTCTTTTAGTTTCCCATTTAAAAATGCAGTTTTTACGTCCATGTGGTGGACTAATAAATTAAACTGATTTGCAAAAGCTAATAAGAATCTAAAACTTGAGATTCTTGCAACTGGTGCAAAAGTTTCATTATAATCAACTAAATATTCCTGACTAAAACCGCGAGCCACTAAACGAGCTTTATATCTTAGTGGTTTTCCAAACTCATCATTTTTTATTGTAAACACCCACTTACAATCAATGATATTTCTATTTTTGGGTCTTGGTACAAGTGTCCAGGTTTCATTATCAGTGAGCGATTTAATTTCCTCATTAATAGCATTTTCCCATAATACTTTATCATTCCTGGATGCGATTTCATTATAAGATGTAGGTATTTTGCATACTAAAGATTTAGCGTATACCAAATAGTTCACAGAAATATCATCATCATTTTTGTTATATGATACGGTAGGCAAGTTTTTAATCCTCTCACTTTTTCTTTGACCTTGTGAAGTCGGTTCATTTCGAGACAAAGTCAACTCATTTTGAAATGAAGAACTGTTTTGATGCATATCTGTTTCACTTACAGATTTATTAGGTGGTGGACCTAATGATACTGGCATTTTGTCTGTTTGTTTACACATTTTCTCTACTTTGTATCTGTCAAAGTTATCAGAGTTAATACAACTTTCAGGCAAAACTCTGTCAGATTTCAATGGTCTGTTCAACAAAAAAATAATCTCATCAACTATCACATCTCTGACTTTTACAAACTTTTCGTCTACCACATCCCACACCTTATAACCATTCGGTTCATAACCAATTAATATCCCTTTTAAGGATTTCTCATCGAATTTGGTTTTCCTTGTTTTATTCACATAATAAACAGTTGAACCGAAAATTTTTAAATATTTAATTTGTGATTTTTTTATTATGCCACATTTCAAATGGTGTGTTAGCTGTTTTCAGTGCTTTTGTAGGGCTGATATTTATTAAATATGTAGCTGTCAACACAGCCTCACCCCAGAACGTTTTGTCTAATTTAGCACAAGATACCATGGCTCGACTTCGCTCTGTTATAGTTCTTATCATTCTTTCGGCAATACCATTCAAAGCAGGGGTATGCGGCACTGTTAAGTGGTAACTAATACCTTTTTGCACACAGTACTCTTTCATTTCATTTGACAAATATTCACCACCATTATCACAATACAAATTGACAATTCTCGAACCGAAATGAACTTCACACTTTGCAACATAATCTCGAAACGTAGCAAAAACGTCTGATTTATGAGCTATTAAGTATGTCGAACAGTAGTGTGTATATTCGTCGACAAAAATTACAAAATAGTTTTTGTCGTCAAGTGTTGAAGGAGTGATGGGACCACACACATCAGTATGCACATTAAATAGAGGTCGTTTTATAATTTTTGACTTGGATTTATTAAATGGCAAACATGCTTGTTTTCCTTTTATACAAGCTTCACATAATTTATCATTTGGTGTAACATGACTTATTTGGTCATTATCAGAATAAAATTGTTTGCCTTTTATTTGCACAAACTTAGATTTGCCCATGTGACCAAGCCTTTGATGCCATAATTCATAATTATTATTGTTTACGACCCTATTTGATGAGCTTCTAGCATTTAAAGCACATTTTTCAAGTATGAAATGAATACCAATTAAATTGTACAAAGACTTACCCTTTGTTACCATCTTACCCTCGTTGTATATTTACACACCACCGTTATTGCCAAAAACAATGGTCATTCCAGCTTGTTGCATTTTCTTTACCGAGAGCAAGTTGTAAGGAATTTCGGAACAGAAAAGGACATCCTGTAGCATTTCCTTTATGCCCAAGTGGCTGGTTACTGCAATATTACCCTTCTTTGTTGCTCTTATGTATGTTCCACTCTTAGCAACTGAGATGTTTATTGGATTTTTCAGTTCCATAAAGTTTCGTGCTAGATCTTCTCTATTAATAAATGATCTGAGGCACCCGAGTCCAAAATAAATGTAATCTAGTTTTGGTCTTCTCGTTAATTTCCACAACCTCCGATCATAAAAGCAAATCCCGAGATATTAGGATGTTCAGTATCTGTAATATTTACAGTTTGAACTGTTCTGTGGTTTTCGGAACGTTGTTTCGCCTGCTTGTTATAATAACAGTTCTTTTGTACATGGCCATTCCTTCCGCAACAATGATATTTTATATGTTTGAGTCTATCATTTTTCGGCTTGAATGAGGTTTTATAAAACTGTCCTCGATTCGAGTTCCGTCTCATATATGAATTTCTATAATTGTGTCGGTCTTGAGTTTTAGGTTTTGTTGTAGTGCCCGCCGGAATTATTGTAGTTTCCGCCTGGAGAACTTTCATGCTTGTATCGCATCTTTCATTGATTAATTTTATTTCGTGATCAAGAAGTCTAGTTTTGACAAAGGTTAAGGTCAAGTTGTCCTCTGCCAATGTTTCAATTGCTGTGACGACACCATCATAGCTGTTTGGTAGAGTCATAAATAGATGTGTTACTTTATCTACTTCTTCTAATTTTGCACCTGCAGCGATTAATTCGATTAACAAGTCGTCGAATTCTTGGAAGTGTTTTGTCAAGGGGTTTTCTCCTTGTAGCTTCAAATTCAATAACCTTTTCCTCAAAGCTAGTTGAGTCGCTATGCTTTTTCTTTCGTAGATGGAATCTAGCTTCATGAATATTTCCTTCGCAGTATTTTCTTCACTGTAAGTCACAGCAATGAATCTGATAAATACTCTATTATCGTATTCTTAGCGATTCTCTGTCTTTTGTGCCACTCACTGTCCGGTTCTTCAGGAGTTTCTTCTTCAATTATATTAAGCACTTCATTTAATAAATTACGTATTCTAAGTTTCCACACACTATATTTGTCCCCGTCAAACGGTTTAATATTTCTTTTCATTTTAAGTTTGTCCATTTTATTAAATCACTAAAAGAATCACTAAAAGTTACTTAGATTGTTATTTAGTCTAAATCACTGGCCCCATAACAGTAGGATATTATTGGGCATTCTACCCCACCTTCCGTTCCATCGGCTCACTCCGTTCGCCTCGTCACTCTCGGTGGAGTAGAATGCCCAATAATATAAATGAAATCCACTGGTTCGGCGCCTATTCCACCCGATGGAATGATCATCTCCGTCACTCTCGGTGCAGTAAAATGTCTAATACTGGTTCGGCGCCTATTCCACCCGATGAAACGGAAGGTGGAGTATGAATTCCTACATAGTGCAGTAAAGTACTGGTTCGGCGCCTATTCCACTAGGTTGAAACATTTGATTGAGTTAGCGACAATGAGTTATAAATGTCGATGTAATACATTAATTGACTCATTATTAATATAACCGTTTCAAGGAGTCGTCATGAAATTTGTAAAACAACCGCAATCGTTACATGTAAACAAACTTTGTATTCAGTCTCAGGAGACTGGTTTTCGCCATGGAGAATTATTACCTAAATCGGTACGATGCATCATTTGCGGACCGTCAAATTGTGGAAAAACTAATTTATTAATCGGTCTTCTTATACACGAGAATGGTTTAAGATTTCAAAATGTTTATGTTTATTCGAAAACCTTGCAACAGCCCAAGTACGTTTTTTTAGAAAAAGTCTTGCAACGGGTACCAGGCATTTCATTTCAGAAATATCATGAAAATGAGCAAGTACTGAGTGTTCAGACCGCAAAACCGAATTCTGTAATTATATTTGACGATGTTGCTTGTGAAAATCAAAGTGGTATGCGTGATTATTTTGCTATGGGGAGACACAAGTTCATCGATTGTTTTTATCTAAATCAGACGTATAGTAAAATCCCTAAGCAGTTAGTAAGAGACAACGCAAACCTAATCATACTTTTTAAACAAGATGAAAGAAATATGAGACATGTTTATGAAGAACACGTCAACACTGACATGACATGGCTTGAATTTCGTGAAATGTGTTCAAAAATATGGAGTGAGCCCTTCAGTTATGTTGTAATTAATAAAGATTGTGCAAAAAATAAAGGATGTTATAGAAATAAATTTGACACGTTTGTAATTTTTGATTAAGAGCACGAGTATATATTAAGACGTCACCGTTGAATTTACATTACTCTACAAACAGAGCTTAACCGGTTACAATACATTTAACAATTATGGAAAAATCTTTAAAGAGACAAATTGTTGATGCTGCAGCAGCTGTAAAGAAGAAGGTGCGAAAAATGCGAGATGTTGAGAATGAGAGTAAGCAAGCCTTGGAAACAGTTTTTAAACCTGTAACAGAGCCTCTCAACCAAATTGCTACAGCCAGTATGCAAACTCCTTTGCTGTATAGTAATGAAGATGAAGAATCTAAAGATCTGATAAGAGACGAAACGTTGCAAAAAGTCGCAATTGGTAGTGATGTAGAGGAGTCTGACACCAACAGTGAATCTTCGTATAAATCAGTTGAAAAAAGTGAAGGTCGTGATACATCATCCTGGTCAGTGTCTTCAGAAGCGTTAACAGACATTCCATTTGGTGTCAGAGTAGAACGCGGAAAATTGATGTTAGGTTCTGCTCATATAACAATCGACGATAGTTATATCATTGTGGCTGGTCATAAATACAAACATACGCCTGGTTTAAAACAACTACTGCTTAAGAAAGATATTGATTTAAGTCTGGTTACTGAAAATGACTTGCAATATTATAAGAAAATGTTACTTGATACAAATGCACATCGTCGTGATAATGACCCAAGTAAACCAATAAAAAGTAATAAGGGACAAAAATATTTACAAGTTATTAAACCTCTTTTTAATCTGCAAAGTACGCTTCAGGGTCATCATTCGAAAGGTAAAGGACTACCATTAACAAAAATCTGGAAAAATAACGTAGATTTTGTGTATTGGGATGATCCTAATGAATTGGTGGAAAGGTTAAAGTTATTAATAGCATCTCGAGATGCCGGCAACACAGGATTAGATAATGAAATAATATCCATTATTGAAGAATTACGTGAAAGTAAACTTATAAATAAATAGGTGTAAAATTAACTATTGTTTAGTTCATCATCAGCCTTTACATAAAGTACACCTTAAACATGAATATAGATAAATTTGGACATTTTATTCATAAAAGAATGCGTTTGTCAGAACTGATTAATTTCAATGATAACGCGTTGTTAAAATCAGAAAGTGGAGATTTTGATTTAAAGTCTTCTAGATTGAGAGGAATTAGACATCCATTAGAATCAGACGATGCTGTGAACAAGGATTATGTAGATCGAATGTGTGCTGATACGATAAAACAATTTAATAAGCTGATTGCATCATTGCGTGCTCAAATCATATTAGATGCACAAAAGTCTATTCAGACTACTTTAAAAGTAAAGGAACCTGAGGTTTTGATTCATTTGGAAGAGAAGTTTTACTCCAAAGCAGATATAGACAAATTACTTGAAAATCTCAGTAATGGCAAAACAACAAATAGTAAATGAAATACACAAAGCGGCACGAAGAAACTTCCTTCGACGTTCTGTTATTCTCAAAGGGATCGATGATTTGTGGCAAGCAGATCTAATGGACATGCAAAACCTAAGAAAGTATAACAAAGGTTACAATTTCATTTTAGTGGTGATTGACTGCTTCTCAAAGTATGCCTGGGCAGAACCGTTAAAATCTAAAAATAAATCTGAAGTAACTCGAGCTTTTGAACGAATACTACTAAGCAGCAATAAAAATCCTGTTAATTTACAAACTGATATGGGCACAGAGTTTTATAACAACACATTCCAAACGCTAATGAAGAAGTACCGCATAAACCATTACTCATCTTTCTCTACTAAAAAAGCTTCAATTGTAGAGCGACTAATTAAAACTGTTAAAAATAATTTGTACAAATATTTTAATCTCGTTGGAAATTATAAGTGGTTAGGAACACCTTTAGAAGATTTATTTAATACATATAATAACACAAAACATCGTACTATTAAAATTAAACCGAATGATGTTAATAAATCGAATGAACCCATCGTAAAAGAGAATATTAAAAACATATGTAATCATGTATCCATCCAGCGGAAGCCTAAGTTCAAAAAAGGTGACTGTGTTCGTATCAGTAAATACAAACACAATTTCGAGAAAGGTTATACTCCTAATTGGTCAACTGAACTCTTTACGATAAAAAAGATTAATAAAACTATACCAGTAACATACCACATAGAAGATCAACGAAAGCAAGATATATTAGGAACTTTTTACGAGCAAGAACTTCAAAAATCTAACTATCCTGGTGTTTATTTAGTAGAAAAAATACTTAAAAAGAAAGGAAAGAAACTATTCGTTAAATGGTTAGGTCTCAATAATGATGAAAACAGTTGGATTGATAAATCCTCATTAATAAATTAAGATATAAAAGAAATACTTTGTGAAATTTGTATCATTATTATTTAAGTAATGCAAGGTGGTGGACTAGTTAACAGTATAATTAATAATCTACCGTTCGAAGCTCATTTGCCTGGATACAATTATTGCGGACCAGGAACTAAACTTCATAAACGTTTGTTGCGAGGCGATCGAGGTGTGAATAAACTAGACGAAGCTTGTATGCACCACGATATAGCATATGAAAATCATACAGATTTACCTAATCGTCACAAAGCCGACTTACAGCTTTTGAACATGGCTAAACAGAGACTAAAATCAAAAGATGCAGGAAAAGGTGAAAAATTAAGCTCATGGTTAGTAAGCAAAGTCATGAAAGCCAAATTGAAATCTGGTTCTGGTGCCAAAACATTTAAAAGTTTAGTATCAAAAATAAAATCTAAAATAAAAAAGCTAAAACCCAAGGATAGTAAGTCTTTAATAAACTTGGCTTACTTAGCTGCAAAAAAGTTATGCCCCAAATTACACCAAATCAGAGTACCGAGAGTGATCCCCATACCGAAGACTGGTGGAGTTCTACCTTTAAATCCAATTTTTGCTGGCTTATCAGCTTTAGGAGCTTTAGCTGGTGGTGCAGCTGGAATTGCAAAAACGGTGAATGATTATAAATCTGCTCAACAAAACTTGCGAGAGACGGAACGACATAATAGAACTATGGAGGGTTTAGCAGTGGGTAAGGGTTTATACATAAAACCTTATAAAAACGGTAAAGGATTGTTTATAAAATCAACAAAAAACTGAACAAGAAGCTACCAAATCGCGCACTAACTAATGTAGACATCCAATACTACGCAAGAGACATCCCATATTTCCGAGGAGTATATATGAAAGATCAATTGCCAAGGAAGCCGAAACGTATGGAATGTGGTATTGTTAACTTAGACGATTCTAAAAACGAAGGAACGCATTGGGTAGCTTATGTAAAAGTATATGACTATTGTGATTATTTTGATAGCTATGGAAATTTAAAACCTCCATTAGAACTGTTACGATATTTTAAGAATTGTAAAGTCTCATATAACTACACAAGATATCAAAATTTTAACACTGTGAACTGTGGTCATTTATGTTTAAAATATTTGAGGACTTTTTGGAATAAAAATGTATAAAATAAATGATTTTATTTTATTTCAATCATTTGCAAGATGTCACTCACTTTGTCGATAACTGGAAACTCATCAATTTTATCTACGTACTATCCTAATACGTTGCAACTAAATGGAGAATATGAGTGTGCTTTATTGCATTTTTCAACATTTAATTCTATACCAAATATTGATAAAAGTAATAACAAGTTCTATTATGGTTCAAACGAAGTTATTGAAATACCGGAAGGCACCTATGAATTGCAAGATATTTATGATTATTTAAAATCCGAAATAAAAGATGCCTCAATTAAATTACAATGCAATAACAATACTTTAAAAACTGCCATATATTGTTCAAAAGACGTTAATTTAAAGAAAGAATACTCTTTCAGTAGACTGTTAGGGTTTGATAAGCAGGTCTTAAAAGCAAATAAATGGCATGTGTCACAGCATCCAGTCAACATTTTACCGACGACTGTGGTAAGGATCGAATGTGACATTGTGAGCGGCTCTTACATAAACGGTGAACCAAGTCACATAATTCATGAATTCGCACTCAACGTACCACCTGGTTACAGAATCATAGAAATCCCGAAGAACGCAATATATTTTCCAATCAATCAAAACAACATAAGCTGCATACATATCCGACTACTAGATATAAACAATCGCTTAATTAACTTGCGTGGTGAAGAAGTACAGCTGTATTTACATCTTAGAAGAAAAAATGATTGACTACAATAAATATATGTCTCAACAAATTAAAAATACCAGTTCTACTCAAGCTACCTACCAAATAAGACGTCGTTCTAAGAGCAAAATAAAATTAACTAAAGACAATAAGATATTTCTCAAAGCGATCGGATTGTTAAAATGAATATCTTAGACGTTTTATCCACTCCGACTTACGACAACAGTATAGAAGGAATCGAATTTCATTCGTACAAACCTTATGTAACAAGTTTCAACAGGAACGATGAAATACGCATACCTATCAACCAACAGGATCTTTACATATTACCATCAGCCAGCACTCTGTATTTGGAAGGAACCGTTATCGTTAGCAAAAAAGATTCAAAAGAGCAAGCTACTAGTGTTAATTTTACGAACAATGGACTACTCTTCTTGTTCCAAGATATTAGGTACGAACTAAACGGAGTGGAGATTGATAAAATAAAAAATGCTGGTATAACTACAACCATGAAATCGTTAATATCAATGAATGAGAATGAATCAAAAGTAGCTAGAGCTTGGGGTTGGAGTATCGATGGTATAAAAAATATTAATGGGGGAAGTTTTTCTGCGTCTATACCACTTCGGAATATCATCGGTTTCGCAGAAGATTTTAAAAAAGTTGTAATAAATAGTAGACATGAACTAATATTGTTACGAAGCAACACTAATTTGAACGCTGTAAAATTGAATACCGGAGAAATAGTGGAAGACATTCAAATCAATAAAATCATATGGCGCGTACCCCATGTGAAAGTATCGGACAAAGAAAAAATAAGTTTATTAAAACTGTTGGAAAAAGATCGACCGCTCCAGATGATATTTAGAAACTGGGATCTATACGAATATCCCACTTTACCTAGAACTACAAAGCACACCTGGTCTATCAAAACATCATCTCAAATAGAAAAACCGCGATATGTAATAATCGGACTACAAACAAGTAGAAAAAATAATGCAAGTTCTGACATGTCGCAGTTTGATCACTGCTATGTTCGTGATGTTCGAGTGTACCTTAATTCAACATATTTCCCGTATGAAAGCCTCAATGTGAACTTCGCTAATAACAGAATTGCTTTATTATACGAGCAATACATCAGATTTCAGCAGTCGTATTACGACCGTTGTTCGGAGTCTTTATTAAGCGAGAAACAATTTAAAGAATTAGCACCGTTGTTTGTTATCGATTGCTCTAGACAGATCGATAATCTGAAGACTGGACCAGTTGTGGATGTAAGGGTAGAAATTGAGAGTGATTCAGAAATACCAGATCAAACTTCAGCATACTGTCTCATTCTTAACGATTGCATTGTTGAATACAAGCCATTAAGCAACACAGTGAAGAAGTTATCATGAACGCGGATATTATCATTGTCGAACTCCAAGGATTTAAATATTTAGACAATAATTTTATTGTCAAAGAAGTGGCTATCGTAAGTAATGAGCACACACAGACGTTCTTGGTTAAACCACCGCATACGTTTTATTACTTAACTCAAGAAGAAAAGAAGCAGGTGCGGTGGTTGGAAAGAAATCGTGGAATTTTCTGGAGTGAGGGCTTTATAGACTACAGAGAGTTTCAACATGTCATCGTACCGTATTTAGAAAATAAAAAAATTATTACAAAGGGTTTGGAAAAGATTAAGTGGATTAAAGAGTTATGTGCAAACTGTGAAGTGATTGATATAGGTGAGAAAGGGTGTCCTAATTTTGCGACATTAAAAAAAAAGTTCTGTAAAAATAAAACTGATTTTAATTGTGTGAACCATAAAGTGAATTGTGCATTAAATAATGCGGTGTGTATTAGAAAATGGTATCTTGATAATAATATGTCTATATTTAATCTATTTTAAATTATTTTGTAATGTTCAGTTAATAAAAATGATTATGTACATAAGGTTGTTTTATTTAATAATATAATCTGGGTAACCTACATAACAAACTTAAAATTAGCTCTAATAAAATGAATTTAATTGAGTAAGTATTCTATTAATTTTAAAATATTGAAAACATAATTAAAACCTATAATGAGAACATTTCTTTAGAGCTAATTTAAAGTGGGAGTATGTTTATAACGTCAATAAAAGATAATTTAAATTATAAATATATTATTTATTTAGTTTTCACATTATTTACAATTACAAACTAAATACACTTGTCCTTGTTATTTAATATTTTATGTATGTACATGAAACTTATCTACTATGAACTATGATGTATTTTGAGAATTTTAATACACTACTACATTAACAAATAAATTATTTTATTTCTTCTAACTTATTCTCTCTAATTACAATAAAACTTACACCTTAGATATTTCATTTATTTATACATTAAACTTACATATTAACTAAAAACCTTAACTAAGAACCTAACTAAGGGCTTAAAGTTTTCTTAATATTTTATTTTTTATTTACAAATTGTGATGATCTATGTGGAATCATTTTATTACACTAACAGATTAACAAATGAATTTATAATATCAATATTAAACTAATTATTTATTTCTACTGAATATACAAACTAGGTAGATACATTACTTACTTACTAATAATAATCATCACCACAAAGTTTCTTTGAAATTTTATTTATCAATGATTGTGTCTCTTCCATAACATTGTCCACCGGTTCACTAACTACATATTGTGCACTTAACAATACCACGTTCTCATTATCACTTGAACTTGCAACACTTGCTTCTTGTCGCTCACTGATGTCTAATACTTGTATCTGGATCAGTCGTAAACCTTTTTTCTTTTCGTTGTTTATAACGAACGATTGACTTATAGAATGTTCAGGTGCCTTCCGTTTTAAACCCTCCCGTCTTGGTCTAGGCTTTTTGTTGGTTGGTTCAGGTCTTTGTTGCTCTGGAACATGCCAGCTTAAACTTGGAGTTGGCCAACCTTGACCATATTGTGAGAAGATAAAATCAGGAGAATCGCACATTATTGATGATCTGAAACAAACAAAGTTATAATTATTGATAACAATTATGTTTAACAGCTTATGAAATAATTTTATAAATACGTATAAGCTTGTGCAATACTTACAATTTGTTTTGTTTTTATTCAACGTGATATGACCGCTCCGGCCGACTGTGTAATGATAGAATGACGTTCTACACAATAATATTACTGTGGAACGTGACAAATATGTAATTAGACTCCATAAAACCATACGCTGTGAATCAATTTCATGTTTCAACATGTCCGAGCACCTGTTCGGTGTCAAATTCTACAATGCGCGTGCGAACTTCGAGGCACGAGTCCTTTGTCATCAAAAATGAACATTATATGTTTATCAAGTTGGAACCTGTGTGCTTTGTAATCAATCAGGAATGGAAATAAAACAGATATAATTATAACCATTAAATACTATTTATTTATTTACTACCAATATAAGAAAACTTATCACATAGCGACATGGCATTTCATACAAACTTAAGTCCGAAGTTTTGGAAATGAATAATATGATTTAATAAAACTTGATACGTCTAAGCAGGATACGTCACAAAAAGTTAGTAGATTATATTTTAGGAATTTTACGAAATGCTGTGTCGCGTAAATGCTCTTAAAACTAATTAAGTACTTACTAAGTTCTAAAGTTTATACATATTTTGTTATAAGTAACAGTTAAAATAATAATATCTATTTGAGGCACCAAGAAAATTTAAATTTTTACAATTACATTACACATTATTTGACCTTACTTTAGGTAATTATCATTACATTTGAACGTTATCTAAATACATTGTAAAAAATGTATCTACTGTAATTACTTACATTAAAAATAATGGCAATTCATTACTTAAATATAGTTGCATTACCCCAAGCTAAAGTAGATACCTTATCAATCGATAACAACCGCTTATCATCATTGCTTGAAAGTGCTACTTTATTTACATCCTGAGTGAAAATTTCATGTTTTATCGACTTAAACAAAACATTTTTTTTGCGAATGACGTTGCAATTGTACAAAACGTTTTTATAATCTAACATATTTAAATCTTTCGTAACACATTTTTTTATACCTTTTGCTTTCTTTATTGTTTTGTCTAAAGTTTTAATACAATAAAGCTTTGAGCGCAGTCCTACGAATTCTTTGATAATTTTACCACCCATTTCATCTTTAAATAACCCTGGAACCTTCTTATTAATAATTGGTAAGTTAAATTCGTTGTTTAAGTCGTAGTTGCTGGTATCAAAATATTTTAGAAAATGTTCATTGATATCTTGATAAATGTCATCAGTATTTACATCATAAACCAAACTATCCGTATCAGTATAACACAATTCAATTCGGTTACCATAAAAAGGCTTTATGATTGAATAATGGAAGTCATACATGTGACTCTTAGATAATTCCAATACAGTAAATCCTATATATATTGGTTTATTAAGAATAACGCGAGAAGGCTTCATTTGGATTGCCACTAGATCATCAGAAAATACTGAGGCGCTATGAAAATATGGACTGCCGATCAATTTCTCAGCACAAGTAGTCTTTTTTGTTTTATTGTTCAAGTCACACCACTTGTTTGCTAACTTAACATCTATTCGATGCTCATTATTTTCCAGAGTCTTTCCAAAAATACTATTGTTCAATAATTTGAAAAAATCTTGTTCAAACGTTGACTCTGCTTTTTGACGTAACTGGGTGTTAATATCAATATATTGTTTTAAAAAACAGCTTTGCTTGAAAACAATTGCACGATGAATCCTTCGTAATACCAATCCGTGTTGCAAGCATTTTTTTAAATGTATGTAATGAATAATATAGTGGTATTTGTCATACAAATTCGGTATTAATTTTTTATTCTTACCACCGGGTGGGACGAATTTTTCTGAGCAAAATGGAAAGTCATTATGTTCAATGTGCAATGTTGTAGGATATAATAAATCAACTTCAAGAATATAACCGTTTTCCGCAGTATCGCTTATATCTATTAAGTTCAACTGCAAATCATCTATTTCCTGTCTACTCATGAATCTAAAATCCGAATGAGGCAAATATTGACACATGCTATAGCCATATAAATTGTTACAATCTAAATAAATAATAAATGAATTCGGAAGGGATGGGTCGTAAGAATCCAAGTATTTATGATTGGCTTGGGCATGTCTTCTGGAACACATACAAATACCTCCTCTAATACCTGTTTGTATCATCCTATAAATTTGAACATCACTTATCAATTCTAATTTAATTCTAGTTTTCAAAAGCATTGCATCGAATGATAGACTTGGTGCTGTAAGATAGAACGCGGGATCCAGATTGTAATGTCGTTTACATGTTTTTCTAAAACTTTCAAACACGTCTGTAAGCAAAAGAACGTCGGTTTTAAGGTATAAATCTGTATACATACCCATGTTACGAATATTAAATACTGACCAAACGGACTGAGCGTGTTCATAGTCTTCATCAGTAATTGACTCATTAGTTAAAGAGTTAAAAAAAAATTTTTTGGAGGGTAAACACGTATCTTCGTAAAGTTTCCATTGAGACATATAGTCGTACGGATAAACTCCTTTACGGGTAAGTAGATCGAATTGTGTTTTTTCGGGAAAATAAAATTTTAATTGTTTAAATTCTTGTTTTTTCATTGTACTAACCAACTTTTCTAAGCATGTTCCTAAAAACTTGAAAGAATCTACAAATCGTACCTGTATGCTTTCATTATCGGAAATCGGAATATACTTCGTGAAAGAAATATAATTTTCTTTTGTTTTAGGTATGACTTTAATAGATCCTGGAGCTTTACCTAATTCTTTTATGAAAAGGTGGCAATCATAACCCGATAAATTATGAAAAAATACAGGCAGAAACTTAGGCATTTTATATTGTAGGTTACAGTAACTGTGAGCTGCGCCACGATATTTACCAGTCAAATGACAATGATCGCGAACCCTATCACCAAACAAGAAATTCTCGCAAATATGACATGTATCAGTTTTCAAAGTCGAGAGCATTCTCATTCGTGTAAATCATAGGAATGGTATTATTTAAAATTCTATAAAGCTTTTTAGCGTCTTTATAGATAGACTTCACAAATTTCGAAACGCAATCCAAACCACGATACGAAACGTAACGATTATAGGTTTCATCTAGAGTGCATGTAATATGATAAGCGAAAGCGATGGGCACATGTCGCTGTCTCGTAACGGTGCTCGCCTGAGTTGGGTCAGGTTCGCAGGAGTCGTACCGCTCTAGCATTGTTTCAAAATCTGCATATATAACGAATGGCACAAATTGCTTTCTACCATAATTTTCAAACTGAATGAAAGAACCCTTTGGAGGTAGTTCAGTAGCAACTCCTCCACAACTGTGTGAATTCAGATCATCACATGAATCAAAGAACATTAAACAAACATCACAAAAGTATAATTTACTGTGGTGTCTTGTTATTTGATTTTTAACAAGACGAGGTAAATCCTTAATGAGACAGTAATGTGATAAATCATCTTTTTCTAAGTAAAGTAAATGAATCACTTTTCTCTTCAAAGATTTTGGTTTATAAAACGGTCCAATCACGGAATTATTTTTAAAGCCATATATATATATACAAATTTCAGGGTTATTTAATTCGAATCGAGCAATATCTGAGAAACTCAATGGAAATTGAATGTCTTTTATATTTAACACGCTTTGAAAATGGGGGTAAGATGATACTCTTTCAGGATGAGTTTTAGCTGGATATAAAGCAGCAACAACTGACCATAAAAAGCAATAATTATCTTTATTATGAATATTAATACATGCTTTTTTTGATTTAATTGATGTCGGCAACTCGATAAAGCTTGAGCCGCGCAAAGGTTGGTATTTGTTAACATTAACTTCCAAATACGAACTGTTTAAAAATGTCCACCCACTGTCACGATCTTGAAATTCTTCTATCTTTTTTTTCAACGTGTTTCTAACCTGAGATGCTAATGAATCATAATCATAATTCTGATGTACTACATAATTCTTTGTAGCAAATGATTTCATCTCCTGACTATCATTTTTAACCATCAAAAACAAAGCAAAATATTCAAAATTAATTTTTAGACAGATATGATCCTTAAGAGATTTGTTTATTAATGTCTTGATTTTTTCTTGACTGTTATTAAAAAACGAATCTAAAGAATAATTTTCATTAGTATCAATAATTCTATAAGAAGCTATACGATTTAGAAATGCAGAATGAATTAATTCAACACCTTCGCAAACGTATGAAATATTTTTATTTTTATGATCGGTACTGCGTAGATGACCTGTCCAATGACTGCGCTCAACAGATATGTTACAAACAGTGCAGAAAGGCATTCTATCGTAATTAATTACTTGCTAAGTTTAAAAATAAAGATTTATTTTGGATGCCCCAAATTTAAATTTTAAATGAATAATGTAACCTATTTAAAATGTATCTTATCACTATAAATACGGGCTCTGAGTCATCGAACAACTCGTGAGCCTTATGCATGAATTTTTGTAGTGAGTTCCACTGCGAGTTACCTTTATCCAGTTGCAGTTTTAATCTTTATTTTGGATGCCTCAAATTAAAATTTTAAATTAATAGTGTAACTTATTTAAAATGTATCTTATCGCTATAATATACCGGCTCTGAGTCATTGAACAACTCGTGAGCCTTATGCATGAATTTTTGTAGTGAGTTCCACTGCGAGCTACCTTTATCCAATTGCAGTTTTAATGCAACTTGGGACTTCTTCCAACGCTCCTCAGGAGCAGTGGAGATGATGTCTTCTTTATGGTACACCTTCAGTTCCACAAAGAAGGCACCCCTTAGATCCGCTGTCCGTCGTACCTTCCCGTTGGCGACGCGGGACAGCAAGGATGAACCTAACTCCGACTGCGGAGGAAGGCCATCTAAGTCTTCCAAACCGAAAAGATCGGTGCTCCCTGGTTTCTTGTTACTGTAAACAAATTAAATTTTATTTTAATAATCTAGAAGAAACACTTTTCTAGATACAAACTTATGATGAGAGAAAAATAAGTATGTACTTAAAATTATTTTTGCAAATCAAAGTTCTCTATTGAAATCTACTTTATATTAGAATATGTGAAAGTAATAACTTAGAAAATAAAAATAGTCATAAACTACCTTGATCCTAATTCCACGACCGAGGAAGCTTTGCGCTTTGTTGTTTTTTTCGTAGGCTGGCTCTTGCTCGGCACGACCTTTGTAGCAGTCGGCGGGCTCTTTATGTAGTCGGACACACGGGAAACGTCGGAGTCAGACCTAAAACACAAGATAAAAAGTACTTAATATTTTATATAACAAAACAAATAACCGTTTAAGGTCTTTTTTTGAGATACAATAATCAATTTATGACAGGATGAGAACAGTTACATCAGCCGGCAGGCAGAAACCAGGTCCGTAGCTAAGTAACAGTCACTATGGATAGATAGAACATGATAATTACAACAGCCGGCAGGCAAAAACCAGGTCCGTAGCTGAGTAGCAATCACGATGGATAGATATAACATGTTAATTACAACAGCCGGCAGGCAAAAACCAGGTCCGTAGCTGTGCATTATGACTACAAATTTAAAATTAAGAAGTACTCACTTACATGTTTTAAAGTTGATTTTAAAGTACTGCTAGTACTACTTGTCACTTTGAAGATTCTGGAGCGAATGTAATTTATTGATTGAAATTAATTCGTTTATATTCACAAAAAATACAATTTAAGCATAAAATAGATCGTTTCAATTTTAAACTCTAAGTACATGTCTTACAGTTGTATAAAAAAATATGTCGTTTATGTCATATTGAACCATATTGATCGCATACCAATTTCGCTAAATTGCAATTTGTTCATGAGAACCGCAAAATAAAGCCGACAAAGTGAACCCGATCCCTGTTATTCTTTATGACTCAATACTGAATTAATATGTATAATTAATTGAATAATTGTTGTATGTTTGTTGAGAATTTTTATCATCACAATTACGTTTATGCGAGAGGTGAAACTCGTAGGTAGATCGCGTCGTTGAAAGTAAATTTTGTGAGCATAGTTGACTCAAGAAGTAAGTAGGTAGTTGAAAATAATCGTAACTATTTTGATAATAAACCATTTTGTAATACGCACAAACCAATCCGTGTGGTTGTTAATGTTAAGTTGCAGTTAAACTCGAGACTAATATTATAATCACATAAAATACTACTGTGGAATAAGTTCATTTAAAAATACTCACAAATAAAATTTTAATTCGTATTATTAAATAATCACTTAAACCCACAATTAAAGAATCCAAGAAACTGTATCGTGTGGGAATCGAACACACATGTCTGAGTTATGGTTTTATAGTTGTCTAATTTATCGATAATAACTTTAGTTTAACTTTAGCATAGGTACTATTATAATGCTCCCAAATAATCTTGTTGTGCACAGGGTTCTCTTTTATCTAAGTTAAAATCGCGCTCGATCGAAGTGGGTAATGGTTCAACCAATAATACATGTTGTACTTGATAAAAAATATATCATATAAATATTCATATAAATAAGATTATATAATCTTATTACCTAGAAGAATGAAACACAATAAATTAGAAGCGATTACAAACTTCAAATATAAATACGAAAACAATATTTAGGAAGTTCTATAAAAGACGAATTCAGTGAAGATTTATTAAGAATAAGAAGGTATAAGTATTATTTTATTATAGTTTATATAAACTAGATTACAACAAATCTAGGTAAGACATAGTAGGTATGTGAAGTACCTAGACAATTCTGTATAAACCTAAATTTAATTAAATACTACAACGTGAACGACGATCATGTTACATTCAACATTATAATTCTTTTAACACACACACATACCTACTCAAGATGCAATGAAGTTCAAAACTGCTTAGACTGCATGTTGCAAGATTGCAGCCTTGCACATATAAAATACCATTTACACTACGTGGTTACAACTGTCTGATGAAAGCGTTCAGGATAAAGAACGGTGCGGTGACGCCGGACAATACGTGTGTACTGTTTTGAGAACGACTGTGAAAACGTGTTGCACACGCAGCATACACAATATTACTTGTTTTTATTAGGCTGACTAACTGATCACGGTTTCCGACGCTGCCGTCAGGCGGTTCGCAACTGAGAACGGCGCGGGTATCGTCGAGTGTAAAGGTACCTTGCTAACTGCTGGTGTCGATTACAAAGCGATATATTGTTAGTTAGTAACAGTTAGTAGGGAAGTGGAGCAAGGTAGTGCTCTCTGTTTGAATTAATTAAATTAAAATTTGGATGTCCTCGAGCCAATCTGGTCACAGAAAATAGAATGTGTGGGTGCCTCCGGGTATGCACTATTTCTTACTTTTGTGGAGATACATGAGACAATCTGTCCTGGATTTTAGTTTAATGTAGGGTAACTTAAAGTTCAGATGATCCTCGAGCCAATCTGGTCACTTAAGCGGAGTAAGTGTGTAGCCTATTAAGGTTATGAGCTACCTCTAATTTTGTGGAGAGACATGTGACAATCTGTCCTGAATTTTAGGCTACCAGTTCAAGTAGCGAGCACCCTTATTTGTTAATAAGTAAACTAGTGTCGACTGAATGACTTAATTAAAATAACGGTAACGCGGTAAGTTAATATTGAGTTTTAGAAATAAAGTGTTCCTCTCACTGTGGCCAAGACACCTTTAGCCGTCATCGATCCTATGAGTCTGTGGGATCGGCGGTGAGAAAACCATTTCCTGTGTACATTGCACGACGTACACAAACCCCTATTCCTACCCAAGTTCCGTCTGTTCCCGTAGGTCTCCTGGTAACAGACTTCCCTCACGTAAAACCAACGTACCCTACGTTTGGTGTGGTTTGTATGGTAGGCTAGGGCGTTAGGATAACTAGGGGGCTACATAGCCACATCGTACGCACTTAGAATAACGGCCGTACTAAGCTGTAAGTCACGGTGCGCACTTTTGGTGTGGAATAGGCGCCGAACCAGTATTTTACTGCACTATGTAGGAATTCATACTCCACCTTCCGTTTCATCGTGTGGAATAGGTGCCGAACCAGTATTAGACATTTTACTGCACCGAGAGTGACGGAGATGATCATTCCATCGGGTGGAATAGGCGCCGAACCAGTGGATTTCATTTATATTATTGGGCATTCTACTCCACCGAGAGTGACGAGGCGAACGGAGTGAGCCGATGGAACGGAAGGTGGGGTAGAATGCCCAATAATATCCTACTCATAACCTGTTGGGTTTTGAGAACCAATGAAAGACACAGTTATAATTTCCACTGATTTATTTATTATATTTATTTAGCAGGAGAGGTGTGTGTGCGCCTTCGCTTGGTCCAGACGGAACACTAGTGTTTAAACTATATTAGAGTTATGCACAGTGTAAATATGTATGAAAGAGAAAGACTCTCAAACTACTTAAGTGAGACGGATTTGTTTTGTTGTATTCCAACAATGTTTATGGGTGGATTCAACATTGAGAAACTCGCGGGCGTGAATAATTACCTATTCATAATAGGAGCTTCTTACGAAACAAAAAACGCGAGATATCATGGTATATTAACAGGGTCAAATTAAATTAGCTAGCGAAACTCCGCATACGTGATGGGTATCGATATCTAAACATGATAAAATAAAAATGATGGGTATAGTAGTAATTTATTTTAAGGGGTTAACGACCGCAGTTAGTTTAGTTACTTACAATATCAGTTTTAAAAAGGTTTTTTATAAGTAAATTTCACAGACGTGAAGGGTATCGCTATCTAAACACGATTAAACAAAACAATAAAATTTTCTCAACTCATACACTTCAAGTAAAGCTACACTACCAGAGATCGTTGACCCCGAAAAAAAGAATATTATGTCATGATTTTTTTGTTTTATCATGCAGCTATCACTTCCCGCGGTTATCGTGCAGTTATCATAGCGGAGTTTCGCTAGCTAATTTAATTTGACCCTGTATAAGATACATGTTGCCAAGCCTTATTCTTACCTGTCTTTGTTGTAAAAAGAGTGCTGTTAAACCTATTCTTTGTCATATTCTAGCTGGACTTGGCCTGTCAGCCGTGGAAGACCAACCTGATCGGCACCATCCACAGTACTGGCATGCTGGTCTCGATGGTGGTGTCAGGGTGGATGTCAGATAAGTGAGCTTTTCATTTATTATGTTAGTAAGTACTGAAAGTAGATACTTTAGCCGTATTAAGAGGCAGATGGTTATAATACGTCACAAATGTGACAGTCTCATCAAATATTTCCAGTGACTAATGTCAAGGAACCTACAGTACATCAGATACTAAACAGGAACAGAATCAGGAGATAAGAGATAACATCTGCCTTTGAAAATGCTTAAAGTTAGGTGTTATGAAAACCAGCTTATTGAGTCCAGTACGGAAAATATCATCACCACGCAAGAGTTTCCAACCAACAACCTTACAATAAAGTAAATAAGTATTTCATTCATGTCAAACGAAATGTTCCAGGTTCGGTCGCAAGCCGACGCTAATATTCTGCGTGGTCGGCGGCAGCATCGGCAACCTCAAGACGTTTGCGACCACGTACTACGTATACGTCATCATCGAGTTCTTGGAGGCAGCTGCCACTGGCGGCACGTATGCTGCCGCTATGGTCATGTGTGAGTATAATGTCATATCACAGTTATCTTACCTCTTCTAAATCACATTGATCCTACAATAACGTTGCTGTTGGGCTGCTGTCACAGATAAAATAACTGCAAAAGGCAGTCCTTTCACAGTTGTTCTACCTCTTACTGTTAGCAACTTACCGTTTGAAAGCTGAAAGTAGACCACTGCTGTACGTCTCCACAACAACCGCTCCTACTATACTATACTGTCGTTTTAATATACGATAATATACTCGTACCTATAAGCTGGTGGCAATGACCTTTAATATAATAACTAAGCACATGTTGTTGATGTTTTCTTGAACTTGTACCGGAAAACGCTTAAAAATTAGGTCACAGTAATGATGGGTTGCTTATAAAGGCGAAGCAAAAGATAGACTGCCGAAACCCGGGATTGAACCGGGGACCTTTAGATCTTCACTCTAACGCTCTCCCAACTGAGCTATTTCGGCTTGTGTCGATAGGTGCAAAATTATAAGTTATATTGTATAATAATATCATCATAATATTTAGCTGAATATCCGAACCAAACGAATTTTGGTTCACGGTTTGCCAAGACCATGTTATTCTCTTCCATTTCATTTACAACCTATATTTTCAACGCCAACTTGAGTCAACAACGTTTTCTTATCATGTTTTCTATCTTTTCAGTATTAGAGATAGCAAGCACAAAGCACAGACTACTAGCAGGTGTCCTGTTCTCATATGCAATCTACTTGGGCGAGTGTATGTTCGCCTGCATCGCCATGTTCGTGCCTTACTGGAAGACACTCATCCGCATCATCAACGGACCGCTCATCTTCTTCATTACCTACATCTTTCTTGTTTATGAGAGCCCCAGGTGGCAAATCGTTAACGGGAAAAATGACAAAGCTAAAGCATCAATGAAACGAATAGCAAGAACTAATAAAATTAATATTAATTATGAAGAATTAGACGCAATGACTGAAGTTGATCTTAAAGATGAGTTTGGTATTGCTGAACACCAGATTAAAGAGAGTTATGGAGATATTTTTACTTCTAAAGCCATTATGAAGAGACTGTTAGTGGGAGGGATGTGTTGGTTCACATCTAGTTTCGTGTACACCGGCTTGTTGATAAACTCCGTGTGGCTGCCAGGGGATAAGTACGTGAATTTCTTGCTTTCCACCTTGATGTCGTTTCCAGGGGAGATGATCTGTTTATACCTGATGTACAAGTTTGGCAGAAAGTTTCCGCTGATGGGAGGATATATCTTATGTGGCGCAGTGTGCGTTGCGGCTGCGTTAGTACCAGATCGTAAGTATGGATTTGAACAAATAGTTCATTGCCCCTTAGTGGATACAAATATGCGATAAATAGAGAGTTGACTCTTATATTAATTAATATCAGCATGTATTCCCAAACGTGTACTACACCGCCATCACTTTCAATTTTATTTTATCCACAAACAAATTCTGTCTTTCCAGAATACGTCTGGGTGAAGATCACGCTGTTCCTCACGGGCAAAGTGATCATCTCTGCGTGTTTTACTGGCGCCATCGGTTACACAATGGAGCTGTTCCCCACCAGTGTGCGGGGCACTCTGCTGGGGCTCGGAGCCTTCGCGTCCAGGATCGGCGGCATGCTTGCACCACTCTCACCTATTCTGGTTACCACTACTCTTTAAAAAAATTCCATCTTGTTTTTAAACATTATAGAACTAACAGTGGTCGAAAGACACATTAAAAGAACTCCAACTTAACTCTAGTACGGTTGTCAGTAATAAATAATAATAATAAATAAATATTTATTTCCAATCAAGATATGTACAACAATTTCTTAATCAAATAACAACAGTCAGTCCATCACACGGTTTTGTTCTACACCTTGCTTAACCAAACTATGCTCATTTTCATTTATTTATTTTTTGCAGAACACCGTATCTACCGCGCTCCCATTTACATTATTTGGCTGTTCCGCCATCACGACGGGCATGCTCCTTTGCATCACTCCTGAGACAAAGGGCATGCCTCTCTTTGATACCATCAAGCAAGTGGAAGAATCCGACAAAGTCGGGAAAGTAAGAAAAGCGGAGAAAAAAGAGAAAACAGTTGACTGCTCTATGGAAACAATTGTGAGCAGCATATGACGTATTTTTAATTTAGTTTTTGTTAGTAAGGTAATAAAGTATTAAAATAATGCACAGAAGTGTTCTAGCCTAGTCTCCATTTTCAGAAACCCATCAGTAAACGCTACCTAATGATAAGTAGCTAAGCCGTTAGGTCTATCAGTTACATATTGTTTTTAAATGTGTTAATTTCTTCCCCGTAACTCAGATGCCACTGCCACCTATTACTATTTCATTTCGATGGGCATCAATCAATCAAAATTGTCCACCCATTTCACCGAAACTGTTTATCTGATTGTGACAGGTTTGCTTTTATTGGCTTACATTTATTTCAACCTATAGAACAGTGCAAGTTTCATCAAAATCGGTTTGGCAGTTTTCGAGACACCGTTGTTATTTTTAACTCAAATACACAACCGAACGTCATATTTCGTTCGGTAACTAATAGATGGCAATATACGTACTTGCGGAGCTGTTTTGCGGATTTAATGACACTAAACATTTGTCTTGATTTGGGCCAAAGTTATGCCCTAGAATCAAAGTAACCCACCAATTCATAAAAAAATATGATAATAATTCTACGTACATAGTGTGTTACACGAGGGACGTTTTTTAAGAGAGTGTAATACTCATGAAAATGAACAACTTTTAATATCGTCGCCTTGGAGGGTAATGGAGCTATTCCACAGAACTACACTTCTGAGTTATGGATGTTTAAAAAATAAAGGATGCGGGTAAAAACAATTATTTTGACATAAGCCAGTGTCATATTGTAGTAGAGGATTCAAATTTTTACCCTAGACTATTAAAACGTGTAACTATTGAATGCTATAATTAAAAATTACCAAAATATCATGGTTTTTAAGTTATGTGGCTTAGCTCCATTGGCCTCCAAGGCGACGATATGTGAAAAACTCTGAAATCGCGAAAAAAATCTGCTTTTCCTTACTTATGCTCGAATAAGTCGATGAAATGTAGGGAACAGCTGGTTTTAGGCTTTTGATTTCGACTCTCTCTAGTTGATAAATTATTTAAGGGTTTGATGCAATGAATTAAATTGACAGCTTTTTCTAGTATCCACAAATACCTCGCAAGTATGTAAGAGACACAATAATTAGAGAAATTAGCTAGACGTCTCTCATAAAATATGCAGAGTTAGTTTCTGGTGTGTCACAAGGCAGTGTTCTGTGTCCTATTCCAAGCTTCTTAAATGTCATCTACTTTCAAGGAAAATAAGATACGGTAACAAAACAATTTCTTTTTTTTTAAACTAGCATTTAGTTTTACTTCTTAAAATTAATGTCAATCATAATCATAAAATGCCTGATGATAAATTAAAACATGCAATTTTAGTTATTCGGGATTTTCAACAGACTGTAAATTTTTGACAGAAATATATACTAATATAATCCATGTCAGATATTAATTGCATGTTCATAACATTAAATTTAAACGGCGGTCTTTTGGAAAGTTTCATAATACGCCCTGACTTTAGGAATGGAGTACACGTTGTCAATGACTTTCTGGAAGGCAGGGTACTTCTTCTCGAGATCAGGCATCCTCAGCATCATTTTCAGGTAGTCGAAAATACCCGCTAACACAAAGTCTCCCCATGTTAACTGCAAACAGATGAGGATGATTAATAACAAGAATATTTACTAGCTGGAATGTGAATGTATACTCGTAATAAGTACACGTACCTATGCCTCTGGATAACCCTTTGGGGAATATAGAGGGTAGATTAATATTTGATGCTATTGGCGATCATGATCACCTTTCCTGGCTCTCTTAGAATTCTATAGTGACATGCTAATCGGAAACTAAGTCTCTAGCAATTTCAAACTTGTATTCTCATTATGAGTAAAAAGAGATGCCGTGTTCAGGCAGTGCGTTTTGATTTTGCCGCACATTAGCAAACAATTAAAAAAGTACTTTATTGTATTTCATTAACGATTGATTTTCTAGTATACCTTTCCGAGGGCAACGTGACCGTTGTTCTTAACGACAATAGCTTTGAGTCTCTCTAGGTGTTCTGGGAACACGTTTTGGGCGTAGTTAGCATATTTGACTTCCTTTACAACTTCATCTTTTTCATATTGTACCTCTGCAGCCTCTGTAAGAATAAAACAAAGTATTATTAAACGCTTCGCAAGGGTGTTTAAAAAGTTTAAAGTTTAGTATTGTTTAATTCTTATAAAAACTGGAATTTAGCCTGAGTGCAGTATAAACATGAAGAGAAGCTAAAACTTACTCAAACGGAGGTCGTTGAGTAGGTCGATGTTCTGGTCGATCTCTAAGGCATCCTCAGGAGTGTCTCCGACCAGCCCGTACTTGTGGCCGAGGTACCGAGAGATGGCAAGGCTCTGTGCGTACTGCTTGCCGTCGATCTCCAGGATTGGCATCTGTCCAAATAGGGTCTCTGAAGGTTAAAAAAAACATATCACTCGTAAACAATACGAACTTGTTGATGAAGTTTGGTCTCTAGACGAAACTTTTCCTATAATAAAACAAGGAATATCGGAAAAATGTGAGTTATAATACTCACAAAAACTTATAACGCCACGAAATCCTACCTATACTATCTATCATTCGATCGGTGCCTTGAACATAATCTTGTGTATTTGTGTACTGAAGACTTGTATAGTAACACATATCTAATCTAATATCATGTTTATATGAAAACAAGGACCACAAGTAATTTGTTTTTACGTGATACATATATTGAGATTTACCATTTGGTGGGCTAATTAATAATGACCGATCAATAACGCCAATCCATATTACTTTTATTATAGCTCGCATTTTCCCACAGTGTCGGCGGGTGGATGTCAGATAATATCCCACGGGAACGTACTACTGGGATAAAAAGTACACTATGAGCTAATCCAGGTTATAAACTATCAATCTGCCTAGCCTTTTCCCAACTATGTTGGGGTCGGCTTCCAGTCTAACCGGATGCAGCTGAATACCAGTATTTTACATGGAGCGACTGCCTATCTGACCTCCATAACCCAGTTACTGGGTAATACGATACACCTTGGTAAGACTGGTTGTCAGATTTTCGGGCTTCTGACGACCCGTAACAACTGTCAAAGATCCACGAATGACAGCCGGGACCAACGGCTTAACGTGCTTTCCAAGGCACGGAGGAATCTCGGTATGAAAAGGTGGTACCCATCCACAGACCAACCCCGGCAAGCGTAGCTTTACCTAATGGATCGACCCGAGCGGCTGTTATTATTTAGCTACGAGCTCCTCAGGTTATAAACTATATGTGTGCCAAATCCGTTCAGACGTTTTTGCGTCAATCCGGAATATACAAATAAACGGACAAAAATTCTTCTTTACTAGTTTATTATGTACAGGGCAATATTCTTATCACTGCCCAAATTTTCACAGGCTGTTCTACCCATGAATATGAACAACTTTCACTATGACACCAACTCAGAAAAGACGAAAAAAAATCTGTTGTTTCATACATTTTTGCTGAGTAGGCAATGAACTTTTGTATGAAACAGCTGATATTTTATTCGTGTTTTCATAGTTGGTCCCACAGTGAAAGTTGTTCATGTTCATGGATAGAACAGCCTGTGAAAATTTGGGCAGTGATAAAAAAATTGTCCAATATAGACGAACGTTTATCGCGCCACAGGTTCGTTTTGGCCTGTTGGATGGTGAAGATATTGCAACAAGAGTACTTACTTGGCTTGAATGCAGGCCAATCTGCGATAGACAAGCGGATGTCGTCAAACTCCTGGCCACCGTATGCAAACAGTAGACGACATGACTCGCCTAGAGCCCTTGTGTTGAAGTAGTAGTACACATATTTCGACATGATTCTGGAAAAGCTTAAATAAAAGCAAGAATAAGAAGAATAGAATAGAATAAGAAGAAGAAGAATAGTTCAAAAACAATAGGTAGTAGGTATTACAAATTATGAAAATGCAAATATCTAGGCCACTAACTACGAGAGATAATAAACTAAGCATATAATTTTTTTTCCAAAAAAATCAACCGACTTCCAAAAAAACCCCACAAAGTGAAAAATAACTTTGATTTCGGAAGCCGGTGTCTTTACATCTGTATTTTACTTTTTTTGCCACCGACTTATGAAATTAAAGTTATTTTTCACTTTGTGGAGTTTGGAAGTCGGTTGATTTTTTTGGAAAAAAGATTTTATTTTTCACTTTTTACAATATCCAAAAACAACTGCTCATCACCTTTTACAAAATATTTCGCTTCCCGATGCAGGGACGTTAATTGTTGACGAGTTCTCCTGGTAAGTAGGTACCAGGAGAACTCCACATCACCATAAATAAGCATTGTGACAAGCATAAATTACTTAGCAAACATTATTAAAGTAGGTACCTAATCGAATCGCAACCCCTGAAATACTTATTATTAAGTAGTTCCGGTGGCCATCTGTGATCTTCATCATCAGTTCCACTTCATCAAATGGTGCTTTTCATGAACAAATGCGCGAGTTACTATAAATAATACCCAAATCGTTATAGGTGTGCCTATAATATTTGAAGAGTTCCGTCGATTTCTCCAGGATCCCATCATCAGATCCTGACTTGTTGACAATCGGAACAACTAGAAGGAATACCCTTTCAAACAAAAAAAGAATTTTCCAAATCGGTCCCTCCGTCTTCGAGTAATCAGGGAACATACATTAAAAAAAAAGATTCCGACGAACTGAGAACCTCCTCCTTTTTTTGAAGTCGGTTAAAAAGGAAAATGGCTGGAGAAAATATATAATATCTATCGGCGCAACTACTCATCGTGTTCGTCTATTTAAATAATTAAAATGATAATTTGATTGTTTGAAATTAATTCACAAAATAATGATTGATTATTACGATGTAAAATTAACATTACTACTTAAAAATAATTGTAATTTACATAGTTCAATACTTAACCTAAAAATGTGCACGTGCGACGATTCCTATAAATACGGCCGCACTGTTGCTACTTAAGTTTTAATTTTAATCTCTAACCCGGCAAGAGGCCAACGCTCGGCAAGGCTCCCGGAGTCACCTGCGATAGGTCAGTATTAAAAAAAAAAAAAAAGCGCTAAGATCATTCTTGTTCGAGCCGCCGGACAGTGCGGACCTCTCTGGGACGTCGTCACGCTGTCAGTTGAATAAACGAAGCCTTGAAACAAGTCGTGAAGTTTTTTTTTGGAAATCGAAGATGAGTGATCACCACGAAGACGATATCAGTGACGTCAGCATAGCTGACGTCACACTTTTTGAAAATACTATGGAGGTTCTTACTCCGTCATATCTTATATAGAATTAAGTTTAGAACATGGATGTATTGGAGGTGCAGTAACGTGGACCATTAAGGGTCGGTGCCAGGATATAGTGTTATGGGTTTTTGATAAGTTTATGTTAATATTTAACAATAAATCAATTATGGTTACTTTTATTTCTATAGATGTAGAAGATCGAAAAAGATAATACGAGTATTTACATATTTTATGAGCTAACAGTCTTAAAATAATAATATGTACATGTATATAAATGATGTACTAGATAATTATTTAATAAGAATTAGCGTTCTATTTAAAGCATTAGACACAACAAATTACCAAAAATCCAAAAAAAAATAATTAATTAATATTGTTACTATGATTTGTATATTACTAACACTACTATCAGTTACTTTATTGAACTTCTCGAAGCAGTTATCAATCAAAAAAAGTTTAATAGAATCAGCAGGTACTTACGATTTGTTTCAGAGGATTCCACTGGGCAAAGTATGGCCGATTGCTCGATCACACAAATACTGACGAGTGGCCGATTTTTAAAACAAATAATTGAATGATAAGAAATCAAGTGTGGAGTGTAGATATTGATAATAATCTACATCATCCACATGTTTTCTGTACTAGGTATACTATCCTACCTGTGTTTGTAAGATCTGTGATCCTACCACAGGCATGTATCGAATGAGTGTCGTATTGACTATTAAACAGATTAAAGAAGGAAAACAAGGGGTGATGAAGAATACCGCGCAGAAAAACATGCAGGAACAACCGAAATTAGACAAAAAAAAACATATGGATGAGAATAATGAACTAAGTAGCATTGGATTAGGATAGAAATTACTAGGACAACAACGTTTAAATTTGAATTGGACGCAAGCTCCAGATTCAAGAGAATATCTCAGAAGAAAATGTTATTTTTATATGCTCATGAAAAAAATCCTCCTTTTCTGAAGTCTCTATCAAGGTGTGACTTAAACACCGCACAACCTTTTAAAGGGTCATTTTACGCATCACTATGAACAACTTTTACTATGGAACCAATCCTGAAATCGCGAAAATAAATCAGCTGTTCCATACTTTTTGACGAGTTTTCAAACATAAATGTAGTGAACAGCTGATTTCATTTTTCGCGATTTCAGGTTTGGTCCCGTAGTAAGAGTTGTTCATAATTATGAGTACAATGAGTCTTTAAAGGTTACCTGTGCAGTAGTCTCGCAAAAACTGTAAAATGGCTCGACTGCTTTGAATTTTTTTTTTTTTTGTTTGCCTCAATACTTTGTGGCTTATGGAAAAAGAAAATTTGGAAAAACTAAAATTTTAACAGGACAACGTCTGAGGATTCAGCTAGTAAAATATATAAATGCCTATTCTTCTGTAGTTTGTTTTTGTCTTGGTTGATTTTATACGTGGTTTTGTTTTCCAGATGTGAACTTTTAAACTTATGTCATTTGCTTCTTCTTCTTTTCTTTTAACATCTTCTTCTTTTTCTTCCGCTAAAATAGTTTTTTTTTCATCATAATACTTAGTAACTGAGTCACGATTCATTGTTTTTACTTTTGGTTTGTTACCATACGATGACCTTGTATGATAAAACAATGCCCATGTACATATCCAGTTGAACGGCATTGCATGATATTGTGTAACTTTATCGTTTTCGATTCCTATAGTTAAAATAATAGGTACTTTTAACACAACATTACCGCTAAAGTTGATAATATTGTAACGTATTATCTTTATGTAGTCTTTTATCTACATTAAATAATGCAATAGGTTTTCAAAACGTATAATATAACTTTTATAATTAACATCAACTAGCTGTTGCCCGTGACTTCGTCTGCGACCCAGGATGAAAGTAGCCTAGTCCTGTTCCAGGGCATGGTCTACTTATGTGCAAAATTTCACCCAAATCCGTTCAGCGGTTTTAGCGTGAAAGCGTAACAAACTAACAAACAAACTCACTTTCGCATCTATATCTATATATATATATGTAAATAAAAAATCAATTGCTGAATGTATGTACGCGCATCACGTCAGAACGGTTGCACCTATTTTGCTAATTTTTTTTTGTTGTGTCTGTAATTGTCAGAACAAGGTTTGTATGACAGATTTTTTTGGAAAATTCAACGGAAAAGTCGGAAATTTGTATGGTATTTTTCTATGAAAACAGACAACACACAGCCTAAACCACTGTAGATAAAGACATGAAATTCACCCGGGCGACGCCGGTCGTGAACGACTAGTTTATAATATTACTAGCTCTCGCCCGCGGCTTCGACCGCGTGGATGTCGGAAATTATCCCACGGGGAACGTACTACCGGGATTAAAAGTATGTGTTAATGTGTTAATCCAGGTAAACAATGTATTAATTCCGTAATATATTGTTTTCATAGAACTCTATTGCCAATATAAAAATACTGGTAGATGCGTTTTTGTTTTTTTGCTGATACCTACGTACCGAGTAATTAAGTAATTTAACTCTATTTCGAAAAAAATGTCAGATACGTCTTTTTTTCCTTATAACGGCAGAATTGACAACTAAAAAGTAATGACAACTAAATTTACCCAAGTTTTGACGATGATTTTTTACTTTCACTTTCAATAAAAGTGAATCAATTTGGTTGAACCATGTAGGTAATATTGTCGTTATGTGACATCGCTGCAATTGCGACCGCCAGCGGAAGGATCAGCTAGAGCAGGTATGGGCAACCTTTGACATGTTGAGGGCCAAACTTTAGCGTGCAAATACGTTCGCGGGCCGCGTTTAAAAGTACTTAGTGCATTTTAAAGTAGTGATAATATTTTTGCGATAGATATTAGAAATAATACGACAATGTTATTAAAGTGCAATTTATTAAAATAACAAAACGATATTTTAAAAAATGGTACATTATAATTAAATCGTTAAATTTGCAATTTGTAATCCATCGATATTTGGATTAATTCCACTGGTACAAAGACGTAAAGAATTTTCCAAATTATCGTCAGTCAGTCTTGTACGATGTGTTGATATATTATATTAACTTTCATCAATGAAAAGAACTGTTCGCATTTATATGTACTGCCAAACGCACAAATCAATCTTCTTGCGAATTTTCTAAGCTGCGGAAAATTGTCTTCTTCTAGGTAGGTATTAGGTTTGTAGAAATCGCACAACTCTTCGTCTTCAAATTTGGATTTTAGGAGTGAATTTTCTTGCATCTCAATCAACTCCATTTGTAAGTGTATTGGAGCATTTTGTAAGTACATTACATTTTGTAGGAGTAGCAAATAAACTGAAACAGTCTTCCATGTTTTTGAAGTCGCTAAATCTGTTCGAAAATTGTTCCGACAGTAACTTGAGTTCTTCAGCATATTGAGCATAAGCAATATTTTCATACGCAGACAGCGTGTTGAAATGGTAACTGTTACCAGACAGCATCAGTGACTCCCACAAGCGTAGTTCGATCTGAAACGCTTTCAAATGGCTGTACAAATCATTTACTATGTCCTTGTTTTTGAAGTTTCAAATTTTAATCATTCAAATAGCCTGTAAGATCGACCAGAAATGCTAAGTCACATATCCATTTTGGGTCACTTAATTCAGATAGTGGTTTGTATTTTCATAAAGTCTGCTATGTCATTTCTAAGCTCGTAAAACAGTTTCAACATTTTTCCTTTGCTCAGCCATCTGACTTCACAATAATGCGAAAAGACTTTTTCCCCAACCTAATATAGGTTGGGGAAAAAGTCTTTTCGCATTATAGTATGTATGAACTTGTAATAAAATCTCTTTGGCTATACTATTTGTATCTGGCTGGTTTTGGTATCATTGAAAGTTTAAATTTTAAAGAACATAATTCCAAATTCAAATTAGGAAAATGTGTGATTTTCATTTGTTTTTCGTACCGTCATGATGAGTGAATCTAATGAAGAAATTCGATACATTTTAAAATTTTACTACAAAAAAGGTAAAAATGCAACGCAAGCCGCGAAAAAAATTTGCGATGTTTTTGGACCTAGTGTAGTGTCTGTGAGAGTAGTACAAATTTGGTTTAAGCATTTTCAATCCGGAAATTTTGATGTCAAAGATGCACGTCGCTCTGGTCGCCCTATTACGGATAAAATGGATGCCATTTTTGAAGTGGAGCAAGATCGGCATATCAGTAGCTACGACGTAGCTGAAGAACTGGAAATTGACCACAAAACAGTTTTGGCGCATTTGAAAAAAACTGGGTACACAAAAAGCTCGACATTTGGGTACCTCACGAGCTCACTGAAAGAAACCTAATGAACCGTGTACTCATTTGAGATTCTTTATTACGACGTAATGAAACCGAACCATTTTTGAAGAAACTGATAACTGGTGATGAAAAGTGGATCACGTATGACAAGAACGTGCGAAAAAGGTGGTGGTCAAAGGCCGGTCAGGCTTCACAGACTGTGGCGAAACCCGGGTTAACTCGCAACAAGGTGACGCTGTGTGTGTGGTGGGATTGGAAGGGCATTATTCATTATGAGCTGTTACCACCAGGCAGGACGATCGATTCTGAACTCTACTGCGAACAACTGATGAGATTAAAGCAAGAAGTTGAGAGAAAGCGGCCGGAATTAATCAACAGAAGGGGTGTGGTTTTTCATTATGATAACGCTAGACCTCACACATCTTTAGCCACTCAGCAAAAATTAAGAGAGTTTGGCTGGGAGGTGTTAATGCATCCGCCGTATAGTCCTGACCTTGCACCTTCAGATTTCCACCTGTTTCGGTCTCTTCAGAATTCTTTAGGCAGTGTCAGGTTAACATCACGAGAGGACTGCCAAAACCACTTGTCGCGGTATTTTAACCAGAAGTCCCAAAATTTCTATAGCAATGGGATCATGTCCCTACCTACAAGATGGCAAAAATTTATCGAACAAAATGACACCTACATACTTTAGTTAAATGTAAATAAACTATATTAAAAAATGTTTTGAATTTTCTTAAAAAATGCGAAGAAACTTTTTCCCCAACCTATTATTACGTCGTTATATTCAGCTGATATTTCATCCAAAAATGCCTTGAACTGACGATGGTTAAGCCCTCGGGATCGAATAAAGTTGATGGTTTTTACTATTACATTCATAACATTCTGGAGTCGAATGGACTTGGAACACAAGTTATGTTGGTGGATAATACAATAAAGGACGATCAAATTATCTTTTTGCACATTTAATTCTGTTGCTCTTTCATTCAAGATTCCGATGAAACCTTTACGTAAGCCGACCATAGAAGGTGCACCATCAGTGCATACTCCAATTAATTTTGACCATGGCAAGCCAAAACTTGTGAATACCTTTTGAACTTCAATAAAAATATCCTCTCCTGTAGTGGTTCCTTTAAGCAGCTGTAAAGCAAGCAATTCCTCAGTAACAGTGAACTCCTTATCAACACCTCGAATAAATATAGCCAGTGAGCTGTCAGATAAATCGGTGCTCTCGTCTAATGCTATGGAAAATGATTCAAAACCGGCCATACGGTCAGTCGATGTTGTTTTTATATCATTAGCCATCATTTCTATACGTCGAACAACAGTTCGTCTTGACAAACTAATTTTATCAAATTATTTTTTTCTTTTCAGGACACAAAATACTGCAAACTTCTAACATAGGTACACTCCTTGATAAATTCTCCTTCGGCAAATGGTTTTAATGCCTTTGCCAATTTTGATCTAACTATAAAACTAGCTTTCACAACATTATCAAGTTGTGTTCTTTTTTTATGAAACAGTTGTTGCTGTTTTTCCAAATTTGCGGTAAGCATCTGGATTTTGTCTGTTCTTAATTGTCAGTGAGTGCAGCGTAGCATGCTTAGTTGAGTAAAGCCTCTTTATATTGAATTCTTTCATTACTGAAATGGATTCATTACACAGCAAACAAATAGGCTTACCATTGTGCAAGATAAAAAAGAATTCTTTAGTCCATTTTTCTTGAAACTGGCGACCCTCTGTATCTACTACTCTGTACTTTTCGTTTCTTTCCACCAAACATCATTTTTGTTTACTTTTCGTTCAATAAACTTAATAACAAACTATACTTAGTAACCACTCAAGATGCACAGAAAGTAAGTTGACGGCTCGAGCCGTTCGCTAGGATATCGCTTGTCCAAGTTATCACCTCGGTAGCTCAAATAGAACTGAACTAACGTTCGGGCCATCCACCCGCTTATATAGGCAAAATTAAGGAATAATCTGGAATAAACTAGTTAAGAATAATTGAGACGCAATAAATCTTTTGATGTGTCGCCCGTGAGGCTGAGGCGGCAAACCTCAAATAATTTGATCGAGCAAGCCGATTGGCGGCGATTATCAAACACTGTCACTCCCGTAAGTATAAGTAGATACCTAATGTAATATTTTTTTAAATTGGGTTTTTTCAAAATGTCTCGCGGGCCGGATCATATCTTACAACGGGCCGGATCCGGCCCGCGGGCCGGTTGTTGCCCATATATGAGCTAGAGTCTAGCTCGCTTGCGTTCAACCAAATTGATTCACTTTCAATCTATTCAACTCACTCTAGCTGCAAGAGTGAGTTGGTTGGATGGATTTTCGTAAGAACTGACCTACCTTTTCATTAGATTCGGTCAACTTAGGTACTGATGCTGAATGCAAATAAAATAAAATTCATGTAGTCAATTCTCTCTCTATTTAGTCCTATTTCGAAATACAGAATAGAATGGGTACCTAAGCTACCCACATCTTAACCTTGTTCTTGTATTTTTTCTTCTATGTTTTTACTTTCTTCTATTTCTTTTTTCTATTTTTATTTTATTAATTTTTTTATTCGATATTTTATATCCTTGCGAGTATTGTCGCATACTTAGTTCTGAAGACGACAGCTGTTTGTTACGTTGAACCATACATTTTCTAATATTAGTAGGTATGTACCTACATACCTAATAATCGTTTCTTTCTTCTAAATATAGCGGCTTGTTTCTTTAAGGAAAGTCTTCGTGATGTTTTAACATAGAAAAGAAGGAAGAAAGTTTTTTTTTTATATTTCTCTTTTAACCTTTTAACGTATTTAATTTGGTAAACTTCGTCTGTGTCATTTGTGAAAGTTGGCTCACTACAAAATATTCTAAACTAATATTAGGTACACAGAGGTAAAGAATGTTGTTTTATAAAGTAAAAGGTAATCTCTGGAAGCACTATTCCGATTTCAAAAAATATTTCACTGATAGAATTCCCTATCACCTATTGCATAATTATGATTTATTTCATTTTAAGGCAAGAAACCCGCGGACGTAGTCACGGGCAGATTCTAATAAGTAATAAACTAATAACATCACCCTCACTCTCCACAGAACGAAGTGGTAATATTTAAACTCTTATAATTATTTCTTTTTTTATTCTCTTGTATATTTGTAAACCTACCTATCAATACATGCCATAACTGTATTTTATTTCATTTTTAAGGTTCTGTACCTCAAAAGGATAAAACGGAACCTGTTGACGAGTTTAGGTTGATTATGCGTTGTAGATACTTTTGGGAGATTTTAATAAATAAAATAACGCGGCTGTTTGCTAGCTCTGTATTGAGGCAACTAAAACATGCAAAACGATCGGACATACCGCCCACCAAAAGGACCCTGTGTCCTTTTACAAATACTACTACTGCTACTTCTGAAATTGCTCTTAATAACTAACTTATTGTTATCTATAATTTGAAACTGATCGACACAATAATTATAACATATCTTACAAGTGGACTGTATGTAACACAAACTGAATAACAGATTATCCAATAGTAGGTAAGTACAAATAGATAAGTAGTAACCCATATGTCAGTTTATTTCTTGTTCATAAGGCAAAGTAAGCAGCATGACACATTAAGGTAAGTACCCATACATTTGTTTGACAACACCATTAGTTATTAGTTGTATATACATATAGTTTTATTAGCAATGGCATGCAGGTGGGAAGTTAAATCGTAAACTAGTCTAGGAACTTGAATTGAGAATGGTAAGTATGTATGTGTAGGCACATATGTAATTTGTATAATAAACCTACTTTGATAAATTAATGGTTAACAATAGGTATTTAAAATTGTACAAACTTAGACGTAGGAAGTATACATAAAATAGGTAAGTATATTAACAAACTTTTTCAACTAATGTACAATTATTACTCAAGCATCTTTAGGTAGGAATATTAACTTAGATAAAGGTCTTTTTAATTCACTTTGTCCTTTACACTGCACTGTAACCACTCTAACTAAATTGTCTTTTCCAGGATGCACCGTTTTTATTTTACCCATGAGCCATCTCGTGGGTGGCAAGTTTTCCTCTTTGATGACCACAATATCTCCCACGCTAGGTGACTGGATAGCTGATTGCCACTTCGTTCGTTGTTGCAGAGTGTTTAGGTATTCTGAATGCCATCTTCGCCAGAAGTCTTGTGTCATTCGCTGTACTAGTTGCCATCTAGTTAAAAGGTTGATGTTGGAGTTTTCATAGTCATCATCAGGAACACTCAGTAATGACTCACCTATCAAAAAGTGCCCAGGTGTGAGTGGTGACATCGTCTCAACAGTGTTATCCAACTGGCATAATGGACGGGAGTTAAGACAGGCTTCTATTTGTGTTAGCAATGTCGCCATTTCTTCATAGGTAAGTTTTGTGTCTTTGCTAACCCTTGCTAGATGTCTCTTTGCAGATTGCACTCCAGCTTCCCAGAGGCCTCCACAGTTTGGCATTCGCGGCGGGATAAAATGCCACGTAGTTCCATCGGTAGCCAGCTGTTCGGAAATTTCTTTAGAAATGCTGTGTTCACCGACCTTGAAAAGGTCTTTAAGTTCCTTTGCAGCACCAACGAAATTGGTGCCGTTATCACTGAACAGATTAATACATCGACCTCTACGTGCGACAAATCTTCGAAATGCAGCCAGGAATGCTTGAGAAGTTAAGTCTGTCACGGCTTCCAGGTGTATGGCGCGGGTAGCCATGCACACAAATAGACAGATGTACCCTTTAGTAGCATGATGTCCTCGCCCTTTTGATCAGGGACCGAAAACCTTTATAAATTACGGTACAGGTATCGAAGAATTTCGGTTACCTCTATGATTAAGGTAACCGCTATCTGGGTAACCCAAGAAGAAGAAACATGTTACCTTTATTTAAGTTACCGTTTTAATATCAGTTACCTAAAAATGACCTTGATTACGAGAAAGGCAGAATATCGCAATGCCGACAATTTGGTGGCATTAGAAAAAATACATTACCAGGGAGATTGTCGTGCGTCCTGCCAGTATTGTTTACGTTTATTTAGTTCGCCTTTTTGCGGAGAAAAAAAAAGGAAATGAACAAGGTAAGTAAGATAATATTACATTGTAAATTGGTAAAATACCATTTGTTTATCTTTTTCCCTCATCATAGAAAACAACTCGGTAGTTTGTTTATTTAACTTGCGGAGAAACGTACACGCCCTATTTTCTAATAGAATGCAGCACTTATTCGTTTGGGGTGGGTTGGGATCTACCTCCTATTGGTCCACCCCAGGCAACGGCACCACAGGCTTGCCTGTGGTACGGCTGAACGATCCCACTTAGCGGTGGTAGACTCCGCAAGGGGCCACCTGGCTTGCGACCACCATCCCACCGGAGTCTGGCGCCAAGTAGCTTGCTGTGTTCCGTCGGTGTGTGGGAGTGCCAGTGCCTTTGGGGGAGAAAGAGATTGTCAGTTGCGCTGTTTGGAACCGGTCGTGGTCTCTGAGTCGGCTAGCCGGGTAACTCATTTTGGAGGGTAGCGGGATCCGAAGCACGGTGCCAGCCGTTGGCCGACCGCAGTCAGTAGGGCGCCCAAGTAGCACGCCAGCCACGTGCCAAAGGCTGCCCCGCCAACTCGCGAAAAATCCCGGTATGCTCCACCACCGCCAGCCGTCGACTGGATGGGAGGACCTGGTGGCCATATCTGAGGGGGGTTCGGGCGTCCCCGCAGTCTCCAAATGAGTTCCCCATAGGTTTGGTTGGCTCTAGTGTTCCACTTGGGTCACTAAGCTGGGCCTCGACAATCGACTTTTTCCCCAACAACTCAACTCAAATGACCAAAGTAAAGAAAAATAAGGGTAAACAACGACTGCACTTCCTCCCACTAAAAATGCACCTCACTAATATCAGGGGGTTGCACTCCAATCTCGATCCGGTCCATCACCACCTTGAGACCGAGAAGCCGCACCTGTTTTTCCTAACGGAGACGATGATAGCAACCCCATCGGACGTGGCGTACCTCAACTACTCGGCTCTCTTGAACACAAGTTCAAGAAGCAAGCTGGGGTCTGTGTCTGACCACTGTCTGGTGAAATCCATATCGAGCTGCTCTCCTCCAGATGAGAGCCCTAGAGGCACGAGGCAAGTATGGCGATACGGGTCAGCAGACTGGGATGAGATGCGGCACTTTTTTGCGTCTTATCCATGGCGGCAAGTGTGCTTTTCCTCGGGTGACCCCTCGTGCTGTGCTGACTCATTTGCGGACGTGATTCGGCAGGGGATGGAATATTTTATTCCAATCTCCGACATCCCGCTCGGTCACAAATCCCGGCCTTGCAGAATGCGCCCACGCTGAGGCCCGAAAAGAGACTGCCTACCAAGCCTGGGTCAAGGCCCGCGACCGCAAAGTTAGAGCGCGTAGGGTTCCCACGAAGAAAAGAGCCTTTAATTCTGCCGCCAAGTTCTGCAAGCGGGTTTGACGTAGGGCACGTTTTGACCATGTCGGACGTATCGGGGCCAGGCTGGCTTCGCACCCTCCGGGTAGTAAACAGTTCTGGTCCCTGTCTAAAGCCGTTGAAACGCATTTCTGTCGTCCCACTTTACCTCCTATGATGAAACCTGATGAGTCGCTGGTTCACTCTGCAACTGAGAAAGCAAATTTATTTGTATCTCTCTTTGCAAGCAATTAACGTCTGGACGCTGGCTCAAAGCAAAGCAACTACCTACTGTACCTCATTGTGACTCCTCGATGCCGGAGATCGCAGTACACATTAAAGAGGTCCGAGGAGTATTGTGCAATCTAGACGTGAACAAGGCCAGCGGGCCTGACGGCATTCCAGCGAGAGTGTTGAGACAGTGTGCGCCTGAACTGTCTCCTGTTTACTGTATTGACACGTTTGTTCCGCCTCTCTCTTGAAAAAAGAACGGTGCCAAAATCCTGGAAGCTTGCAAATGTATGTACAACCAGTGCCCAAAAAGGGCGACCGTGCAGACCCTGCCCATTACCGTCCGATCGCCATTACCTCCATTCTGTGCAAGGTTATGGAAAGGGTCCTGAACAATAAGTTGCTGATCTACCTTGAAGACAATGATCTCCTCAGTGACCGTCAATATGGCTTTCGCCGGGGACGGTCAACTGGCGATCTTCTTGTGTATGTCACGCACTGCTGTGGCGAAGCCATAGAGAAACACGGCGAAGCACTGGCTGTATCGCTTGACATCTCGAAGGCCTTTGACAGGGTCTGGCACGCTGCTCTGCTCAGCAAGCTTCCTGTATAGGGCATCCCAGCTGATTTTTGTAGCTGGATATCAAATTTCCTTAGTGAACGGTCGATCAGAGTAGTTGTTGACGGCTGCTCTTCTGACCTTATGGCTATTGATGCCGGAGTTCCTCAGGGGTCTGTTCTCTCTGCAACTCTTCTCCTACTGCACATCAATGACCTGCTTCGGCCTAGTATTGTTGAGTACGCAGATGACAGTACAGTTTCAGAGAGATCTTGTCCAGCGCAAAAACTAGTGGGGCTGAAGTTTGTTCCTTGAGAGAGGCCATGGTAGAGCGGACAGATTTGACCTTAAGCTTTGTCTCCCAGTGCGGTGATGATAATCTGCTCTTTTAACGCCACCAAAACACAGGCGTGTCTTTTTACCGCTAAAAAGAGTAGTTTCGCCCAAACTCCTACTTTTAGGGGTGAACAGGCTTCTTCTGGGTAAGCTCACTCCATCGTCGACTTTGTCTCTGTCACCTCTGACCTAGACTAGAGTCAAGAGCAAACCCATCACAAACATAAAAAAAAAAAAAAACATCTGTTTCTGTAACTGATCGACTTGAGCTCCTAGGCATGGAGTTGACATCTGGTCTCAACTTCGGCGCCACCATCGAATACAAGGCCCAAACTGCGGCCAAGAAACTGGGCATCCTAAATAGGGTGAAGCGATACTTTACGCCTGGACAGCTTTTGACCCTTTACAAAGCGCAAGTCCGATCCTGCATGGAGTTTGCAGTCACCTTTGGGATGGATCAGCCAAGTACCAACTAGCCGCGCTTGACTCGGTGGAACGCAGAGCTAAGAGGCTCATTGGCAACGTAAAACTGGTGGATGCCTAGCTTCATAGCTTGGCTCATAGCCGCAAGGTTGCCTGCTTGTCGGTCTTCTACAGATTGTACTTCGGAGAGTGTGCCCGAGAACTCCACGACCTCATTCCACCGGCCCCCCTCTACCATCGGACATCTAGATGTCGTGCCGTGGTGTTGATGTGCGTCTAGACGCACTGCCAGTTACCATCCCTACCTGGTTGCTATTCCACCAATTCGCACTAAGCGCTTCCAAATGTCTTTTATAATGCGCACAGCAAAGGAGTGGAACTCACTACCTGCGTCGTGTGTTTCCGAACGCATACAACCCTAATCTCTTCAAAGTGAGAGTGAACAGGCTTCTTCTGGGTAAGCTCACTCCATCGTCGACTTTGTCTCTGTCACCTGTGACCTAGACTAGAGTCAAGAGCAAACCCATAAAATATAATAAAGAAAGAAAGCGCATAACTTTTTGCTTGCAATTTGTTTGAGCGCGCTAGCACAGTACCTACACTTTTTTATATCAAAACACTATCACGAAGTGTTCGACCATTTCATGAAACGCTTTCATTTTGACAGTTCAACAACATTCATTACGTTATTCACGTTGTTGAGCAGACAATTTTTTTGAGCTTATGAAGCAATGCAAATTCAGATTGTGATTGATCGTGTGTTACGCCATTAGGGTGCTGGCCAGATTATTGAATACTCAACGTTTGACGATATGAACAGTTAAACGCGGCGACTTTGACTAATACCGACGGCACGTGTAAGATATAGGTAATTTTTATTTCGGTAACCGGTATAATACCGGTTGTATTCAATGTTTAAGAATTAAGGTATCCTTTGAAAATACCTGTAAAAAAAATAAAGGTTGTAACCGAAAAATACCGGTATTGTTCGTACCGGTTTCGGTCCCTGCTTTTGATGTTCTTAACAATACTGGACCTGCATAGTCGACACCACTGTTCAGAAAGGCCCGCTGTAGACTCACCCTTACAGCTGGTAATTCACCCATTAACTGGTTGTTTATCTTGCCTTTATTGATAATGCAAACCTTACAATTTCTTATGCATTTTCTTACTGCTGATTTTAAGTTAATTATCCAATAATTACTTCTTAGGTACGTCATCATGACTTGTATACCACCGTGTAACGTTTGTTTGTGTGCTTCGTTGATCAACAATGTAGTGATATGTTGGTTGCTCGGTATTATTATTGGATGTTTGGTGGTGACTGGCAGATTAGCGTTTTGTAAACGACCTCCTACTCTCAGCAGATTGTTTTTATCTAAAAATGGTGTCAAGCTAATTAGTGAACTTGATTTTCTCACCTTGCCATTTTTCTTAATGTATTCTATATCTCTTTCATACACTGTCTGCTGATAGTATTTTATGCAATTTTGTAAAATTGTGTTCATTTCACCAGTAGTTAAATATGTCTCTTTGGTTTTATTGTTTAATAATCTTCGGCAATAAGCGAGTACCCTTTTCATTCTAGTCAGATTAGAAAATCTTTCCCAAATAGGTTTTTCTTCCATATCTTTATTTTTAGTTGTAAAAGTGCATGTTAATTTTAACTCTAAATCGGTATCTGTATTTTCTGATCTTCTCAAATGAATTTCCCTTTTTGATAGCCATTCTGGCCCCTTCCACCACATCTTCTCGTTCTGTAGGTCTGTTAGGAACATTCCCCTGGATGCTATGTCAGCAGGATTTTCTTGATGCCACTGTGTGTTGTTTGTGTTGTCTTTAATTTCCACTACTCGATTTGCTACAAAGGTCTTCCAATTTTGAGGTTCCCCATGAAGCCACGCCAGTACAATCGTTGAGTCTGTCCAGCAGAAGGTTTGATTGCAAGGAATTCTCATGGCTAATGTGACTTGTTTTAGAAGCCTTGACAACAATAGAGCTCCACACAGCTCAAGACGAGGAAGCGATATTGTTTTTAATGGAGCAACTTTGGTTCTCGATGCAATTAAATTTGTGGATACAGTACCATCTTGTTGTTCTACTCTACAGTATACAACGGCTGCATAGGCTCGAGTTGAGGCATCGCTAAATCCGTGCAACTGTATTGCTTTTATATTGCTGCTGTATGAGTGTAACCATCGGTCTAGAGAAATCTGGTTGAACTTCTCGAAATCCTTTCTTATCTTCAACCACTCTGAGGTTAGTTCTTCTGATAATGGTTGATCCCATTGTGTGCCAACTAACCATAGTTTTTGAATGAGCATCTTAGCGAGCACAATGCTTGGCGATATCCATCCTAATGGATCGTAAAGTTTTTGTATATCTGATAAAACGTTTCTCTTAGTAATGATAGGTGAAGGTGAAGAGAGACTGAATTTATAAAGAAATTGATCAGTACCAATATTCCATGAGATACCCAACGCCTTCACAGTACCATCTAGGTTTATATCAAGTTGGATGCTTGAAGAAATGTTGCTTGGATCCATCGACTTAACCAACTCGATGTTGTTTGATGACCACTTCTTCAACTCAAAACCTCCCTTGCTTAACATAGCCTTGAGTTGATTGCTGGCCTCTATGGCTTCTTCAACCGTGTCACAACCCGACATTACGTCATCGACATAGAAATCTGACAAAGCAATGTCAGCAGCTACTGGATAGCTATCTCGTTCTTCATGTGCGAGTTGGATCAAGGTCTTCACTGCTAAATAAGGTGCTGAAGTAGTCCCAAAGGTCACGGTAAGTAATCTATAGTCTTTTATTTCTTCATTGCTATCATTTCTCCACAGTATTCTTTGAAAATCGGCATCTTCCTTGGATATCATGACCATTCTGTACATCTTTTGTATGTCTGCAGCAAAACAGATGGCGTGCATTCTCCAGCGCATGATTATGCAACGTAGGTCTTCTTGGAGCACTGGACCAGGTAAGAGTTCATCATTTAATGATATGCCATTTGTTCCCTTACATGATGCGTCGAAAACTATGCGGGTTTTCGTGGTTTCTTTATCTTCACGGAGGACTGGATGATGAGGTAAGTATACTGATTTTCTTGAATATATTTCTTTTTCAGGTACTTCTTCTATATGACCTAAGTTTTTGTAGTCTGCTATAACCTTTTCATATTCCTCTTTCAACTTAGGCTGTTTTTTAAACCTTCTCTCTAATTGTATCAATCTTGTTTTAGCTATGTCTCTTGTATTTCCTTCAGTTGATTGAATACAATTTGTTTTAAATGGTAGTTTCACTATAAATCTTCCTTGGTCGTTCCTTAAGTATGTTTTGTGATAAATATCTTCACATAATTGTTCTTCTTTTGTATTCTTTCTCCTTGTAGTTGTGTCTATCTCCCAGAGTGTTTTTAACATGTTATCGACGTCTACTTGGTGATGCATGACAAGAAATGAATGTTCTTTTTGTACTGTATTTATTTCTCCAAATAAAATCCATCCTAGGGTTGTTTTCTGTGCACACGGAGACCCTGGCGGACCCTTGATTAACTGTTGTTCGACTATTCGTGCATACTCCTTAACACCAAGCAGCAGATCTATCGGGCCTGGGTTATTGTATTCTGGATCAGCAAGATCGAGACCCTCCAGGTGCTGCCAGTTGTGAACAGCCATTGTGTGGTGTGGTATTCTCGTGGTCAGTTGCCTGGACATGACGTAAGCTTCGACGTGCATGTTGAATTCTGGTTTCCTTCTTGATAATATGTTTAGCTGAACCACGTGTTTAATTGGTGCTTGCATAGAACCCACACCTGTTACAGTACCTTCAATTGACTTTCTTTGTAGCTTCAATAATTGAGTTGCCTTTTCACTTATAAAGCTCGCTTGTGAGCCTTGATCTACAAGAACCCTTAACAGAGTCGCATGTCCATCTTTTCCTTTTGCTTTGACTAGTGCAGTTGCTAATAATGCTCTTCCAGATACTCCAATACCAACGTGAAGAGTGGTTATGGCCTCATTGTTGGCTTCTTGTTGAGATGTCGATGGTTGTATAGGTTCTGTCTCTGTGGTATCCTTCGACTTCTCTGATTTGTGAAGTAAGGAATGGTGACGTCTTCTACATACGCGGCAAGTAACTGGTACCTTGCATTTGTAAACTGCGTGACCCGGAAGCAGGCAGTTGAAACAAAGCTGTTTTTCTTTCACATAATTGTTACGTTGTGTAAGGTCCATTTTAATAAATTCTTTGCAATGACATAAGGTATGCTTTTCACTACAAAGTGCACAGCTTTTATCTTTAACAACATTCACGGCATGGTAAGATCGCTCTTTGATTGTACGATCTTTGTTTGTTACAGGTTGTATCATTTCCATTGTTCTGAATTTTGATTCCAAAAATCTTTTTAACTCTTCCCAAGATGGCACTTCTTCTGACTTTTCCTTATAAGCAAAAGTTTCCCACTCTTTATGTGACTCCTGGTCCAACTTCTGAATCACCAGAAATATAATTAAAGGATCCCAGGAATCGGTGTTAATTTTTAAGTTTTTTAGGTTATTTATGCACTCTGTCGTAGTATCTAATAAAGTCTTTACACTGTTGGCTGTCTGTGTTGTTATTTTCTTTTGATTAAAAAGTCTTTTCAAAACAGAGAACACAATAACACGTTTGTTGCCGTATCTGCCTTTTAACAATTGCCATGCTTGATCGTAATTGCTGTCCGTAACTTGAATGTGCCGTAATATAATTTCTGCTTCACCGGTAACACTAGACTTTAGGTAATGCAGCTTTTGAACGTCACTGATTGAAGTATTTTTATGCACAAGTGATGTAAACATGTCCTGGAATGTGGGCCACTCCTCGTATTGTCCCGAAAAGGTTGGTAATTGTATCCGTGGCAGTTTTACGATCGAATATTGCCCTTGACCACTAATAACTGAAGAGTTTGAGGTTTCCATTATTGTTTGTTGCTGTTTACTCAACATATCTGACAAATCTGCTTGTAGACAAAGGTACAGGTCTTCAATGACAAAATAGTCTTCATTGAGAAAATAAGAAACTTCTCCACGCTTGTCTCTCGGAGTACACTGTGTCAACATCTCATGAGCTTGCTTAAAAGAACTCCAATACTCTTCAATGCACTTCACTCTAGCCCTTATGTAACCATCCGTAAGCCTTGCTTTAGGGCATTTTTTTAAGTTTGATTGTGTTTTTTGTAGCAATTTTGCCACATCTTCTAGCGTATTCAAATGTTTTTGTTGTTCCGAAGTTAACGTAGCCATTGTAACTTTCTATTAAGTTAATAAGTAGGTATCACTTATGCTATGAATTGCCAACTACACTGTCCACACTTTGTAATATCTAACTTCATAAAAAACTGCACAATTTTGCGTAAACAAGTCGTCTTATCTCTGGAATGCGGCTGCCTTTTGTTCTCAGCTCGCTCGGACTCAGATTCACTAATGACCCACAGGTGTGCCAGTAGTAATTATCCGGCTCGAAGGACCATATGTTGACGAGTTTAGGTTGATTATGCGTTGTAGATACTTTTGGGAGATTTTAATAAATAAAATAACGCGACTGTTTGCTAGCTCTGTATTGAGGCAACTAAAACATGCAAAACGATCGGACAGAACCCTTATCACATGTGTGTATGTCTGTCTGTCACAGCCAATTTGCTCCGAATCCTATAGACCAATTAAGTTGAAATTTGGTACACGTATGAATTTCCGTCACCCAAACACGGACGTGTAAGGTAAATAAACGAATTTTGATTATGAGGCTTAATTTCGAGGGGCAAATAAGAAAATTAAAAGAAGTTTTGCAAACTGTATTGTGTGACATCAAATGAAAGGGATGAAGATCGATCTCAAATATATATTTTTTTTAATAATTTTAAAATAAATTGTTGCAGTTATTTACGAAAATAGACCAAAATTTACCCCCCCCCCCCCCCCCGCCCTATCTCCGAAATCACTGAGCCTAAAATTTTGATAAAAATAAAGAAAATAGTTCTATAGTTACCTATAGATTACAGGAAAACTTATAAGAAGTCTATGGTATTAAAAATCTCTCAATTTTGTGCGTACAAACATTCATTTGCAGTTGGAATGTATGGGAGAACTTGTTTTTCAACTGCAATGTTAAGTTTGTTCTTGGGATAAATTCATCCCAACTATGGAACCCTTCATTGTGCGTGGTACGATACGCACTTGGTCGGTTTTTTTTTCTACCGGGCTTCTAAATCATACTCTCTGTAAATTGAGAAGTCTGGCTTTTGTGATACAGGAACTTTTAGTACAAGAGCCAGGGCTACACAGATGTCTGTGGCTTTGAAGAGTAAATAAAGAAATTATTATATAACTATTACTTCTCAAGAGAGGAATAAAACAAATAAATGAAAAAGAACACTTATTTACTTTAACACATTCTTAAATATAAAGTTACAGGACAGTATCATTTAAATAAAAATATAATTATTTCATGCAGTTGTGCTAATAGATGTGCTAAAAATCTTTCAAAAATAAAACATTTATTTACAGCATATTATATAAATTAAATAAATGTTATATTTTTAATCTACAAAAATATTTATTGTGGAATTCGGTGTAAACTCTCACAATCTAAAATAACACATTGCATGCCTCATATATGCCTGCATATAACATAAGTTATTTTAGAATTTAAAAGTCGCTTGCAGGGGCGGCGTCGGCGTAGGCCTTAACCTTCGGTATGGAGTACACATTGTCGATGACTTTCTGGAAAGCTGGGTACTTCTTCTCGAGATCAGGCATACGCAACATCTTTTTCAGGTAGTCGAACATACCAGCCAAGACGAAGTCGCCCCATGTCAACTGGAAACATAATAAATTGTGTAAATTACAACATGAATACCACTTACATTTGGACCTAGTTATGCAGAAAGCAGCCACTTTTTCCAAAAATTTGTTATAAACACAGGCGGGCAAAAAAAAATTAGGTATGCCATAGGCTTCTACTCCGTTCACCTATTATACCCTATTTTTTTCAAGACGGCAAAAAATGTCATCCAGTATAAGTCAAAATCGATTGAATGGACTGTAAAAAGATTTATTTTAAAGGTGTAATCTTATTTCAAATGGAGTATATTGTTTATTTCTCACACATCTGTAGAATGATTGTAAACTGGAGGAGCGGAACCGCCTAAAACAAGCAAATCTTTGCTTAAAAGGTGACTCCAAACCTAACATACAGTTTATATCCTTAAGTGAAGAAATAAACATTTTTTATTTTTATTTTATTTTATTATAGTATAATATTACAAACGCGAAAGTAACCCTGTTTGTCTGCTAAACTTTCATGCCTTAACAGCTAAACGAATTTGTATGGGGCACACATGCAGATCACGATCTGGGTTAGGACTTAGGATATTTTACTTTTTATACTAGTAGAGCGGGTGAAGCCCCGGGCAACAGTTAGTTTTACATAAATTGTCCAATACCTTTCCGAGGGCGAGGTGGCCATTGTTCTTTTCGATGATAGCACTAAGTCTCTGCAGGAAGTCAGGGTACACATTCTTGACGTAGTCTTGATATTTCTTTTCCTTTACCTCCTCATCAGGTTCGTAGTCAACGACAGCTGCCTCTGTAAGTACAAACAAAGCATTTTAAAAATATACTCGGATTTAAATACCCAAATAATTTCATAATGTTTAATAATTAAAACTTATTTTAGGCCTTATCATCTAGGGGTTTGTTTATAAACGTTGTTTAAAGTTAAGATCCATCAAATATTAACACTAAAATAGTATACGACTGTGCCGATCCCGAATAAATTCCTTTCATAACAGGTTATGAAGTTAAAAAGGTTTTAACTAGTAATCATTACGACAAAAGGCCGAGCGAAGACGGCGACAACCGAATCCTTTAAACTCGACTCTCCCACACTTCTCCCCCATATCACCAACATGTTCAACACCATTTTACAGACCGGAAAAGTGCCAGAAAATATGTGCTACTCTAACATCATCCTACTTCATAAGAAGGGAGATAAAACCGATGTTAATAATTACAGACCAATAAACTTAGTGTCACATCTATACAAGGCATTTAGGTATTAAAGTTATCCATAACTACAGATCGACGGAAAACTAGATTCCCACCAGCCACCCAACCAAGCTAGAATCCGCCCAAGTTTCTCCACTTCTTGCTTTAAACCAAATTATGGAGAGCACATAGAATTTAGGAAACCTTTGTATTTGGCCTTCGTAGACTATACAAAGGCATTTGACAGCGTGAAACACTCAGCTATATTATCTTCTCTAAAACATCAACAGTTAGAACAAACTTACATCGATATCCTCAAAATAATTTATAACAACAGCACAGCTGCACAGCAAACATTAAACTGGTCAAACATTTAAAATAGACAAAGGCGTGAAACAGGGCGACCCGCTCTCTCCCAAGTTGTTCACGAGCACTCTGAAAGAGGTATTTAAGAACCTAGCAGACCAGTAAAGGCCTAACAGTCGATTGCAAAAAACTCACCAACCTTCGTTTCGCTGATCATATCGTCCTATTTGCCCCGACCGCTGATGAGTTACAACATATGCTCCAAGATCTGAGCACAGCAAGCCTTGGGATTGGACTAAGATGAATTGATCAAAGGCTAAAGTTATCACCAATAACACAAAGTAGGGTTGCGCTAGATGTGCAAGAAATCCACTGTGTCGATGAGTAAGTACATTTACTTGGGCCAGCTAGTATCCTTCTAAAACAAGCAAGACAAAGAAATTGACCACCGTGTCGAGAACGCCTGGAAGAGCTACTGGTCCGTGAAGTTGCTGATGAAGAGTAACCTACCTTTATCCCTGAAGCGCAAACTCATCGATATGTGCATTCTGCCCATCTTAACCTACGGTGCTTATTTTTTTTTTTATTTGTGATGGGTTTGCTCTTGACTCTAGTCTAGGTCAGAGGTGACAGAGACAAAGTCGACGATGGAGTGAGCTTACCCAGAAGAAGCCTGTTCACTCTCACTTTGAAGAGATTAGGGTTGTATGCGTTCGGAAACACAGACGCAGGTTGAGTTCCACTCCTTTGCTGTGCGCATTATAAAATACACTTGGAAGCGCTTAGTGCGAATTGGTGGAATAGGAACCAGGTAGGGATGGGAACTGGCAGTGCGTCTAGATGTCCGATGGTAGAAGGGGGCCGGTGGAATGAGGTCGTGGAGTTCTCGGGCACACTCTCCGAAGTACAATCTGTAGAAGACCGACAAGCAGGCAACTTTGCGGCGATGAGTCAAGCTATGAAGCTTGGCATCCACCAGTTTTACGTCGCCAATGAGTCTCTTAGCTCTGTGTTCCACCGAGTCAAAGGTGACTGCAATACTCCATGCAGGATCGGACTTGCGCTTTGTAAAGGGTTAAAAGCTGTCCAGGCGTAAAGTATCGCTTCACCCTATTTAGGATTCCCAGTTGCCTTGTATTCGATGGTGGCGCCGAAGTTGAGATCAGATGTCAACTCCATGCCTAGGAGCTCAAGTCGATCAGTTACAGGAACAGATGTACCCCGAAAAGTAGGAGTTTGGGCGAAACGACTCTTTTTAGCGGTAAAAAGACACGCCTGTGTTTTGGTGGCGTTAAAAGAGACCAGATTATCATCACCCCACTGAGAGACAAAAGTTAAGGTCAAATCTGTCCGCTCTACCATGGCTTCCCTCAATGAACGAACTTCGGCCCCGCTGGTTTTTGCGCCGGACAAGTATCTATCTGATACTGTACTGTCATCCGCGTACCCAATAATACCAGGCTGAAGCAGGTCATTGATGTGCAGCAGGAAGAAAGTTGCAGAGAGAACAGACCCCTGAGCAACTCCGGCATCAATAGGTACACCATAAGGTCAGAAGAGCAGCTGTCAACAACTACTCTGATCGACCGTTCACTAAGGAAATCTGATATCCAGCTACAAAAATCAGCTGGGATGCCATAAGCAGGAAGCTTGCTGAGCAGACCAGCGTGCCAGACCCTGTCAAGGACCTTGGACCTTGGATTGACCGGAGAAGGCAACACACAGACCTTGGTCCAGCAGTGGGACAATACAGGCTGATAAAAAAAAAATCTGAAGATGTTTAATTTAAACGTCAAAAATTTTTGGTTAAACAGTCGGTAATCATTACTTAACTTAAAGCAACGTTTATGAATAAAAGGGCTAATGTGCAAAATACTGTTAGTCTCTGTCTTCAGTACTAATGGTTAAGCACACTTGTTTGAAGACTTTTTAAGTACTACATGATGTCTAAGTGCAAAACATGTGTTTAAAGTTTGCACAGTCATATTATAGGTATTACCTACCTACTCAAATGCCTGTGCCATTACCACTTATCTATACCTACTTGTTCATATTTTCGTGTTTGTAGCTATTTATGCCACCAAAGACATTCAATGTTAATGTTTGTAGTCTTCATTCTGTTATTTTTTATCAGAGTCTGGGTCTTCGTGCTTTTATGGTTTATCCGTCAATGCAGCATTAAATCAATTCAATTAATCATCTACACTACTACAGTTGATCATCGGTTTCAAAACTCCAAAAATATAGTTCAGTTCCAAATAGTGGAAGTAAAACTTACTCGCACGGAGGTCGTTGAGTAGGTCGACGTTCTGGTCAATCTCCATGGCATCCTCAGGAGTGTCTCCGACCAGCTTGTACTTGCGGCCGAGGTACCGAGAGATGGCCAGGCTCTGCGCGTACTGCTTGCCGTCGATCTCCAAGATTGGCATCTGGCCGAATAGGGTCTCTGAAAATAAAGAACGTAGATGTAGTCAACGTATTCATCTCCTATTGCCCCGTGGTTCGATTACGAAACTTTATGTAGCAGCGCGGAGTCTGTATTTGATACCTGTTCCGGGTTAAATCACCACTCCTCTCAAAATGGTGAAAAAAAATGTCGGGATAAACCTAGAACCAAAAATTCGAAGACATGTGACATCCACCAACTCGCACTGGGCCTGCGTGGTGGATTATGGCCCACCCACTCTCAAAGAGAGGAGCCTGTGTCTCAGCAGCGGGGGAACGTTATAGGCTGATTATCTTTCCCAGTTAAAGGCATTCTAACCGGAATCACATTGCAAGCACAAACCAACTGGAGAAATCTTTCTTTTTGGGGAAAACAGCTGTATCTAAATGATAAATTATGATCAGTGATCGGAGTAGGTAGAGCTATTTTTTGTACTTACGATACGTTGTCTTAATATGGACACTCCCGGAATCCCGGGATTTGAAATATATATTATTAAATAAGTTAGAAATTACTTTGTAAAAAGCTATTCACGTCTTAAGGAATTATGAACGAACACATATCCCTCCACCTCCTCCTCCTGCGATGGGAACCGAAGTCATGGAGTAAGTCAACAAGTTATTGTCGAAAAACAATTAAAATGCTGTAGAAACAGACAAAAACAGGTGCATTGCTCTAGCGGCGCAGCCCGCTATTGTATTCTTTTGTTTCCACTTGTCATGTGGCGCGTTAAACTTGAGCGGAAACATCGCGCGTTACACCTGAGCGGCAACATCGCGCGTGTGCGCATTGGAACTTGCGCTGAGATGTTAGTTTGACAACGTCGTGCGGTCACTGCCTATACATAAGACAAGCATCCTTTTATCCTTGTTAATAAAAAACAATTTATTTATCCGAACCCCTGAGTTTTAGTTATCCCGGGGGATGTCCATATTGACATAAACGTTTGCGGTCATTGAACCAAAATAGCTCTACCTACTCCGATCACTGATTATCATACAATTCCTATAATATTATCTACCATTGGCATGCATGTAAAATTAATTTAACTGACATTTCTTCATTTAAATGACATTTATTTAACTATATTTTTTTTTAAAACGAGTGCCCATTTGGACTTGACTTTTTAATTATTATTTAAACTCGAACTTACTTGATGTACCCAATAACATAAGTACTAAAATTACTATTTGTACACCAATTTCATTGGTAGAACATAGAGCTTGACTACAATTATATGTATATTTAAGTCCTTTTATGTATACCTATGGTTCCTAAATGAAATTAGATTGATTGACTGCTTGATTAGTTTTCTATAAAAAAGATAAAGCTAACCTACTCATCGTTATCGTAAAAGCAACTTTTGCATCATTATTGTGTTCTTATATATAGCTGCCTAGCTGTTGAAGCAAATATTACACAATTGGGTAAATATGGGGCGTCGTTTGTCAATACCATATATGTAGGTCGATCGTCGATACTTGAATAGATAATAAGTACTTAATAGTCACTTTTCTATGAAATGGGGCGGCAAATCGACTAAACCTTGAAGATCGATCGATAATAGCACCCTTGTCATTTAATAATTCATTTGTAGATATGCAGTGTTATAAATTATTCAACTCGAGAAGCTCGTGTTTTCTGTTTCCTTTCTATATTTATTTATGAAATTAAATAAAGTCAGGTTCACTCTAACAGATGGGCTGTGTTATCTAATCAGTCATACACGACTGTTCTATCAATAGCACAAACATTTGTAGAAACATACACTAAAACTGCGGCCAAGGTCTCGCGGTCGTCGTCAATCGGAACGAAAAACATTATCAAACATGTTGTAGATGATACTGTGGACATACTTATTAGCGAAAGCGGCAGCGGGAGCGATTTGATACACAACATTCATCAACATGATTTCAGCCGAAAGACGTCCACTGTTGGACATAGTGGACATAGGGCTCCCGCAAGCACCGCCACTTCACAAAACATTTAGGTTTGAATTAATGTTACAATATTGATGGCTGACAAAATATAAGAGCAAACAAAATATTTAAAAAAAAGTTTAAAAGGAAAAAAAAAATAGGAAAAATCCAAGTAGTAATTTTGAAAGGACAACATCTAGTAAATAGGTATAGTCGACGTCGTAATTAGACCTCTCACAGTTATTTTACCTCTGATTCTGCATCATTGTCAAAATCACAGTGACATTTATTGTCGACGCAATAAGGTTGCTTTTGGTTGAAGTTGCTACCATTGACAAGTTTGTCAAAATCACAGTGATCTTTACTTTCGTTGCAATAAAGCTTATAAAATACGCTGTTTTTTTATTTCTATTTATTTTATTTTTATTTGAATAGGCATTTGTATTATTCTTTGTGCGCGCCGTGCTGAAACAACGTCTTTTTGTATCCACAGAGACCTCAGAATTCACGAGAGTTTTATTTGTTCGGTGCTTCGGAACAATGAGTAACTGCTGTTTTATTTGCCTTCGTGCACGGGCCGCGGCATAATGCTGAGCGTTTAGCCATTTCGCGCGTCAGCGACGCATATTTTCTACTTCTGTTAAAAAACAATTTCATGTATTATGTCTGTTTGTTTTTTTTTTTTTGTTTTGTGTTTTTGTTGTATTTTATTATTTTGTGTTTTGCTTTATAATGTGCGTCACTTTGACGTGAATAAACAGTTTTTCTTTAATTTTTTCATCCACCCTAACATTCGCAGTTATAATATTAGTAGGATTCGGCCAACCAATGTAAACCAAACAAAACTTTGACAAGAAATTTATTGAACAGCGACTTCTTCCGACTTTCATAATCTGAGACAACTAAACTTTAAAAAAATATTTGTAAGCCTGAAACCGCTTCCGCGCAAGCAATGTATGCTAGTCTTTAGTCTTTAGACCTTGACGCGAATGACTGTGCAAATAAACGCAAAAAATCCCAGTATTGTAAACATTAAGGTTCAATTTTGTAACGACACAAGTGGATCCATCCAGGCGATTGCATTTGCATGAATAATGACATTGGTTCCATCCTCTGCTTAGCATTTTCCCAACTATGTTGGCGTCGGCTTCCAGTCTAGCCGGATGCAGCAGAATACCAGTATTTTACATGGAGCGACTGCCTATCTGACCTCCACAACCCAGTTACTGGGTAATACGAAACCCCTTGGTAAGACTGGTTGTGAGACTTTCGGGCTTCTGACGACCCATAACGACTGTCAAAGATCCACGAATGACAGCCGGGAGCAACGGCTTATCGTGCTTTCCAAGGCACGGAGGGGTCTATCGAACCGTGGGCTGTTTTATTACTTAGCCACAGGCCCCTACTAGTAACATTGGTTCCATTGTACTTTATTGAAACTAACTACTATCTGTGCTGTTATGCTAGTACAGGATGGCTGAACCATTTTGCCATTCACTCTATGACTGTCAGCTGCTATGGATGTCAACAGCGAACGGGTAACAGATTTTCTAAATACCTATACAATCACCCAAAACTTTGGTTAAAACCTCTATACCCCCAAACCTCCCCCCTCCACCCCCCATGCTATTTAGGGTCCGATATAAGATTTTTGGTTAAAAAACAAAGTATTCTCAAGTAGCGCAAGTCGAATGAGACGTGCGCCGCGCCGCGCGCCGGTGAAAAATAGTCTCTCAGATGCGACAGACCTCATTTGGAAAATAAAGCAGGTATTTCTGCGCCATTTTTTTTCAAGTTTGGGTATAAGACGTCATTGTTCGTGCCTCGTTTCCAACGAAATAGACGAAACAGCACGCGCGTTTACATTATTTTTTTGAAGCACATTTGTTGCAAAAATATAATGCCGATGCCAATATATCGGCATCGGTATCGGATGCACCCCTAGGTATGTAGGAACCGACACGACTGGGTAGAGAATATAGCAGTACCTAATCAATGCTATGTACGTACTGCATATGCTAGGGTTAAAGTCACTTCCAATGTTTGTAGGTAATAGCTCCGAGTTGGATAATAAAACAAAATGGTTAAATAATCGGAGAGGAAGATTTATCCTCCAACGAATTCGTAATCTACAACTACACAATGACATATTACCACAAACTGTATTATCTGCGTAGCAACAAAATACCAGTCGCTCTTTATAAACTACGATAACAATCGTACGAAGTGAGAGTCATTTTATCTTGCGTAATAACGGCAAAGAAGGCTTATCTTATTGACCCGTATCTTATCTCATATTATGAAAACACTCAAAAGTTTATCTTTGTGTTTCTTTTATATTTTTATAAGCATAATAATAGTTCAGATTGTTAACGGGGGTGTCAAAAGTTCACCCGTCATCATTACTTTTTTATCTGCACTATGTAGATACACTAGCAAATAATGAGCCGATTGTGATAATTTCTGGCAACATCGGCTCATTATTTTAACTTTGCAACTGCTGCAAAAGGAGATTCTTATAAATATTTTACAACAAAAAAAGTTTATTTCTTTCTTCGTCCTACTCTTTGGACCTACATTCATCATAAGTTTAGCCATTATCCTGCACTCAATCTGCCTAGCCTTTTCCCAACTATGTCGGGGTTGGCTTCCAGTCTAACCGGATGCAGCTGAATACCAGTATTTTACATGGAGCGACTACCTATCTGCTGACCTACACAACCCAGTAACTGGGTAATACGATATCCCTTGGTAAGACTGGTTGTCAGACTTTCGGGCTTCTGTCGACCCGTAACGACTGTCAAAGGTCCACGATTGACAGCCGGGACCAACGGCTTAACGTGCTTTCCGAGTCACGGAGGAGTCTCGGTATGTAAAGATCCAGACCCATCCACGGGCCAACCCCGGTAAGCGTAGCTTAACCTGTTGGATCGACCCGTGCGGCTGCCGTAAGCCCACCTGCACTAAAAAATAATATACAGGGCTATTTTTAAATCATTAACTAAACTTTCACAGGGTGTTCTACCCATGAATATGAACAACTTTCACTATGGGACCAACTCTGAAATCGCAAAAAAAAAATCAGCTGTTCAGTACATTTTGACCAAATAAGCGAACATAAATGTACTGAACAGCTGATTTTTTTTGCGATTTCAGGTTTGGTCCCATACTAAAAGTTGTTCATATTCATGGGTAGAACACCCTGTGAAAGTTTAGTTGATGATTTAAAAATAGCCCTGTATAAAGTAGTAGTACCTAGCCTACGCCTGTCTAAAGTATAGGTACCTACATACGACATATGAATAAAAATGAAAATTATGGGAAAGCGTGGAATTCTAGGCGGAACTATTGAAAGTTCCGCCTAGAATTCCACGCTGTCCCATAACCACAATTCTATATGCGCCCTACTACCTCTACAAACACAGGTCCCAACTCACCACTCGTAAAGATGTGTGACAACCTTAATAATTCATTTAATAAATCCGTACCCGAAGCAGATATATTTAATGATCGTAAGGTGAAGTTTAAATCAAGAATCTTTGCCTCCCTACACACCAATGAAACGTAGTCAAATTTCTCTGTACTTTAATGAATGAATTACCTACTCTGTTTTCATTTTAATTTTTCTTCGTAACAAAATTTATATTCCATTTGCTTAATCGATTGTACATCTAGACTTAAGTTAGCAACTCAGCGGTAATCTGGCGTCTTTGATGAATTATTTACCTAAGCAGGTAGTACTTACAAGTATCTACACTAGGCTTGCATTCATTACGTATACCGCTCACCAATAAAGAATACAAAGGAGGATACAAATATTTAAGACTTGCTTCTGCCCGCGAATTCGTCTGCGTGAGTCGTCGACCCGTAGTCCCTTACACATGGACCCGCTAGCGAATATTTCTAATTTCTGCTGTTAAAGTCGCGTTGAAAAATGCACAGTTGTATGATAAATGATTAACCAATATTATCGTCGCTAAGCCGTGAAAATATCACTTGTAGTTTAAAAGCAGTAGCGAATTTAAAGTTGAAAAGAATACCTTATTTCATTTTTTTTTAAATGGTAAGTATTTAATGTTGCTTAAAATTTTCAAATGCTCAGATTGAAGTATAAATATCTAAGTTTCATATACAGTATGTTAACCAACAGAGGGCGTTCCCGTTAACCCGCAATAGTATAGCATCCATACATGCTAAAAAAAATATTACCATTCGAAAACAAAATGGTTTTTTTTTTTTTTTTAGGTAAATAAAAAAAACATAAATTCATGTACCTACCTATCTAAGCCACGTTTCAATAACATTAAAATTAAAATACATAGTATTAGACAGTTAGGCTAGGATTTAAATGATAATGACGTCATTAAACGTTAGCAAGTGAATTTTTTACTTTATGCAGTTGCACGGGAACGCCCTCTGTTGGTTAACATACTGTATATTTTTTCTGGAATTTTCTTTTCGAAGCCTTATTTAAAAGCATTAGGCTCTCTAAAATGAGCATTTCACGACTATATATATTCTATGTGTGACGAAATTCTTTCACCAATGGGAAGCTACAGTATTGCCTGTAGCTTCGCATTGGTGAAAGAATTTTCGGAATCGGATTAGGATTTCCGAAGATTACATAATTATAAACTCACAAATACCTCTTTATAATATTAGTATACTTATAGAAAAGTCTGTCTCTGAAACCACCATTGTTAATAATCCTAATCCTAACTTAATATTGTAAATGCGAAAGTGTGTTTGTTTGATACGCTTTCACGCTAAAACGGCTGGACGGATTTGTATGAAATTTAGCACACAGGTAGACCATGACCTGAATTAGGACATAGGATACTTTTTATCCCGGTATTTCATTCCCGTGGGATAATTTCCGAACTCCACGGGTGCGAAGCCGCGGGGATAAACTAATAATTAATACCCCAAGAATGTTTAATTACCAAACCACCTACTTTGCCATCTATAAATTACCAAAACTCTTCCTCATCACATCCCGTTTATTTCTAAAGTACAGTCATGAGCACTAATATGTATACACTGAGCAACTTTTAGAATTGATTTTTTCCTACTGTATTGATCATAATTTCATTTTGTTTCAAACATAACATTTTGGAACCCATACTATTATGAAAAAGGTCATTTCTTAAAAATGCAATCGTTATTACACGAGAAAAACGATTTTGAATTTTGTTATGTGTATACATATTTTTGCTCGTGACTGTACAAGGCAAATGAACGTCCCAAAGCAGAATGCCCAACTTTGTATGAGAGTTGGGTCCCTCCTGTGTCTCCATCACCCCATTAAATCGTCGGTAAATAATTTGAATAGGATTATTATCTGTAAGTTATGTAACTTAGGAGGACTGATAACAAAGACAGAGGTTGATTGATTAATTTTATCAATCATCAGTAAAAGTGCTCATTATTCCCATGTAAAAGGCCTTTCTATCCAGCTGAACTGATATCCCAATGAACAAGTATTACTCATATTTATGTAAAGAGATAGCTTTATTAATTTATGACAAACAACAATGATCCCTATCAGATTAGCAACAAGCACTCTACTTGATAACTTGAAGCAAGCATTGTAATGATCGTATAAGGATGTTGATACACTGGTCACGTCGTCACAATAGCTGCTTGTTGCCTGTGACTCTGTGACCTACCAACTTTCTTTACGATGCACACTGACACATCATTCATTTCCTCGTGTACACTCTACAGGATGTTAACTTATTATGTAGGTATGAGAGCAACGTTGTCTGTGAGACATTGCGTTACAATGTATACCTACTATTTTCAATAGACAAGATTCCAATAAAATAATATGGCCCTTAAAAATGATAGGCCAAATCACTGGTTTGTCACCTTACACATTATCAAAATTTAGCACGAAATGATTCGATACTATTATACAATATGTAACAAAACAAAAATCCTGTTGTTCCTTTTAACACATGGTTGGACTCATGATAACAAACAACTTTTCACAACCTCAAAAATCAATGTGCCTAGCCTTTTCCCAACTATGTTGGGGTCGGCTTCCAGTCTAACCGGATGCAGCTGAATACCAGTATTTTACATGGAGCGACTGCCTATCTGACCTCCACAACCCAGTTACTGGGTAATACGATACCCCTTGGTAAGACCGGTTGTCAGACTTTCGGGCTTCTGACGACCCGTAATGACTGTCAAAGATGCACGAATGACAGCCGGGACCAAAGGCTTAACGTGCTTTCCGAGGCACGGAGGAGTCTCGGTATGAAAAGATGGTCACCCATCCACAGACCAACCCCGGAAACGTAGCTTAACCTGATGGATTGACCCGTGCAGCTGTTATTACTTAGCCACGATCTCCTCTTTACTTTTCTTTTCTCTTTCTTCTTCTCTTTTCCTAGTTTTTCCTCTTCTCTTTTTTTTCTTTTCCTTTTCTCTTTTTTTAACTTTTCACAACCAGAATTCGCAAAAAAAAATCTGATGTTCCCTACATTTTGGCGAGTTACCTATGCAAACATAAATGTAGGGAACAGCAGATTTTTTTCGCGATTTCAGGTTTGGTTCCCATAGTAAACGTTGTTTGTTATCATGAGTACAATATGTGTTTAAGTATCGGTCACTAATAACCAGTCACTCCATATAACGTAATAAATAAATATATACAAATCAATCATCATCATCATTCTCCTGCTCAAGCTAATTGGGCTCGGCGCAACATGTCACATACACAAATACACTACGAATCAATATCATAATATGACACATTCACATACCACACACACGTTGGTTACCTAATTCGCATTTACCTTATCAGCATGAAAATCCGTGGAAATGCCACCATATCACAATCACAAGTGTAAGATACGGTGGCCTAGATTATTTATTAGACATAGGCACACTACACCATAATCTATAGTAGGATTACCTACTAATATTATAAATGCGAAAGTTTGTGAGGATGGATGGATGTTTGTTACTCTTTCACGCAAAAACTACTGAACGGATATTGATGAAATTTGGCACACAGATAGTTTATAACCTGAATTACACTTAGGTTACTTTTTATCCACATATTCTTACGGGATGGGACTTACGCGGGTGAAACCGCGGGGCGCTGCTAGTATTATAATAAAATAGGGTTGGTAATAAAATCTCTAAAAACTGCCAACCAGGACAAGAAGAGTGAAAACCCCGGATTTTTTATCTTTAATCCCGGATATATTGACAAGTTTTTTTAAAGTTACTCAGTAAAACAAAAAATAGTTTTAATTATTATAAATCAATTTTGTTATTTATTTTCAAACAATTTTAAAGTAAATTTAGTCTTCTAAAGAAACTAAATAGAATCTTCCTAAGTTTTAACAAACAATTCGCATAATTTATTATTTCGGCCGCGTATTTTCGGTAGATGTATCATCTGACCCGGGACCCGATCCCGGATGTACCCAGACTACAAATGAAACCCCGCCCGGACGCTCCCCGGACGCCCTCTCTAAGCTAGGACAATTCTGGGGAACCCCGGACGGATGGCAACCCTATGTAGGGGTAATTTTTGGAACTACTGATCCGATTCCGAAATTCTTTTACCAATGGTAAGCTACAGTATTGCCTAATTTCATACGTTATAGGTATTTTATGTTACAACAACTGGTATTCATCTGCATCCGGTTAGACTGGAAGCCGACCCCATAGTTGGAAAAAGGCTAGGCAGATGATGAAGGTCTGTAGGTATATCCCAATTTAAATATTTAGGGACATTGCCTAGTGGGGTTGTTGTACAGACGCCAGCAGGTCAACCTACCCGAAACTGTCAGATTTTCCCAATCAACCTTAAACCTAATGCCTTAGCAATAAAGTCGAAAATCTATTAAAGAAATCTGACAGATTGTAGTAGCTTGATGTGCTGGCGTCTGTACATTCGTCACAAAGTAAATTCACCACAAAAAAAAGTATGTGTAAACTCGCCATAGCTCTATTTTCACGAAGTAAATTCGCCATATTGTTTATTTCCGCACAGACAGCAGAAAAATCAAACAATAAGTAGAATAAAACGTTATTTATTTATTTTTCATAATCACAGAAATTCACATAAAAATCACAGTTCTACTTACAACTAAAATATACGCTAATATTTTGTTCGTTTTTAAGGCCGCGTTGTCAAGGACAGCGTGACCTGCATGACACGCCTAATCCTTATAAACATGTATTGCAAGTGGCTGATTATTCATGTTCATTTCGAGCGCTAAAAACCAATAACTTTGTTTGCTACCAGTATTTTATGCAAAAATTATGTACAGACCTACTTTGAAAACTTGTGATGAATTTACACTAGAGATGGGCCGACTATGACTTTGGCCGACTAGCCGACTAGTAGGCTGCAAAATGGCCGACTAGTCGCCCAAGCCGATCATTGCTTTCCGTTGTTATGTTAGATAAAATTTTATTTTATTCCTGGGTCTATGTCCAATTAAGTAATTAAAGAAAGAGTTCCTCTCCTATTTAAACTGTTTGCTAAATAATTTAGTTTTTTTTTTGTTAGTTGATTTGATTTCTGGATCTAAGTCTAATTCATTATTATTAGGTCAAAGGTTTGAAAGAGAAACTTCCTAACTTACTATATCTAAGTTGAAAACCTACTTATTGCAATTGTTTGGTAAAGAGTTTCTTCTTTTTATTAGAAGTATTAACTAATTTTACTTTATTTAATTTCTGAATCTAAGTCCAATTAATTAATGGACCAAATGAATGGTTCCCCTATTCCTATCCTAATTTCCAATCCTATTCTAGATTGCACTGAAAGTAAACTGTAAAACTGATTATTATAAAATAATAACAGTAAAGATTACAATTTCATTTAATCACCCTCTTCTAAATTTTTAAGCATATTAATACGAGTAAAAATTGGGCCGACTATACGGTGGTTTCAGCCGACTAGTCGCCGACTAGACGCCGACTACAAATATGGCCGACTAGTCCGCTTTCCCGACTAGTCGGTACATCACTAATTTACACTTATTTTTTATGCAAGTGGCGAATACACTATCAATGTATGGAGTGTACAAAATGTGGCGAATGTACACCACCCGCCTAGCGCAACCTGTGCAGAATGTGTTTTCTTTGAGTTAGGTACCTAGCCTATATCGGTTTTGTACGTTTTGATCTGGTACTCCATAACTTTCCGGCCTGTCTAAAAATCGATCGACGGCCATAATGCCCCGTTGCACCGCTGCCCGTTTCTGGTTCTTTGAAACTTAGATGATAAGGTACAAAAGTAAGTATACTCACTGGGCTTGAATGCAGGCCAGTCCTCAGGCGAAATGCGGCGGTCGTCGAACTCCTGGCCACCATACGCCAGCAGCAGGCGGGAAGACTCACCCAGAGCCTTCACGGGGAAGTAGTAGAAAACAACTTTCGGCATGATTCTGGAAAATAGTATTAGAAATATTGTAAAGTTAATAAAATTTATATGGGACCACCTAGTACCCTTTCAAACAAAAAAAAAATGATTTTTTCAAATCGGTCCATCCGTCTTTGAGTAATCGCGTAACAAACATACAAAAAAAAACTTACAGACGAATTGAGAACCTCCTCCTTTTTGAAGTCGGTTAAAAATCATGCATAAAAAAGATTTGATTTGCAGTGACAGCATTAAAAAAACTGAATTCTAGTAGAAAAAATAGGTAGTAAAATTCGAAAAAATAATATCTTGAATGAAATATACTACAAGTAGCGGGTTTTTTTTTTTACTAACCATCGGCAGACTTTATTTCGTTCCTCTAAGTAGGTACCTACCTACCTACCAGAAGTTTTACGTGTTTTATTCTTTTTTTTTATCATCCTTACGATAGCTCTTCTTTAAATTAGCCAGATACTATACCTAATCAAAGACACATGCATTGATTGACACATTAAAAATATTTTGTCTGTATAGTAAAATTTTCATTTGACGCAAACTAGTAGTCACGGACCATCCATTGCTGGCCTCCAGTGCACTGAACAAATTGTTCAAAACTGGTTCCCCTCGAACAGACACGTCTGTAATATCCTACTAAGGGCGCGTTCCCACTATGTCGTGACAACAGATTATCGTGTCGTCCTACATGTGAGCACCTCCATTTAAATACACAAGCCACGACTTTAAAACAGTCGTGGACGACAGTTAATCGTGTCGTCCTATAAGTGAACACCTCCAGTTAAATACGCTAGCCACGACTCTTTAAACGACACGAACACGATAATCTGTCGGCGCCCTAAGTAGAAAGTAGATGGGAGTTGAGAGTAAACTCTCTTATCTAATTTCTCTTTAATTATCGTACAAAAATAGATTAATAAATTATCTAAGAAATACTAAGTAGGTACCTAATTAAAACTACATATTATGTAGGCCTATTCAGGGACATCAAATTACCGTCATAAATACCAAAAATTAAACTTTTTTGTACGTCTCATGAAACATAATAATTAATTTAAAACCGTTAAAATGAATACGAGTATCCTCGTGCCACTATCGTATCGCTGCAACCATGTTTTTACGTTCAAAATAATGTTTCATACAAACACCTACCTATAAATACACTCCCGGCATTACTATGATAATGGTAAACGAAAAATGAAAGTAAATCGAAAGATTTTCTCCAAAAAGATTACCTACATATATACGTAGATTGAAAGGTTGTGAAATAGTTTGGAAACAATAGTTTAATTGACTTACTTACGATTTATTTTAGATGCCAGTAGACGAGTCGTCGAGGGGGCGTTCGCACGAATACTGACGCCATTCACGCCATGCCGGGTGCCGGGCCGGCCGGTAGAGGTAGTCGCCGAGTGCCATACAAAACAAACCACGACCAACGTTAAGCGATCGAAATAATTTGGAATGACCTTTCGCTTATAGAAAATAAACTTTAAAACAACAGTGATAGGGTATACTTTGTATTAGCAAAATAATGCAAATGTTGGATCAGATACGTCAAGACATTATGTGCCAACATCAAGTTTTAAGCATGTAGGTAGGTTACAAAACTAACCTCTTTTGACTTTTTGAGTCGCATCCGATAAGACTTTAAATATGAACAATAATAAAATGCCTAATTAAGTAATTACTATTAGTTAATTACCCCAGTAATTGTCTCATTTAGAGATAGTAGTTACAGTACAGTCCCCGGTCAAGGCTATTTTTCGTGATCCCAAGCCAGTACCATCCGCATTATGCAAAAACAGAAAAAGAATGGGAAAAAAACTTGGTATAATTATGGTGAAACCCACTCGTCATTCAATCTTCATGATTCACGTTAAGTGTAGTTGAATATGCAATTTCGAAAATGGCCCATCTCGCATATTTTGACACATCTATGGCATTACATATTTTGTTCTACAGCATCATGGCGTCTACATCAATAATTTCGAAAAGGTCACAACTCTAAAGAGATGTGCGCTTTTCGAATTTATTGTAATACTTCTGCACCAAGAAATTTAACGTTGAAAAAGCAAATACAGAAAATACATATTATTGATTTCAAGAAATGGGCTTAACTAAATTTTAAATCTGAACCTTTATCAGTAAGAAGTTACTGAAAAGGTGTAAGTACCTAAAAACTAAAAACTTAATTTTCAAGTATCGGGTTATTATGAGTTTGTTTTTGATCCTAAAAAACCTGGTAAAGTAATCGCAAACAATTTATTATATAAATTTTCATTCTATTTCGTTCGTGAAATTTTCGTTCTTTCTAAAGTAAACGACAGTTGTAGTAACTTACCAAGCCAAGAATATCGAGCTTATAACGGCAAAGTGCCTATTAATAAATAAAAAATTGCAGATCTTGCAAAAGTGAAACAATATAATTACCAGGAGAATTTACAAAATTTTATGATGAAATCCTGCAATGGCCAACAAACGAAAGTCTCCAGAAGAAGATTAACAAAAAACGTATTAATTGTCTATAATTTAAATACCGAAATTTTTATTTTAGATAACTAAAATTGAACATAAAAGCTGTACATGTTTAATTCTAGACACCTAAAATAAAAATTTTGCCAAATTTATATGGTTTTTAGGGTTCCGGACCTCAAAAGGAAAAAACGGAACCCTTCAAGGATCACTCAAGTGTCTGTTTGTCCGTCTGTCACAGCCAATTTGCTCCGAATGTACCGATTAAGTTGAAATTTGGTACACGTCTCTGACCCAAACACGTACGATATGAGGGTCAATATTGGGCGGCAAACACAAAAAAAAAATGCAAACCTGTACCGTGCGATATATCAAATGAAAGGGCTTACTGTGAGGGTCTCAAATATATTGCTTTTATAATTTTAAAATAAACTGTTTTAAAGTTATTTAAGAAAGTACACGAAAATTGACCATTCCCCCCCTTTATCTCCGAAACTACCGAGTTTAAAAATTTGAAAAAAAAAATACAGAAAATAATTCTATGGCCATAGGTTACAGGAAAACCTATAAGAAGTTTATGGTTTTAAAATAACATGGTAAATCTCTCAATATTATGTGTACAAACTTAGATTGTCCATGGTTAAACGAAAAGGATCCAACCCATATAACACCTAATGTGGGTTGGATCCTTTTCGTTTAACTATGGACATTTGTAGTTGGAATGTATGGGAGAACATGTTTTTCAACTACAATGTTAAGTTTGTTCTTGGGACAAATTCATCCCAACTACGGAACCCTTCATTCTGCGTGGTCCGACAAACGCTTGACCGGTTTTTTTCTTTAAATTATGTGAATTCAATATCATCTAGAAAAGGGCACATCTCACTTTGAAATATCTAAAATATAATATACAGGGTGTTTGGCGCATGGACCGACACAATTTTTCCAGGGATTTGGGAGGTCATTAGCTAGGTTCTACCCATACACCCTTTGTCCCAAATCTCACGGTTGGTTAAATATGTTTTTTTTTATTGAAAAAATACCCAAAATGTTTCCTTTAAATCGAAATAACTTTTTTGTTTGTGGGTGTAGTGGCACAAAATAAATTTTGTTGTATTCTCCAAAGTCATTTAAATCCAAATACATCTTTGTTTGATACAACTGGTTTCAAGAAAATTCCTTACAAGCTTCCAAAGTTTAATTTTTTATTGAAAATATGAAATTTTACAACTTCTAAATTCGTTAAAAAAAAAAACTAAGAGCCATTTTGAACTTAGCTTTATTTTAAAAAGTTCTTTAGTTGATACCCTTTCTAACGGTATGCCACATGTTATAGAAATTATTCATTATGTAGTCAAAACACTAGTTAGGAGAGTCAGGGTTAAGAAAAGACTTATTATGTTTTTATTAAAGTAAAGTTATAAAAAAGGAGGCAAAACACCGGGAGAGATGGAAATAAATGGGGGAGACATTTGCCCAGCAGTGAGACAGGCTAGTTAAAAAAAGTTATAAATCTTGTTCAAATTGACCTCCTCCATTTCGTATGCATGCACGACATCTGTTTCTTATTTCAACTGTCGTTGTACGTAGTCGCATTTCTTCTTTCATAGTTTGTATCAGAATACCAGCGCTGCGGTATTTATTTAAATATCGCAGCTTTATGCTGAGTTAGGAGCCTTTTTGGGCCTCGCACAGGTATTTTTTTTTTAAATATTTAGTTAATTTTGTATTTATTTGGATTTTTAATGTTAATTTTGTTACTTTCCTATGCTCATTTTATACTGTTTGTATTTCCTGTGCGTGTCCCAAATAAAATAGTTTTCTTTTCTTTCTTTCTTCAGTACCGACGTTGAAAAGTTAGACTTAACTCTTTAACTAGATAGCGCTGCGGTTTGGGATGGCATATCTGCTATTCTAATTAGGGCTGCTAAGCATATCCTTGTCCCAATTACGTGCCATGTTTTTAACCTTGCTCTCATGTCAGGGGTGTTCCCCACTGTTTTCAAAAAGGCTCTCATACACCATATACACAAGGGCGGAGAGAGAGGCGTGTCAATGACTATAGACCTCTATCCGTTTTAACTACCCTGTCAAAGATTCTTGAAAAAGTTTTTAACAATAGACTCTTAAACTATCTTAATTCCCAAAATATTTCGCCGCGAATCAATTTGGTTTTAGATCAGGAAAACACAGAAGACGCTTTTTTGGAATTAACTGGTATTTTTGCAAAAAAATAAATAAAAGAAAGATTAAAAACCGGCCAAGTGCGAGTCGGACTCGCTCACGAAGGGTTCCGTACCATTATCTACATAAACGGCAAAAAAATCACGTTTGTTGTATGGGAGCCCCTTAAATATTTATTTTATGCTGTTTTTTAGTATTTGAATGTTATAGCGGCAACAGAAATACATCATCTGTGAAAATTTGAACTATCTAACTATCACGGTTCATGAGATACAGCCTGGTGACAGACGGACAGCGGAGTCTTAGTAATAGGGTCCCGTTTTACCCTCTGGGTACGGGACCGTAAGAACGATGGCAATCTTTCTTGATCTTTCGAAGGCTTTTGACACTGTCTCTGCACCCCTCTTGCTCACTAAACTCCAACAAATTGGCATTAGAGGCTTGCCTCTTGATATTTTCAAGAGTTACTTAACAGACCTTATCAGTAATGAAGAGGTACTTAGTTTTGGAGTCCCACGGGGTAGTGTTCTTGGACCTACTCTTTTTTTAATTTATTTAAATGACCTCTGAAAATTGCGTACTTTTTGCTTTCGTAGTAGCGGAGGCCGCTTTTTGCCTTCAACTTGATCTGATGACGGACTGGAAGACTCATCCTCACACTGGCTCATGGGTTTGGGTGGGAATACCTCCTTATTTACAGGCAAGTATACAAGCTTGTTGACTGGACGCTATATAGTGTTACAACGGATCCTTACCGAAGTTAACCTTTATCCTATTGAGACCTTCTAATATTTCTGATTGAAGAGCGCTTGAATGGCCATTGTGATTTAATAAAAGGAACAATCTTACTTGGACACTGACGAGTTGCAATACCAACTGAGGGCTGCCGACCCCTTGTGCAGTCCAGATGTAGCGTCACCAAACAGTGTTTATAGTTTAGTGTTTTGTTTTATAATTTAGATTCAGTAACAATAGTGTTTTATAGTTGGAAGGTGATAGTATTTCTTAAAGAAATCGAAAGTACAACCCTTATAAACTTCAATTGAGTGGGCTACATAGCCGCGATTTCTAGTTTGTTGGTGCGTCCAGGTACCCTAGATAAAGACGTAGCCCTGGACGTACTATTAGTCGTCTAGTCTTCCTGAAAAGCCCACTTAATTGGGTTTATAAGGGTTGTAAATGTTACTTTGTTGTTTTTTGTTAATTTGTTTAATCAATCTAGGTTTTCAGGGCGTGTCCCGTCCTGAAAAACAAAGTTGTGATATTGTAAATATCATATTGTATTAGTTCATTAGACCAGCTTGAGATACATGTTTAGTTTACTGAAACTTCATGGGTTTTCAAATAAATCAACTTGGAAAATAATATTTAATTAAAATAGTTATGTTTTGCGTGTTTACACTGTAAAATATTTTCAGTAGATATGTTACAGGAACTACAGGTATCTCAATCGTTGGGTAATCAAATAACAATTCTGGCAATGTATCACATGTCATGATTAATTTTATATTTAAGCTATTTATAAGCAAATTTGTAAATGTAAAATAGCAAAAAAACTGGTCAAACTAAAGTTTAAATCGGGAGGCAATTTGCGGCTCTTGTTGAGGTAAAGTTTCGAGGGTCCTAAGCGCGCAGGAAAAAATATAGCTTGGTAGCCATCGGCATGGTACCACTTATTCCTGAAGAGTTACGCAAGTCGTCTCCTGAAAACTCCTGAAGACTTATCCAGCAGTTGTTATTATTTCATCAACAAGAAACCCTTCCCCGTCAAAACTTCAATTCTTAGCCGCCGGCCATCAGTCTGCAGATAATCTGAGCCTATAGGTGCAGGACGTCAGCGCCGTTTGGGCTAGGAGGCCTAACCTGGTATAGGGATACACCTGGCATAGGGATACACCTGGTATAGGGATACACCCTCCTTTCACCCTACAGTGCCCATCGATCACGCCCGTCCGGCACAGAATGATTCACTGATGGTTCACTGAATGGATTGAGTAGAACTATTTACGGAACTGTCGCGAAATACTCAACGAATATAATCAAGTGTGTGGCTGCGATTTCAACACACCTTGATCTATACACCCGATGGATTGTTACGCGTGGAGCGCGAAGGACCAAAAAAAATGTACGACGATAGTCAATACACTTTGTACAAGCGTACGATGATTGTTCTGTACACTTGTGATGATGGGAACCCGGGGATGAATAAATAAACCGCCCGTGTTGAGTGTGGTATAATCACTTTACTTAGCCATTTCACTAAACAATCGCGCGTATGCAAACGCTGGTGTAGCTTAACCTAATTAATGTTATGATATGTGCGGGTTCACCGTACATAATGCTTTAGCGATAAAGTTGAAAATCTATTAAAGAAATTTGACAGATTGTAGTAGCTTGATGTGCTGGCGTCTGTACATTCTTCCGGGAAAGTTGTTCAGTCCGTCTCTCCTTAAAATATTTTTTACTGTTAAAATGATTTTTTAATTCTCAAAATATATTGTTTGTTCGTCTATAGACATTAAACGATTGTTACTCCGTCATCATGGGTTCGCAGAAAACAAACACAATTCATTGCATACCATTAATTCTAATTCTTACTGATTGACCAAAAAATATATGATGTTAAAAGATACTGGAGACAAAATCTTGTCTGTAAGTAATAGATTGTACCTCTCACCCAGTTCTGACTGTATTGGGCATTATAAATCTCATTGTCGCAGGGGCACAAAATGGCAATGCTGTGACGATTTGACCACCAGAATAACAAAAAGCAGTAAAAGCTTCTACGCAGATTGCAATTTATATGAAAGAAAAGATTACCTAATCTCTTTTATGTTGTTTTATTTTTCAATCTCAATCAACAAAAAAAATAATAAAAAAATGTTATAATAATATTTTATATCTAATTACTTTCTGTATTATTTAACTAAATAAACAAAAAATCTCTAAATAAATATTTATTCTTTGCCCTAAAAATCTAGAAAAATATATGTTTGGGTATCAAATAGGTACTAATTTTTTGTAAAGGCGGATTGAAATTTTGGAGCCCTTACGCGGAGATTCTAAATGTCAGTCATCCTGACGTCAGAATGACTGCCCATTTTTGAAATTAATTTTCTGAGTTATTAATTAGGTACCAATTATTTAAGCAGAGGCATCCAATAGTAGCAAATAGGCATTGACAGGCCAGTTGGCGTGGTTGGTTAAGATACCACCAATCATGCCGCAGGTCGTGGGTTCGATTCCCATCCAGGACAAACATTTGTGTGCATGAACATGTCTGTTTGTTCTGAGTCTGGGTGTAATTATCTATGTTATATACAGTATGTATTTACAAAAAAAAGTAGTATATGTAGTATATCAGATATCTGGTTTCCATAGTACAAGCTCTGCTTAGTTTGGGATCAGATGACCGTGTGTGAATAATGTCCTAAGTTATTATTATTATTCAATTTTAGTAATATTTTAAAGCTGACCGGTCATTTTGGCCAGTCATTCTGATGTTCACAATTCTAAGACACGGCTATGACAAAACATGCATTATCAGTAGTTTCCGGAGACATTGGCACCGATTCCCTTGTTCACAAACTAAACTAAGTTTAAGTTCAGTGCATCTTTTTCTTTCTTTTTCATTAAGAAAAGGACAGAAGATAAATATTAGTTTAGTCCTGTCAAATTAGTCAGCGCCTGACGTAGATTGACGTATTTTAGTAGCCATTTTTTAATCACATCTGAACTTGTCTATGGAGTATCTTAATTTGACAGGACTAAACTAATATTTATCGTCTGTCCTTTTCTTAAGGAAATAGAAAGAAAAAGATGCACTAAACTTAAATTTAGTTCAGTTTGTGAACAAGGGAATCGGCGCTAATGTCTCCGGAAACTACTGATAATGCATGTTTTGTCATAGCCATGTCTTAGAATATCAGAATGACTGGCCAAAATGAATGAAGTTTGTTAACAAGGAAATCGGCGCCAATATTTTATTTCGGGTTTGCCCCAACGAATAAGGTTCGCCCGACGAGTTTTGAGCTCGAACGGAGCTCTTAACACATTCTCTGCTGAATTCTTAACAGAGAATGTGTTAATGACGAGCATATCAGCCGAAATAAATCACTTTTATTAACATATATTATATTCTTACTAGCATACCTTCTATTTATTAGCTTAGTTTCCGAGGTTTAATTTATGGCAGGTACATGACCCCTCCAACAATAAAAAATACCTACTCAAAAATACGCTATGCAGACTGTGCCCTTCTTCTTTAGCCTCAGATATTGTAGTTGCTAGGTAGTGGCTGGTGGTGAGGAATAAAGATATAAAGTTATAGAAACATGGCTGGAAATAGATATAGCGAGTCTACCGGTGACAGAGCGATCACAGCGAACTTTATTATGTACTCGCTTAGGCGAGCGGCTTCGCCCGCATGGATGTAGCAAATTGTTCCACGGGAACGTACCGTTACTGGCATAAAAAGTTATTAACTATCTGTGTGCCACATCCAATTCCCTTCAGTGCTATTCTGTAAAAATCTTACCGTGAAAACTTATGCCAGGGATTGACACCATTGACAGCTCACTTCACCTAAGTTTTCACGGCGAGATTTTTACAGAATAGCACTACAGCCGGTCTATTCTGTAAAAATCTCACCGTGAATATGTAGGTGAAGTGAGCTGTCATTCCACCTGGTGTTAAGGGGTTGACACCATTGACAGCTCACTCCACGCTCACTTCACCTAAGTTTTCACGGTGAGATTTTTACAGAATAGCACTACTGATCGCAAACTTTTATTGGTGTGTGTATGTTGTAAGCATGTTATTTACTCGAAGTGATTATTGTTAAATTTTAAAATACATCTTATAGCGCTACACTTCTTATTTTATTGAATGTTTTGATAAAAGAGCAGTTAGGTAATATTTATAAATTTGTATAAATTTAGAAACTAATGTTATTATGACTAGATGATATTATGCTGCCTACCAACTTCAAATGCTTTGAACATAAGTTCCGGCAAGTAAGGCTCTGGCAGACCTGATTTTTTTTTACGTGTTTAAGTGTCAGTTAACGACCTAAAGATAGCCTATTGGGGTACCTTATGAGGTAAGTAATTTTGCAACCAGCTCTCGCACTACCATGAAAACATCTCCCAGTAACTTGAAACTTCCCTAAGGTTTATTCTAACTGGTCGCTAAAACGCCGTTTCTGGGATTGAATGAAAGAATGAATTATGAATGATACATTTATTTGCAAGAATATAGGTAGCTAAGTTCTTAAGATGCGCGTTTCACTATACTCGGCCTTTCAGCCGTACAAATATTAGATTTTACATCTTGGTTATACATAATAGCATGCAGTACACGTTCAGTAATTAGCAATCACATAAAAATAATTGTAACAATAATTTATGTGATTGCTATTAATAAAATTAAAATTAAATTGAATATAATAGAAATAGCGATCAATAATAATGACGTCACGTCAATAAAAATAGCAAGAATAATGAAAATGTTTCAATATTTAGGTAGATGTGATAATAATTATAGTAAATAAGTTTTACATTTTATCTACTACGTGACCAAAACAATTAGGAGCATGACAGCTATGAAGTTATTGGAACTAGGACGAAACACCGGAACGGTGATTGATATTTTACATATTATCATCACTACCGAAATCGAGTATACGACTGAGCATAGGGCCGGGCATAGGAGCGGGGTGTGGTCGCCGAAGAAGAATTTCTGTCATGCGCCTAATTGTTTTGGTACTCTCGAAATATTCATTGATGGAATAAAAATATTTCTCACACAACCAGCTATATAGCTTTTTATTAATAAATTCTAAATCTGTAGCACTTCCAAATTCTTTAGCTAAGTGGTTATACATGGTTATTGCTAAAACACCAACAACCTCTTAAGAGGTCGTTGTACTCATCATTAAGAACAACTTTTACTATAAAACCACACCTGAAATCGCAAAAAAAAAAATCAGCTGTTCAGTACATTTTGACGAATTATGCGAACATAAATGTACTGAACAGCTGATATTTCTTTCGCGATTTCAGGTTTGATCCCATAGTAAAAGTTGTTCATAATGATGAGTACAACGACCCCTTAAGAGGTTGACCCAAACTACAAAACAAAAAAAAGGACTTTACCTAAAATGCTTGGGTAAACCTAGGTTTACTCAATCATCTAACATTACCCGTAACATATACAGTATGTTAACCAACAGAGGGCGTTCCCGTTAACCCGCAATAGTATAGCATCCATACATGCTAAAAAAAAATATTACCATTCGAAAACAAAATGGTTTTTATTTTTTTTAATATTAAAATATTCACTAAAAATGTTAAATTGATACGTAAAAGAAACACTCTGTACACGCGTACTTGAAGGACGGAAACATCGCAATTTAGTTTTTATTTTTAGTGAATATTTTTATATTTTTTTGAATATTTTAGTGAATATTTTTAGCATTTTTAGTGAATATTTTAATATTAAAAAAAATAAAAACCATTTTGTTTTCGAATGGTAATATTTTTTTTAGCATGTATGGATGCTATACTATTGCGGGTTAACGGGAACGCCCTCTGTTGGTTAACATACTGTATACTACTCAAAATAAAATAAGGGCCACAAGTACATTTACATTTTAAACTAACTGAATAATGACCCACGTTATGATAACTCATTTCTATGAATTGTGTTATATGATCGTAAGTGGTTGAGGAACGACAACAGTATGGGCAATATTGTGGTAGTATGAGCAATATTGTGGTCGAGGGTACGATTTGACTGATTTTTTATCCCGCACCTTTTCAAGTGGGTAGTTTTATTTAAAGTTTGTGTTTTATTTCAATCAGTTTAACGTCAGTTCGCTGTGTGTTACGGAAGCTAAGCGTGCAACTGTACGATGCCAAGAATTGGACACCATATGAGGCCAGATGGCGTGGTTGGTTAAGATACCACCTATCACGCCGCAGGTCGTGGGTCCGATTCCCATCCAGGACAAACATTTGTGTGCATGAACATGTCTATTTGTTCCGAGCCTGGGTGTAATAATCTATATAAGTATGTATTTACAAAAAAAAAAAGTAGTGTATGTAGTATATCAGTTATCTGGTATCCATAGTACAAGCTCTGCTTAGTTTGGGATCAGATGACCGTGTGTGAATAATGTCACATTATTATTATTATTATTTTGACATTTCTCGGGACCCTGGGGTCCCGGGCCTTTGGAAGGCGTACTAGGAGCCGAAGCCAACTCGCAGAGGCCCTTTAGATAATTTTAAATTATGAGGAGGCACCAACCGACGATTATCCCTGTATGCACTATGCAAGTGTACCCAAGGACAACCCTCTGTTGGTACAGGACTATTGTTGTACGTGGAAACAAAACATATTGGGCTATCGGTCTGGGTGGCTAAAGTGGGTTGGATAACTTGAACTATGGAAGAACTATGTCCCCTGCCTGACCAATGTTATATATTATACACGGATAAAATGGCAGGGGGTGACTTTCACACTCAATAATGGGCCCCCGGAAACGGCCGCTAGCGCACGTAGCGACAAAGGGGCAACACTTCCTGTTGTGCTTGAGGAGTGGAGAGGTATCCCACGGCTATCAGGACAATCCCGGAAGTACGGTCAAGATCCTTACCAGCACCTTACTGGAATACTTCCTTCCTCCGAGCACGTTTGCTCATGCGAATCTCCACTCAAGCCAGGCCGGCTTGAGTGGAGATTCGCATGAGCAAAGGCAAGAAAGAGGTGAGAGCTCTGTTGCTCGTCAGTGTTCACTCCAGCCGGCCAATAAAGGCAAGCCAGAGATGAGGATAAGATTTCTCCCGGGAGATAGGGTCCATGGGGTCGCTACTGCGCAACAGCTCGCCACATGCTGCCCTGCTTATTATTATTATTATTATACGGACAACGCTACTGCTATTAGAGCCATAGAAATAATTGAAGGTGGTCAATCGCAATGTTCCATGTCTTTGCAGTTAGGATATTCACGAAGGCCTGTTCAAAACTTGTGGAACCGGTACCAGGAGACCGGTAGTGTGTCTCGGCGTCGTGGCTCGGGAAAAGTACGGGTTACAACTGCCAGCGAAGATCGGTACATTCGACTTTGTGCAAGCCGTGAACGAACTGCTACAGCGCGCACTCTGCAAAATTGCCTACTACAGGTACAACTGTCAGTGACCAGATTCTGCGCAGTCACTTGCACGTAGACCAGCAACGTTCAAGAAGGCGAGTAATTCAAACAAAACTGAACGGAAGCCAGCGTGCAAACCGTTAAGATTTGCGCGTCAATATCTTGAATGGGGGATTGAGGAATGGCGTAACGTGCTCTTCACCGATGGGTGCAAGGTGCAGTTTTATAGTAACGATATGGACGTGTCAGAGTGTGGAGAAGTAGCGGTGAACGATTTTGTGATCCTTGCATACACGAACGTGACAGGTTTAGTGGTCCCAATGTCATGGTATGGGGCGGAATCAGCTTACACGGCAAAACTGAGTTTGTTTTTCTGAACGAGGGTACAGTAACAGCACAAAGTTACATCGAACATGTTGTCAGGCCCCATGTTATCTCGTTTTCACAACGAGCAGACGACAGCTTTATTCTAGTGCAGGACAATGCACGAGCGCAGACAGCCATAGCGACCATTTCTGTCTTAGAGGAAGCCAATTTTCAGGTTTTGCCATGGCCTGCCATCAGCCCCGACCTAAATCCGATCGAACACCTTTGGGACTAGCTGAAACGGCGAGTCAGAGCAGCTTAAGACAATGAACACACACACAGCGCCAGTTGATTGACCTCCTGAAAAGGTGTTGGGAGGAGATTCCTGACGAGAACATTAGACACCTTATTGAGAGCATGCCTTCGAGAGTGTGTTTTAAAAAGGGGAGGACATGCTCGTTACTAACCCTATAAAAAGCCACTGTACATTTTGTGATTTTGGTAATTTCATTTTAATGTTTATATTTAAATACCCGTAAATTTGACGAAACCAAATATCATGATTAAGTTGTTAATTTTTTTATTTAATATTATTAAAATTAATTTGATTTGATGAAAAAAAAAATAGTTGATTGTTTTAATTTAAACACCCCAGCATCGTAAACTTCATAAGAATTAAATTATGCAGAAAAATAACGGTGGCCCTATTTTGTTTTGAGTAGTATATATGATTGAGATTAAGCTTACCTATGCCATAAGCCACACGGTGACTGCACCAACATGGCAAAGATGGAAGCATTATATGGATTCAAGCCGTCGTCGCCGGCAAGCTGAACAACGCATACGGTGAATTCATAATTTTAATACAATGTTGCCTCTAAAGCCTTGCCGTTACTGTGCCACCCAACGAAAAAGTGTGCGTTACCCCAGCCAGAAAATGTCGAAAATCGTCATCTAAGTGCAATAGATAATTAGATATACAGTATGTTAACCAACAGAGGGCGTTCCCGTTAACCCGCAATAGTATAGCATCCATACATGCTAAAAAAAATATTACCATTCGAAAACAAAATGGTTTTTATTTTTTTTAATATTAAAATATTCACTAAAATGTTAAATTGATACGTAAAAGAAACACTCTGTACACGCGTACTTGAAGAACGGAAACATCGCAATTTAGTTTTTATTTTTAGTGAATATTTTTATATTTTTTTGAATATTTTTAGCATTTTTAGTGAATATTTTAATATTAAAAAAAAAATAAAAACCATTTTGTTTTCGAATGGTAATATTTTTTTAGCATGTATGGATGCTATACTATTGCGGGTTAACGGGAACGCCCTCTATTGGTTAACATACTGTATAGCTTCTGTAGTTTGTAAGCAGATTTTTTTAATTTGCTACGCTGATAGTTTTTAATTATTTGATAAAAAACAGTTCCGGCTGGAGTAACGTTACCGCGGCCAGCTCTTTTGTTTTCTAACGGGTAAGTATGTTGAAATAAATGTTACAACTTAATTTGTTATTGTATTTGCTATGGTTGCGAAGATATTTAAAACCCTGCTTCGGTAACGTTTGCACGATTGCTGCATCTCGGAATTGACTAAACGGACGACTATTATTTTTTAAGTACATGACATCTGGCTAATTAGTTATAATTTGTTTAGAAATAAAAGAACCCACAATAATGCACCGTTTTGAAGTTATTTTAGTAAATAGAAATATGATTTAATAGGTCCTAGCACTTCCAATAAGCGTTCCAAAGACTAACTTGAAACTTTATTATATAGGTAATTACTGCCTATAAATGGTACTGAAGATTCATTAGTATCCTATACATATCTAGCTGTTCGTGTCCGGCGTCGCCCGGGCGAATTTCGTGTCTCTATCTCCAGTAGTTTACGCTGTGTGTTTTCTGTTTTCATACAAAAATAACATTCAAATTTCCGACTTTTCCGGTGAATTAAAAAAAAATATAGTCGTATAAAGCTTGCACCTTAAGTGCAACCGTTCTGAAGTGATGCCATAACATATATTCGGCAACAGATTTTTATTTACTATTAAATATACGGTGTATATAAAACACATATATACAATTAATTAATTAAAATAATTAGAAATGAAAAAAGAACTTATTCCAATGAAATATTTATCTTTTATTGTCTAAGAATATTCTAAAACGTTTGGGAGCATTCTGGATGATAACCGACTATTCTAAATCATTTTGAAGTCTTTGAATTAAATTTGATTATTCTTAATTCTTCTGGAATATTAAAGAGCATTCTAAAACGTTTAGGAGCATTCTGCATGATGACCGACTATTCTATATCATTTTGAAGTTTTTGAATTAAATTTGATTATTCTAGATCATTCTGGAATATTAAAGAACATTCTAATGATGATGATGACAGATCACCTCATATCATTTTAACAATTTTGAATATTAGATCGTTCTAGGGAATTCGAGAACATTTTGGCAAAATCTAGAAATTTTAGAAAAGTCCTTTATGTTTGTTTTATGTATATAGATTTCAAAACTTTTTCCACTCACTACCACCCACTTCTACTAACCGTCCAAACTCCGTTACTCACAGCAGGAGACCAAGAGGTATCTACCACCACAACGGGGAGTAGACTCCAGTTGGCGGTGATAGAGAAAACCTTGGACGTACGTACACAACACACTTGCTTCTTATATATACGTATATATATATATATTGATATTGATTAGCCAATGTCATGTACAAAAATTGATAACGATTGCTGCATCTCGGAATGACTACAACGGATATAGTCATTCCGAGATACAGCAATCGTGCAAACGTTACCGCAGCAGGACTCGGTACCAAAATAGTAAAAAGGAACCCTTATGGTGCGACTCTGTTTGTCTGTCCGTCTGTCACAGCTGGATAATAGTTGATAGCGTTAGTAGTTCTTAAGCTATCGACTTGAATTTTGGAACAGTTTTAAGACGTTTGCCCAACTATTTTGTAAATAAGAAAAAAATAAAAATATATATTTTGTTTCATTAAAAATAATATTTTTTGCAACAGGGACTGAAAGTGGGGTCTTAAAAATTCGAAGTGGGGCTCTACTAGGGCATGTGGGGTATCACATGAAAGAGCACTGTTTGCACATTCTCAAACAAGTTTTTTTATTGCCGCATACTTTTCGACTTTTCTTGAAAAATGAAAAAATAAATACCGTTCCCGTTCAGTTTGCATAGAGAAAAATCTGAAATTATTCTGTGTGATAGAAGTTTATGTATTGCTTTAAATAGCACACTTTTTTATAGTACGGAACCCTCGGTGCGCCAGACCGACTCGCCCTTGACCGGTTTTTTGAAATTGGTATCTAATTATGTAGATAACATTTATTTCAACATACCCGTTTGAAAACAAAAGATCCGGCTGCAGTAACGTTACTCCAGCCGGTACGGTTTTTATCAAATAAATAAATAACTATCAGCATAGCCAATTAAAAAATCTGCTTACCAATTACAGAAGCTGTATATCTAATTATCTATTACACTTAGATGACGATTTTTGACATTTTCTGGCTGGGGTAACGCACACAATGAAAAAACGCCTACTCAATCCATCTTTCTGAATAGCGCATCTGCCATGTCTTTTACTCATCAACATGAGCTAATTAAACTTTCCCAACGTGATAAAGGCTCAATAGCCATTATCACATTGGGATACTTTAACTGTGCGCACTGCATAATACAGTGCAGAAATGATATATAACCTTGTTCATACTCTTTGGCACAAGGCGCGTCACTCAGCGCCTGCAAGATGTTACATGTTTCCCTATAATCTGATTGAATATTTTGAGGGTTTCTCGACGGATTTGAGAAGTATTTTGAAAATTTATTAGACGCTTTCACTTGAGTGTCGTTTAGAGGCTTGTTAAGGAAGACATTTTCAGCGCGTCCGTCACAGACGATACAATCCTCGCACACCGTTCTATAATGTTTGAATAAATTATTAACTCGCTTAAACCTTTCCGTTGGAACCATTTCCAACCTATGACATCTGAAAAAGAAAAATATATATATTTCACATGCCTTTCTGAGCTACAATTGTCACAAAAGTTCATTGTCATGGTGGAAATTAAAAGTTCCATGGAGTTTCCTTCCCATTCTTCCACATAGGAACCTACCAAAGCTCACTTTCACCATACACCAGTAATCGCGTTTAACGCTAAACACAGTGAAAACATCATTCTGTCTCTGTCATCTTCAAACGATTGAAAGAAACGGAGCGACGATGTTTTAAATTCGTTTAGCGTTAAACGCGTTTAGTAATGTGGGGTGAAACTGAGCCTTACCTTTGCAATGGGCAACTAGCTTCATCTTTTTGAATGACTGACTCCTTTGGCAATTCAAAAGTCCCTGTAAATAGATTAAGAGGCTACCGAGCGCACAGTGGCGCCCTCATCGTTTGTTTTGTTATTTCTTTTAATTTAAAAAGAAAATGCAGAAAATAAGCTCGTTAAGTTGTACTCCACAAGATTATACGTTATTATTATTACAAACAGTAGTTTTATATTGTTAAGTTTTATTGTAATCATTAAAACGGAAAAAAGTGGCCACCATTTCCCGTTTTAAGGATTACAATAAAACTTAACTTATTGTATCTGTTTAGCTGTAAGTTTTCCTAAAAGAAATAAAATAAAATAAAATTATAGCGCATTTAGAGCGCCTTTAGAAAATATTGCCCACGCTAGCGAGATTATTAATATTATTAATGAAAGAATAGATATACCAAATGATCTTGGTAATTTCGTAACAGAAAATAATATAAATCCGTACAAGGCGTGAATAAGTTGATAAGTCGACTTGCAAGTAATTTTTAATTGTATAAAAATGGCATGGAATGCCTAATTTATATGGTGAATAAAAATGAGGAAGTCGATAAGTTCATAATTCTCGGCAAACTGCACTTGTGTATGTTAATATGAATTAGATTCCAGATGCCATTTTTAACCGACTTCCAAAAGGAGAAGGTTCTCAATTCGTCTGTATTTTTTTTTTTTGTATGTTTGTTACGCGATTACTCAAAGACGGATGGGCCGATTTAGAAAATTCTTTTTTTGTTTGATAGGGTATACTTCCGAGGTGGTCCCATATAAATTTTATTAACTTTGCTTGGAGAGTTTTTGAGTTAGCTTCAATAATGCGTATATTTCCCACTTATTTTATGTGGATGATGTGATGGTGTTTTAATAACTTCCTATCACTGTTATTTACATGGCTATATCTACAATTATTGTGCTCAGTGATATATTCGAATTTGTGTGGGGTAGGTTCCACAACTAAAAAGTGAAGAATAAAAACTTTAGCAAAAAATAAAACCGACTTCCAAAACAAAACATTAGAAAGTGAAAAATAACTTTAATTTCGGAAGTCGGTGGCAAAAACGAAAATACAAAACCCAAGACACCGACTACCGAAATTAAAGTTATTTTTCACTTTGTAGTGTTTTGTTTTGGAAGTCGGTTTTATTTTTTGCTAAAAAGTTTTTTATACAATTCAAAATTTCGTGCAAGTCGACTTATCAACTTATTCACGCCTTGTACGGAAATAGGCGAAGGGTACAATTTATCCAAATAAATAGTGACAAATTAAATATTCCTTTTCCTATTATAAGCGTAGAAGATTTGATATTGATTGCTCTTGGAACATACCAAATGAAACTGGCCAAATCGTATGTCGGTGAACATTTAAGGAGTGGTACACAGACTATAGAAGTGTGCCACGAAAAACCTAACGGATTATGAAATAGACGCAAGTAACTGTGTGTTATTACGAGGCCAGATTCATTCACGACATTCGTTGAGAAAAACCTATTACTCGTATATTTTAGTTAAGCCCAATATGACAGGCACCTTTATTGTTCGTGCTTAACTGAAAGTCGTACTATCGGAACTTGTGCTCACATTATGAGTATAGTTTGGTTCTTGGGATTTACAAGACATCAAAATGATTTTCAAAGCCCGGCAAATTTTCTAGATCATATTATTTTAAATGATGAGAATGTTTAATAATAATGCAAAATATAAGTGTTATATTTCTATTGTATATGGTAAAAGTGTAAGTCTTATACTTAGATTTATTTTTTGCTAATATATTGTTCTTTCAAATAAAAGTAACGATCAAAGCATATGTTTTTTTTTTTTGTATATTTTTATCTCCCTTGGAACTTCACTCACCGACAATAACCCACTGAACAGGTAGGTTATTTGCTAAAGATGCAATTTTTTAAATAATAATAAATCTTTTTTTATAACTTTGACGTCGCTGAGATTAAAAAATAATACATATATGTGATGAAGGCAACTATTACAACATACACACATCAACACCGTCTAGGGATATTTTGTATAAAGTTCTTAAACTCAAAAAATACTGGCCAGTTTTAAATTCTTTTGAAGAATGCTTATTTTGAAACCTTTTTGAACGATTCTAAATTTGAATTTGAAAAAATAAATTAAAAACAAAAGATTTACGCGGCATAATGGTAGCGAAGTCCGCAGGTTTAATTTACCTACAGTAGTTTTTGGCTATTTTTTGTGTGAAATTTAAGTTTTATAACAAGATACCGGTTAGTTTCGAATTAATGTTATTGTGTGCATCATGCAGCGGCGCCATTTAACGAGAGAGGAAATGTTAAGGGCAGTAGGCATGCTCCAAGCTGGGGCTACTCAACGGAGTATTGCTGAGGAAATTGGAACAAGACAAAACGTGATATCAAAGTTATGGTCACGTTATCGTGATACTGGTGAAGTGGCTGAAAGACACCCAGGCGGGAAGGGCATAACCACTCAACGACAAGACCGATTTTTGCAAGTTGCCGCGAGAAGACAACCAAATGTTACGGCCATGCAGTTGGTTCAGAGGCTCCACTCAGAGCCCCAGTAGCTTGTGAGTGACCAAACTGTGGGAGAAGGCTGCATGAAGCTAACCTTTATGCTCGCAGACCGCTTCGTACTCCAGCACTACGCCGAGGAAATCGTGGACGACGACTAGAGTGGGCTCGTGAACATTTACTCTGGGAAGATAACCAGTGGTCTGTAGTGCTGTTTACCGATGAGTCCCGGTTCGATTTCCATCCCGATACACGTAGAGTACGTGTTTGGCGAGTTCCTGGTCGTAAGAGCCGTCTGCAACATCCTCAGGAAGGGCTGAAAAATACCGTAACGAGGTGCTAGTACCAATAGTCTACCCCCATCGACTACAAATGCGCCAAGAATTCACGCTCATGCACGATAACGCCCGTCCACTCAAAGCGAGAGTGGTGACGAGCTGGTTGCAGGAACATGACGTATCGGTCTTAGGCTGGCCCGCTCAATGGCCTGACCTAAACCTCATAGAACACGCGTGGGGTATGCTCTAAAGAAGGGTTTTGAGGAACTTCCCTGCAAACATTGCGACGGAAGAGCAACTTTTTTTGCATCTTAGCCGGACCTGGGACAATATACTGCAGCAAGACTTGGAAAACTTAATCCAAAGCATGAAAAACTGTTGCAGGACCGTTATTAACGTCATGGGTGGTTTTACTGACTACTGATTTTTTACATAACCGTTAAAACAGATTAATTTTTCCTTATTTTTCACTTTTTCTTGAGAAAAACATTAATTGTTAGTTTTAACATTATTTCACGTTTTTTCTTTATTTGAATAAAAATTTGTTTACGCAAAAAAAAAAAAGTTTTCTTTTATTCTGGAGTTTAGTCTGATAAATGGGCTTTATAAAAATATATGCATGTTGTATGTTATTTTTAATAAATTTTGTGTAAATTGATTAAATCCAAAATATCCCTAGACAGTGTTGATGTGTGTATAACCATATAGCCTATATTGCTACAATGGTTGGGCAAACCTTCATACAAATATGCCCATTCTCCTTTGTTCTCAAAATTTTGCAGAAAATGATTACACAACAAAAAAAGTCAGGGAAAGATACTTAAAATCAGGACCTACTCCGCACAAAAATATCGTTATGCGCCTTTCAGTAAGTAGTAGTATATAATGTATATTGTATAAAACTTTATTGGTGTTTTTGCGTAGCGTACCTAATTATTACCTTAAAATGTTGTCACTTAGATCATCTTTTGTGGAGCCGTAAAGCTGAAAATCCATGTTTGAAATCTATACAGGAGAAGTTTTCATTCACTGCGCAAATTTTCACAGGGTGTTCTACTCATGAATATGAACAACTTTATCTATGGCACCAACTCTGAAATCCAAAAAAAATTCAACTGTTTCATACATTTTGGTTGAGTAGGTATTGAACCTTTGTATGGAACAACAGATTTTTTCTTTCGTGATTACAGACTTTTACTATGGTGGTCCCATAGTAAAAGTTATTCATATTCATGGGTAGAATTTGATATATCGCACAGTACAGTTTGCAAATATATATTTTTTATTTTCTTATTTGCCCCCCAAAATTGACCCCCATATTCAAAATTCATTAATTAAATGATAAATAATTTCTGTAAGTAGGTTTGTACAAACACTTTTACAAGTCAATCGTTTTTTTTTTTTAACTAGATGAGGTCGGCGTTTCCTATCTGACTACTCTGAGAAGAAAGGCCGAAACAAACTCAGAGGTCAGTCTCTTATAAAGTCCAGACATAATCTTGGTCACTTCATGTGAAGACCATGTAGATTGGTGTCTGAAATGGTCTTTTGAGGAAAGAACCACACAGATTAAGAGGACCTGTCCAGTCTGTGCACGCATTTGTCAGTAATCGCGCAGCTCAACTCAAAACTTAAGGAGCTCAACGATTCGACGAACAATACCAAAGAAAGGACATTTGGGTAGGCCGCAAGCTCACTCAAGCTGCCAGACCATGATTAAAAATAATTGAGAGAAAAAATAAAACAAACAAAAAAAGCAATTTACATTACACGTCCGTGTTTGGGTCACAGGAATACATACGTGTACCAAATTTCAACTAAATCGGCCCATTAGATTCGGAGCAAATTGGCTGTGACAGACGGACAGACAGACACGTGAGTGATCCTATAAGGGTTCTTGTCCTTTTGAGGTATGGAACCCAAAAAATTAAAGAAAATTTGAATTTTGCGGCTATATTTGATGTTCCCCTTAATTTGACATTATTATTTATATGTATTTAGGAAGTCCACACTATTCGTACCCCGTCCCTTCCGAAATTAAAGCGAAAAATTTGAAAACTTAAAGTAACAAAATTACAATAATTTTATCGATATAGGTAAATAATCGACCTTTTGGTCGCCGTAACATGTATGAGAAATAAATTGCTTTTGCGCGTGTGTGAGTGTACGTCAAGGGCAGTGTTTGCGTTAGTGTGACTACCAATAGCAAAATCGCGATTAAAGTGCGTGTGGCTTATTTGTGTGCGTAATGCGCGTACGTGCTGGTCTCTTGCTTGTAGTGGAGTTAAAAAAACTTTTTAGCAAAAAATAAAACCGACTTCTAAAACAAAACACTACAAAGTGAAAAATAACTTTAATTTCGGAAGTCGGTTTCTTTGGTTTTGTATTTTCGTTTTTTGCCACCGACTTCCGAAATTAAAGTTATTTTTCACTTTGTAGTGTTTTGTTTTAGAAGTCGGTTTTATTTTTTGCTAAAAAGTTTTTATTTTTCACTTTTTAGTTGTGGAACCTACCCCACACAAATTCGAATACATAATTGAGCACAATAATTGTAGATATAGCCATGTAAATAACAGTGATAGGAAGTTATTAAAACACCATCACAACATCCATATAAAATAAGTGGGAAATATACGCATTATTGAAGCTAACTCAAAAACTCCTCGAGCAAAGTTAATAAAATTTATATGGGACCACCTCGGAAGTATACCCTTTCATACAAAAAAAGAATTTTCCAAATCGGTCCATCCGTCTTTGAGTAATCGCGTAACACACCTCCTCCTTTTGGAAGTCGGTTAAAAAGTGGGAGATAACCGGCGACACGCGTTCTAATACAAATCAGGAACTATTTCCTTTCTAACCTCTTTTTATCTGTTCTGTGGTGCATACAGACTAATGTTAGTAGCATTAACCCTTCGAATGCCGGAACGCAGGTCTGCGCACCATTTTTTTATGCGAGTGCGCCACTCGAAAAAACACCTAATTACATTAATGTAATTAGGTGTTTTTTCGAGTACAGCTAAAATCGCGCAGACCTACGTTCCCGGCATATGAAAGGTTAAACAAACTGATTAAAACAAAACAAAGTAATTACAATGTAAGTTCAATTAAACAATTAAATTTTACTATAACATCTAAACTCTTGCAAAAAAGGGGCACTTTAGATTTTTTTCTAACTTCAATGAAGAAGAACAAGAAACAGGTTTTATTTATTTGACGATGTATTGGCATGTTATTTGAAGCATCCTGGCATGATTCTTTACGTTTCAAATTTAAATTTTGAAATTAACAAAAGAAAATTAATGATTATTGTGGATTATTGTAAAATTGCTTTACCTACTAATGGCGCGAATTGCTGAAACGATTTTTTTTTTCTGATTACTAAAATTTTAAAACTTTTGGATATTTTCTGCAAATTAAACAATTTAATCTTTCTTTTTACATTAAATACCACTTTTTGATATGAGTGATAAAGCGATAAGGGCCGGTAAAATTATAGCCCTACTTGAAGAAGGTTGTTCGTAAACTTACGTGTCTCAGCGGCTAAATGTGAGTCGTTCAACTGTCAACGGGACTTGGCAACGGTATCAAGAGACCGGTTCGGTCAAAAGAAGACTCGGTTCGGGAAGAACGGTGCACAGAACCAAGAGATGATCGCTTTTTAGTGAGTCAGGCGTCAAGTGTGGACTGAAGAAGAGCCTTGTAAAAGTAAGAGGAGCACAAGTTAGCTTGCGGACGGTCAGGAGGAGGCTTTTGGCTGCCAATATCAGGAGTTACCGCCCGGCTCGGGGCCCTAAATTACTCCGTGAGCACCGTGTAGCTCGACTTCAGTTTGCTCGAAACTGTGCTACATGGACTCTGGAGGAATGGCATAAAGTAGGTATTGTTTTCTGATGATGCGTGAGAGCAATGTATCAGCAATGTACCGAATGTACTTACAATTTGAAGCAATGTACCCTACCTAATTAGAACTTAGAAAGTACCAACCAGTAGCGTACAATTTGTTCCAAAACAGATAATGCGTAACGGGAGTTAGAGCAGGGCTGATGATATCAATTAGGTGCATCACAGTGTTCTTATCAAAGCGATATCTCAATTTAAATAATTATTCATTCCTTCATCCGTAAACATTACGAAAAACATTACGTCTTAGTTTCTGGGTATACTGGGTTATTGGTAAAACACCAACAACCTCTTAAGGGGTCATTGTACTGATCAATATAAACAACTTTTACTATGGGACCAAATATGAAATCGCTAAAAAAAAATCAGCTGTTCAGTAATAATAATAATAATAATAATAATGTTTATTTCCAGTAAAATGTTCACAAAGGTTACAAGTACAGTAATATGCTTCAAAATAAAAGTGCATTGAGTATTATCACCTGGCACCCAAACTAGGTTTATAGCCTGTGACTTGGGGACCAGTGATTCCATAAGGGTAGATCATGATCATAAATATTTTATTAAAACTGTTTTCACCAGTAACATGGTTAACAAAGAGATATAATTATTATTCATGTGAAGAAAGGATGGAAAGTAAAAAATAATAAAAAATAATTAATACCTACCTACATTTTGACGAATTATGCTAACATAAATGTACTGAACAGCAGATTTTTTTTTCGCGATTTCAGGTTTGGTTCCATAGTAAAAGTTGTTCATAATGATGAGTACAATGACCCCTTAAGTGGTTGTTGGTGTTTTAACAATAACCCTGTATATTAAAAATAAACTCCAGTACTTCCAAATCTGATTCTGATGAGCTGCTCATATTCATTATTTATGCTAAAACTCATTCTCCTTTAAATAATTTTAATTCCTACATATTTAGCTTTTACTGGCAATTTAATAAAAGTTTGTTTGACCTCAAAGTATGCTATGAAATTAAACGTCAACTAATGATAAACGGCCAACATTGGTCGTTGAGTTAACTGAAATTTAAATGGTGTTTATCTTTCTCAATTTCACAAGTTATCAGACCAATAGCGCTATTAAATAGATTAACTATTAAATATATTAGAACTACCGTTAAAAGTGCCTCAGAAACCGGGCATAATACACACCTTTGACAGTTCTAACTTCCAGCAATACTAAAATATCAATAAAAATCGTTACTTGAGTAAATACTTTTACTGAAGTATTCAGTTTTACTTGTTTATACTCGTAAATACGAGTCTAAGTAGGAAAAATACGTAGGTAATTATTATTGAAGCTAACTCAAAAACTACACAAGCAAAGTTAATAAAATTTACATGGGACCACCTAGGAAGTATATGTATATTTATACCCTTTCAATTAAAATAGAATCTTCCAAATTGGATCAGCCGGGCTAACTTCGAGTAATCGGGGAACATACATACAAAAAAAGATTCCAATAAACTGAGAACCTCCTCCTCTTTTTGAAGTCGGTTAAAAATAAATTATGTACTTACATATAAGAAATGGTCAATTCAGCTCCCTTTTTTACTGGTGCTATGGTCACCAGCGCTGCGCTGTTTCGCAGCCCCGCCACATATGAATTCGGTAGACAGGAATTGGGCAGGTTACCGATGAACGGAAAATATCCTTTATTAGGGTAACTGTGCAATGTCATGCTACCATCGGTGCACACTGACATATAAAGATGCACTTCTACTGGAGTACAATAAATCGACAGGTGCATCAATACCCTGGCCACTGCTTCTATGGCAGCACTCTTCTCATCAGGAGAGTTTGGTAGAAATGATGTATATGTATCCAAATAATGTATAATATTAGCTAAATACAAACATCTGTTAAACATCGCGCCATATATGAAATGTATGTCATAATGAGAATTCAGTAAAGAAAACTTTTGGGAACCAAAAATCTCAGCAACAGTATTGTTTTTCATTCGTTCAATACCTAAATCTTTAGATGCTGTGATGAACTCGCCCCAAGAGCCACACAATTGACGCATTTTGAGAGTAGCTTTAACGGGTAGCATAATAAAATCCAACATAATTTCTATGATTTTACATTCAAAATTATGCCCCTCCTGCATGGCTTTATCTTTGCATCGTTTGTCACAAAACATGGCAGCACAGCATCCTTCACAAGGCATTAAATTAAAGTCCATCTTGAGACAATAGTGACATGAAGTGACATGGTTCAACATATGAGTAGCTCCTACAAATGCTGTCTCCACTGCTACAACAGTACCGACAGGTATGTCTTTAACAGCAACCACTTTTGGTCGTCCCGATTTCATTATGACTTCCACATCTGAAGTGGCACATGGTATGTCAGGGTTTCGGGCTCCTTTGAGCTTGAAGAATTCTTCAGCAAATGGAGTGGATCTGAAACATGATGATTATATTAATGTACTGATAAACTATACTGATAAACAGTACATTCACACAGAATAATAAAAACAAATAGTTAATTAAGTATGTAGCTCAATCAAGTATAATAGAGGCCAACAAAAAAAACATGTTCCCTTCAGTATATATGTTGTGATTTTTAAGAATCAATCTGCCTAGCCTTTTCCCAACTATGTTGAGGTCGGCTTCCAGTCTAACCGGATGCAGCTGAATACCAGTATTTTACATGGAGCGACTGCCTATCTGACCTCTACAACCCATGTTACTGGATAATACGATACCCCTTGGTAAGACTGGTTGTCACACTTTCGGACTTCTGAGGACCCATAATGACTGTCAAAGATCCACGAATAACAGCCGGGACCAACGGCTTAACGTGCTTTCCGAGGCACAGAGGAGTCTCGGTATGAAAAGATGGTCACCCATCCACAGAACAACCTCGGCAAGCGTAGCTTAACCTGATGGATCGACCCGTGCGGCTGTTATTACTTAGCCACAAGCTCCTCTTGTGTTTTTAAGAATAAAGTCATTAATTAGCATATCAGATTGAGTCTAGTATTTAAGTTATTATAAATGATAAATGATTTTATTTCTGTAAGTACTTAGGTTTGTACAGACGCCAGCAGGTCAACCTACCCGAAACTGTCAGATTTTCCCAATCAACCTTGAACCTAATGCTTTAGCAATAAAGTCGAAAATCTATTAAAGAAATCTGGCAGATTGTAGTAGCTTGATGTGCTGGCCTCTGTACAAACACTTTTACATGTCAATCTTGTTTTTTAAAAACTAGATGAGGTTGGCATTTCCTAAAAATATTTTAGGTCTTCTTGTACTCTCAACCTTAGATAATATTACATGTTAAGTTATATTCTCTAAGCTCTCAACTGACTGATAGCACATTCTACATTTTTTTTACTCTTTCTTTATTTTGGCATAGCGGTTTAATACTTAGGTGGTTAACAAATTTTTTTTTAGTAAATAGCAAAAAAAAAGACACCTCCCCTTTATTTGACACCCACTCTTTATTTGTTTAAGGGGGAAGCACTAAGGTCTTAGCCTGCGAAGTCAGATCTGCCCTATGATTTATCAGCACCAATCCGAGGCAAATCTAACTTAAAGATGTATTCATGATTCCTTATGGTTATAATTAAGTATGTAAATACATATTTATTATTGTCCCAAATCATATTTTGATCAAGATACAATCTGACACTGACCAAACCGGCTTCTTTCTTCTGGGTCACCTCAATATATCGTAGACTTTGTCTCTGTCACCTCTGACCTAGACTATAAGTCAAGAGCAAACCCATCTCAAATTAAAAAAAAACTGCAAATTGCTACCTAAGAGCACAATCACCATAAAAATATGGAAACAGCAATTAAAAAAAACAGGCCAATTTCTAAAAACTATTTCGAGTTCCATAGTAGTTAAACAACCACTAACCAAAAAACCACTAAAACCACTCTCAGATCAAGAGCAAAAAACATCACTGTTTACTGGTAATCATCTGATTATACTTAGGTACTTGAAACAAGTATAATATTATAGAAATTGTGCCAAATTGTGAAAACACACTAAAATACACTACAAAATATACTAAGCATTAGATATGCTAATTAGATTTCATTCATAGAATAAGTTCCAAATTTAAAAGTAGATGACAGTGGAATTTACCGACTTATACTTACACATACTTGCGTGCAAGCTGTTCTATCCATGTATATCTACAGGCTTCTGCTTTCATCTCGTGTAGTTTGTTGATCAAGCTGGTGGGGCAGTCCAGTGCAAGGCAGGTCTCAATATCCTTGACACAAGCCGGAAACTGCTTCGTTTTCAACAATAGCTCTGCACGGCTGTAGTAAGACAACCTCATAGCTTCAGAATTAAGTGGTGCCCGCATTAGAGCCATATTGTATTTCACCAACGCCATCTGATAATCACCTTCGCAGAAAGCTTTTTTACCTTCTATCCCATGCTGAAGAGCTTTTGAAGCGGATTTTTCTTTTCTTTCTAATTCTATAAAGGTATTAGATTGTTTTAGTACTTTTATAGCCAGTACCACACAATCTGCTAAGTCCTTATTGCGCAGTGCTTTATAAACGCTGTCTAGAGGACTGCGGTCATGATGTCTATAGAATGTTGGTAGCTGTAGCATTTTGATTAAGTAGGTAGTTAGTTGTAATCTCAGCACTTCACTTATTATATTTCGCTGCTAAGTTTGGTTGAAAACTTTCTGTAGCACTTCACAGAATCACGTTCACACACAGTTTGTATGTTGTAATTGTTTTTATGGTAGGTATGCTAACTCATGCAGAAAATGGAAGTACAGAAATAAAAAGGATTGCAAAAAAAAAATCCCCCACACTACCATTTCAGTGTTGCCAGCAAAGAGTTTTTGTCACGATAGCTGTCAAATCGTATGGATTTTTGCAATCTACTGAATTTAGCTTTCCTATTTTCCGTAGTTTTGTCCAAAATGCCTCAATGTAGTGCGTTAGCTTGTAAAAACAGAGGAGTACATTTATTTCCAAAAGAAAGTAAGGGCAGTAAACAATGGGAATTGGCGTTACGTATTAAAAACTTTAAGGCTAGTAGTCTGCACGGTTGTCTGCTGCGCATTTCACAGAAGAGGATTAGATTAGTAAAGAAGCTGTCCTTTAGGCTGGGAACTATTATCTATAAAACACAAGAATCAAGATTATGATCTAATAGTCTCCCAAAGATTTAATCAATCAATATAGTACATACATACTTAGTTTTCAAAATATTCCTGTATTGTCTGTCTGTTAATCATTGGTAATGGAGTATCTGCATTTATGTCTCTGAATATATCAGAAGGTGAACATAGGTATGCCGAGTCGGATGTCGCAGTCAGCACCAAAGTTTTGGTTTCGATCATACGAATGTAGTCTATAAAAAAAATAGGAATGTTAGTCCGTGACTTATAGACAGTGCTCGGAATAGGGAATAGGTAGTGCTAATTTACCTAAAGTTTGAGGATCATAGACGAAAGTCGGAGACTTCCTTATACTATATTTTTTACGGGACAACGGTCCCGGAATTCAGGACATCGCCTAAGAAAATTAAAAGATAATGATAAATGATAAATGATGATAAATGATTTTTTATTTCTGTAAGTAGGTTTGTACAAACACTTTTACAAGTCAATATTTTTTTTTTTTAAACTAGATGAGGTCGGCGTTTCCTATCTGACTACTCTGAGAAGAAAGGCCGAAACAAACTCAGAGGTCACAGTCTCTTATAAAGTCCAGACATAATCTTGGTCACTTCATGTGAAGACCATGTAGATTGGTGTCTTTTGGTCTTTTGAGGAAAGAACCACACAGATTGAGAGGACCTGTCCAGTCAGTGCACGCATTTGTCAGTAATCGCGCAGCTCAACTCAGAACATAAGGAGCTCAACGATTCGACGAACAATACCAAAGAAAGGACATTGGGGTAGGCCGCATAGATTACTCAAACTGCCAGACCATGATTAAAAATAACTGAGAGAAAAAATAAAACAAACAAAAAAAAAAAAGCAATGACCTACATAGTCTTCACATTCACAATAAAGTAAAATAATATAATACTTACAAAGTAAATATTCATGTCAACATTCATGTCAGTATGCAAAAATAAAAATAATATAAAATAAAATTGGAGCAGTTCAATCCCAAGCCTTTTTGTCCTCAATATAATCTTTAACGGTATAAAAAGCTTTCTGACACAACTTGCGTTTAATGAATCATTTGAATTTATTAAGGCTCAGATCTTGAACGTGGCTTGGAAGTTTATTATAAAAGCGTAAACATTGGACACCTGAATGAGCCACCTATTTTCTTGAGCCTTGTTGGAGGTACAACAAATTTGTGTTTGTTCCTAGTATTTATATTGTGGATATCACTGTATTTTTTAAACAATTTAATGTTTTTATGGGCATATAAAAGATTTTCAAAAATGTACTGAGAAGGCAAAGTCATTATATTAATCTCCTTAAATTTCTCTCTGAGAGATTAATAATAATAATAATAATATCCTGGGACATTTTTCACACACGGTCATCTGATCCCAAACTAAGCATAGCTTGTACTATGGAAACCAGATAACTGATATACTACATATACTACTTTTTTTTTGTAAATACATACTTATATAGATAATTACACCCAGACTCAGGACAAACAGACATGTTCATGCACACAAATGTTTGTCCTGGATGGGAATCGAACCCACGACCAGCGGCATGATAGGCGGTATCTTAGATTGTCTCGGACTTAATTTATAAATGCATCGAACAGCTCTTTTCTGCAAAACAAAGATACTCTGAATGTCGGCTGCATTTCCCCACAACAGAATACCGTACGACATTATACTATGAAAATAGCTAAAGTACACTAAACGAGCTATCTCTATGTTGGTTAAATTACGAATTTTCCTAACAGCGTATGCTGCGGAGCTTAGCTTTTTTGACAATTTATCTATGTTATTAATACAGTTATTATTTGTATTACTTATTTTGTTTCCCAAAAAAGTTAGTAGGATGTTTTTTTTTTGTGATTTTCAAAAATAAAAGACAATCTTAGATTGAATGTATTCTTTTTTGTTATCTGAGTTTGTAAGAAAACTCGAAAGCTAATATAAACTGTTTTATAAAGTTAAAATACCAGTATAGCAATGCAAAGGTTAACAAAAACTAGTTCATCATGTATATGTCTTAAAATACCATTTATTCCTTTCGTAGGTACTGTTATTTTAAAAGTAAGACAACGTGAACAGAAATTAAGCTCAATAAAAAACAGGCATGTCTTACATGTGCATACTTAAATTCATTCAGAACAAAAGCGTTGATAGTGATAAGTTGAACCTTACCTAATCTGAATCTTCACATGCTTTATCTTCATCCACAGAATTAAAATAAAGTACGATGATTTTTTCTATATTTTAAATTTTTAATCGATTTCTTTTTAAACTTAAAATCCATTTATATGTAGAGAAAGACCTTTCGACATCAACAGAAGTTAGAGGTATGTACATATTTGTAGTATGACAATTGATTTTCATTTAATCCTTCTTCAATATCATCGCAAATGTCTCTTATTACATCTAAACCATGGTTTCTCGCTATCGCGTTTTCTAATTTTATTTTGACTCAGACGAACACTAGCTTAGAATAGTTCTTGCTTCATCAAATACCTAGTCTTGCCATAAATATTGTCACGAAGAAATTTTTTTTTTTTTTATTGCAAATAATATTTATTACTTTTACAGTCTGTTAGTTTAATACATAAATATAAAACAATTTAAAATATAAAAAGCTTATTCGAAGTGGTCTCCATTGGCTGCAATACAGTCCTTTAAACGTTGAGGTCAGTTATCAATAGAAGCACGCACTCTTTCTAGGGACTCCAAATTATCATGGCATTTAGAGCAAGCCGTACTCTCTAAAACTGACCATAAATCATAATCCAGCGGATAAAGATCGGGACTAGACGACGGCCAGTCTTCAGCTCTGATGAAGTCCGAAACGTTCACTTCCAAGTCCAACCAAGACTGCGTGGACCGAGCTTTATGACCCGGCGCCGAGTCTTGTTGGAAGGACCATACTTGGTTATTGAACATGGTGTTGTTAAGGGGCTTAACTACCTTCTCAAGAATGGTACCTTGATACACTTGTGCCGATGTTTTGGTACCTTTTTCACAAAAATATGGCTAAGTCACTCCTTCATAGATAACACCCCACCAAACCATCACTCAAGTCGGATAATGCCCAGGTTGCACTCTGTCGACTAATTGGGAAGCTTCCTTAGAGCTTTGAGCACAAATACGGTCATTTTGTTTGTTAAAATGTTGCTCAATTGTAAAAGATTTTCTCATCCGTAAACAAAATTTTTCTGTGATCTCCCTTTGCGTACCGCTTTAGTAGTTGTTTCGATTTTACCACCCTATTCTTTTTAAATTAACTGTTAAAAAATGACCAGTGCGTCTCTTATAGGCTGCAAGTCCTAAGTCATCTTTTAAAATACGCGACATGGTTCTGGGTGCTATCTTCATCTCCCGAGATAAAATCTTTTGCTTTCGGACAGGATTTCTTCGAATTCTTTCCCTTACTGCTTTGACCACCTTTTTCGTACCAACACTACGTGGACGGCCAGATCTTTTTCTATCACAAACAGAGGAGGTCTCATTGTACCTATTAATAGCCCGGTACACAAACATCTGACTAATACCAAGCGTATGGAGAGTTTTAAAAATTGCATTTGGCTCCATACCAACTTTGTTCAATGCAATCACAGCGATTCGGTTCTCTTTATCACCCCACTCCATTTTAATATCGCAAAATATTGTACAATGTATTGGCGCCAAAATTAGAAAACTCAATGAACAATCGTATAAAAATGACAGATTACAAATTCAAATAATTCAATATCTTTCTTATTTTAATTGTAACAGTATTTATGGCCAGACTGTGTATATGGAAAGATTCAGTCAAAGTTAAAATAGATTTTTGTAAAGCCTTTAATGAAATTTGAATTATTTTGTGGTATTCGTCAATATAATCTAAATCAGTTTGTAAATTATCTTTTTTCAATACCGATTTAGCATGCCTGATAGATAAAGCATCAGAGCTTCGAAAAAGTCTAATAATTGTTTTAATTTCTTGATAATATTTGGCATAATAAGAAGCTGCTTCTAGCCATGTACCCTGTGCCTTGTGATGACTGGTTCCGGTGGCATTGGGATGTTGGGAAACTTTTCCCTTAACAGTTTTACTCTGTTAGAAGCTTCAAAAAATATTTTTTTTACGTTTGATATCAACAAATCAACATCCGAATACTCTGCACGGATTTGTTCTGCAACGCGGTTAAGAGCGTGTGCTAAACATGTGACATGTATCATATTTGGTAAATAGTTCTTTAAAATACGTCCTGCTTTTAACATATATGCTACGCTATTAGAAAACAAGACTAAACCATCTCTTACTTTGGCTTCATAAGAATCTCCCCACATATTTTCTAAGCAACAAATCACAAATTGAGCTATTGTATCACCATTTACAACTTCTAACATTTTGCACGCTATCAAAAATGGTTTATTTGTTACCTCTTTTAATGGTTTGACAAGAAAATGTATCTACAACATATCGACCTAAATAATCAGTTGTTTCATCTAAAGATATCCACAGTTTTTGATTGTGAATATTGTCATGGATTAAAGCATTTTTTTTTAAACAATGTCCAAACAAACTTTCCTCAGTAATGATTCGTCAGGATTTATTATTATTTTAAGATTTGTAGAACAATTACAACAGATATATTTCTGTAAAAACTTTTTAAAAGCTGGTTGGTTTACACAATATAAGAAACTGTATCTAATCAAAATAAAAATTTTCATTCACTTTCTTAAGCTCTTGGTGTTTCGGTTCCTCAGTGTGCCTCTTGACACTGCTTTTCTTGCTTGTAAAGCTGCTCTCACATTTCGAACATAACATTATGTTGCTAGCGGGATCGTGGTATAATTCAGGATGATGTTTGATCCACGACTGCACAACCCCTTCGGAAGGTTTAGTCGCCATTTGATTGCTAGCTGCTATGAGGCAGCAAAATAACTGCAAACAATCAAAATCAAAAGTCATTTATTCAAACTAGGCTGAGTATCAGCACTTTTTGAACTTCAAAATTACATAAGACAGTCCCCCAAAACGCCCGGCCTTCACCACTTCCTAGTGCTTTAGCTGGGGAGAAGAAGTGGCGCAACAAACTCCCCAGCAGCACAGCTGTCTGTTCAGTTAAAAAAAAAATTGAATGTATACAACACTGCGCATAATAATTTAGGTACATTACGCAACACAAAACATTAAATTATTTGCTATACGTAAGCTAGCACACGCCAATATTCCAAAAAAAATAATAAGTAATCGAAAACTATATACTCAAGCAGAAATAAAAATACAAAACTAAAAACGTAAGCAGAACTTTATACCTAAATAAAGGCCTCCAGTAATAAAGGATGTGCTCACTTACATATATGAAGATTGTACAGACGCCAGCACATCAAGCTACTACAATCTGTCAGATTTCTTTAATAGATTTTCGACTTTATTGCTAAAGCATTAGGATCAAGGTTGATTGGGAAAATCTGACAGTTTTGGGTAGGTTGACCTGCTGGCGTCTCTACATGAAGCTGAAACTCGAAGTCAGAAATGATAAACTAGGACCATCGAAGTAATATAAACAAAGTTAATTACTAATAACAAAACAAAACCAAGGACAGCAAAACGACCAGTCACCACAAGCAGCACCCGTTCACGAGCATAACGCAGAGTTCAGCCATCACCCCCCTCGCCATATTTGAGGGAAGGAGGCAACCCGACCCCCGACGCTAGCGCAAGCCGTGACATCTAAGGGAGCATGGAACTTGCTGCCGGTTGCTCAGGCAAGCATAATATGATCAATTGTCGAGGTCACTAGCTAACCACATATTGCAATACCACTCATAAACAAAAACATTGTAATGAGTAGATTATGTCAATGATAAATAAAAATAAAATAAAAATAAATTGACTTTTACAGTCAAAGAAAATAAATAATTATGAACTCATATTATAACCTGTCAGAAGATAAGCTAATTCTGGAGAAAGAACATAAACATTGTCTTGAGTTAATCACAGCGCCCAACTATTCTTATCCTTTAAGTAGTCGTTGATAGAGTAGTATGCCTTCGAACAAAAGTTAGATTTTACTTTAGCTTTAAACGCATTGAAGGGCCAATCTAGCAAGGAAGAGGGTAACTTGTTATAAAAAGATATACCGAGCCCAACAAATGAGTTATGAACCTTATGAAGCCGGTGAAACGGAGCACGTAATTTGTCCTTAATTCTGGTGTTAACATTGTAGATATCACTGTTTTTAGTGTATAAATGTATAATTTGTCGAATATATAAGATGTTGGCGAAGATGAATTGTGATGCCACTGTGAGAATACCAATATGATTTAAAAAATCTCTCAGAGAAACTCTAGCACCTAGCTGGTAAATTGCTCGAACAGCTCGTTTTTGAAGTACACATATATTTTGAATGTCAGCGGCTTTACCCCAGAGCAGAATACCGTAGGACATAACGCTATGAAAATAACTAAAATAGACTAACCGAGCTGTATCAACGTCAGTGTATGAGACAAAGCTACTTTTAGTATGCTATATATTTAAAAAAAAACAGCTTTTGCCCGCAATTTTGTTTACGGTGAGTCGATTCCTAATATTTTGCTTAAGCATTTTCTGTGACTTTTAAATAAAATAAATTTGTAGAGACACAATAAAAAATAATAATAAATTATTATTTTGATTAACTGATGTTAATCAACATAATAATTTATTAATGTTTTTTATTGTGTCTCCCACATTTCGAACATAATATTATGTTATAATTCAGGATGATCTTTGATCCAAGACTGCACAACCCCTTCGGAAGGTTTAGTCGCCATTTGATTGCTAGCTGCTATGAGGCAGCAAACAATGAGACAAAGCTACCTTTAGTATGCCATATATTAAAAAAAAAACAGCTTTTGCCCGCAATTTTGTTTACGGTGAGTCGATTCCTAATATTTTGCTTAAGCATTTTCTGTGACTTTTAAATAAAATAAATTTGTAGAGACACAATAAAAAATAATAATAAATTATTATTTTGATTAACTGATGTTAATCAACATAATAATTTATTAATGTTTTTTATTGTGTCTCCCACATTTCGAACATAATATTATGTTATAATTCAGGATGATCTTTGATCCAAGACTGCACAACCCCTTCGGAAGGTTTAGTCGCCATTTGATTGCTAGCTGCTATGAGGCAGCAAACAATGAGACAAAGCTACCTTTAGTATGCCATATATTAAAAAAAAAACAGCTTTTGCCCGCAATTTTGCTTACGGTGAGTCGATTCCTAATATTTTGCTTAAGCATTTTTTGTGGCTTTTAAATAAAATAAATTTGTAGAGACACGATAAAAAAAACATTAATAAATTATTATGTTGATTAACATCAGCTTAGCATTTTTTATGAAATAAAAAAGTTAGTGAAAGTATATAAAGTATTAGAATAAAATTTTAATTTACCTTGCGCTCAAAGTCCAAGAGAATAAAATCGTATATCACAGGTGATATCAGAGTCCATAAAGTGTCGCTAAAAGTCGTCGTTCCAAGTAAAAACACCGTCCCGCCAGGGTTGCGGGTTGTTCGAAAGAGTTACCGTGGCCCTGGCACAGGCAACTGAAGGAACACGGGTGGGTTTTAGTCAGTAGAAGTCTGACACGCCCTCCCGCTCCACCCAGAGCGGGAGAAGTTATTTGATGATTTCCCATCCACAAAAAAAAAAAGTAAAAGCAACCGACCTGATCACAATGCAAATCAAAATCCATAAAACAAAAGCCCAGTCGTCAAAAATATCACTCGAAAACAACGAAACACCCGTGCACATAACCGAAAGATTAGGCGACGAATGCGTATTGTATTCTAGGAAGAAAAATACAAAAGCCATATGAACGTAAGCGTAAAGAAGAGGCACTAGACAAAAGTTTATTCATCTCTTTCACACTTACACAGCAAGTCGCAGCGCGGTGTCTAAATCTATTCTTGTATCACTCTTGTTTTTCTTAACTTTTGCCTTGCTATATACCTATACAACGTGTTAATATGAATGCGTAAAACCTGAAAATGTTTTGTTCAGAATCAATAGTAGAATCCATTCCACTAATAAAAAAATATGGGTCACAATTTGTATTATAAAAAAAAATATTTTTAGTTATGACGCTTTTAAAATAATTACTTAGAACTGACTCACGCGCACGAAACGGCAACGTTGCGATCATGTTTGTCCGACGCTAGCGTCACGGGAGAACGTCTTAGTTTTTTTGCGAAATCTGCATGCGCGTACGGCAACATCGGATAATATTTACGTAAAGATACTAATTTGCTAGAAATGCCAGAAACCGGACTAGAGAAAAAACTTTTTTTCTCAAGTCCGTGGCCAGAAACTAAAAAATCTAAATAAATAGTTCACAAAAATGAAATCTAATAATTTATATTCATATATTTTTACAATAAAAATAAGTTTGGGTGTCCGAGGTTTTGTGCATTCAAATAAACAATTATTTGTATAAAGTGTAGTATGTACTGTACATATTAGTTATTTTATTATTGCTGATATTTTACCTTTATAAACATATTATATTAGCTTTCAAGTTTTCTTACACAGTAAGATAATAATACAGAACGCATTCAATCTAAGTTAGCAAGATAAAAGAAAAATAAAAGACAATTTTTGAAAATCATGAAAAACATGTCTGCTGGTTTTTCTGGGATACAAAATAAGTAATACAATCAATAACTGTATTAATACCATTATTTTTTATGTTCTTAGGCGATGTCCCGAATTCCGGGACCGTTGTCCCGTAAAAAAATATACAGCGTGAAATTTTGCTGGTTGTTTTCCTGCGGCAGAACGATTTGCACTCAGTAGAGCTACCGATTCATGGAGTTAAATTTAAAAAATAAAAATGTTTTTGTTTTCAAATAATTATAAAAATATAATCTCAATTCGAAAGCGTGAGAATCAATAGTACCTCACGTGCGCCCGCTCGCTACCTACCATCTTTGAAAATAGCACGCGGCGGCGCGGTACAAAGTGAGGAGCGATTCGTAATGTTTAGAGCAAAATAAACTGTCGCCCGAAGTGATACGGCATAATCTAGCCCGCAAGCACGCGGCGAGCGCTTCGCCACGCACCCCCCGCCCCGCGCCGACGCGCCGGCTCTCTCACTCACACTCACTCAGTTGTTCCGCGTCCCCGCGACCGCCGCGCGTCGCACGCGCAGTGTCAGTGCGTTATCGTAATTTATAAAAATGGATCGCCATTACAGTTTTTCAAATTTGGAGTACGTGGCTATGGTGCAACTGTACGCTAGGGCTAATTATAACTACCACGCTGCCCGGAGACTCATCACCTGGAGTCGCTTCGTTTTCGCGGGATTATGAACCGGTCAGTGTCACCTTATTAAAATTAAAAGACAATATATTAAAACGTGCTCGATTGTGTGTTGAACGCAGTGGCTTGCACTTCGAACAATTACTCCGATACCGTGAAGTGTAAGTATCTACTCGTATCTTTGTAAATAACAAAAGTAGGTTAGTTAAAATCATTGTAAATAAGTTGATTCCAATTTTTTAAATACGCCGTAAATACTTACTTAATTGTCCAATTATTCAGAAAATTATGTTTTGTAAGTTATTCATAAACTTGTTTCTTAGTTTCGTGTTCAGAAAGTTGTAAGTAAAAAAAACTGGCCAAGTGCGAGTCGGACTCGCACAAGCAAGAAGGGTTCCGTACCACAAGGCGAAAACGCCAAAAAAAAACACGTTTGTTGTATGGGAGCCCCACTTAAATATTTATTTTAATTTTATTATTTATAATTAAAGTAAAGTCTCTGTCTAATTTAAATAAGGAAGTCTCCGACTTTCGTCTATGGTCCTCGAACTTTAGGTAAATTAGCACCACCTATTCCGATCACTGCTTATACTCACAAACAATCATAGACTTAAATATTTTAAGTGTTTTCCTTTCAATAAAATCGCCCTTTTTGTCGGCAGTTGCTGCGTTCCTTTCACCGAGTTCAACTTTTAGTTGAGGCACAGTTATAAACGCGTAGGTACAGACGCCAGCACATCAAGCTACTACAATCTAGCGATGGGCCGAGTCGACTTTTTGGTAACTCGAGTAACTAGAGTTTACTCGCTTACCAACTCGGGTTGCAACCCGAGTTGACTGGACTCGAGTCTGTCGAGTAGCCGCGTCGCCGCGTCGTCCGTCCGAGTCAGTAAATGCTCAACTCGGTGCATCGTTCCGCGGGTTGCTAGTTTGCTACGTTCACGGTTCGCCGGGTCGGGTCCGGCGGGCTGCGTGGCGTCGAGTCAATGGTAGTCAAATAAAACTGAGCCCGTACAAAAATCAGACGTTTATTATTATTAAAAGTGTTTACTTACTAAGTTTGTAAACATCAGATCACAAAACGAACTACTTATGTAGCACAAAAGAATGGTAATATTGTTACCTTTTATAAGAAACTAAAATAAATGTAATGGCACTTTATTCCTTAAATTAAACACCGCACCGTTTGGTATTTGGTTTGGTCATCTATCTATCAACTAACAGGAGCATAACTTGCAAACTATGTAGGTACTTTAGTTTTGTCATCTGTTTTGGAAAAAAACTCCTACGCAAAACTTTTTTTACTTCCAGGAGACATTCTAAACTTATTAAAGCCAACAAAACAAACAACACTTAAACTAATAAAACTGCAACAAAACAATACACAACGAACGAAGTAACAATAACAAAAAAGTAAACAAAACAAATAAGCGAGCTGGCTTTCTATGCCAAAACTCTCTCATCAGTTCTGTCTGACTAACCGTCTGATAAGAAACCAACAACGAGAACTATCTCTTTCACTCGCGGTTCGGACGTTCGGTCGTCGGGCTGAGTCGGGCTCGCTCGGAGTCGTTCGGGCCTCGCGACTCGCGGGCCGCTAGCCAACCCGCCGCATCGCCCGCCGCGCGCGCTCTCCGGGTCAACTCGGTTTGCAGATATTTTGACTCGGGCTGACTCGCTTAAGCCAACCCACCGCATCGCCCGCCGCGCGCGCTCTCCGGGTCAACTCGGTTTGCAGATATTTTCACTCGGGCTGACTCGCTTTCAGTCTGACCCGAGTTACTCGAGTTAGATAACTCGAGTCGCCCATCGCTACTACAATCTGTCAGATTTCTTTAATAGATTTTCGACTTTATTGCTAAAGCATTAGGATCGAGGTTGATTGGGAAAATCTGACAGTTTTGGGTAGGTTGACCTGCTGGCGTCTGTACCTACATTTTATTTTATTTATTTTTATAGTCGAATTACACTTTAAAATCTTATAAAATAGCAGTCACACTACTGTCACGAAAGGTAAACAAGGTACAGTCCTACTAACTTGGGTTCCGACCTGGATGACGTTACACTAAGTGACATTATGACAATATGCGACTGGCGAGCGAGAGACAGCAATGCGTCAAGGGGAAGTTGCTGGGGGAGGAAAGCATTCCATGCAGGTGCAGAGATCCCTTGGTACCTACTATAGAGATATTGATATAAAAATACTTTTGACTAGCACGGAGAAAAAACTGACATAGGTAAACTTACCGGGGGTAGCGTCAGGGTAGCTCGCAAAATTCAAATTTTCTTACGTTATTTGAAAGAACAATGGCAGCTTATACCCATGCCATACATAGTTTTATTTGAAATTAAATCACTAAGTCATGAAATGAAAAATGCCTTATTAACTCAGCGTCATTGTCTGAGATAGTCTGTGCAACATTTTTTATTAGAGAAGGGTCAGATTAATACCTAGTTAAAAGTTTTTTTTTTTTTAAATCAGTGTTGAACTTTTGAACAACATACGACAGAGCCACACTGCCACAGACTACATAGAGATACAGAGCAAAAGCATCTGCTCTTCTGGTTAAGAGTTGTAAACTGTCAACGGTTGTCGCAGACGCTTTTGAGTTTCATTACGAACGCCGACTTTGAGTTTCATTACGGAATTGGGCACAGTCATCAGTCGAAGCCGTCCTCGCCCCGTCCTTGTCATGGGGGACTTCAACGCCAAATTCACGACTTGGGGTTCCCCAGCAACAGATGCACGGGATGTGTTATTGGAGGAGTGGGCGGTGGAGTTAGGCTTACTGCTCCTAAACCGGGGATCGGTTCAGATATGTGTGCGGCAGTGGGGTGGGTCTATAGTGGACTTATCGTTTGTTAGTCTCACTGTCGCACGCCGTGTTCAGGACTGACGTGTATTGCAGGAGGTGGATACGTTGTCGGATCACAGATACATCCGGTTCAACGTCTCCGCCCAGACCTCGAATGGCCCAGTACAAGCGGCCCCAGCCGTGGTCGAGGCTGGTTGCCTCTATCTTGAAGGTCTGGTTGGACTCGCCAGTCAGGCCTGTCGATATTGACGAGGAGGCAGAATGGTTCCGGGAGGCCCATGCTGCGATGTTCAGTTAAAGTCTCCATCTGCCAGGCGCCAGGTGTATTGGTGGTCGCAAAACATTGCGCAGTTGCTCATCGTATACGTGGCGGTGCGACGCTCGTACACCAGGAACCGACGAAGCCGCAGACAAACACCAGAAGCAAGAGAGGCGGAACTGTACAAGGTATACAGAGTGGCGAAAAAGGCTCTTCAGCTGGAAATAAAACTGGCTAGAGCCAAGCCTAGTCCATGAAGAATTGCTGGCAATTCTAGAACGTGATCCGTGGGGCGTCCTTACCGTTTGGTTAAGGGCAAACTTCACTCGTGGGTGCCTCCACTATCCCGTAGCCTCCAGCCGCAACTGCTATAGAGAGTGGTGAGTGCTTTATTCCCCTCACAAGGGGAGCACACACCATATGCATAGCATATGATTCCGCCTACTACGAGTATGGTGCCCAACTCGGAAAATGACGATAAACTAACGAACTAAAAGCGGCAGTACAAAGGCTTCAGACCAAAACACTGCTCCGTGCATGGGTTCTGGCCATCAGGGATCTCTGGCCCCGATTAGTGGGACTCTTGAGCGCATGTTTGGAGAGGGGGCAGTTTCTACGCCAGTGGAAGACTGGAAATCTGGTCCTGATGAAAAAGGAAGGGCTTACCGGCCCATTGTTTTGTTGGGTGAGGTGGGCAAACTCTTCGAGAGAATTATTGCAGACCGCCTTATCCAACACATGACAAGAGAGGGGCCGGATCTGGCAGATAACCAGTTTGGTTTCCGTCGGGGGCGCTCTACAATAGACGCGATCATGCGCGTGAGAGTCCTGGCGGAGAAAGCAGTGGACAGATATGCCATCTACCCGGGTCGAGAAGGATGGGGTCGGCGAGACATGTCATGTGGTGTTCGACAGGGTTCGATTTTGGGGCCACTCCTTTGGAACATGGATACGACTAGGTGCTGCGCTGCGCGGTGCACTCCTCCGTGGCGTCGGCGTCATCTGTTACGCCGATGACACGCTGGTAATGGCACGGGGGAAGACGCTCCGGCAGGCGACTGTCTTAGCAACAGCTGTGGTTGCGCAAGTCGTAGGCAGGATCCGGCGGTTGGGTCTCCAGGTGGCACTGCATAAATCGGAAGCCATTTGTTTCCACGGGCCCCGGAAAGCGCCACCCTCGGGTTCCAACATCATAGTAGGTGTTCACATCGGTATCAAGTCGACGACGAAGTACCTAGGACTCGTCCTCGATATCCGGTGGAACTTCGGGCCGCATTTCCAGCGATTGGCTCCCCGATTGATGGGCACCGCGAATGCACTCTCACGTTTGCTGCCTAATCTGGGAGGGGCAAATACTCTGGCAGGACCAGAGGCTCTATGTTGGGATCGTACAGTCTATGGCGCTCTATGGAGCGCCTGTATGGGCGGAAAACCAGACGGCCCGCAACATTGCAATACTGAGTACACACACAGAGTGCAATGGCCGTCAGGGTTATAAAAGGATAGCGTACGGTCTCTTTCGAGGCAGCGAGCCTCTTGGCCAGATCACCACCCTGGGATCTTGACGCCAAAATCCTAGCGTCACTATATCGATGGCGCCGGGACGCGCTGGAGCGGGGTGAGCACCTGATGCCTCATCATGTCGAGGTATACAGGGTTGAGCTCCGCCAGACCCTAGTGGCGGAGTGGGAGCAACGACTTGCGCGCAACCCAGCGCAGGGCACGCCACTATAGCGGAGGTTAGACCCGTTGTGAGAGAGTGGCTGGAGACACGGCATGGTGCCCTTACTTTCCGGCTGACGCAGGTGCTGTCAGGACATGGGTGCTTCGGAAAAAAACTGTGCCGCATAGGCCGGCAACCGACACCCGGTTGCCACCATTGCAGCTGCCTCGACGACACGGCGCAGCATACCCTTGAAGAATGCCCTGCTTGGGCAGTGCGGGCGTCGTGACCTCGTAGCGGCATTTGGTGCTCCAGATACTCTCTCGCTTCCGGACTTGGTCCAGTCCATGGTCGGAAGTGAGAGCGCGTGGGATGCCATCGCCTCCTTCTGCGATCAAGTGATGGTTGCGAAGGGGGCGGCAAAAAGGGAGAGAGGATATAACCTCCCTTCCAATCCGTAGCAGACGCACTGGGCGCTGGAGGGCGCGGTAAAGTCCCCGGCCGCCTTAGGGTGTGGCCTGCAGGCAACAGACTTGGGGAGTTTGTTGCCTAAACAGTGAAAGGCCCGAGACGGCGGCGCGCCGTGATCCCCACGCGCCTCTTTCTAGAGGAATTGCGGCCACTTAAGACCGCTGAGGGTGATGGGGTCCGCAAGAATCCATGCGGCCCAATACCTAGCCGGCGGAGCGAGACGAAATGAGCAAGCACTCCAGCACCCCGTCTAAAGGTAGCAGTGGAACTCCCGTGTGGTTTTAGTTAGTAAGAGTCTGACAGACCCCTCCATTCGCGCCAGGGACATCCATGAGGATTTCCACACGATAAAAAAAGGGAAGTCTACTAAGCATGGATGATTCAGGTGAGTACTACTACCATTACAGTACAGTCAACCATTTTTTACTAAAAAAGAAGAGGACATAATAACACGTAATTACCAATATAAATACATGGCTCGTCTTTTATATACGGGATGTAAAATAGACCCTTCCTTTTTTTGTGCAAAGAACTTATTATCTTGAGCAATTCCACGAAGTTTCAAGTCAAGGAAATAAATACTTTCGGAAATATAAAATATCAAACTTTGATAAAATAACCTCAACTTTTGCACTATTTTGTTGTTGTTGGCGTAATTTTGACAGCAGGTGTTGCTATTTTATGGAGTTTTAATAATGCGTTTGATTTTGCAAATAATAAGTTGACGCACATTTAATTTGTTATTTAAATTAGCGTTATTTTATTTAGATTTAACAATTTCACAGTGATTTGAGTTTTTGTTTTTTTTTTGGTGAATAACTACGAAAATTTTTATTTCGTGACAATCTAAAGTTATTATTTTTATCCTGATGGTGTCTGCTAAAGGTGAAACGAAACACAAAATAATTTGCAGCCATTCTTCATCCATCTTTAAAATAGGTCGAATCTGTTCCAAAACCGATTCAGGGCACCCCGACTCTACGTAGTCTTTTGGCTGCTACCCCTAGAGTGTATATAAAAATCCGGAGGCGCGAAGGGAGAGCAGCCCCCGCCCGCTGTAACAAAGCATAGGCCCCCGTGCGAGCCGTAGCAAGCCGAAGCTGCGGAAATGAGCCATACCTATAATGTAAACTAAATATGTTAACTGAAATAAACTTTTTTTGGGCTGCACTTCCCGCAGCTCCGGTGACGTTGCAGAAGCAAATTTTAAAGTGTTTTGAGGTTAGGTTACAATAATTTGTTTTTCTCAAGAAGGAGTGGGTTACCTTTCATGGGAATGGTGCCAGGTGAGATGTTGCACCGCCCCTACCCCCTATCCCCTCCTCATGCCAAACGATACTAAATTTTTACCAAAAACTTAACTATGTGCTTTAGTTTTTAGCCCACGTTCGCATGGACGTAAAATTATTGCGGCGGGATTTTATCGCGCGGCGGCGCGGCGTCCTCAAAAAAATCATGTTCAGTACATTTATGTTCGCATAATTCGTCAAAATGTACTGAACAGCAGATTTTTTTTTTGCGATTTCAGATTTGGTCCCATAGTAAAAGTTGTTCATAATGATGAGTACAATGACCCCTTAAGAGGTTGCTGGTGTTTTACCAATAACCCTGTATAACCTACGTACTATATAAATTAAAGCTGATTATGTCGTGTCGTATAATTTTGATTTGGTGGCGTTTTACATATTTAAGTGTATAGGTATTCCACAGTCAGATGATAATGTTGTTACGTATATGGGATAAATATGTTGTTGTGTTATTATTTTTATATACCGGTCAAATACTATCAGATATGTAATTTGTGCAAATTCGATGTTTAAAGTCATATCTTTATGCGGTTTTATCTGGTTTTTTTTATCTGTTATTTTAAATAATAATTACTACACAAGGTACAAATAATTTGATTGAACTAATTGTGTTATAATATTTATAGGTACGTAATTTGATCTGTGATTTGATGCCATAATTACTTTAAGAATCAAAATTAAGAGAATAAAAATAATAATTACCACATCAACAAGCTCTTTCATTTGATATTATGGTTACAAGGTGCATTTAATATATTTTTAACCTTTTCGCCGCCAAGGGATGGGGTCTATGGTCTTTCTTTCTTCTATTTTTGTTTATTCCTGTGTTTTTTAATAACTTCAGTCAACGTTTTTACCGTAGGTATCTAAGTGGCAGAATTTTGAATTGTTTTTTTTTTAATTATCTTATCTTCTGGTTCAATATTCTCCACAAAATACTCAGAGTCCGATTCCACACCTTGCAAAATTTTCAGAAGTTCGTCCGAATCAAGTTCTTCACTCATTTTTCTATTTGCAAGTGAAAGAAAGAAAGATGCGTGCGCGCGAATCCGATTTTGTGCTGCACTATGCCAAAGTGACCTTGACAGCCGCACGCCTATGACGTCACTGACCAACTTCTATAGAAGTTCGTGGCACTCGGTGGCGCACAGGGGGAAAGACGACCAATTGTTTTGTAGAGATGGGAAAATAACTATCGACAAGAATTAGTAACAACTTTATAATTACGTATCGGCATCTACCTGAAGGTCGAAATTCATCTACTATCCTTTGTAATGAAGTAGATAACTAAGTTCATATTTTATTGACCTCAAAATGTTTTCGATATTCGTAACTTTCTGTATTTATAAATATTTCAATGGTGAAATCAACCTTTCACGGCACATCACTGGCCAACTTGATATGAAGTGATTGGCGTTCTGAGGAAAGTAACAAAATTCGGAGTTTCTGTTTTTGCCGATTTATGCATAAAGTTGTAAAACTGCAACATACCATTCAAACGACCATAAAATTATTAGTATGAGTTCATTGCATGCTGTTGCAGGATTATCACTATCATGGTTATATATTTAATCGAGTGGCAACACACTATTTTTCTTCACGACTGTCAAATTTAAACTTGACATTGACAAATCAAGCCGATCGTCGTTGAAATGGAAATACAAGCAAAGAAAAGGAGAGGACCAGCTCAACATATTCCTCCTGAGGACATAAGGACTGTTAATGTTGGTCACTGGCCTGGTAATTGTGTTCGCAGCAGATGCAAAATGCCTGGATGCAAGGGATACACGCAAACAAGGTGTGAGAAGTGTGGAGTAGCTCTTTGTCTTACCACGACCAAAAATTGTTTTAAAAATTTTCATATGTAGTTATTGTCTAGTAAGTGCATGGTGTTGTAGTTCTGCAACATATGGTTTTTAATAAAAATTATTAAATTATTTTTAATTAATTATTAAATTAATAAAAATATTTACAATTTTTTTTATTATTTTTCCCTGAATCAGCATATTCATGGCACCAAAATATATTTTTTCTCGGTCTAAAAATAAAATCATGCATTTAAGGGTTAAGACAAACTAGGGCTTATTTTGTGTAGAAAAATAAAAAACAGGGTAGTAGACAGTGCTATCTTAAATAATAAAATGAAACAAAGCTTTTAATCACAGTAAATTTATTTTAATAAGATAATTAAAATGAACAACTTCTATAGAAGTTGTGGCGCTGGTGGCACGAAAATCCCGAACTTCTATAGAAGTGCTTGGCGGTGAAAAGGTTAATTACCCACCTAAATTAGGTCATATAATTGCCAACAAACGTTTGAACGCGACTGTACCGACAACAGCTTACGTTTTAATACGTCCAATAAAGGTCATTCATTTGTATGAATCCGTCGCTTTTTTGTAGTCATTCGAATTTGGTCGGATAGCCAGCCGTTGTTGACATGTTTAGTTTTTGTTTATATCTAATTATTTCGAAGCGAGCTTATACGTTTTCTCATTTAGGCGCTGCGATATTTTTTGGGTTTTTTAAAAAAGCGCGATTACTTGAAAATTATAAATATTTTCTTAAATCTATTTCTGTCACAAATACGCACAAATTAAGAATAAACATCCACGAATACTCGTGGATGTTTATGCTACAGGCGCACATACAATGGTTTTAGAGATACACGATTCTGCAAAACGTTACTCCATCAGGAAACGCAATATCTCGAACACCTGAAGACGCACAAATTTTATTTTCGGCGCACATTTACAGTACAGCAGATTACGCACTAATTATACGTACCACTCATGTTACTCTAGGAGCAACTTTCTTGCTGGAGTAACGTTTACCAACGTTACTCCAGCAGGAATCGTTTTTTCCGTTTTTTTCCAAAACGACAAGGCGCACAAATTTTTTATTTGGCGCACATTTACAGCAGATTACGCACTAATTATAGGTACCACTCATATCACTCTAGGAGACATTTTCTTGCTGGCGTAACGCTCTCGAAATAAATTAATAGTAATACTAATAGTAAATACATAAAATAAAAATACTAAATTAATAATTATATAATACATATAAAAATAATATAATAAATACTACTGTACTGATACTCGTAGAACTCGTTCAGCTGCTTTTATGGGCGAGTCTGGTTTATACAGCCAGGGGTTGAGTAGTTTTTTTTATATATGATGGTATGGAACCCTCAGTGCGCGAGTCCGAATCGCTCTTGACCGGTTTTCTAATATCACTACCCAAGGAAGAATGAGATGTTTTGTTACGACGACTATCATTCTCACTGTAAAATTCGTAAAAGTTAAAGAACGAATTAATATTACTTGGTCGGTGCCAAGTAATATTAATTCGTTCTTTAACTTATCTCGAAATTGAGTACTAAATAGTACCTAAAACATAAAGGAATCTCTGTACACACCCATATTTCGATATTGTCGATTTGTTTAAAAATTCAATTTATAAACTAGTCATCCTGGTTTCATTCATATGACATGGTCACGCTTAATAAATATCAAAAGTAATTTATTTTTCAGATACCGAATATATACAATGTTGATATGTACATTATTATTTAGTAGACATTTATACTAAATGTTAGTCTCTGGTTTTTGATTCCGTTGTGACCTCAGGTAGGTACAGTAACGTTGTAATCTCACAGTAACATCAGGATTGAGGAGCCAAATTAAATGCGTTTATTTACTAAATTCACTGAGTTTTACTAATTTGTCCATATGCAACAAATTCGAACACACTACTAAATGCTTTATGGAGAGGAATATAAATTGACCAATTACTTTCATGGAAATTCACGCTCTTATGTATAGATTGAGGAGCCACATTAAAAGTATTGTATATTCTTGAATATTAACAGTACTGGACTCGGATTTTTAGTAGGCACTATACACAATTACAAATATTAATAATGATACGAAATTTTCAGAAATATTCATTGAATACTCCCCGTGTTCCAGGTGGCTCCTTAATTCAAATGTTTAGATTGAGGAGCCACTTTAAGATTGATATAGGTTTGGATATATTTTACTACAAATTTCAGAATTTGGCCTACAAAATGATTTGCTTTCCTACTTAAATAAAGGGGTGAGCTTCCTTTTAAAATCTGAAATGGCTCCTCAATCCATACGGAGATCCTAAATCGGCCGTACGCTCTGCTACTCTAGGTATATAAATCTACTCATAAAACACAAAATAATAATCACAAGTACATATTGGGTAATTTATTAAACTTATAATCACTTACAGAGAGAATTAACGCAGTACCTATCTACATATAATTAGTAAACAGGTGGAGGTACGGTCAACGGTCTATCAGTAGAAATACTAACTAAGAAAAACGCCCCTGCTGCTACAAAATGTACGATAAAAACGCGCCGTGAAAGTGAACACGTTACAGATAAAGTATTAGGTACTAGCATTATGTAAATAGGTAGTACTTGCATTATCAGCAGTTTTTAGAGACAATGTTATTTCGTTTAAGTTTGCTGGACGAGCATACCAGCCGAAATAAGTCACTAAACATTAAATATTTCTAGCGTGTTACATCTAATTAGCATAGTTGGAAGTTCGGTTTAGGCTATAGTACATTCGCGTTAAGAATGCAGTGAGTCATCATTGTCCGTCGGCCTAGCCCCGCCCCCTAACCAATCAAATCTTTTCAAATTACAAAGTCAAGTTCACAATGACAGTTGAAGGCATTGATTCGAACGCAACGGTTGTGTCCTGTCATTTGTGTTAACTGATTTAAAATTTAAAAAATGAATACATCTTCAATTCGTAAAAATAAAAGTGGTTCGATATCATAGTGGGGAAAGAAAAGTAATCTTTTAAAATATAATTTGTTTGAATTTAACACCACTGTGAATACTCCTTTATCTTGCAGTTGCACTGATGACTCACTGCATTCTTAACGCGAACGAACTATAGGTTGACCCTCCAACAATAAAAAATAAAAAAAAAACGCTTTGCAGACCCTCCTTCCTTAGCCTTAGATAACATAGTTAGGTAATACAAATCTTAGAAAAGTTCGAATAAGTAATCAATTGAAATATCCCAGGATATTATTATTATTATTTTTTTTATTATAAAGGACTTAAAATTAAAAAAAGCTTCAAAACATACCTAATTATCTACCACCAACGCAAATCTTTCAGGGCGATACATCCGCAGAAACATGACTGGAAATAGATATAGCTAGTCTACCGATGACAAAGAGAACTAGGTATAGGTACCTACTATGTAGATATGTCGCAGGCAATTTGTATGATTCCGCTTTTTACAAACGGCGTCGTCCGTTTAAAAATGCTTGCAGTTATGAAATATGCCGAAGGCGACATGTTGCCTTGTCATTGGATAATTCAAACGCCATTTACAAAATGCCGCGGCAAATTAAAGTATTTAGTTCTATTTCTTACGGCGCTCGCTGCTGCTTCTGCGGTACCCGCTCACTTCACTCGGCATTTTAAAACAATAGTATAATAGTGTTCGGTGCGCTTATTCCGACCTATATGTCGCAGCCAACCGGTTTAATTAGCCGTTTAGTTAACCGCCTAGCCATTGGAAGTAGTGCTCGCTGGCCGCTGTCGTGGCACCGCTCGGTTCGCACGCGGTTGGTCACAGTTCTAACCTAACCTTACCATTTGTTCGGGGTGCCCTGGCTTAGTTACTGCGACCAATTCGGCTCGCGCGTGGTTGCTCACACTTCCAACCGAATCTACAATAACAAACAATGTCAAAATAATAACAATTGAACGAATTTCCAATATTTGCCTTCGGCATATTTCATAACTGCAAGGGTTATTATAGTAGCCGGCACGAGTCGTGAGCACAGATTCAACTTTTAAACCTTATAAATCTTTTTTTTCCGATTTGTACACGGGCAGGGTCAGTGAGGTTAATATAAGATCAAGCTTATTTATGTACTGGTAGAAAACAGAATACACTTCATAAAATATGCCCGTTGACGATGGCAACAATATTTCATTTGGAATTTGTGCTCACGACTCGTGCCGCCAACTATAAACGGACGACGCCGTATGTATAAGGACGAATCAGACAATCTGCCTGCGAAAGATGCGCATCCAAATGTCTTTTATAATGCGCACAGCAAAAGAGTGGAACTCACTACCTGCGTCTATGTTTCCGAGTGCATACAACCCTAATCTCTTCAAAGTGAGAGTGAACAGGCTTTTTCTTGGCTCACTCCATCGTCTACTTTGTCTCTGTCACGTCTGACCTAGGCTAGAGTCAAGAGCAAACGCATCTCAAATAAAAAAAATAAAAAAGCGTGGCTACCTAAGTCATGTCATGGCATTTCTGTGTTAGGTACTAACAATTATAATTAAGGATTTATGTGAAAATCTAAGATAAATGAATATTATTCTTGCAATGAAAAACGCCCAATCAATAATAAAACAACTAGATCTTTCCTGTGAACAATGTACAGCCATGTCATTTACTCATAGCGAGTCATTATCACATTGGGAAACTTTAACTGTGCGCAATGCATAATACATTGTATAAATGATACATATCCTTGAACATACTCCTTTGCACAAGGCGCATCACTCAGCGCTTGCAAGATGTTACATGTTTCCTTATAATCTGATTTAATATTTTGAGGGAAATTTCTCATCGGATTTAAGTAGTATTTTGAAAATTTGTTATACGCTTTCGCTTGAGTGTCGTTTAGAGTCTTGTTAAGGAAGATATTGTCAGCGCGTCCGCCACAGATGATACAATCCTCGCACACCGTTCTATAATGAATGAATAATTTTTTAGCTCGCATTAGTGTTTCCATTGGAACAACTTCCAACCAATGGCCTCTGAAAAAAAAAAATTAAAAATTATGCCTTTCTGAGCTACAGTTGTTACAAAAGTTCATGCTCATGGTGGAATTTAAAAGAGTGAACATCCTTCCCAGTCTTCCCCATAGGAACGTACTATACTTTGCAATGGGCAACTATCTAGCTTTATCTTTCTGAAGGACCGACTCTTGGAAATTCAAAAGTGCATGTAAATAGTTTAATTAAATAAATGCTAGAATTTGAGTTTGGAACTATAACGATATTAACAGTGTGATTAAGACAACAAAATAATAGATAAAAATATATCTCATCTGTTCTCTCGCATGACCTAAAAAAAGTGCAAGTCAAGGAGTCACCAGGCAGAATGTTGAAATAAAAATAAGTTATGTAGGTACTTACATATAAGAAAAGGTTAATTCAGCTCCCTTTTTTACTGGTGCTATGGTCACCAGCGCTGCGCTGTTTCGCAGCCCCGCCACATATGAATTCGGTAGACAGGAATTGGGCAGGTTACCAATGAATGGAAAATATCCTTTATTAGGGTGATTATGCAATATCGTTCTACCCTCAATGCACACTGAGGTGTAATGTTGCAGTTGTACTGGAGTACAATAAAGCGACAGGTGCATCAATACCCTGGACACTGCTTGTATGGCTGCACTTTTCTCATCAGGAGAGTTTGGTAGAAATGATGTATATGTATCCAAATAATTTATAATGTTGGCTAAATACAAACATCTGTTAAACATCCCGCCATATATAAAATGTGTGTCATAATGAGAATTCAATAAAGAAAACTTCTGGGCACCAAAAATCTCAGCAACAGTATTATTTTTCATTCGTTCAACACCTAAACCTTTAGATGCTGTGATGAACTCATCCCAAGAGCTACACAGTTGACGAATTTTGAGAGTAGCTTTAACGGGTAGCTTAATATCATCCAATAACATTTCCATGATTTTACATTCAAAATTATGCCCCTCGTGCATGGCTTTATCTTTGCATCGTTTGTCACAAAACATGGCAGCACAGCATCCTTCACAAGGCATTAAGTTAAAGTCCATCTTGAGACAATAGTGACATGAAGTGACATGGTTCAACATATGAGTAGCTCCTACAAATGCTGTCTCCACTGCTACAACAGTACCGACAGGTATGTCTTTAGCAGCAACCACTTTTGGTCGTCCCGATTCCAATTTGACTTCCACATCTGAAGTGGCACACGGTATGTCAGGGTTACAAGCTCCTTTGACCGTGAAGAATTCTTCAGCAAATGGAGTGGATCTGAAACATGATGATTATACAGGGTTATTGGTAAAACACCAACAACCTCTTAAGGGGTCATTGTACTCATCATTATGAACAACTTTTACTATGGGACCAAACCTGAAGTTGCGAAAAAAATCAGCTGTTCAGTACATTTTGACGAATTATGCGAACGTAAATGTACTGAACAGCAATTTTTTTTTTTCGCGTTTTCAGGTTTGGTCCCATAGTACAGACGCCAGCAGGTCAACCTACCCGAAACTGTCAGATTTTCCTGCCTTAGCAATAAAGTCGAAAATCTATTGAAGAAATCTGACAGATTGTAGTAGCTTGATGTGCTGGCGTCTGTACCTAAAACTTGTTCACAATGATGAGTACTTACAATGACCCCGTAAGAGGTTGTTGGAGTTTTACCAATAACCCTGTATATTAATGTAAATAACAGTACGTTCGCACAGAATAATTAAAACAAATACCTAGTTAATCTTAGACTAATTTAAGTATGTCTATGTAGCTCATTGAAGTCTTAATATAATACAGGCCTTCAAAAAAAAAACCGTGCTCCCCTCAGTATCTATGCGGGAGTTTGTAATTTTAAGAATACAGTCAGTAATTAGTATATCAGATTGAGCCTAGTTATTACATAATTATGTGTATGATTATTATACAGCGTGTTTGGCAGAACGTTGAACATACGAAAATTGTGGATAGGTGGGGGTCATCTGCTACTTACTCAGTCCTAATTTATTTATTTAATTTTTGGCCCTGCCCCCTGGATATTTAATTTTTTTTTTTTGCTTTCTTCTAGTTTCACCACTTTTTTAACTTTAAAGTGTAATTTTTATTAAAAATGGGTAAAGCAGGCAATATATATTTTTTTTAATCTTTAATGTTGGCAGATTCTTATAAAACTATTGCTTTATTCAGATGTTAGCTAGAAAAAAGTTATCGAGTCCTCTATCTTACAGAAAGATGTAAAAAATACTTAAATCTTAATTTCAACTTGCATTAAAAAAAAATGATTGAGGAATTCCAATTCTAGCAAAACATCCCTAGTGTGTGACCTTTCTAATGGTTTGTAAAAAAAAAAACCAAGAGTTATTTCATAATTTTATTAAGTAGGAAATTTTTGACGAAACTACCTTTACGGAAAGTGAAATGTTTTGCGAAATTTAATACTGCAAGGTTGGTAAAAATTAAATGATCGACGGATTGCCAGTAGCTGTGGTGCAAATCACTGTTCCCTATTCCCTTGGGATGGTTACACAAAGCCGGTAGAAATTTTGTTTCACTCTTGTGCAGTCATAGCGTATTTTTTCTCACTTTCACTCTCGTAGCACCGTGACGCCTAAGAATGAATTCTTTTCTTTTATTCAGTCAAGACAACTGCCTCTGCGATCTCACGTGCCCGTTACGTTTACGATTGTTTTTGTTCACTTCGTTTTGTTTTATTGTTATCACTAGTTTTGTTACCTGTTAGTTAAGTTTTTTGTTATTACTGTTATATGTTGTTATTGGTAAAGAAATGGCTGCTTTTACCAGTGAGGAATACGCGGACATGTTGTTAGCGTATGGAAGCGCTAATACTAATTCGCGTGAAGCGCGAAGGATTTATCAAGTGTTATCCCAACCGCCGAGTACCCAGTCATCAGACGTTTGCGAGTACTTACCGACGTTTACGACAAACCGGTAACCTGAACTTTCAAGAACCACGAGTGAACGCAGCACGATCTGATACTACCATTGACGAACAAGTTCTTGCCGAGTTTGACGCGGACCCTACCAAAAGCATTAGACAGATAGCTTTAATACTTGGCCTAAGCACATGTAAAGTGTGGTCTGTTCTCCGGGCAGATGGTAGGCACGCTATTCACTACACTCCAGTGTAAGGTAAGATTTTAACACATTTAAGCCGTTTACGCACTGCATGTAGTAAATTATGAGACAGTTCAATTGATCGTTCCGTTTTAACCTTGATTTCGTCACTTTCTTTATTAGTTGTTTTGACTCATGTTGTTTTTAGCGCATTCAATTCTAATTTCAAATTAAATTCGAATAAACTATTCCTATTTGGCCGCATTCACAATACGGCAATAACAATCAGGCGGCCAGCGCTTACAGGATTCGGTTTGTGCAGGTAGTCAGCGTAGGTAAACTTGCCAGCGCTTATCGCTCCTTTTCAGAACGAAGTATGGAAGGTCGCACGCCTTTTTGTGAATGTGGTCTTACGTCTTTATGACTAAGCCATAAGGCCAATTAGGTACTTAAAAATTGAAGATAATTTAATTTAGATAATTGTAGAGTTTGAATTCGCGGAAGAAAAGATTCAGTACCTATTGAAATCAATTCTTAGACGTGTTTTGTTTGTTCTAGGTCTCTATGACAGTGATTTTGGGAGACGTGTGCAATTTTGTTGCCTTTTGCTGCATACCGATGTGGACGACGTAAACTTTTTAAAGAGTATTCTGTGGGCAGACGAGTCAAAATTTGACAAAGAAGGGATTGTCAATTATCACAATCTTCACCATTGGGCACCTAACAATCAAATCCCATACGTGAAGAAAAAGGGGCTTCCAGAGGGGATTCAGTGTGAATGTCTGGGCAGGAGTGATTGGCGATAAGCTAATAGGGCCTCATTATTTGCCCGACAACATCAATACGAACAACTACTTGGATTTTTTGGTAAATGATTTACCACCATTAGTGGAAGAAGTGTTCCAAGTAGACATAAACAGGCCTATTGTCTTTCAACACGATGGCTGCCCAGCTCACTGGAGTCTGATTGTACGTGAGCATTTGGATAATCGTTTCCCAAATTCGTGGATTGGCAGGGGAGGACCAATTCCCTGGCCTCCGCGATCGCCCGACCTCACTCCGCTCGATTTTCATGTGTTCCCCACACAGGGCAAAGGAACTAGTTTACACTACAGAAGTAGAAAGTCGAGAAGATTTGATAAATCGAATTAATGCTGCTTTCGAAGTCATGCGACAGGAGATGCTGCTGCGTACAACAACTGTAGAAATCAGACGTAGAAGCCGCGCCTGTATTGTAAATGAAGGGCGTCAATTCGAACATCTGCAGTGTATTAACACATTATCTGCTTAATTCTTTATGCTAACGCTTCTTTATGCAAACGCTTCTTTATGCTACACCCTTACCGACCCTTATTTTACGATGTTTTCGAAACAATAGAGATGCACAACGAACGCACAGGTGCGGCGCGCCGCACTCGAAGAAAGTTATGTAAATTGTATGGACGCGCATACGCGCCGTCAAGCACCTGGTGAACGTCTGAAAACGCGCATGTGCGTCTGCCGCACCTAATGTATTAATTAAATAAATTATTTAATTGTTTCATAAACGCACCTAACTGGTACAGCTATTTTCTTTGTACTTAATTCAAGAACTTACATAATTTCAATCGATCATTTAATTTTTACCAACCTTGCAGTATTAAATTTCGCAAAACATTTCACTTTCCGTAAAGGTAGAGTTTCGTCAAAAATTTCCTACTTGATAAAATTATGAAATAACTCTATTATTTTTTTTTTATAAAAGCAAATTACATACCATTAGAAAGGTCACACACTAGGGATGTTTTGCTAGAATTGGAACTCCTCAATCATTTTTGTTTTTTTTTAATGCATGTTGAAATTAAGATTTTAAGTATTTTTTACATCTTTCTGTAAGTTTGAGGACTAATAACTTTTTTCTAGCTAACATCTGAATAAAGCAATAGTTTTATAAGAATCTGTCAACATTAAAGATTAAAAAAAAAGAACAAAATATTGCCTGTTTTACCCATTTTTAATAAAAATTACACTTTAAAGTTAAGAAAGTGGTGAAACTAGAAGAAAGCAATTTTTTTTTTTTTAAATATCCAGTGGATGACCGTGGGGGTCATATGCTATCCACCATTTTCGTATGTTCAACGTTCTGCCAAACACCCTGTATAAGTTATTATAAATGATGAATGATTTTATTTCTGTAAGTAGGTTTGTACAAACACTTGTACACGTCAATCATGTTTTTTTTTTTTTTTTAACTAGATGAGGTCTGCGTTTCCTGAGTACTCTGAGAAGAAAGGCCGAAAGAAGGGTTTGTTGCGTGCATGCGTTCAGCGTTGCTCATGCCAGCCTGGTGGGCAAGCAAGATGACCTGAGCCCATCCGTAGATATTTAGTGTGTGTACCCTTTTATTTGTTTATTTTCTTTCTTTCTTTTTGCTTCGACTTATAAGTAGTCAATAAGTACTTGTATGTCACAAAACTGTATCCACGGGAACACTGCCGACAAACTGTACAGCAGTTTGGCAGAAAATATGTGATTTTTTTGTTTAGAATTTTTCTTGAATGAATAAATAAATTAAAAAAAAAAAAAAACTCAAAGGTCACAGTCTCGTTATAAAGTCCAGACATAATCTTGGTCAGTTCATGTGAAGACCATGTAGATTGGTGTCTGAAATGGTCTTTTGATTGGAGTACTTCTTAAATATATAAGGTATAATTGGAGTATGTTGATATATATATGTTCCTACCTAACGGAGACGGTGGTCTTTGTTCAGCAGTGGATAATAGGTACATGCCAGATAAATCTATCTACCTGTACCTGTTATCCCAATGCTCGATTGCTCAACTGCTGATTTGTATTTGTATGTATCCAAAATAATATGTAGTGTGTGTTATGTTTTAGGGTCCAGATAAATGATACGCAAATTTAGTTTATACTGAATATGATAAATGTTTAAATAAAGGTTCGCAATAACTCGGTTACAATTAATTCATTAAGTTAGGGAGTAGCAAGGCGAAGGTATATAAGCGACTGGCGTGCCTGGCGCTGGCGTTCCTTTATAATATTAAAAATGCATTTAAGCAAACGCATCGCCAGGGTCGGTACAATATTTAAACAAAATATTTTAGGTCTTCTTGTAGTATAAATGTTATGTTATATTCTCCAAGTCTATGTTTTATGTCGGTATGTCATGTTTTATTATTTTTTGGGTTCCGGACCTCAAAAGGAAAAGAACGGAACCCTTATAGGATCACTGGTGTCTGTCTGTTTTTCACAACTAATTTGCTCCGAATTTAATAAACTGCTTAAGTTGAAATTTGGTACACATGAATTTCTGTGACCCAAACACGGACACGAAACGTAAATAGGAAGTCACTTTTGGAGGGCAAATAAGAAAATTAAAAAAAAAGGATTTGCAAACTGTACTGTGTGACATATCAAATGCAAGGGCGCTTACTGTGAGAGACTCAAATAGATTTGTTTTTTTTTTTATAATTTTAAAATAAATAAGTAGTTTTAAAGTTATTTAAGAAAATGGACGAAAATTTACCATCGCCTGTTGGGTTTTGAGAACCAATGAAAGACACAGTTATAATTTCCACTGATTTATTTATTATATTTATTTAGCAGGAGAGGTGTGTGTGTGTGTCCTCGCTTGGTCCAGACGGAACACTAGCGTCTAAACTACATATATTAGAGTTATGCACAGTGTAAATATGTAGGAAAGAGAAAGACTCAAACTACTTAAGTGAGACGGATTTGTTTTGTTGTATTCCAACATCGCCACCCCCCTTATCTCCGAAACTAATGAGCCTGATAAAAAAAAAAATAAAGAAAATAGTTCTGTACCTATAGATTACAGAAAAACCTAGAAGAAGTCTATGGTCAAAATAACATGGTAAATCTCTAAATATTGTGCGTAAGTACAAACTTACATTTGCAGTTGGAATGTATGGGAGAACATGCTTTTCGACTACAATGTTAAGTTTGTTCTTAGGATAAATTCATCCCAACTATGGAACCCTTCATTGTGCGTGGTCCGACACACACTTGGCCAGTTTTTTTTTAATCTGTCTTTATTTTTGCAAAATACAGGGTGTCCCTGGAAGTATGGATCAAATCGAATAGGAATGTAGGTCATTTCCAATTTTTTACGGTTCAAAAGTTATGACCAATTTTTGTTTTTTTCAATCACTTCGCATAGTGCTCAATGAAAAAAATCATAAAAAAACTAGCAAAAAGCTAGTGTTAACTTTTTCCCATAAAAATCGCTTGCTGTAAATGTTTTTTCTTATTGAACATATGTTTTCTAGCTGCATAAAAGTATTACCACAGGAAAGGCCCACTTTTCTACAAAGTTCTGAAAAAAAAAAAGTAATTGATAGCTTTGCTAGTTTTTTTATGATTTTTTCATTGAGCACTATGCGAAGTGATTGAAAAAAACAAAAATCGGTCATAACTTTTGAACCGTAAAAAATTGCACCAACATTCTCAGGGTTAAAAAGTTTGGAAATGACCTTGCCCACGCCCCTATTCGATTTGATCCATACTTCTAGGGACATCCTGTATAAGTACATACCTATTTTATATAATTGTTTTTTTTTTTTTAATAAATAAAAAAAAACACACCTACTCTCTATTTGTTTAAAATATGAAAACAGCAATTTAAAAAAAAATGGGTCAATTTCTAAACACTGTTTGTGTTTCTAGTTCCATAGTCGATCTGCAGCAAAAAAAATCACTGTTGACTATTATAGTGACAGATCATCAGATTATACTTCAAACTAGGATACTCTTTAATATCAATATTATCACCCTTATCTCAATGAGACAGGCTTTACAGATAGTTACCATGTCATAGCAACTGTACGGATGAATTCTTTTTATTGTCTTCAAAAAAAAACAGGCTACAATAGGTGAACAATGAAGACTGAAATTTTGGAAAAACTATAGATCCTTAAAAAATATCGAAATTCAAATCATACGCACTACTCAAGATGCATAGTGCATATAATTTGAATTTCGATTTTATTTTACAAAAAAAAAAAATACTGGGTGTGCAGTACTGCCGTCGTAAGCAAAAAGGGCACAACTAACATTAAAAAAAAAAAATTGAGTTACATACATATTTAGAATCAGAAAAAAAAGGCTAATCTGCTCAATTTTTTGTAGATTTTTAAAAAAAATGTTAGTTGTGCCCTTTTTTCTTACGACGGCATAGTAGGCTTCTACTCTGTTCACCTATTATACCCATTTTTTTTAACCAAATGGTAAAAAAGTCACCTAGTTTAGTATCGATATGTTATCACATGATTGTATTCATGATAACAAACAACTTTTACTATGGGAGCAAACCTGAAACCGCGAAAAAAATCAGCTGTTCCATACATTCATATTCGCATAACTCATCAAAATGTAGGGAGCAGCTGATTTTTTTTTTCGCGATTTCAGTTTTGGTCCCATAGTAAAGTTGTTTGTTATCATGAGTACAATCATATGTTTAAGTATTGGTCACTAACTACCAGTAAACTTATACAGTGTGAGTCTTTATAATGTACACATATAGAAATAAGGGGAACTATGCTTAATTTTATCGATGGAAAAAATATTTTTTAAAAATCCAAAAAAAAAAAAAATATTGTTTGCTTGCTGTAGTATTTTTGTACATAGTAGTGTGCAAGGCCTTTCTTTAACAGCTGATAGAAAATGTTGCGATTGAGTCATATACATAGTATTTTTACTTTTAGAAAGCTAATACGATGTAGAATAATTTAAAGTAATAAAAAAATGTAGGCCATGGGGGTTTTATTGAGAAATTTTACAATTATTGGAAAAATTTATGAAAAAAATACCAGAAATTGATAAAAAGCTAATACATATCAGATAATTGAAAAAAATACCAGAGGTTGATATAACAAAACACCTTAATACTCAAATGAGTTTTTTATTTAACTTTTATTTTATGAGGACGCCCTGTTATTTTCAATCATTACAGAGTTTGTTTCATCGTGATAGATATATACCGTTTTGTTTACACAGAGGTCACAGCAGCAAACAAGAATTTAAAAAATGCTATAAGTAAAAAGTTTTAATTTACTTTTTAATTTTTTTTTATATTTTTTCATCGATAAAATTAAGCAGTTTCCCCATTTCGATATGTGCACGTTATAAAGACACACTGTATAGGAAGCAATGAAGGCAGCTCAACTCATTGCTCAGATGTATTTTATACTAGCTGTGCCCCGCAACTTTGTTCACGTGGAAGTCGTAAGATACACAATAATTACATATACTAAAATAACAGCTTAAATAATATTTCAATAATACTCCCTCGTCCCCCGACCCACCGTGTTGCATCACCCGCCCGCTACTTGTTCACAATTTCATGGGTTTGATTTTTTTTTTGTGCAGAACCCTAATTCTTTTTCTAAAATACAAGTAGCCTAAGTTACTCCTTATTACATTAGCTATCTGCCAGTGAAAATCTCGTCAAAATCGGTCCAACCGTTCCGTAGATTAACCAGAACACAGACAGACAAAAAAATTTAAATTTATTTTTTTGTTACAATTTGGTACCATATATTACACTTTCATATGCATTTAGTAAAAAGGTATTATTTTGACATTACAAACAGACACTTCCAATTTTATTTATTTGTATTTAGTAATGAAATTTAAAAAAAACAATGCTTGAGCAACATTTGTTGTTTTTTGTGGTTTTCCTAAAAATAACCTCCTCACAGAATTTAGGTACTTATTATAAAATTTAATAACTTTACTCCTTAAAAATAGTAAGAAATTTAATCACAATGTTATAAATTGTACTTACCAAGTTATAAAAACACACATAATATAGGTACACTACAAAATACACAAAAAATTTGATACACTAATTTGATTTAATTTTGGCATAGAATGTGTGATTAAAAGTACCAGAGTTAAAAGTAGATGACAGGGGAATATACCGACTTATACTTACACATGCTTGCGTGCAAGCTGTTCTATCCATGTATATCTACAGGCTTCTGCTTTCATCTCCTGTAGTTTGTTGATCAAGCTGGTGGGGCAGTCCAGTGCGAGGCAGGTTTCAATATCCTTAACACAAGCCGGAAACTGCTTCGTTTTCAACAATAGCTCCGCTCGGCTGTAGTAAGACAACCTCATAGCTTCAGAATTAAGTGGTGCCCGCATTAGAGCCATATTGTATTTCACCAACGCCATCTGATAATCACCTTCGCAGAAAGCTTTTTTACCTTCTACTCCATGCATAAGAGCTTCTGAAGCGGATTTCTCTTTTCTTTCTAATTTCATAAGGTTATTAGATTGTTTTAGTACTTTTGTAGCCAGTACCACACAATCTGCCAAGTCCTTATTGCGCAGTGCTTTGTAGACGCTGTCTAGAGGACTGCGGTCATGATGTCTATAGAATGTTGGTAGCTGTAACATTTTGATTAAATAGTTAGTTGTAATCGCAGCCTTTCACTTAATATGTCACTGCCGAGTTTGTTTGAAAACTTTCTGTAGCACTTCACAGATTCACGTTAACACTCAAAGTTTGTATGTTGTTTCTATTGGTCTATAACGGTATGTTCTCTCATGCAGCAAAGAGGAGAAGTGCTTAGTGCAGAAGCAAATGCTTGAATAAAAAATAACGGAATAACGTGATAAATAACGTTCAACAAATTCCCCACACGACTACCATTTCAATGTTGTCAAGTAAAAAATCCCCCACATACATTAGTAAGTTACTTAAAAATTGCACACTTTATTTTTAGTAAAACTTAGTTCACACCATATAATTCAAGCATGCAAGAAAAAATACACGTAAATATATTTATAATATTCTATTGTCAGAACAACAATAAAAAAAACGTGGCGACCAGGGACTGCATTACTCAGTCATGGTCACAGAGTAAATACATTTTTATAGGTCATGGTCATAGTGTGGTCCATGTATATTATGGTCCATGGTGTGTTACTACTCAAAGATTAGAGTATTTTAAACAAAGAAGTCATAGTCATAATACAAAAAGTCGTTCGCAACGTACAGATTCTTCACGTAAAATCTGTGTCATCGAAAAGGGACAGAAAAAAAGTACGTCTATAAATACTCTGTCTACGGTCTGCAGTTTTTTGTATTTTTCGGTTTACTGACTTATTTATAGTTACTCCCTAGACACACTCTTACCTCCGATCTTGAGGGTAAAGGTAAGTGCGCGAGGCGGAATGCGAACGCATCGTCGATTCCACCGCGTGCACCTCAGACTAAATATCCTGTAGACGGAGCCTTTAAGAGAGACGCGTGTCCTTTTCTTGTTAGTGTGCGGCTCTCGAGTAGTATTAGTGTGCGTGACTAGGGAAGGGTCGACGCTTCAAAGCATACTATGGAATCTGTAGTACATCGATTTTTTGCTTAACGAAAAATGCACAGGAGTGAAACTGCGGATAGAAGCTAGTACCTACCTACTATAATAAAATGTGTGCTTTGTTAAATAAAAATTATGGGCACATAAATATTGTATTATGTAAAATTAATGTAACAATTTATTACCAATTAAGGGTACAACTTAAATAAATAATCAGACGTATATTTTTACGATTTTATTTATTGTAATATTTACATATATTGGATAACAATGAAATGAAATGAAATTGTTTATTTTGCAAATTGGATGTTGGCAATATTCTGGATATTCGAATACTGTTGGCACCGAAACAAACTTTAGTTGTTTTTTTTTTTGTAGTTAAACCCGTTATGAAGCAGGATAGCTGTGGCTTTCTTTGGAGCAAAGCCTTGAATATTTCATGTTCCTAGTTCTGACGTCTAACAGCTTTAATCCACTCACTTCTTATTTATTTCACAATATTATGAAAACCTACAACAGTAAGCAAAAATTATTATACTTTTACAAACCAGAGGTGAGGTTGAATTTTAAAAATAACGAGTAAATTAACTAAATGAGATTTAATTACAAAAATAATCAATTAGAACCTAGGTACCCTATGTACAATATTCTAGCTACGATAAACGACCGTCACGTCCAACCGCCAAGCAAAGAAGTGAGCGCCCGCTCCGTCGTCCGTTGCCACCTGCCGCCGGCGCGGCGGCGCACCGCTCGCCCCACCGCTCACGTGATCCTGAGTCACCATGGCGCGATGTTAGGCTCCGCCCCCTCGCTTGGTATTTCCAACACGGCCTCTCCTGACTGCTGGGCGTCCTCGACCGCTTCATCTTCACGAGACAGGCCCTCCGCGCCCTGAGCAGTTTGATCATCATCTGCAACGCATTTAATGTTACAGGAAGGACAATACAGTGCAGCGTGAAGAAGGGAAAAGACAACAAAAATTGAACGTTATGTACTTTAGAGGGTCATAAATAGCAGATCTACATGAAAACCTATGCTCACAGGCGCAAGCGTGCACTCAAGCGCCTACAAGCAAGGATTTCGGAAAAGTTAGCTAAAATGAAGTTGTTACACCATCAGATCAGTTACTTATTTTGTGATAAAGGAGCAAAACTAATAAAATACCAAAAAATAAAGCAAATGTACTACAAATGATCGAATTCCGGACTTCGGTCACTCGCAGCACATTTAAGATAAAATAAATAAAAATGAATCCGCACAAGTAGATAGATAGGCAACACATGTGCCGCTCTATATACTTCGAACGGCGTTAATGACAGAGGCCCCACGTTTGCTTGTCACCCTCACGAATGCATAATAGAGGCCCCACGTTTGCAGTTTTATACATTCGTGAAGAACCTTTACGACCAAGCGACATGTCTACACTTGTCGTCCAGCGACAGAGGCCCCACACAAACGGCCGACATTTTCTAAGCAATTGGGCAATACAAGCAGTTTTAGAAGCGTACCCAGTAATGTACCTCCGAAAATAGCCTGCCAAACCCAAAAATTGACGAACGCCTCTTACTTTAGATGACTTAGGAGACTACAATAAAGCTTCAGTCTTACTAGGGCTCGGCCGTACCTGACCATGACCAATAAGCCTATCTAGATATTCTAACCCGGTTTCTAAGAATAAAACGTCAACAGGTACGTTCTGTATAACCGCGGACATCACATTGTTTTGTCTGGAGCAAACTGAGCACGTTACTCAAATTATTTTAATTATTTGATTTCGATTCGACACGTTCCTTAACAAAACCAGTTTCAATTGAATGCCCAATCTTTTAACAGAATGTGCAAGTCTTAACGGCTTAGAATTCGACTTTGAGCAAAAATTTACGTTTGAGGACTTTTTCTCACTCGCATCTTCAGAACGCTGTTTTTGAAAGCAAGAATCGACTGAATGACCATTGCGCTTACAAAACGTGCAATATTTAGAATTTCTCTTATTGTTTGATATCGACGGAGAAGATTTAGCAGTTGTGTCATTTTGTGGGACTGAATTCTCGGTATTTGATTTTTTTGGGCAGTGCCATTTTTATGACCTAGCTTGCCGCAAATGAGACACGTAATATTTTTATCGCCCTGAGGTGCCTCGCGCTTTCGGGGATGTAACGATCCCGACGGTTTAGCAGAACGAACAGAATTGCTGGAGTTCTTATGATCGATTACAGGCTTAACAAAAACCGACAAAAATTCTACAAAGTCTTTTGTCTGCAGTTTGGCGTTGGTTGCCGCGGCCTTCACTTGGGGATCGGAAATACCTCGTATGACTATCGCGACTTTTAATTCGTCGGACAACCCTTTAACAATATTTAGCCGTAAAAGAGACCTACGGGCGTATTCCGCATAGGTAGCGTACTTGTTAGAATTTGTACACATGATCTCATACAACACGGTAGCCACATCAATATTACGCGGACACAATGATCGAAATTCTGCCTAAAAGTTACTCCACCATCTATCAACCGTAACCCATTCGTTAAGCCAGAACTTCACATCGCCCCGTAAGCTCCCGCCTATGCATGCGCCCGAGGCATTCACGATCATCCCAATTATTTAAGTGTCGCCCGCGGTTAACTTCCGCACACCATGAATCGAAATCATGAACATTTGGATCAAACTGCGAGATATAAAAACTTTGAGACTTTACTTGAACGGGCGAAGATAAACGCTCCAACAATCCTGTCCGCTGCGTCCCGGCTTTCTGGCGCCCGTGAACCGCCCTCAATTGCACGCTCCGCTTGGACCGTGGCACGCTCCGCCTGGACCATGGCACGCTCGCTGACCAGCGTAGACGGTTGAGAATGCTGGATGGTTGGACGCTCCGGAAAAATATTGGACGGTGTTATTGACGGTTGCAATCAAGCGAATCAATTCGAGATAAAATTTTCTCCAACACATCGTCGACGACGACCGTACGAGCTATCACGGTGCCTACAAGAATTACCATGAGGGCTACGTGAATATTCACGATTCCTAATAGGACTATGATGCGGAGTGCGTACACATCGCCTAGATGACCTTACTCGACGCTCACGTTCATTTAACGGCGGTGTATAGCGTTCGAAATTTGAACTACCCCGACGTTTAACTGACCTACTTTTATCACGACGCTGTCTACGAGAATAATCACGTTCTTTTGATCTAGACGAACGACCGGTCATCTTGACTTTTAACACTGCACTGATATTTAAAAAAAATAAGAAAAATAGATGGAAGAACGGTTAAAACGCGTGGTCAATCCCACTTCTGATTTTACAAACCAGAGGTGAGGTTGAATTTTAAAAATAACGAGTAAATTAACTAAATGAGATTTAATTACAAAAATAATCAATTAGAACCTAGGTACCCTATGTACAATATTCTAGCTACGATAAACGACCGTCACGTCCAACCGCCAAGCAAAGAAGTGAGCGCCCGCTCCGTCGTCCGTTGCCACCTGCCGCCGGCGCGGCGGCGCACCGCTCGCCCCACCGCTCACGTGATCCTGAGTCACCATGGCGCGATGTTAGGCTCCGCCCCCTCGCTTGGTATTTCCAACAATACCATATCAACAACAAACGTCGATATTTTATCGATAATATTGTACACATCCCTGCAGTTCACGCCTAAAACAATACTTAGGTATTGTTTTAGGCGTGAACTGCAGTTAAACATTAATTTAGACTATAAAACTTGTTTTTTTATCAATATGATATAAGACAATCTTAGTCTTAATATGTAAATCTTCAATGTTTATCGATTTTCTAACAGTTAACCTCTGTAATTAACGATAAAATTGTTGTCATAGACTTACGTGTGAAATGATAATTCTGGGTCTATTACGCCTTCTTTCGTTATTCTTGATGAATAATATACAGCCACTCACAGCATATTTTCACTTTACTAATTTTGTCCTAGCCAAACCACTGATATTATTTAATATTTCGCATTTATACTGCACCAAGCCGCAATGTTTTGACCGACTAAGGAGGTCACTTGTTGACATGATTTACACAGACAGTGCGACGTTGCCAAACTTACATGTGCTGTACCTTTTACTCGTTCCTGAACTCTGTGAAGTAGACAGGGAGAACTATACTTTGTTTGACACACGGATACAAGAGCGGCAACAAGTTATAACTCCGTCTACAGGATACTTAGTCTGAGGCGTGCACGCTATCTTTCTCGCTCTAGCAAATGACGATCCTGATAGAAAAGGATAGACCATGAAAAAATGCGATTCCGTGCTGACAGATGTGAGTTGACCCTAAGTGTGCGTCCACAGTGAACGTGCGGTGACTAGGGCCTATGGTGGTTCAGATTCATTGACAAAAAAAAAAATCATTTGTGGAAAGACTTTTCTCTTTTGCTACGATGACAAATTTGCCAAGAAGTCGTAACAGACCAAATGTTAGAAAAGAGAGTCGTGTTGAAGTGCAATCTCAACTATTCAAAAACAAATGATTTTTCTTTTTTGTATGTAACAATGAATCACTAACACTAATTTAAATAAGGGTTGATTTATAAGAATTATTTTCTTTGTAAGTATTTAAAACTACGGTTATCCTTGTTTCCTTTAACCAGCCAATCCTGAATTATTCTAGTTAGGTACCTGTACTACAAATTACTTATTGTACTGGCTTAAATTCAGGCTTTATATACCTTTGAGCATATTACGGAGAATGCTCATCTAGGCATTATGTTTTTCAGTTACCGAAATTTATTAATTGTTAACTGTAAATTGTAAACGTGCATCAAACAATTACAATTAATATTTTAGTTGTTAGTTGCATTGCAACTAAATCTGGCAATTTAATTGTTAGTTGTTAATTGTTTTTACAATTAATTTTTGCCCCACACTGGCGCCCACCTTAGTTACTACTACCACAGAACATGTAACAACTTATTGCTTACCTATGTACCACAATAAAGAATATTTGAATTTGAATTTGAATTATATACTCAGGAGGTTACTACATATATTATTTTACTCTTTGGTTACTACAGTATGGACGTAAACGGCGGTCGCAACCGCGCTAGGCTGGCAATATCAATAACTGTATCTGTCCCTAAGGGTATTAGTGTTCTGTGATCTGTCCTGTCAGGTGTCTGTCACTCGGTTTATCATTCTAATTTCTATTTGTAATGTTCAAAGAGTAACTACTTTTAATGCTATAAGAGCCGGTAAGATAATAGCAGGAGTAGTAGTGTTCCACAGAGCACTATTAGTGTTCTGTGGATAATAGTGTTCTGTGTGAGAATTAGTGTAATGAAATGTTATTATCTTAGTTTTTGACGTGAAAACGTATTGGTCAGTGGGTGGTCGTCCTCGTCTTATGGGCGGAGTGTGCTGGTGGTAAGTTTAATAATAAAATTTCTGACGGACACAAATATGTAAGATTTCAACCGCTAATAATTACGAGACTTAATGGTAAAGTAGGTAATGGTTGAGCATTCAAAATATAAGGTGTATATTATTATTATATACTATACACATTATTATGTGGTATTTTTGGTTAGCTGTTTCAATAGGGTTCTTTAAATGGACGTAGTTCCTGAAAAACGTTCCAACCCACAAACTTGACATTTTGAGATAATTGCGATTAAAGTTCAATCTCGTATTACTTAATGATATTTTTATTTTTTTTCTACTGATACTTTTGTATGCTATAGATGACATGATCGAGTTTTAATGTGACCCTATTTTAGACTTCTAATGTTAATGCTTTTCTTAATATTCATAAAAATATTGCTGTGGAACGTTTTTGGTTTATTGCAATATTCATAGTACATTTAAAATTTTAATTTGCGCAAAACGTTCCAAACGACATGTACGACAAAGAAAATAATAATAAAACAAGATTAAATAGAAAAAAAAGTATATTTTGTAATTAAAAATATCTACGATATACGTTCTTCTTCGAATTCAAAGTCTTGTTCACCAGCAAATCCTTCAATATAATCGGGTCCTTCTATACCCTGCAGGTTTTTATAAAAGGACAGGCAATCCTCAGGAATTAGACTGAACATTGACTTTAGGTCATCTAATTTAGCCTGGGTAATAGGATTTCCGTCTGGCCAAAGAGGAATAAGGAGTTCTGAGCATAAAGGAAGCGCGCTTCCTTTAAATTTTCGTTTCAAATATTCCTGTGTGCCGTGACATGTTTTTAAACACATTTCAAGTAACCACACAAAAAATCACAATTAGTTTAAAAAAACAACGCAATGGTGATAACTTACGGGATTGTAGAGGATTTTCATCTGGTGGGTGGAATAAAACTGCGCAAGAACAAATAGATTTTGTTTGTAATATTATAAATAACTTACCAAAATATGAGTCCCACTACCTATAGAAGATCTCAAATTGGTGATGCACTATATCTGCAACCAGGATTGACTATGCAAAAGATATATGATTTATATGTTGACGAATTTAGACTCATTCATGGCAACGACAGCAAAAAATATGTATCATTAGCCATTTTCAGAAAGATTTTCCTGAAAGAATTTAACTTAAGGTTCAAAAGTCTTAAAAAAGACACGTGCAATAGATGTGACACATTTGCAGCAAAACTAAAAGTCCCGAACGATTTGTCAATAGAAGACAGAAACCAATTGATTTCCGAAAAAGAAAAGCATTTAAAATTAGCTGAGTCCTTACGAAGTCAAATGAATTGCCAGATTGAAAGGGCAAAAGTAGATGAGACATTTGAGTGTTTAACATTTGACATGGAGAAGACGTTGCCTTTACCACGTATTCTAACAAACGTGGTATTTTATAAAAGACAACTCTGGTTTTATAACTGCGGCGTTCATGTGTCTTCTACAAATAAAGGATATTGTTTTGTTTGGGTTGAGGGTCAAGCTGGCAGAGGTGCCCAAGAAGTTGGTTCCTGTTTGAAAAAATTTATAAACGAAGTAATGCGTCCTAATGTTGAATATCTATCATTGTGGAGCGACAGTTGCGGGGGCCAAAATCGGAACATAAAAATGGTCCTCATTCTTAAAGTCATTTTATCCAGCCATCCTACCTTAAAGGTTATAGATTTAAATTTCCTAGAAAGTGGACATACATTTTTGCCAAATGACACTGACTTTGGTAAAATAGAGAGTAATTTAAAACATTTTCAGAGACTATACACTGTAGAAGATTACGTGAATGTGATAAAGACTTGCACAAAAAAGACCCCTCTAGTACCTATAAAGATGGAAAAAGAAGACTTCGTGAGCACTGAGAAATTAGAAAAAAATATAACAAATCGAAAGATGTTCATTAATAAGGTTAAAGTTAATTGGCTAAAGACCAAACATATCCAAATAAGAAAGGATAATGTACACTCGGTCTTCATGAGTTCAGATAATAATGAGGAATATCAAGAGTTATATATAGGGCGAAAATTTAAAGGAAGCGCGTTTCCTTTATGCTCAGAACTCCTTATTCCTCTTTGGCCAGACGGAAAACCTATTACCCAGGCTAAATTAGATGACCTAAAGTCAATGTTCAGTCTAATTCCTGAGGATTGCCTGTCCTTTTATAAAAACCTGCAGGGTATAGAAGGACCCGATTATATTGAAGGATTTGCTGGTGAACAAGACTTTGAATTCGAAGAAGAACGTATATCGTAGATATTTTTAATTACAAAATATACTTTTTTTCTATTTAATCTTGTTTTATTATTATTTTCTTTGTCGTACATGTCGTTTGGAACGTTTTGCGCAAATTAAAATTTTAAATGTACCATGAATATTGCAATAAACCAAAAACGTTCCACAGCAATATTTTTATGAATATTAAGAAAAGCATTAACATTAGAAGTCTAAAATAGGGTCACATTAAAACTCGATCATGTCATCTATAGCATACAAAAGTATGAGTAGAAAAAAAAATAAAAATTTCATTAAGTAATACGAGATTGAACTTTAATCGCAATTATCTCAAAATGTCAAGTTAGTGGGTTGGAACGTTTTTCAGGAACTACGTCCAACTTACCTAAAGATGATTTTTTTTTTAAATCAAAAATATTCCAATTGACTTGGAACTTTTTAATGAAAATTATATTTTGCCGACATGGGTAACATTTATTTAAATCAAAAACGTTTCAAATGGTATGGAACATTTTAGTGCAATATCTATTCTCCGGAGAGTGCACGTACTATGTTTAAACAAAAACGTTTCAGATGGCTTGGAACGTTTTAGTGAAACATCTATTTTAACAAGGTCAATCAGATTTTTAAAAATCAAAAACGTTTCAAACATCTTAGATCACATTTCAGAAAAAAAAATATGACTCTGTCTTATATTTGGGTTGTTCCACACAGCTTGGGCTTTTTTAGTTTAATATTTATTTGTGTTCTTTATACAAGTGGGTTGGGTTACTAGATCATGATTTTATTAATAAAATAATAGTACAGCCACCAAATTTTGACAGTTAGTAAATAGCAATCACATGACTTATTTGGTATTATAAAGTAAGTTTTGATCTGATTGTGGGTTGGAACGTTTTTCAGGAACTACGTCCAAATATTTCCGTTAGATTATTTCATAATAACGGGCGCCAACATCTGGATATGTCGCACCCTTAGAACATAAATGGCACTATACGAAAATGTTCATTTTACGGTATGGCCATTTTAAGTTTTTTTAAGTATTGTATCGGTGATATGGAACTAAAAAAATATACATAAAGCTTTGTGATTGGCTTAAAATAACAGTTTAACGAGCGCTGTTTCAGTATCCAGTGGGCGCGTTTCGTCTTAAGCATTTTGAAACAAACGAATACTTAACTAAAAAATGACAATTTTGTACAGTGCCACTTATGTTTTAAGGGTGCGATATGTATATATTTTTAAACAGTAATCTAATTTATCAGCACCTATCAATATCTTGTGTTCAGTTCCACTGTTCAGTTGTGTTGTGTTCAGTACCTACATTTTTATGTAGGGTATTCAGTTCAGTGGTCATCTGTCTTTTAGTTTGTCAAAACCATTTAACCTTGACTTCCTCATTTTCAGAAATTTGTAACTTTAGTATCAAAAATATGAGTCAAAGACGCGGCAAGAGGTCCACTAATGCAATTGCAGAGCCAGATATATCAGAGCTCGAAGAATCCATCAAGGAGTGCGTTCACTATATTATTTGTCGAGAAGGCAGCAAAATACCAATAAAACGTGGTGAAATTATAAAACATCTAAACACAACTTGTCAAACTGCTACAAGTCTAGTGAATACAGTTGTTATTGAAGCTAACAAAGTTTTAAAAAGGGTTAGTATTTATGTTTTATTCAAGCAGTTGTTTTCTTTCAATTCGTGGCTCAATTTTTTATCTATCACTATAAAAATACAACAAAAAAGTACATAAAGCAAACATTTATGTTAATCATAAAGACCTGAAAATCTTCTCTTCATGTATATCTCATGTCATATCTTATTTCTATAATTTTGCAGGTGTACGGCTACAAATTAGTACAAGTTGATTCTAGGAGTGGTATGCAGTACATTTTGGTGCTAACAGAAGAATGTGAATCATTACCGTCATCCGTCACTGATGCACATCACCGAAGAATATTGATTGCTGCTCTTACACATATCTTTATGAGTGGTGCAGCAGTTAAAGAAGGTTTGTGAAAATTACAATGTTTTGTATAAATTTAGTCCTTGAGACTATCAACAAAAAACTATTCCATTTAAAATAATGTGATCATACAAAAATCGAGGCAGCCCTAGTAATACTATAATGTTACTTGTGTTGTTGCTGTCACACTTCTTCCCATAAATGCTAAGTAACAATAAAAAAAAATAAAAAATGTTTTTAATAGGTAAATGTATATGCTTATATAATTTTGAATTTAGAACTCTAAGGAAAAAAAAAAGCAATAGTATACGATTTTCAATAGTTTTACTATCAATAAAATGTAATTTTTTGATGTGTAACATCATATAAATCCATGAACGCCGGCTGCACACACGAAAAGTTGTCACGTTCCGCCTGAGCCGAGCGTGCAAGCGAGAGCGTGGAAAAGCTTACGATAGAGATAGCATTGTCACGTGAAATTATTGTCCGTAACAGATAACCAATTTTTTTTTATTAATACTAATATTTTACGATGGAGTGGCCACTCAAAGAAGACGGAGTAGCAGTAATTGCATTACACCATTGTGGTCACTCACCAGACACAATATTCTGAACTGAAAATCACAAAGAGAATTGTGTATCATACTATTAAAAGGTACAATGAACATTCAAGTGTGGATGACAAGAAAAGATTAGGTAGACCTTGTTCTGTTAGGACTCCAGCAGTCATCAAAGCAATCAAGGTGCGTATTGCAAGAAATCCCTTCCGCAAACAGAAATTGATGGCTTTATAGCCATCAATTTCTGGCAGAAATTGATGGCACATGGGCTTAATAGTTGTCAATGAAAAATAGTAGATTTTCAAAAATGTGTTCTACACTCTTACGTCTTCTGTCATACATTGCTTCATAACTTTTCTCCGCTGCGACCGTAGATTTCAGGATACATATTTAATTAAAAAAATGTTCCTCCTGCCAATATATGTATACACAGTCTGGCCATAAATACTGTTACAATTAAAAATAAGAAAGATATTACATTTGAATTTGGTATCTGTCATTTTTATACGATTGTTCATTGAGTTTTGTAATTTTGGCGCCAATACATTGTACAATATTTTGCGATATTAAAATGGAGTGGGGTGATAAAGAGAACAGAATCGCTGTGATTGCATTACACAAAGTTGGTATGGAGCCAAATGCAATTTTTAAAACTCTCCATACGCTTGGTATTAGTCAAATGTTTGTGTACCGGGCTATTCCTATTAATAGCATACAATGAGACCTCCTCTGTTTGTGACAGAAAAAGATCTGGCCGTCCACAGGTGGTCAAAGCAGTAAGGGAAAGAATTCGAAGAAATCCTGGCCGAAAGCAAAAGATTTTATCTCGGGAGATGAAGATAGCACCCAGAACCATGTCGTGTATTTTAAAAGATGACTTAGGACTTGCAGCCTATAAGAAACGCACTGGTATTTTTTTAATTGATAATTTAAAAAAGAATAGGGTGGTAAAATCGAAACAACTACTGAAGCGGTACGCAAAGGGAGCTCACAGAAAAATTTTGTTTACGGATGATCTTGACACAAAATACCAAACAAACACACATTGGGACCCCGCCTCTGATTCAAATTCCAAAGAATGATTACCACTTAGTAGGCACAGTTAAAAATCAACCTTATTTCCTTATAGTTTGGGTTTAAATTACCATCTAACGCTTAGGCCGCTAACGACATTTCTACGACGCCACTGCGCCCACCATTCGTCGCCGGTTTTTTTTTATTATATAATAAAATGCAAAGCAAATAATGAATCATCATATTGATGGTATTAACATATAGAACTATGTTAAAACATAATAGGTTGGGGAAAAAGTTTCCTCGCATTTTTTAAGAAAATTCAAAACATTTTTTAATATAGTTTATTTACATTTAACTAAAGTATGTAGGTACCATTTTGTTCGATTTTCATTTGTTTTTCGTACCGTCAAGATGAGTGAATCTAATGAAGAAATTCGATACATTTTAAAATTTTACTACAAAAAAGGTAAAAATGCAACGCAAGCCGCGAAAAAAATTTGCGATGTTTATGGACCCAGTGTAGTGTCTGTGAGAGTAGCACAAATTTGGTTTAAGCGTTTTCAATTCGGAAATTTTGATGTCAAAGATCCACGTCGCTCTGGTCGCCCTATTACGGATAAAATGGATGCCATTTTTGAAAAAGTGGAGCAAGATCGGCATATCAGTAGTTACGACGTAGCTGAAGAACTGGAAATTGACCACAAAACAGTTTTGGCGCATTTGAAAAAACTGGGTACACAAAAAAGCTCGACATTTGGGTACCTCACGAGCTCACTGAAAGAAACTTAATGAACCGTGTACTCATTTGTGATTCTTTATTACGACCTAATGAAACCGAACCATTTTTGAAGAAGCTGATAACTGGTGATGAAAAGTGGATCACGTATGACAAGAACGTGCGAAAAAGGTCGTGGTCAAAGGCCGGTCAGGCTTCACAGACTGTGGCGAAACCCGGGTTAACTCGCAACAAGGTGATGCTGTGTGTGTGGTGGGATTGGAAGGGCATTATTCATTATGAGCTGTTACTACCAGGCAGGACCATCGATTCTGAACTCTACTGCGAACAACTGATGAGATTAAAGCAAGAAGTTGAGAGAAAGCGGCCGGAATTAATCAACAGAAGGGGTGTGGTTTTTCATCATGATAACGCTAGACCTCACACATCTTTAGCCACTCAGCAAAAATTAAGAGAGTTTGGCAGGGAGGTGTTAATGCATCCGCCGTATAGTCCTGATCTTGCACCTTCAGATTTCCACCTGTTTCGGTCTCTTCAGAATTCTTTAGGCAGTGTCAGGTTAACATCACGAGAGGACTGCCAAAACCACTTGTCGCGGTATTTTGACCAGAAGTCCCAAAATTTTTATAGCAATGGGATCATGTCCCTACCTACAAGATGGCAAAAAGTTATCGAACAAAATGGTACCTACATACTTTAGTTAAATGTAAATAAACTATATTAAAAAATGTTTTGAATTTTCTTAAAAAATGCGAAGAAACTTTTTCCCCAACCTATTATGTTTTATGAACTGTATGGCAACAGTTGTTCTAAGGTCTGTAAATAGCAGTGTTTAGGGAGTAATAGGTATGTATGCTAAAATGATAAAGTAATTTAAAAAAAATAAAATAAAAAATGTTTGGTCTATTTTAAATTTACAATTTAGGTATACATTAATATCAGTTTTTACGTATTATATTGTCTAATAACATTATATCACTGCTTATTTGCTTACTGTTATGTACCTACACTACCTACAATAACTTAGTATATTTTGCATAGTGCCTTCCCATAGAAAAAAAAATGGTGTGTGATAACGATGGTGTCGCGATCCGCCCGTCTTTTTAAACTATTACAGTATTTAAGTACGATTGTTTTATATTTTTAAAATAAATCGAAGGCCAACAAGAACGGACTGCATACGGGCGCTGTCATTGGTTGATGCGCGAAGCCCTCACCCCGCCTACCGCTGCGGCCGCCATTGCAATAGATTACACGATCAGTGTCTAAAAACCACGCGAACACCATGCGTGAAAAACGCGCGCCCGCGCATTCCGTCCTAGTAGTCTATTTTACCAACAAGTTACTTATATCTCTAATTTATCACCACCAGCCACTACCTAGCAGCTACAGCGTGTATTGTATCTTTACATTATAATAAAAATAATAGCATTTGCCATTATTGTCAGGCAGAAAAGTAAATTGTTTGTTTGGCATAACATCATCCCCATAGACTTCGTGGCCAACATAATGTTTAAATATAAATATAATAAATAGCGATGTATTCGATGTAATGACACTTGAAAACTAATTTCAACATTCTTTTTATGCAAATGTGATTGGTTTATACACCACTGCACATGAAGGCATTTTTAAATATTTAACAAAAACCGGTAAATAGTAGTCGACCGCCGCTGTTGCCTACTGCGAACGAACTAAATACGTGAGCAGCGCAATCGGTAAGCCCCGCCTACCGCAGCGCAATCTGCATTGGGTCATTTTCTAGAGCTCGGAATGCTTCCATGTTTTATTTGCGTTCACTGGATACGCATGTTTATGTAGATTATACAATTTGGAACATGACGATTGACATGCCTATAAACCACGTGAAGAGTATCATGTTCTTTAACCATATACAAAAAATCAATCAAATCCAATGAATATTTTAGCCACAGGAAATTATTTTTCATTTTCTTATTTTTCAACACGATGCCGATATCCGAGTGCGTAATACTCGTAATAAGCAAACATTCAAGAACCTGTGCAAAACGTATGATTCTATTCTCTGCGTCTTAATATGCTTTAAGTTTAAAGACATAGAAAAGTGTCATACGATTCCAATCTGACGCGTCCCGCCCAGTCTCACAAAATCCTACAGTTAGAAAGAAAAAGAAATATTACTTACGCAAATTATGCATTAGTGATGCATAGACAATAATGCGAGTGTACGTGTGAGCGGAATTTCTTCGGCAGTCTCGAGACTAGGAGCTAGTATTTAAATAAATATTTATTCCACAGTTTTTGTTATTGCAACTACCATTGTTTGTCTCTGCATCACCTAAAGGTTGACTGGGTAGAAAATGCTCATGTCATTAAGTCTGTCTCTGTATATTTATGTGCTTAAAATATTAAATAAATAAGTAAATAACGATGAGACAAAGCGAAACAAACATCATTATTTGAATATAACAAAACATTTTTTCGTTATATTTTCAGAGGAAATGTGGAAGTTCCTCTCGGAAGCTAGACTGTTGGAAGAGAATGATCATGCAGGAAGAAAACTATTAACTACCACATTTACTAGACAAATGTACTTGCAATTCACCAAGGTAACATGCTTGTTGTATATCTTCACATACTTTTAGATAGTATAAAGATCTTGGATATAACAATACTTGATAAAGTATACATGGTGTAAGGGGGACAGCTCTCCGCAGACTGATAGGATGAATTCAATATATCATACTAAGATGACCGGTACATTTCATTGGCCGCTTTCCCTATCCTCTGCGGCCGAAAGGTGGTAGGCGGCCGGGCCACTGACCTGACTGGTCGGAGGGGGATCAAGGGTGCCTAGACACTGGGTCGTCTAACGCCCATGTGCTGGTTTGGTCCCTGGGGCGGTCACGGCGTGAAATGTGTTCTGGTGCGCCGGTGATGGGGGTACTCCCCAGAGGGGGGTCCGGTGACGGACAGCCACGGCGGGTTCGCGGTGAGTGCTAACGCGTGCACGTGTTCCAGCCATAAGCGGCAGAGGAGGACACCGTGGAGTTTTAGTGGGTGGGTAGGAGTCCCATATACTTGCACTATCTCCCCGTGGTAGTGCAGTATGCATGAGTATTTCTCCACGCAAAAAAACCTGTTATTTTGCGGAGGGCTGTCTGCAACATTATTCTTTAGATAACTAACATAAGGTGGCTTACTGTTAATTGCAAAGATTTGGGATCCACTTCTTGCTGTTTTAACATCATAGCGTAATCATCATTCCCACTGTTGGGCCGCAGACCTCATGCAATGGTGATGAAATAAATTACACACACATCGCAACGAATGTAGCAATTCTACTGAATTGCTAGTGAAATTATACTTAATTTCACTTGTTGAATGATAAAAATAAGATTGCGCATCTGAAATCACAGACTGCAGCCAGCACGTCCAAGTTCTATTGAGACTTCACTTACTGACATATTTTCAAATTCAAAGTGTGGAGCCACATTTTTTATAGTGATTGCTAAAATAAAACGAAATAAAAACATAACCATTTTAAACGCAGCGGCATTTTATATAGCGACAGCAAAAGATGGCGGCGGATAAAATGGCGTCCATAAAGATTAGACGCCATTTTATCCGCCGCCATCTTTATTCGTTGCCAATATAAATGTAAAATGCTGCTGCGTTAGCTAGAATTTATTATCATCAATCGGAATTACCCCATTATCGTAATTACCCCGTTATCGTAATTACCCCCATTATCGTAATTACCCCCATTATCGTAATTACCCCAATAAATGTAAGGTGTATTAACTCTGAAATAATTTTGTAGGATGGTGAGGGTGATCTTGCAAGGAATATCTTCCAATGGGGCCAGCGAGCTATTGAAGAGGTTCCCAAGACTTTCCTTTTGGGAAAAATGGCTGAGGTAATCTTTTGCTTCTTTTCTTTCAATTTATTGTTCTGTAAGCTGTGAATAATGACGATGTACAAAATGTATAACATCTATTTTTTTAATTGCAGGCGTTCGGGAAAAGTCCGGATCACTGGTGTGAACAGTTCAAAGAAGCAAATGAAGAGATACAGAACTAAGGATTAATCTGCGAAAACCATTAACCTGCGCGAGTTCATTGGCATTGGAGCCTGATGAAAATCACTGTTTAATTCTAGTAATATGGCATTTTTATTCCTACAGTATTTGAAAGAAACTGCTACAAAGGGTTGATTGACAGATCGACGCTCTACAACGCGGAAGTGTTTCTTAAACTCGATATGCCCTAATAATATTAACGGCCGCATAGATAAGACTGACACTTCTAGGAAAAACATAGGTGTGATTACAAACAAACAACAAAGATGACGATGATGGATGGTGAGGTTGAACAAAGATGTTCATGTATAATAAATATTTGTTTTATTATTGGCCGCCTTTTTTATTTATGCTTTTTGATTTTTGGGTGGTGGCCCGTTCTTTATCAGAACCGCTTAAGGCTCAGCGCAAATGGGCCACCGACCACAGCCACCGGTGGCCAGCGACAGCGACTTAACACACTTTTTCATATATTTTGTATAGACGCACCGCACACGTGTAGCCGGTGGCGGCCACTCGCTACAGCAGTGTCCGCGACTCGCCACTTGTGGTCGCTGCGGGCCACACAAGACGCCGACACCCGCCACTGTCGCGCTGTTCCACCGGGTCACGTGTAGCCGGTGGCGGCCACTCGCTACAGCAGTGTCCGCGACTCGCCACTTGTGGTCGCTGCGGGCCACACAAGACGCCGACACCCGCCACTGTCGCGCTGTTCCACCGGGTCACGTGTAGCCGGTGGCGGCCACTCGCTACAGCAGTGTCCGCGACTCGCCACTTGTGGTCGCTGCGGGCCACACAAGACGCCGACACCCGCCACTGTCGCGCTGTTCCACCGGGTCACGTGTAGCCGGTGGCGGCCACTCGCTACAGCAGTGTCCGCGACTCGCCACTTGTGGTCGCTGCGGGCCACACAAGACGCCGACACCCGCCACTGTCGCGCTGTTCCACCGGGTCACGTGTAGCCGGTGGCGGCCACTCGCTACAGCAGTGTCCGCGACTCGCCACTTGTGGTCGCTGCGGGCCACACAAGACGCCGACACCCGCCACTGTCGCGCTGTTCCACCGGGTCACGTGTAGCCGGTGGCGGCCACTCGCTACAGCAGTGTCCGCGACTCGCCACTTGTGGTCGCTGCGGGCCACACAAGACGCCGACACCCGCCACTGTCGCGCTGTTCCACCGGGTCACGTGTAGCCGGTGGCGGCCACTCGCTACAGCAGTGTCCGCGACTCGCCACTTGTGGTCGCTGCGGGCCACACAAGACGCCGACACCCGCCACTGTCGCGCTGTTCCACCGGGTCACGTGTAGCCGGTGGCGGCCACTCGCTACAGCAGTGTCCGCGACTCGCCACTTGTGGTCGCTGCGGGCCACACAAGACGCCGACACCCGCCACTGTCGCGCTGTTCCACCGGGTCACGTGTAGCCGGTGGCGGCCACTCGCTACAGCAGTGTCCGCGACTCGCCACTTGTGGTCGCTGCGGGCCACACAAGACGCCGACACCCGCCACTGTCGCGCTGTTCCACCGGGTCACGTGTAGCCGGTGGCGGCCACTCGCTACAGCAGTGTCCGCGACTCGCCACTTGTGGTCGCTGCGGGCCACACAAGACGCCGACACCCGCCACTGTCGCGCTGTTCCACCGGGTCACGTGTAGCCGGTGGCGGCCACTCGCTACAGCAGTGTCCGCGACTCGCCACTTGTGGTCGCTGCGGGCCACACAAGACGCCGACACCCGCCACTGTCGCGCTGTTCCACCGGGTCACGTGTAGCCGGTGGCGGCCACTCGCTACAGCAGTGTCCGCGACTCGCCACTTGTGGTCGCTGCGGGCCACACAAGATGCCGACACCCGCCACTGTCGCGCTATTCCACCGGGTCACGTGTAGCCGGTGGCGGCCACTCGCTACAGCAGTGTCCGCGACTCGCCACTTGTGGTCGCTGCGGGCCACACAAGATGCCGACACCCGCCACTGTCGCGCTGTTCCACCGGGTCACGTGTAGCCGGTGGCGGCCACTCGCTACAGCAGTGTCCGCGACTCGCCACTTGTGGTCGCTGCGGGCCACACAAGATGCCGACACCCGCCACTGTCGCGCTGTTCCACCGGGTCACGTGTAGCCGGTGGCGGCCACTCGCTACAGCAGTGTCCGCGACTCGCCACTTGTGGTCGCTGCGGGCCACACAAGATGCCGACACCCGCCACTGTCGCGCTGTTCCACCGGGTCACGTGTAGCCGGTGGCGGCCACTCGCTACAGCAGTGTCCGCGACTCGCCACTTGTGGTCGCTGCGGGCCACACAAGATGCCGACACCCGCCACTGTCGCGCTGCTCCACGCGGGCACGGGTTACAAAATGTGGCGGCTACCGAACACCGGTGGCTGTCGCGCACTTCTGCCACTGTTACAAATGTGGCGGTAGCGCACGACAGCCACCTGTGGCTGTGATTGGTGGCTCGTTTGCTTCGAGCCTTAGCTACGGTTTTTAGAAGAGCGCTGACCGCCACTAACGGCCGCAGTTACGGCTCTCATGAAAATTATGGCAGTGACAAAGATTTAAATCGTTAGATTCGCCCTGCCGTGTCAAAAGATAGGCGCATTTCTGATTCGTTTTGACACCTCTTACACCTAATGACGCAGTTACTATTCTTGATTGTCATGGAAACGCTATTCTCTTTAACCCTTTAAGCGCCGACACCGTACTATCACGGGCTCTGAAGATAGTGTCCGACACACTACAACGTAATATTACGTTATTTTGTTAAAACAGTTCTTAGTGCGCACAAATTGCATACAAAATTTGTCAATTTTACGATTTAGGATTTATCTTTATTGATAAGGACATTTTTTTTCAATGTTTCGAATGATACGAGTAAATACTGTGAATTTTGAGGTTCAAATGCAGTGTGATCACTGCTTGCTGCCTGTATCGCCAATACGTAATTTGACGGGTACTAGGGATGGGCGAATTCGGAACAATAAAAAAGGCACTATTGAAATTACCATCACCATTTCTAATGAAAGTGAGTACTTTCATTGCAAAATAACCATAACGTTACTCTAGTACAAGTATTCGTATACAATAAAGTGTAATAAAATTTGAAATGTTGATATTTTTACGATGAAAAATATAGCAATATCGATAACGCAGAACCTCACTAGTGCAGACAGTCACCGGTCGCCGTCATCGTAATTTTACGTGCGGTCCAATAAGATTCAAGGTCAAATCGTGCCACATCGGCAGTTGCCTCAACGCCGTCACCGTGAAATCACGTGAAAGCTTTATCGCTCTGCGTAACTAGTGTTGTAGGTACTATCGATAAAACGGACGCTTTTACACCTTAAAGTTTCTTTTTGTATAAACTGATTCATTCAAAAACCGTGCCCTTATGGCACTTTATCATAAGTATAATTGCAGCTTGCAAGCAGGATACGTCACTTATCGTATACTTTAATTGCAAAAATATGCTGGAAGCTGAAGAGTTACTAAGTGATGATAGTTCTACAGATAGTGATGTTGATTTGGTAAGTTTGTTGTATTATTAATTCGATATTTGGACAAGTTTATAAGAAGATAATTAATTTAATACGACATACTCGTGGAGAGTCCTCACCAACAGAAGAACGAATATCGTGCCCATCTCCTGACTATTGATACAATAAGGACACGTTTACGTAGTTAATTGATTGAAGACTGATTTAAATATTGTAATAAGAATATAAGTATTACAATATTTATATGTATCTCTACGTTTACGTCGTGGTGGGGCTTGCGCGCTCCGAACTTTAGGTCTGTGCCGGTACGTAGAGTTTGCTTTGCCGGAACGGGTCTAGGATGAGGAGCCAGACCAAGAGAGATACAGAAACCCGCAGGGCAGCATGTGGCGAGCTGTTGGGCAGTAGCGACCCCACGGACTAGAGTCCGTGGGGTCGCTACTGCCCAACAGCTCAGATTTCTCCTGGGAGATAGATCTCCCAGGAGAAATCTTGTCCTCATCTCTGGCTTGCCTTTATTGGCCGGCTGGAGTGAAGACTGACGAGGAACAGAGCTCCCACCTCTTTCTTGCCTTTATTGGCCGGCTTGAGTGGAGATTCGCAAGAGCAAACGTGCTCGGAGGAAGGAAGTATTCCAGTAAGGTGCTGGTAGGGATCTTGACCGTACTTCCGGGATTGTCCTGATAGCCGTGGGATACCCCTCCACTCCTCAAGCACCTCAGGAACTGCCCCCTTGTCGCTACGTCACTATGTGCTAGCGGGCGTTACCGGGGGCCCATTATTGAGTGTGCAAGTCACCCCCTGCCATTTTATCCGTATATAATATATAACATTGGTCAGGCAGGGGGACATAGTTCATGTTTCCCAATCCACTTTAGCCACCCAGACCCATAGCCAAATATGTTTTGTTTCCACGTACAACAATAGTCCTGCACCTACCGGGGGTTGTCCTTGGGTGCACTTGCATAGTGCATACAGAGATAATCGTCGGTTGGTGCCTCCTCATCATTTAAAAGTATCTAACGGGCCTCTGCGAGTTGGCTTCGGCTCCTCGTACGCCTTCCAAAGGTCCGGGACCCCAGAGTACCGAGATTAAAAAAAAAAATAATAATAATAAAACATTTATTTTGGTAATAAATAGTGTGATCACTACGTGTCCCTAATGTATCGTCAATCACATGATTTTACGGGTACGAGGGCGGCACTGAAAATTTCGGGAATCAAGGAAGTGACACAACATTACTATTTAAAAATGTATTTATTGCTTTTCGAAGTATTCTCCGCGAAATTTGACACATTTTTCCATACGATGGAACCAATCATTGAAGCAACCATTCCATTCGGAAGTTGGGTTCTCCAAAATGGCCGTTTTGTAGGCGTCCACAGCTTCTTCAGGTGATGAAAATCTCTGACCACGCAATTTATTCTTTATTTTAGGGAAAGTATAGAAATCATTAGGGCTTAGGTCGGGGCTGTCCGGCGGATGGTCTAATAATTCTATGTTTTCTTGCTCTAAAAACTCTTTTGTTCTGTGCGCGGTGTGAGAACTCGCATTGTCGTGATGGAGGATGATGCGGCGGTTGCAGTTCTCTTTACGGAGTTCAGAAACGACCTGTGGCAAACAAATGCTAGCATACCATTCTGCATTAACCGTTCTTTGTCCCTCAAGAGGAATAGTCGCAACATGGCCGGTTTTGGAGACAAACGTGGCCACCATTTTTTTTGCAACACCGTGAACGAACAATTTTTGTTGGCTTGAACTCATTTTCGAACACCCAAACTCGTGACTGGTTTTTTGTTTCGGGTTCGTACGCGTATATCCAGGATTCGTCACCTGATACGATGTTGTATACAGCATTTGAGGATCCTGCGTGGAATCTTTCGAGAGTTCTGACGCACCAAGTAACGCGAGCCGCTTTTTGCTCTTCACAGAGCGAATGCGGTATCCATCGGGAAAACAACTTTTTTACACCTAATTGTTCATGCAAGATTATTTGTATTTGACTCATGCCAATGTCTTAAGTTGCCTGAATTTCGCGGTATGTCACATGTCGATCTTCCTCAATCAGCTTACGCACAGCATCAACGTTTTCTTGGGTGACTGCAGTTTTTGGACGACCTTGACGGGGATCATCACTGAGCTTGACACGTCCACGTTGAAATTCAGCAAACCAGCGGTAAATTGTGGTTTTGGATGGGGCTTCATCGCCAAATGCAGAAATCATCCGGTCAACACTGTTTTTGTGTTAAACCACTTCGAAAGTCATAATAAATCATCGCTCTTGAATTTTCTCAAGTCAGTCAATTCCATTTTCTCAACGACTAAACAAGTTTGACAAAACCTAGTGACAAGACCGAGAATCTTTTTTAAAAGAAATAAATGGTATTCGATTTATAAAACCAAGGAGTTTTCAATTAAAAAGATTTTAATATGATAGGAACAATGGAAATATTCCATTCCCGATACTTCTAGTGCAGCCCTCGTACTAGGGATGGGCGAATTAAGAAAATACTTAATAGGTTGCCTAAGAATAAACAAGGTACTATTGAAATTACACCCACTTTCATTTAAAAATAATCATACCTATTGTTACTCTAGTCGACTCTAGTGCATACACATACTTCTATACAATACAATGAATTAATGTTTGAAATGTCGGGTATTTTAACGTTGAAAAATATATAAATCTCGATAACGCAGATCCTCACTAGTGCAGACAGTCACCGGTCGTGGTCGCCGTAATTTTACGGGCGGTCCAATAACATTCAAGGTTAAATCGTGCCATATCGTCAGTTGCCTCAGCGCCATCACCGGGAAATCACGTGAAAGTTTTGTCGCTCTGCGTAACTAGTGTTTACGGACGCTTTTGCGGCTACACCTAGTTTTAGCCAGCTAGAACTCATTGGTTAGGTTTTTTGTAGCTACGTAGTATTTTTCCCTTTCCCTATGTGCGACTGACCACATTTTTGTGTTAATAGCCCTTTTCAGGTTGTTGAATATTTTCTCATACTTACTCGTATCGTACATGTTGTTGTATTGTTCGTTCTCTCCCTCCAGTTCGATCTCGATGTCCCAATGTAGTCTGTCGATAGCTGACCATCGATCCTGTAGTGACCTCAATTCGTCCTTAAATTCCCACTTATCTGAGATAGCGTCCACCTCTATGTTTGCGGTTATACGCACAAAGGCTTTAAAATTCGCATACTGTTTTTTCAACATTTCATCTAGCTTGCTGCTTGCCTCAATGTTCGACTTCTGGGCTGTTCAGTCGCTCATCTTTCTTAAGAAACTTGGTCCCGCTTTCTCACCTGTTTTCTCTTCTGCCCGCATACTCGATACCGATGGTAACCTGTCTCGAGCTGTTGTTTGCTCACTTGTTGAAAGACTTCCTGTCTTCATGAACCGCAGCTGATACTGTTGGTTGATCAACGCCTTGGTTGACTCATACGCCGTACTTGATTTCTCGTACTCTTGGTCGGAAAAATAAGGATCAGTCTTACTTACCTCCCCCTCAATTCGCTCATGATTAACCCGGTAATCATTCCAATAACTCTCCAAAGTGTTAAGCTTCCGCTTAAAGTAATCTACTGTTTTTCTATCAGCACTATCCTTCTTCAAGTTAATGCCAAGTTTTATGATGCTATCGTAGAGCATTGATTGCGTTTCAATGAGTTCCGACATTGTTGTAGGATATTAAAATGCAGTCCTTACTGACTAATAATAAGGAAATTTATTAATTGTATTTTCCGCTGTTAGTACTCAGCTTTCGCTGCTACTTCACTGTTCGCTCCGACAGTCCCACGATGTACACACACGAACGTTTGTTACGATAGTTCAGACCTCGCACACCAAAATTCCGAATATCCGAAATTACGCGACGCGTGATCCGTCTCGAAGGACCAATTTATGTGGGGGTACGTTAGTAAGGTGTCGGAAGAGAAAAAAATGTTTATGTTGAACACTGTTTATTGTCCCACTCTCAAACTGTTCTTAGTGCTAAAATGTTATTACAATGTTAATGAATACACCCGGCTAACGTGGTAGACAAAAGTGCACTGAATCAAATATAAAATAATAAGTAATAAAATTAGGTCAACGCGCCACGCCGATACTGCTAACTAAGGTGTTCGGTGAAAACACCGAACAAGCATAATCGTATCAGTAAATAAATACTTGGAAAATCTATAGATTGTTTAATTTGCAAATACGATTCTGCTTCTTATTTATATAATGATATGGACCGATTTCCTATGCAAGTATTTTCAACTATGGGTGCCGAAGGTGAAGCAAGTTCGGGGCTCGAAACATTCCGAAGTTGTCTTCTAGCTACTTTCAACCCTGGGTTTTCGACCCTGGTATTTTTACATACTCGTACTTGGAAGACCTTTTTTTTTTTTTTTTGTGGATGTGAAATCATCAAATAACTTCTCCCGCTCTAGGTGGAGCGGAAGGGCGTGTCAGACTTTTACTGACTAAAACCCACCCGTGTTCCTTCAGTTGCCTATGCCAGGGCCACGGTATCTTTTTCAAACAACCCGCGACCCCAGCGGCATCGGCCCTATTGGACCCCATCTTTTGCTGACATCTCTTTAAGGCGCGCGTGGAACACAACGCGCCGTCGACCCGGGCCTGGTCCTCACCGGCGAGCTACCCACTACTCACCGTCCGCAAGCCGTACTTGGAAGCCCTGGTATTGAATTTTGCATGGATATCGCATCCCTATTTTGCGGAAAAATCGACGCGTGTCATGTCCCGCCGGTGACTGAGCAACCAATGCTATTATTACTTTACTCTTTGAACCAATGGCAAAAACCAATTAATTATATGTTGCGTACTTAGAATAATAGTCGATACACCTTCTTTGCATGTGAGCGTAACCGCGGTGGAGGTGCATTCATTTTTAGAATGTTTTTCTATACACCAATGTCTATTGCCTAAAATACTTGTATTCAGCACTCAGCAGTATGATTATGAAAAATGTACAGATAAACTCCACAAATAAATTCTGAGATCTCTGTTCCTCCCTAGAATATTGTATGTTCTGTGCTCTTCTGATCTGTCGAACTGTCACTTCTGTTACTGTAGTTCTGTCAGTTTGTTGTCAAATGTCAAATCCAGCTGGATTCAACCCGATTCAACCGAGCGCCGCGGTCCACACGTTTCGAATTGAAATTTAGGGTTTTTTTATTAAAGACGTTCACTTTTATTAGTGGAACGAAAAGTGTGCAGACTGTGTTTGATTAAAGGTGAAAAATTGTGAAAATGGCGCAATCTCCAGCAGCTGTAGCGCCACCGAAGGAGCGCTACGTTCCGAACGCGCTTAAATTCGCTTTTGGCGGCCTTGCCGGGTACCAATCTTGCATTTATTTTAAGACTACCATGTCCTTTATATAGGATCAATGTCATGAACATTGCTGTAGAAATGTTTATTATGATTATTTACACTTTCAAATTGGTTTCGTATAGCACCGGAAACTTGTTTATTACTTTTAAAAACCTTGTCCTCGTTAACAGCCGTATGCTAAACATTTACTCTAACGAATTCAATTGTTAATTATGATCTCTAGGTTAATAATTGAGTTCATATTGATTACTTTATCACAATGTAGATTATGTAATAAGTAATCACACTTTCAGTTTCTCATTAATCTCTTATCATAATAATTATTTTGTAGGCAGTTATTTAGAACAACAATCATTTGTTTTAATGTGATTTTAATTGAACTTTACATAAGACACTAAGATTGTGTTACTTTTCTTGTACATAGTTAAAACGGAATGCCAATATAATTACTAGTCAGGTATATTCATTAAATGTATTAAATCTACAAACCTAGGTTTAAACTCTGATAGGCTACTGGCTAGAGCAACATAGTCTTATAGCACATAATATTAGACTGTCTCTCTGTTCCCAAGAGTTTTTATATTTTATGTCTTTTCACTTTAGAATGATTTAAATAGTTCTATTGAGTAAAGGGAATAATAAAATAAAATAGTACCCCACTAGCAAAGGGTACTGGCAGGTAGCAGTCCCTTGTCTTAAACATAATTAGTGTTAAACATAATTAGGACTGATTTTTTTTTTTTTTTTTTTTATTTATTTAAAGGGCTTAAGGACTGATTTTATGAGCACACATATTTAGTATGACAAACCTTTTTCCAAACTGGTAGAATTTCAAAAATACAAAATCTATGCAGTGAACACTATAAAATATATTTATTTATTGTTTTACCAACAGCTTCTGTATACAATATATTATAAATATGTATAGGTAACAATTAGCTTTGGTCTTACACAGTATAATATAATATATGTAATATCCAATATATTATTCACACACGGTATAATATTATATACAAGTAAAGTTGACTTAATATTATGCATTACTATAATATTAATAACATAATTATACTTGTACTTATAGTTCGCGTCATGTAAGTTTGCCTCTCTGAAGTTCGCGCAAATGACTGCACAGTAGTCAATATCTATACTAATTGTAAAACAGCAGTGTGCCATGTCATGCGCATCGGAAAGCCTGGTTTCAGAGCGGCAAAGTTATTTGACACAAACTACACTAATACTGAAACATACTGAAAAAAGTATCTCAAAGATAAGTAATTTTTACAGTATGTCACTTATACACAAAGATGTTAAGTAACCTTGTGACTGGATGACAAGCGTGAAATTGACATAGTAATTACAAATTAAGAATCTTATTTATATTCTTAGGAAAATTTACTGTTATTGTGTAGCTAGTGTCTATTGTAACAGCTGCATGGGTCGATGGATCAGCAGCAGATGTATGTAACAATTTTCTTCTTTTCAGCATGGCTGCAACATGCGTCGTTCAGCCTCTTGATTTGATCAAAACTCGGATGCAACTCAGCGGAGGCAGTCGGACCTCATTTGCAGTTGCCGGGGAGATTGTGGCGCGGGAGGGATTCTTCTCCTTATACACGGGTCTCTCAGCAGGCTTGCTACGACAGGCAACTTACACAACCACGCGACTGGGAGTCTACAGTTACCTATTTGATGTTTACAAAGAGTGAGTATTGAGTTTCAGTATTATAATTGATATTGGAATGCCATACCCACACATGCTACATGATCTATGATAATAGATATTGTATAGGGAAATATTATCTTAAATGTAACATCATGCCAGGATTCTCCGCAGGGTTAGGCAGAGATGTACCCCACTTTCGCCACTTATGTTTAACCTTTCGAATTAAATAAACAAACAATTAAAAAGCCACTGTGTCTGAATCAGTGGGGTTCATACGACATTTGAGAAGTTAAGTCATGATGTTGAGACTAAGAAGGATCAGCTCTATCATGCCCGGCGTGGCCCGTCGCTGCCCGTGCCGAGCATTCCACGGATCATCCCATACATTCGATCGGATGGGCTACGACAGACTATCGACTGTTCCCAAGGCCTGTTGGCCTGGCATGGCGCGGTCTGGCCTGTGAGAAACCGGGCTGTGGTACTACGGCATTACACTAACAGGCTGATACAACACTACTCTTTAGGAATTACGAAGCTAGGCAATTCAAGAAGGCAGGAATCTTCCTGAATGGATAATTAGGACTCACATTCTCACTGCCTAACTTACACACTTTCCTGATTACTTCCTTACATTCTTTGATAAAATGCCCGTTTACACTAACAATAAGCGAACCCTAAATTAAAGGGCGTTGTTGGATTTTCAACGCTCACCTCATCGGCGGAAGTTGAAAATCCAATAGCGCGCTTTGGTTTCGGCATTAACTTAGATGTCGCCTAGTTAACCTAAGTAAGTGTTAGTGAAAACGGGCATAAATATTTGTAGAGTAGTATATACCGAAGCTTTTTTGCAGTGTGCTCCTGTCCCGCGGCATTGCCAGCATACTAATGTATCCTTCAAGTCATGCAAATAGTTTTGAAGATGTTAATATATTGAACACTGTTAATACTCTATGTTTATTTATATATGTAAGAGTTCGTTTGCCTTTGCCAGTTATCGCATGATTGATTTAGCGGTACAGCCCGCGGCACGTAAGTTGGCAAGGTTTTGGCGTAGTGGGGGTAAGTTCGCGCATGCTATACTTATTGCAACAAAAAAATGGTCACTTTTATTGTTTGTCATTATTCTGTGGTTATTACCATAATTTATTTTTAAACATAACTATTTAGAAGAAAGTTAAAGAAAGGAGAAGAATTCGTGAAGTATATTAGGAGTAATAAATAAAATATACAGGGTTATTTGTAAAACACCAACAACGTCTTAAGAGGTCATTGTACTCATCATTATGAACAACTTTTACTATGGGACCAAACCTAAAATCGTGAAAAAAAAAATCAGCAGTTCAGTACATTTATGTTCGCATAATTCGTCAAAATATGTAACAGTACACATCATAAACCCATTTTCTGGCATGTCTACGTAAAATGGTATTTGGGTGAATATTTGACCTTTTAACCGCCGTCATTACCTTCCGCCAAAAGTTGATGAAGGAGAATATCGTTAATGAAATATTTCATCAATTCCCAGAATCTGCTTAAGGACCAGAATCAGGAATTGCTGAAATATTTCATTAAATATATTCTCTTTCATCAACTTTTGGCGGAAGATAATGACGGGCGGTTAAAAGGTCAAATATTCACCCATTTGTTTGTGGCATTATCTAAATTTAAAAATTCAAAGAAAACAATAACAAGAACTTGTAACAAAAGCTCAACAAAAACAAATGTTACAATTTTAGTGCACGCAAGTGTACTCGGGAGCGAATGGAACGTGGACGCGACGCGAGAGACAAGGGTCGACTGACCAACCAATCGCGCGCTCGGAACGATGCTACCTCGTTCCCCGCGTCCCGCTCGCGACCAAAGAGATCTAAAAAATGACTTCTGCGCATCTAACGACTCTTGCCAACTTACGTGCCGCGGGCTGTAACGGTAGACGCTTTCGAGTCCCTTACGCTTCGGTCGTGAATTTGATAAGACTTGTTGCATTAATTATTATGCAATAGAAACAAAGGTTGTCAACCCCTCTACATTGGTATCAAATGATATTATATCTTTAGTGTATTAAAGATATCATATTATATCGCTAATCACCTAAATACATATCTATACTAACGACTTGCTAAACTAACGATGGTAGGCGATAAAAAGTAACAGTATGCTGACTGAGATAAACTACAAATTTGCATTGCGAAAGGAGATTGGGCGATTCTGCCAATGGAAAGACCTCATCAAGGAGGATATTTTTTATCATGAAGACTTTTCTTGATTGTTAGTAATTAACTTTAATTAATTCTGTGCCTTGCCAACATCAACTATTAAGCCTGCCGAACATTTTAAAACATTGGCCTCCTAGATGCCGTTTTAGGAACAATGTTTTGCAAGAGTCAGTAGACCGGACAGAACCTTAAGGCTGCCGCACCCCCCAATAGCGTTAAGATATTTGCCAATGGAAAGATGTCTTCAAGGGAAATATTTCGTGAGGTGACGACGTCTCCCGATTGTTAGTCAGTGAGGAGCTACAGAGCTCTAAATATGAGTAATTAAGCATTATTGAAAGTCAGGTATTTCATTAATTAATTAACTTTCATTATTTCAGTGCCTTGCAAACATCATCTTTTAAGCCAATCATCGTCCAATTTAAAACATGGCCAAACAAATATATATGTTTGTCTGGCGTTGAAGATCGTCCTAAAAGTGATGTTTAACATCAATAGTTAATTCTCGTTATATGTTACCTAATTAATTAATAAACAACTTGTAAACATCATCATTATTATATTAGCACAAATAAACATGACGCCTGAATTCCCTAAAGGGTAGGCACACATAATGTATTGTACAACTACATTTTGACTACAGACGTAAAAATACCTCTTGAGCCAAAATGTTCTCTTCTATCTAGTATTAAAGTAGTTTTTCGTGTCCCTCTGTGTGTGCTCGTTTAGTTCTTCTAAACTACTCTTAAGTGTCTAGTTCTTCACCATCTGCATTTAGAGAACTAATTCCTGGAGGTTTATGTGTATAACACAGTAACATTTAACACACACACAGGAATCTCGATGTTTGAACAAGTCGCCACATCAGTACTAGATTATCCCGACAACACCTGTTTTTCCTGATCCCTATTTATAGCTATTGGGCTTCAGGGCAGGAACCCATAGTTCAGTGCCCATTCTGCTTTTGCTACCCGATTTTTATAACGCGCTCTTAAACATTTTTATTATTCACGTGACTTAGTTAGCAGTCTTATTCGTATGCTTTAAATGATAAATGATTTTTATTTCTTTCCAATTTCCATAATGTCCAGTTTATGTAAAAAGTGATGCAATATTTTTGCGCAGTGCGGGGTTTAGGTCACTACCATACCGTAACGTAGTCTATTCGCAAGTAGTTGCTGATTTGCACGATACTTAGCCAATACGTAGCACGTGTAGGAATAAACAAGGTTCTTATTTTTTCTTCTTGGGCTATTCTTATTCTTAATACGTATGGTTTGAAATATTGCCCGATAATTTTTTGTTTAAAGTATGAAATTTTAATTACTTAACTCACGTTTATTCTGGTATAAATTTTACGTAATAATATTAATACAGTAAGGAGGTTCTGAGGCCGCTATTGACTAAACCACTATGTAAGTTATATATTTTTCATTTCATTTTCTCAAAAAGATGTCGTGTATTTTATGAAAAACTTGCTTCGGAATTTTGGCTTTATACAAATAGATAAGAAAAAATGCGAAAACCAAGGCCGCTATGAACTATTCTAATAACTATTCTCCACTAGTCAAAGTTTCAGTTTCTCAGAATAAGAACGCCAAAGTTGGCCATTTAACGCAAAAATCACGGTCGTAAAGTAATAGGGGCCTTAACTATTAACTATTTGATGTCTTAGAAAATTTGTTTATATCAAAAGGTTTGTTAAAGTATTAGGTACACAATGGAATAGTAATGAAGGCCATTCATCTGAGAGTTTAGAAAAAAGTGGTATTAGTGACGAATTCTGGGAAATTTTCAAAAATACATAAAAAATAGGTTTCGTATCCCATGAATTGTCACCTAGCCTTTATGGGGTGCTTTTAATTGTTGCAAATGGGTCACACTACCAGTCCAGTGGGCTTAGCATGACCACTTGTCTATCTCTACGAAGAGTAGACAACCTTTTCTATACAAAGTGAAGTAGAAATCCTTCTACAATTTGTCATTTTGTCTTTCGTTTCTAGCGATCTTCGTCTAGGTCCTGTTTTATGTAGAGTATTTCGGAAGAAAGTTGTCTAGGGTAGTAAAGGCAATTTGATTTAGTAATCGCCATGCTAAAAACAGTAGAAAACTTTTTACGGCAGCAAAGTGTATACGGTTATCTACAAAATCATTCCTTTTCCCTCTTCGTTTGCTTATATTTTTTTATTTTTTTTTATTTGAGATGGGTTTGCTCTTGACTCTAGTCTAGGTCAGAGGTGACAGAGACAAAGTCGACGATGGAGAGAGCTTACCCAGAAGAAGCTCTCTCACTTTGAAGAGATTAGGGTTGTATGCGCTCGGAAACACAGACGCAGGTAGTGAGTTCCACTCTTTTGCAGTGCGCATTATAAAAGACATTTGGAAGCGCTTAGTGCGAATTGGTGGACTATCAACCAGGTAGGGATGATATCTCGAAAACGGTGTGTCCTATCGCAAAAATAATGAAAATTTCGACCCCCTTTACAGAATCCATAAACCCCTAAAAGTCTACGGCTACGGGCTCGTCTCCGCAGCTGTATTTATATGCGTGACTTAATATTTGTAAAAATTGAAAATTACACAGAAAAAAGAAATCCTATGAAAAAACAAAGAATTCTGAGTCGAATTATGTAAAAAAGTGAATATGGTAAAGTGCAGTTGACTTTTTCTACTTTGTTGCTGTCGTACTGTCTACACGATTACGTCATTCTACTCTTCTTCAGTCGACAAGACGCTTCCCTACGGTGCTCGTGCTAAGCCGGCTGGAAGGAATACGTCAAGTTACAAGTCACCCTGTGTATCAGCGAACCCTGGTTTCAATAGAATGAGAGGCCAGCGTATACTGGTTATGTTATAATTATGTACATCCACTGACGTGGGGGCTGCTGTACATATACCGTGCTATGTAAAGAATGATGCAAACAAAATGTCACCGTCCGTCGTCAAGAAGAATATTTGCCACGTGCATTTACGTCAGCCTCGGAATTCCGCACCCACTGTTTGCGGTTCTCAAAAAAAAAAAAAGCTTGGATGAAGAAAATGGTCTATTTTCTCTTCCGTCGTTCGCGTGACTAGGTATTTGATGGATGGCGTACGTACTAGCTTGCATCTCTACAAAAATAACAATGCGATGCGATGTTTTCAAGTCGGAGCAAGCAAAATCTTTAAATGCGATTTAGCTCCCAGAATTATTTACATAACATTTTACTGTTAGCCTAAGGTACCTACAGATTTTTTAAACTCTATGATGTTTCCTTTTTCAACAGCCAACAAACACCTTAGAATATTGAACATATTGGACTGACTTCATCAAATTCCCGAGAGAAATAACAGGCAAACCGATGTATGTAAACTGGTGATACATTCATAGACTAAACAGTATTAGTAGAATTACATAGTTCCTATAATAGAAAACGTACATAAAGTATGTTACAGTACTTATTTAATTTATTATTATATTTACTTTCAAGCAGTTTGTTTTACAAGTAGATTTGTAGGATATAAGTAACTAGCTAACTAAATAATTATCATGGTCAATTTTCATAAATTTTTCTATTTTTTTTTAAATTGTAAAAAAATGTATTTGAAATCCTCATAACAAGCTCTTTAATTTGCTAAGTCACACGGTACAGTTTGCAAAACTTTTTTTTTATTTTATTTTTCCCCCATGTTCAAAATTCATTTATTTACGTTACACTCATATGAATTTGAACTTAATCGGTCCACTAGATTCGGAGCAAATTGGCTGTGACAGACAGACAAGCCAGACAGACAGACACACGAGTGATACTATAATGGTTCCGTTTTTTTAATTCGGATGTACGAAACCCTAAAAAGATTAAAAAAAGAAAGATACCGAAACTTCGCCATCTATTTTAATTTGACCCTCTTTAGTCTATAGGATCAAACTACAGGGTCAAATTAAATTAAATAGCGAAACTCTGTTATCTTACAGAGTTAAAAAAATATATATTTGCTAATGAAACTCCGTAGACGTGATGGGTATCGGACCCATCACGTCTACGGAGTTTCACTAGCTAATTTAATTTGAACCTGTATATGGCGGCTCTGAAGTGCGTTCCTAGCTGCGCAGTACCCCACCCCTCACCGCGTTGCGTCGGGCTTGTACTGTATACAGGTACTGTAGAATAGGGTTCGTGAGGAATCCTCTTCCTCATCCTCATAATGCGGAAGTTGCTCATTTTTTTAGCGATTCCTCATCCTCATCCTCTTCCACATCCCCAAAATCAAGCATAAAATATTCCTCTTCCTCTTCCACTTCCTCATTCATTAAGAGGAATTTATGAGAAAATGTTGAAGTTACCTTTACGGATCTGTGATGCGCCAGTATCTTTTAGCCCTCTATCAAGTGTAGTGTAGTGAGCGCCTTTTCAGTGGCGCTGGATTAGTTTACGACGAATTACGAAATCAACTCGATTCTGGAGAAACAGCTACCTAAAATTTAATTTTCATAAAATTCAACCTCCTCCTATTGTGAATTTTGACTATTAAATTGTTTTTTTTTTTTTTAATATTAAAGGGCCCATTCGCAAGCTTTCTTTAAAAAATCTCTATCTCTTTTAGATCTTTCTTTCTTTCTTTTTTTAAAATTTCAATTTGAAATCACAGGTTCTATCTTCCTCATCCGCATCCTCTTCCTCATAACCACTTCCAATTATGTGGAAGTTCCGAGTTTCTACAAGGGGGGTGTCAGATAGTAAATAATACTCAATCAAACCACAACGAGAGGTATATTTAATGGAATCAGCACACTTCTTAAAATTACCCTGACACGCGTCCTAGCTAAAATCGAAGTGCCGTCAGGCAAAAATATCCGAACTGGCGCAAGTAATCGAATGTCAGCCAGTATAAGGTTAACTTCCGTTGCATGGAACCTTTACAGTACCGATATTAGAAAAGAAGAAGGAACTGCCAGCTCAAGAAGAAATGGTGCAATAAACTCCCCAGCAACAACAACTCTGTTTAGATTAAAAAAAAAAAAAAAATGACATTGGCAGACGAAACGCGGGAGCAACACCGGGTTTCGGTACCAAAACCCTGCTGGGCGTGGCAGCGGGTTCCATCGGTGCGTTCGTGGGCACTCCTGCAGAGGTGGCGCTGATCCGTATGACGGCTGATGGCAGGCTGCCAGTGGAACAGAGAAGAAATTACAAGAATGTCGCCGATGCTCTTATCAGGTATTTATTACTGAGATTGATGATGTTTCTTACGTAGGACATTCACGATCGACGTAAAATAATCAGTAAGTTTTTGCAATGTAACTCTTACCTCGGTAAGGTAAGGTATAAATTAGAATGATTGCCGCGAGTTTTTTTTTTTTATCAAACTCACGGCAATAATTCTTATAATATTATAACAATGAGCTGAGCTGACATTGCAATGACTTACTAATGGTTGCTTCACGTCATTAAAATAACGTGCATGCGCTGCTTCATGTTCTCTGATTTTCTTAGGCAAGCCATGAGAGGATGGCGTTCATTCATGAATTATTAAAGAAGTGTCAGCTCCGACGCACGACTTGAGTTTACTACTCCTTATGTACGAATTTTGAATATAATGCATAGATTGACCGCTACAATGAAGACTGGCCGAAAATAAAGTAAACACAAAACGTGACAACGCTTCGCTTGTATTTCACTCCTCATATTTTTCCGTCCTTATATGAAAATCAATTCTTAAGAGGATTGTGAAGCTGTAAATTTTCATACAAAAAGCCATGACGGTTTTCTCCCCGTAAACATAGTCTAGTTTTCATAGTTTTTGAAATGTTGTAGGTATAATGAAGAACTAGGTCCGTTCGTTCTTATTATAAAGAAGTATTGCATACGATATAAATTATTAGCATCTAAATATCTATATTTTTGACATAAAAACTTCCTCGAGCGTTTTTTTTTTTTTTTATTAAATTTAATTGAGTTACTAAAAAATAAAAACGTACAGGCCTAGATTAAGGTGTACTGAATGTAATGAGATCAAAATTGACTCATTTTGTAAAGGTTTAGGGGGGTGAAAACGTTATCGCCCGAAATAATATTTATGAAAATAATTGTATGAAATGTAATTGCCTACAGGTGATTGCCTCCAAAACTCGCGCCCTTTATCAGCACTTCACAATCCTCTTAAGGAGTAAACTCCAAAACAGTTCCGTCTACTATTAGTAGTTAAAGGACTAATTACTTCATAGAATTACTCTCCGAGTCTCCGAAGATTTATACAAAATAGTTAAACATTGTATGTCATTATTTTACGTTGGTCACACCCACGGACTAGCGTTGAAAATGATGAAAAAAACGATTTGCTTTTTCCGTTTTTTCCATGTTACATTGAAAAATTAACGAAAGAATCCTTTGGAAAGAAACAGGTATCTATCAAATTTTTCGCTTGTTTTTTTTCAAATTTTCTTGGAACTTTCGAATAAAACATTAAAAAAAAAACAACTGAATTCGAAAGAAACGGGAATTTTTCCTGTTTTTTTCAACGCTACCACGGCGGACGTATGTACAGACGAACCTGATAAAATGAAAAGGATTCCTTATTCGACTATAGTGGTCTCACAGTTTTTAGGTAGAAATAAAACTTAAAATGCAGTAGCAAATAGGATTTTCAACCTTATTTCTAATGTAATAAGGTTCAAAAAAGGTTCCCCGCAAATAGCCGCGATGGTTTCTACAGCTATACGTCTAAGCCCGCATACGCATGGACGATTTGTTTTTCATGAACTGGATTTTTAATTCTCGGTGTTGAGCCGAGAATTGAGAATCCAACAGAGTGTATCCCAGCGCGTCAAAAAAACACTCGGTAAGATTTTCAACTCTGCGCTGAGGCAGTGCTTTGAAAATCCAGAACGAGATATAAAATCGACCGTGTCTACGTAGGCTATCTCTAACGTCTATGGTCTGAATCTCAACCCGTATTTATGGCGTGTCCCCACAGGATAGTAAGAGAAGAAGGCGTCCTGAAGCTATGGCGCGGCGCCATGCCCACGGTCGGACGAGCCATGGTCGTCAACGCCGCCCAACTCAGCACGTACTCGCAGGTAACCAGGACCCACAGCTTTCTATTTATTCTTAAGTAGGACATTCACGATCGACGTAAAACCATTAGTACCTTAAGTCATTGCAATGTAACTCTTATCTCAGTACCTGTAGGCTTATTATGCTAAAGGGTATAATATTATCACCAATTCGAGTCCTGAATCAACTAATTTGTAGCTATGAACATCCAAAAAAGGAAGCGACTGATTCGACTGTAATCGTTTCAGCAATTCGCGCCATTAGTAAAGCAATTTTACAATAATCCACAATAATCATTATTTTTCTTTTGTTAATTTCAAAATTTAAATTTGGAACGTAAAGACTCATGCCAGGATGCTTCAAATAACATGCCAATACATCGTCAAATTAATAAAACCTCTTTCTTGTTCTTCTTCATTGAAGTAGAGAAAATATCTTAAGTGCCCGTATTTTTTTTTTTTTTTTGCAAAAGAGTTTACTTAAAAAAACAGCTACATTTTTATAAAACTCCCTCGTCCCCCGAGCCACCGCGTCGTTTCGTATCGTTCGCCCGCGCTATTACTTCGTTTTTGTTTAGCATTCTTTATAACCTTTTCTTCCTCAAGAATTGGGCTATCAAATGCAAGAAGAATTTTTCAAATCCAAGTGGGAGTTCCAGAGATTAGTGCGTTCAAACAAACAAACTCTTAAATTTTATTATATCTTCTACTTCTGCCCGCGACTTCGTCCGCGTGAAGTTTCGTGTTCCCCGACCCTCCCCGTCGTATCGCATCGCCTGCTTCTTTCTGTTTTTTTTTCTTTTATTTAGCTCCTAAGGATCTAAGACTGACGTTAAATAGCCTATATCAATCCTCAAGAAATGAGCTATCAAATGCAAAAACAATTTTTCAAATCAGACTGGTAGTTCCAGAGATTAGTGCTTTCAAACATACAAACAAACGAACAAAAAAAACAAACTTCAGTTTTATTATTAGTATAGATTACTAGCTTTTTCCCGCGGCTTCGCCCGCTATTATTAAGATATAAAAAGTATCTTATGTCCTAATCCAGGTCACGGTCTACCCATGTGCCAAATTTCATCCAAATCAGTTCAGCCTATTTAGCGTGAAAGCGTAACAAACTCACTTTCCCATTTAATAATTGGGGTGGCGACAGAAACATTTTAAAGTTAGGTGTTAATTAAGTAGGTATTCGGCGGAGTTATAACACTTTTCACCAATGAAACTGAACGCGATCAGCACAAACCACGTTTAAGAGCTGTCAGTGTCATTATTTTCTTTGGAATATTGACACTGACAGCTCTTGAACTCGGTTTAGATGTACTGATCGCGTTCAGTTTCATTGGTGAAATCCGCACTAAAGGAGAAAGGATTGTGCTGACGTTACAGGGCGACATTATCGCTCAGTGATAAAACCCTTAAAATAAAGAAGGAAAAAAAGGTGAAGGTTACGGTAATCCGCTGGATGCGAGATGCACATGACCGGTCGGTGCGGCGACGCATGGGAAGGCCTATGTCCAGCAGGTTGAAATGATGATAGCAGTAATAAAATTAATTGGTTTCTTGCAGGCACGTGAAATGTTCGTGGGCTATGTCCCGGACGGCATCTTGCTCCACTTCTGCGCGTCCATGGTGTCTGGTCTTATCACCACTATCGCTTCTATGCCTGTTGACATCATTAAAACAAGGTAATATAATATTAGGTTTTATTTTCCGCTATATCCAACTTTTTATACAATTCAATGTGCCTTATTAGTTACCAAGCTTCTGCTCGCGAATTCGTCCGCGTGAACCCCGTTGTATTGCATCGATTTTTTTTCTTATTTATGCTCGGCTCCTATAGCCTTCCTCAAGAATTGGGCTATCAAGTGCAAAAAGAATTTTGCAAATCTGACTGGTAGTTCCAGAGATTAGCGCGGTCAAACATACAAACCAACCAGGGTTGAGATGATTTAAATCAACCGATTTGATTTAGAGATTTAAATCGCGATTAAAATTATGTGTTTTTTTAAAATAAATCGTTGATTTAAATCAATACCTTTTTTAATGCCTCAAAATCAGCCAAAAATTGTCAAGATATATACGTGCAATGCTATGTAATAAAGTCTGTTTGCGGAAAGTTTAACAATCAATCTGCCTAGCCTTTTCCCAACTATGTTGGGGTCGGCTTCCAGTCTAACCGGATGCAGCTGAATACCAGTGTTTTACATGGAGCGACTGCCTATCTGACCTCTACAACCCAGTTACTGGGTAATACGATACCCCTTGGTAAGACTGATTATCAGACTTTCGGGCTTCTGACGACCCGTAACGACTGTCAGAGATCCACGAATGACAGCCGGGACCAACGGCTTAACGTGCTTTCCGAGGCACGGAGGAGTCTCGGTATGAAAAGATGGTCACCCATCCACAGACCAACCTCGGCAAGCATAGCTTAACCTGATGGATCGACCCGTGCGGCTGTTATTACTTAGCCAAGTTTAACAATGCGGTGTGTTAAAGTTGTAATAAAGCGTGAATGAAAAAACATTTAGAAACATGACGTGAGGCAGAAAAGGATCGCAATCAGAACATCGAATTATACGACGTTATTTTTTATTAAAATATAATTAAAATAAAGAAATCGTTTTTTTTTAATAAGAACAGACTTCCAAATATATCAATATGTAAATAAATCAAAATATCTGATTTATATCAAATAAATCCGATTATTTATATTTTTCTAAATTAATCATGATTTTTATTTTTTTATCAACCCAGAAACAAACATAACACAAAAAAAGAAAAAAAAACTTTATTATTAGTACAGGGCTATTTTTAAATCACTAGCTAAATTTTCACAGGGTGTTCTACCCATGAATGAGACTTTCACTATGAGACCAACTCTTAAATCACGAAAAAAAATCAGCTGTTTCATACAAAAGTTCTATACCTACTCGACAACAGCTGATTTTTATGATTGCGGAAAAAAATGTGGCAAAAAAATAAAAAAATCGCAAAAATTGCGTTTAATGAATTGTAAAATGTTTAATGTGGGTGTTATTTTATATTACCTTTTTATCGTTTCCAGGATACAGAACGCGGCCAAAGGCCAGAGTCAAGTGGCGGTGGTGACGTCACTGCTCAAGAACGAAGGTGTACTATCGTTATGGAAGGGCTTCCTGCCCTACTACGCTCGTCTCGGTCCCCACACAGTACTCACGTTCATATTCCTCGAGCAATTGAACGCAGCTTACTTCAGGATGTCCTAACTTAGTAATACGAGATCTTACGAGAAATGAAACGCTGAGGTAAGCATGCTGTGTTCCTTGTATGATGATTGGCATGACAAATCTAGAATCAGACTTGAGATGATCTATAACACCATGGTTCGAATAATCGACTATAAGTTTTAGACTTTAGAAGAGACCACGAACGATTTCCTTTTGTTAGAGATAATAATTTAACTTTACAATGTATATTTTAGCTTACACTTTTAATTCGGCAAAAAATAATTAAGAAATAATAAGTTATGTTTCATATAAATAATCAATTATTTGTAAAGAACAGTAAACAGTCCATGTAGTCCATAGTTTGTGTATTTTGTCGGCGTCTGATTATTACACTGATAAAGAATAGAAAAGAAAAGAATTACTTCACTTGATAACACGGTTTAGAGATTTAATTAATTTTAATAGCCTTACGCATAACGAGGATAGAAACCTCTCAAATTATACCGAAGTCGTGCCTGTATTATCTGAAGGGTTAGGCAGAGATGTGTCGTGGGTATACCCTCATGTCGCCAGCTATTTAATTTAACTCCTTGAGGGTCGCACGATACCGCATAACAAGAATCCGCTCGAAGTCAACAGATATCGTGTTGAAATCAAAATCAAAAGTCATTTATTCAAACTAGGCTGAGAATCAGCACTTTTCGAATGTCAAAATTACATAAGACAGTCCCTCAAAACGCCCGCCCTTCACCACTTCCTAGTGCTTTAGCTGGGGAGAAGAAGTGGCGCAACAAACTCCCCAGCAGCACAGCTGTCTGTTCAGTTAAAAAAAAATTGATTCTATTCTATATTCTACGCAACACAAACATATTAAATTAAATTATTTGCTATAAGTAAGCTAGCACACGCCAATATACCAAAAAATAATCGAAAACTATACTCAAGCAGAAATAAAAATACAAAACTAAAAATGTAAGCAGAACTTTATACCTAAATAAAAGCCTCCAGTAATAAAGGGCGTGCCCACTTACATAAATCCGTATATGTAGCCGTAACTAGGAAGTCACAACTAGGACCATCGAAGTAAAATTGCAAGTGCAAATAAACGTCGAATACCATCGTCCAATGGCGACCGCGGGCTTACAGTAGTACACAGTACACATTCACATGAACCTATGCGCTATCATGCACTCAAGAGGTTAAAGCTAAAATATACCTAATTATTGAAATGTGGTGCAAAAGATGGTTTGTTCAACGTGTAAGATAATATAAACATTTGTTTTTTTATGTTGTCAATCAATCTGCCTAGCCTTCCAGTCTAACTGGATGCAGCTAAATACCAGTATTTTACATGGAGCTACTGCATATCAGACAATCAGACCTCGACAATCCAGTTACTGGGTACGATACGCCTTGGTAAGACTGGTTCAGGTCAGGCTTTCGGGCTTCTGACGACCCGTAACGACTGTTAAAGATCTATGAATGACAACCGAGACCAACAGCTCAACGTGCTTTCCGAGGCACGGTGGGGTCTCGGTATGTAATGGATGGTTACGATTCCACAAACCGACCGCGGCAAGCGTCGTTTTACCCTCGATCATACCGATACTATAATGTTTGTTATTTACGCTGCAAATAACGTAATAACTAGGTACCGTTTATTAGCTCCAATCAAGTATGTAAATATTTGCAGCTGATATCTGTTATCATCACTAATATTACGCAATGGACAAGTTAAGTGCTTACCTAAGTGTTTCGCTGTATATACATCATGTTATTATATTTTTTTTATTAAAAAAATGGATTCGAAATCAATACTCGATTGAACTTTTCAAATAAAACATTTGATTTTTTTATTACGATTATTCGATTTGTTAAAGTTTACATCTTATTTAAGGAAAAATTAAAATATTGAGCATGTTTTTTTTTTTGAAAACGTTTTAATGTTTATGTCCTTATGCTTACTAGATATATTTTTATTTTGTACCCGTCAGTTAGTAACTCAGAGAATACAATTATCTATGAATGTGCTAATAAATTAGATACTCCTTGCGTAATACGAACTCTGACGCCATACTGTTTGTTTATGGTACATACATACGTCATTTTACGTGAGAATGGAATAGAAGAATAAGTATACAAACGTGACAAAATGTTTTTCAGCAATTCGAGATGGTCTATTTTCAAACAAAACCAAGCGGCTAGTAAATTTAGGTTGGGTAGTAACAAGCTCGAAACAATAGCTTAATAAAAATATTATTTTATCGATACAGTCAATACTTAGGTACATAACTTTAGCAAGCATATTCTGTAACTTTGGTGTCACATTACAATCAGATAAATCGTTACAAGAAATGATATTAGCCATATTTTATAATTTTTGTAATTTTAGAGATCGTGTGGTAGAGATCGGATAATCGGATGCATATTTACCTAAATTTAATTTTTGCTAAGAAATTATGGATGCTGCTTCTTAATTTTTTTTTCTTAATATAAATCCCGAGATTCTAAAAATCCGGTAATGCGCAACGACAATAAACAAAATCTATAAATAGGTACAGTACAACTATTTTCGTAATGTCCCTCGGCAATCATCGCATTTCCGAATACAAACGAATGCTAATTTCCATGTCCAACCATTATTAGATTTATCATGTTTAATAATTTTAATTCAGACAGAGTACTTTATTTTTGATTTGATTTCAATAACAATAAAGTGCTTAGTTCGGAATTCAATTTATTATACACGATAAATCTAATAATGGATGGACATGGAAATTGGCAATCGTTCGTATTCGGAAATGCGATGATTGCTGAGGGACATTATGAAAATAGTTGTACTGTGTCTGTTTAAAGTGGTCGTTTACTTTCAAGTACTTACAAAAAATAAATTGATGCAAAAAGCGCTATCTAATCTTTGTCGTTGTACTTAGTACCATACTATTTTAGTAATCCATCTGCAATCCCCACTTCAATTTTATCTCCCAATCCATAAATTGAGGCTTGATCGAAGTTTTTCGGCGATTTATATCAGATAGGTAGATACACCACAATTAACACAGCTCTTTTACATTACACTAATGCTAATTCTTTGATGATTAATGATTATGTACTATGGCGGTCTTATCGCAGATTTCTTATAGTAAAAATGTTCTGATCAATGTCACCCTGCGTTGGAGTTATGAAATGCTTTTTGTTTACAAATTTTCACTAGGAATGTACACAGACACACGGCTACATATCAAGCTATACGTACATTGAAAAACAGCGCTGTGCTGTGGGTCCCCCATATCACAGCATCATGCTGAGTGGAAGTCTTCTTCTCACAGTCAGGGCGTGCCAGCAGCTGCCGACTTTTGTTTTTTGCTCGTGATTTGTATGTAGATTTATTTTGTTTTATTTTTGTTTATGTAAAATTCGAGTTTAATTATCATTTTGTATGCACGTGTTTCTATTCCAAATAAACTTATTTTTCTCTCTTTCTTTTCTATACTTTTACAGTATAAGCTGATCTCGCATTGTATAGGATTTCCGTACAATGAGAGGTCAGTTTATACTAGAAATGTATAGCTTGTTAGGTAGCCGTGTGCACTATTGATAATGCATGTATTAAATAGTTTGTTAGACTATTCACGATTCTGATTAGCAATACATGATCAGTTTTTGTCTTTTTTTTGGACACAGAAATTAGTCAATCATTGTGGAGTAATTTGTGGGGTTTTTCTATACAATATCTTCTTTCCATTTTCTTATTACGTATCAATATTAAACTATCACAATAGGGATGATGACTAAAAAATGATTTTTTGTCCGTCATGTAGATTATGAAAATATATTGGACGCGTATTTTTTCTTTTTCTACGTAATCAAAAGATTACGGCGATACATTGAGTTAAAATGTGGCATGACGTCACGTCTTGGTAGACTTTATACGTAGAAGTGACGTAGCAAGCCCCCACTCCCGAACTTTAATGCGAGTTATCTAAGTAATTTTTTATTAATATGATAAAGCAAAAAATAAGTGTCTAATATTTTTTTATTATCTGACTGACGGACTAAATAGAATTTCTTTTTTTTTACCCAGGCATCATCCCTATTGTGACAGTGTAAACCCGTGTCGAATAAATTCCACGAGAACATTGAAGGGTTAAATGTTGTATTTATTTACATATTTAAAAGTGCATATTGTTTTGTGCCAAATGTTTTACATTAAAATTATGTTCAATTTTAAATTAATTTTGTTAATAAAGTGACTTTTACATTTCAATGGTTAATTTTAAGTACAAAGTATATTTTTGATGTATTTTTTAATGTTTGGGATATTTTTAATGTTCCGTTGGGTATGTTTTCTACTTCAGTGCATTTTTTTTATGTTCATGGAAAAATGATTTTGAAACTTACAAATAGTTTTCTGAAATGTTGTTTTAGAAACTATAAATACATAGGTATGTTTTCATAAAGGTTTTCTTCATTTTAAAGATAATTTTAATTCTGCACGTAGGAACACCTAAGTAATAAAAATATATTCTAACTAAAAATTATTTTTATTTTTGAGGAATTATAGAACATGTTTTTTTGATATATGTATTAATGAGACCATCATTTTGAACAACATTTACTATGGGACCGAAAAAGAAATCGCGAAAAATAAAAATCAGCTGTCCCATACAGTCATGTTCGCATAACTCGTCAAAGGGAGCAGCTGATTTTTTTTCGCGATTTCAGGTTTCGTCCTGTAGTAAAAGTTGTCCAAAATGATGGTCTCATTAATACCCTACAGTTATGGTATATAAAAAAAAACACGTATGTAATGTATAAGTAGATAAGTTTAAAATATACGAAACGAGATTAAATTTTGAATTGTTTTGGATTGATTGGTTATTATTGAAATGTCTACTGAGTTTACAATATGAAAAATATATTTAAATGTTTATTTACTAACTGCTAGCTCTTTACTCGAGGAATCAGTCTTGTATAATAATTATTATTTTAATAACAAAGACGCGGTGGAAAACAAAGTTTACATTTGGAGACTGTTCGAATAATTATCGAGTCCATTTGTAAAGACATTATTAAATCATGATATTACATAATTCTGTTCTTAAAGTAGGCGCATAGTTTTAAAACAGTACAATGTGATAAAATGTTATTATAAATATTATATATTTTTATATACGCTCTTTATGATTTGTGACTAACGTGAGAGGCAATGTTGTTATACGTTAATAAAGAACATTGTTTTAAATTCTTTGTTTTAATTTATCGCAGTTTTTCCCAAGAGATTTTTTTAATGGAAACCTATATATGTATGTTAAGAAAAGCCACAAACAATTTTTTTGTTCAGCAGTGGAAGTGACATCCGGATATATCCATATGAAATATGAAACTTCCACTATTTACTTTAGGTAGGTATATGTATTAGTTCATATTGAATACTATAACTCCATCGGTTAAGGTAATTAAATAAAGGTAAACAAATCGTAAAAGGGTTTTTATTAGAGATGGGCCGACTATGACTTTGGCCGACTACCCGCCTAGTTGGCTGCAAAATGGCCGACTAGTCGGCGAAGCTGATCATTGCTTTCGGTTGTTATGTTAGATAGAAGTTTATTTTATTTTATTTGATTTCTGGGTCTGCATCCAATTAAGTAATTAAAGAAAGAGTTCCTTTCCTATTTCTAAACTGTTTGCTAAATAATTTTGTTTTTCTTTTTGTTAGATAGAAGTATTATGTCCTTTATTCATTTTAAAAACTTATTAAATATATTTTTAATTATTTTTTATAAAAAACATTTAAAAATATAAAAAATAGTGATCCGCCAGTAGCGGGAGCAAAGTCCAAGCTACAGGTGGTTAGGGCTGCAGAGACAGGAACCTCCTCACAATGCGAGCCGTATCAAGAAGTACTGCCTTCTGAATCTGGCCCTTGATCCAACCGCCTAACGAGAGCCTCGAAAGATGTTGATCGAGACTTTCGGCCATCAGGCCATTGGCCGTTACTACAATCGGCACAATGACAGCCGAGCTCACATTCCACATGTCAACAACCTCGTGTGCTAAGTCGAGATACTTCATTTGCTTCTCTTTCTCAGCTTTCACGAGGTTCTCGTCATGTGAAATGGTAACATCGACAATCATTGCGCGGCGTACTAATCGATCTATCACCACTATCAGGCTTATTGGCGACAATAGTCCTGTCAGTAATGATAGACCGATCCCAGTACAACGTGACATGGTCATTTTCGAGAACTGGGTCGGGCACATACTTGTAATACGGTACCTCAGAATCCACAAGTTTATATTTCAAAGCAAGTTGCTGGTGAATAATCCTGGCCACTTGATTATGCTTGTGCAAGTACTCGCCGTTAGCCAGACGAGAACAACCAGAGATAATATGTCTGATGGACTCACCCGGACGGTGGCATGCCCGACACACATCAACCGTCCCGTCCTTCATAATATGTCTCCGGTAGTTATTCGTCAGAATAACTTCGTGCATAATTGCACAAACAAAACCTTCAGTTTCCCCGAATAGGTCACCGAAACGTAGCCAGGATACGGACGCTAAGAAATCTACACCGGGCTCATGAAGGGCCCGATAGAAGCGCCCCTGAAGCTCCTTGCTTTGCCATACCTTCCCGCGGTCATCGGTAGTAAGTACTACAGGTTTGCGCCAGTTCTCTTTAGCCATGGAGAGCGGGGTGAGCCCCTTATCCACTGTGACCACATCACGGTGCATACCCAATTCGGCTTTTAAAAAATATTCCCTGAGGCTGCACACCTCGCGATGGTGGAGGGTTTTAGCATTTAAAAAGCCACGGCCCCCGCACTTCCGCGAGATGTACAGTCTCATCACCGATGAACGTGGGTGATGCATCCGGTTTGCGGTCAACAGTGTACGGACCCTCCTATCCAGGGCGTCAAGTTCGGTCTAAGTCCATTTGAGTATGCCGAAAGAGTACATCAAGATCGGCATGACCCAACCGTTGAAGGCGCGCACCTTATTTCCGCCTGAAAGAAGACTAATTGATACCTTCTTCAAGCGACCAAAGAATCGCTCCTTCAACCATTGCTTCATGTCAGCACCGTTGATGCCTAACGCTTCCGACATACCGAAATGAAGTATTATTATTATATTGATTTGATTTCTGGATCTAAGTCTTATTCATTATTATTAGGTCAAAGGAAGAGTTCCTAACTTCCTATTTCTAAGTTGTAAACCTACTTATTACCAATTGTTTGCTATAGAGTTTCTTCTTTTATGTTAGAAGTACTAATTATTTTACTTTAATTTCTGATCAAATGAATGGTTCCCCTATTCCTATCCTAATGTCCTTTCCTACCCTAGATTGCACTGAAAGTAAACTGTAAGACTGATTATTATAAAATAATAACAGTAAAGATTACAATATCATTTCAATCACCCTCTTCTAAATTTTGAAGCATATTAATACGAGCAGAAATTGGGCTGACTAGTCGGCGGTTTTAGCCGACTAGTCGGTACATCACTACTTTTTATAGATGACACTTTCTTGTTTAAAAATTAAATTTATTTTCGATTTTTACGGGAGTTTTCTCTTTTATTAATGTAAGTATGATAAACTTTATCATTTATTCTTAAACCAGGTACCTACTCTTCGTAGATGTAATTGCTTGAGCACAATTTTTAGTTTGATTTATAATAATAATATAATACTTTGTAATCTATTGTCTACAATACGTAACGTTATAATTCGTTCGAATTATAACGTTGCTAAATTTTTCTATTTTTCTGTTTTATTTAAATTAGATTATTTTTATTTTATTTTTCTTATTCTTGGATCAGTTCATCAATTGCATACCTGTTATTTATGATAGTGGAAGTGCGGAGTTCACCTAACACAAGCATCTTCTTGCTTAAAAGGTGATCTCCAACTCATTGTGTGTTATAATTGTATGTAATCGCAATAAACATTTTTATTTTTATTTTATTTATTATTATTTATAAATTGAAGAGTACAACTGTGACGTAGCATGACAAGTGAAGTGACAGGTATTACGTTTAGTCGGTTGACCACGTCACTTGGTTTTTTTGTTTACCTTTATTTAATTTTTTTTAACCTAAACCGATGGAGTATAGCTGTGCCCCGCGACTTCCCTCGCTTGGAAGTCGTAAGATACACAACTAAAAAACAGCCACATTTTAATAAAACTCCCTCGTCCCCCGACCCCCGCGCCGCGTCGCATCGCCCGCCCGCTGCTATTCTTCGTTTTCGCCACGGAACATAAAAAACAGTGGAAGTGGTATGCAACAAAATTACTATAGGAGCCGCTATCGCCAAACTCACACAAATAAACCGATAATCATATAATGCACTACAAACAAACAATTCGTCTGATTTGTCGTTTTAATTTTAGTAAAAGCTAGCGTAAGTCACAGATCCTACATCATGAAATAAACCTTCATACCTTATGAATAGGATTTATTTTGCTTTAGTCCAGAAAGTATTTACAACGTTTTGTAATCTCAAGTCAAACTAGATTCGATTGACGAGAAAATTCCGCTACTCGATCATAGATGGCAATATTTTCAGTGGTCGCAATTATAAGTCTAATTGCGTTAGACATAAGGTTGACATTCGCGTCATAGGTCGATATCTATTGCTACTCGACCAAGGCCACACCAGTGCAGTAACACATCGAATTTTGAATTACATTATCGGTATCGGTTGATATTGATACCCGATTTCTTGTTTAATTCCAAAAAAATAAGTCTTGTTGGGAGTTAAGTAAAACTGTAGGAAGAATTAAGTAGTATTTTTTCTTCCTTTTGCTTATATCTCGAAAACGGTGTGTCCTATCGAAAAAATAATAAAAATTTTGCCCCCTTTTGCAAGCCGTAACTCCCTAAAACTCTACATGTTGGTAATAATTAATAATAGAAAATTTTAAATTTTTCATATTTTCCATACAAAATGTGAAAAGTTCCTCCGCTTGAGGTGTCATTTTTTTTTTGCTTCTGCTTATATCTCGAAAACGGTGAGTCCTATCGAAAAAATAATGAAAATTTTGCACCCCCTTTGCAACTCGCAACTCTCTAAAACTCTACATGTTGGTAATACTCAATAATAGAAATTTTGGAATTTTTCATATTTTCCATACAAAAAGTGAAAAGATTTTCCAGTTGAGGAGTCATTTATTTTTTGGAGTTTTGCTTATATCTCGAAAACGGTGTGTCCTAATCGAAAAAATAATGAAAACTTTTAATCGCGATTAAAAAAAGACATTTAGTTTGATAATCAAAATTTTAGGTGAAAAACATCAAATTCAGAATAGCAAAATTTCCATTTTCACTAAATTAAATAGCTTTGTGCCAACTTAGTGCTGTCAAACTATAAAATAATTAAGTTTTGTCACTTTAGTCCCTATGGACTAAAGTGACAAAACTTAACTTTTATTCCTGTCAAACGACTATTCGTTTGACAGGAATAAACTAAATTTAGGTGATTTTTAGTCTAGTTTAGAGACATTTGTGACAAGAGAATCGGCACCATTTTCTTTTATCGATAAAACTAACATCCGACCCGACCACATCACTAATTGAGTAACGAAGTACTTTCGAGAACGAAATAGGGAATGCCAGTGAATGCAATCAATCCAAAAGAAATTGTATTTTAATCGTATAAGGTTGATTTTAACTAGAGGTTCTATTACATCATTAGTAAATTGAAATTAACTAAGATTTTATTAGAAAAAAATAAAATCGTACTTACCGATGGTACGAAACACCTCCAATTTTAAGAGTTTTTCTCCTACTATCATTTTTGCACTCCTAAATGGAACAAAACGGCATAGCTACGGAAAAATAAATTTGTCGCGAGACTACAACTCGACGCGATGTTGGAACTTGACTGGGACCATAGTTTAAGATCTGTGGGGACCAAGCAAGCGTTACAGCGCTTATTTGTGACACGCGTGCCACGCCTATTTTGCACTTCCACTGTTTTTTATGTTCCGTGGTTTTCGCTTAGCGCTCTTTCAGACTTTTTTTTGCTCGGCACCTAACGGTCGTAGCGTGAGGTTAACCATAACTAACTAAATAACCATCCTTGAGAATTGGGCTACCAAATGCAAAAAGATTTTTTCAAATCCGATTTTTAGTTCACAATATTAGAGTTCCGCTCAAAAAAATGAAGGTTTTAATTTTTTTTGCGTGGAACTAATATTTTTTTCTAAAATAAATGTAGCCTCAGTCCTTATAACATCTGCTATCTGCCAGTACAACTCCCGTCGAAAATCGGTCCAGCCGCTATGAAGTGAGAAAATTATTTTAGTCAGAATAGCTGTCTTAGTTTAGCCCCAGCATCACAGGAACTGATGAAGACTCCTTAAAGTGTTGAATGTGGAAATAATTGCTGGGTGTCCCGTGCCTGTGGACCACATACCACATCCAAGCAATCCACTGATCATACTGATCGTGTGTGTACCATTTCCTTTGTCCAGCCGTGACCTGCCGTAGGTTGAGCTGACAAAGCAATCTTCGCCAGTTCGTGTTTAGCACTGGACAAAATTGATTAAAACCTCGACATTCGCTGTATTATAAAAGTCAACCATGTCCATGACACAATATTCTGTCAGCCCAACAGTCAACCCACAGAGTACTTTTTATAAGTCAACCATTGACAAAGTGCGGTAGCCGTGTCACTATATAGCAAAAAAAAATTTTTAGTGATAAATATATAAATTATATAAGTACCTACCTAATGTGCGGTGTGCTAATGATGATTGTGATTCAACGGACAACATAATATTATTTTTGCATAAAAATGGAACCAAAGGAAAAAACTAAAAATAAATTACCAGTCCATCAGCAAGTGATACTAGGGGGGCTATCTCGGTATAAAAACTTTTATTTACCTTTTACGGAGAAGATTAGCAAGTAGGTACCTACATTTTCAATAGTCCATTCCTCTGGGATAACATAAGCATCGCCAGAACTACCGACCGGAATCTCGACACGGGCACTGTTCCTCCGCCGACGAGGAAGCGACTAGCTACCGACTATTCTGCCGCGCCGTAAGGAAAAAGGACGTATTTACAGAAATATTGAAATGGAGAAAAAAAATATTTGGTCCTGTTTAAACTATAAGATATGCAGATGCGTCTTTTAATAGTAAGAATTATTTAATAGTATTAATTATTGTAGAATTTAAAAATACTGTTAGATGCGTCTTTTTTTGCTAATTCGGAATATGTAAATAACTCTATTTCGAAAAAAATGTCAGATACGCCCTTTTTCCTTACGAGACGGCAGTATTTTCGCCAGTATTTTTTAGAAACGTTATAGTAAGTAGGTACAATAAAATATGTTCCAGTGTCAGTAAAAGAGATACATACAGGATTATTGATATAATAAGATTTAAGATAATAAGATTTCCTCAAATTTAATTATTCAAAAAGATCTCCGTTATTTAATCATGGAATGGATACAACACAAACTAGTGATTATAAATGGCATCGTCAAGATGTATCGACCTAATCAATGTGTTCATCGGATACTTGTACAAGTATCCAATGAACACGCAAAGTATAGGTACTTACTCATACGGTTATCTACAAAATCATTTATTTCTCTTCTTTTGCCTAAATCTCGAAAACGGTGTGCCCTATCGCAAAAATGATGAAAATTTGGCCCCCTTTATAAAAAAAACCTCCTAAAACTACATGTAGGTAATAATTTTTCATATTTACAAAAAGTGAAAATTTCCATATAAAACACGTTGAGAATCGCATCTTCTCTAGCGCTGCGAGCGCGACTACGCAGTTATATTTATAAAATATGCGTGACTTAAAAAAAAAATTAAAAAAAAAATGATTATAAAAATTGATATATTTATAAAAATTGAGAATTAAAACAGAAAAAAAAATCTTATGAAAATTCTGAGTCGAATTATGTATAAAAGTGAATTTCGTAAAAGTGCAGTTGACTCTTTCTACTTTGTTGCCGTCGTACTGTCTAAACAGTAACGTCATTTTTGTCTACTCTCCGTCGACAAGACACTTCTCTTCTCTACGGTTCTCGTGCTAAGCCTGCAGATACGGGTCAGACGGACAAGCTAGAGTAGCTGAGCTGAAAGGTAAAGGACCTACGTTCGAAAGGTCTTTATCAAAGATTATTTTACTGCCCCGCTTAGACACCGCATAAAAGAAGACGATTCTGGCAAGGGGCGGTGTTAAGAATAACAGAAGGTCCTTGGTGGACGGAATGTTTACGCGCTTTACTTCTAGATGGCGCTGCTAGTCTCATTCGTAACACTAATCATTATTGCATAAGGAACCCTTATTGACTCAGTCTGTCTTTCTGTCACAGCTAGACATCTCAAAAACTACTAATGCTATCAACTTGAATTTTGGAATAGTTTTAGATGACGTTTGCCCAATTATTTAGCAAATAAGAAAGAAATATATATATAAATAACATATATATTCCCTGTGCAACAGGGACTGAAAGGGGTCTTAGAATTTCGAAGTGGCTACTTGGGCATGTGGGATATCATATGAAAGAGTGCTATTTGCACATTCTCAAACATTGTTTCTTTTTTTTTAGGCCACATAGTTTTCGACTTTTGATGAAAAATGTAAATTAAAATTCAGAACCCCCCCCCCCACTTATCTCCGAAGTTTGCACAGAGAAAAATCTGAAATTATTCTGTGTGATAGAAGTTTGTGTAAAAATTACAGGAAAAATAAAACGATGTCTGTAAATAGCACACTTTTTTTATATATGACTAGCAGCGCCCCACGGTTTCTCCCGCTTAAGTCTCGAACCCGTAGGAATATCGGGATAAAAAGTATCCTATGTGCTAATCCAGGTTATAAACTATCTGTGTGCCAAACATTAAAATCCGTTTAGTAGTTTTTGCGTGAAAGAGTAACAGACATCCATCCACCCTCACAAACTTAATAATATTAGTAGGATAGGAAGTAGGATGGTACGGAATCCTCGCTGCGCGTGTCCGACTCGCTCTTGACTGGTTTATTTATTAGTGATTGTGTTCTTACATTTTCTATTTGTTAAGTTTTGAAGACACCGTTACTTGATATCCGTGAGTCCGTGAAATAGTGACTTTCTTAGGAGTGATTAACACATTAGGTGCGGCAGACGCACATGCGCGTTTTCATAACTTTCTTCGAGTGCGGCGCGGCGCGGCGCACATGTGCGTTCGTTGTGCATCTCTATTGTTTCGAAAACATCGTAAAAAAAAGGGTCGGTAAGGGTGTAGCATAAAGAAGCGTTTGCATAAAGAATTCAGCAGAGAATGTGTTAATAAATAATTATCACTCCTAAGAAAATCAGTATTACGGTAAAATCAGGCTAACAATCTTATACTGTATTTAATCAAAATTATTTCTAATAATTTTTGTTTGGCAATGGGTTTTATTTACCTGAAATAAATGGTTTTTTTTAACTAGTTTTCTGTAGGTACATTAGGTACCTACCTACAGAAAACTAGTTAAAAAAGAACCTTGATTGAGGTTCTGTAATACATGGGTTTTGTAAGGCGACTGTACCTAGAGGATGTGGGGCACTGTGATGTAGGTCATGTCGCAGTTGAGCCCGTCGGAGCTAGATAGAAGCTTCGATCAACTGCCTCGACTACGAGTAGTGTGTAAGTTTCAGTATTATATCAACGTCGCTCCTCATACCGCTCGATGTCGTCCAAATGCGATTACGGTACCCCGACACTTGGTGTGTGAAAATGTTCCGGATTATGGTCTCCTGTAAGGGGTGCCCAGGGCCCTACGAGGTTCTCTCCGCTAGAATGCTGCAGAAGAGGACTTACGCCTCCTTGAGATGGGGCATCTACTACTGCCTCTATGATGCTCATATAAGGTATATCTTATTCTTCTAAGAACCTTAGTAGTTAGATACTCAGTAAAATAGCTTAAGTACCTACTAACATTTGGAGGAAGAATAAACTAGTTAATCTAGTTAATTTCTTTGAAGATAAACAACCTTCCCACTATCTGAAAACTTAAAAAATGGCCGCAATATCCTCCAGTCTACCTACATTAAAGTAAAACAACAAGGTTTTAGGTATCCAGCAAGTTAACTCAACAACAATGCCCTAGGTATCTACAGGGATATAAAAAATCGAGGGCCCAGTTCACATTAAATCGGACCGGCAGTTTGACCGTTGTTGGCCGACTGTCGGGTCTTGCTGTTCACACTATAAGCTGCCGGTCCGACCTAATGTGAATGTCGCAGCCAAATTGTATAATACGGCGTAATAGGTACAAAACGTCAAGCCGAAATACTTAAAAGCGCACACCGGGTTGGTTTTTAGTCAGTACGAGTCTGATAGACCCCTCGGAGGATATCCATGAAGATTTTCCACCCCGGAACAAAAAACAAAAGGTTATAATTGTGACAAACCGCGAGCGGTGCCGCAGCAGGTCGGCGCGGCGGCGAGCTTATTTCCAAGTTAGTCGCAGGTACTCAGCTTGGTTACCGTGTATTTTGATCTGTTTGTAATAGGACTAAAGGTTGGCCGCCGCCGTTTTGGCGAACGTATCATTATGATATTTAGTTTGAACGTCAATCAGCTGTAATAGAAAACAGCGCCAAAGTATTTCGGCTAGACGTTTTGTATTACGGCGTATTATACAATTTGGCGGCGACATGAACACCACCGTCGTTACTGTCGATTTAACGCGGTCCGGCTCATCACAAAGCAGTTGTGAGTTGGCTTCTGTGTACCTATGTACAGACGCCAGCACATCAAGCTACTACAATATGTCAGATTTCTTTAATAGAATTTCGACTTTATTGCTAAAGCATTAGGTTCAAGGTTGATTGGGAAAATCTGACAGTTTCGGGTAGGTTGACCTGCTGGCGTCTGTACAATGAACGACCAGGACGTTCTGGTTGTCATGTGGTATTTAAAGAGAAGACAGGAGAAAAGAAAAAGAAAATATTGGGTGCATACAATCATTGCCGAGCGGGTCTTATCCCCAGCATATACTCCTGTATTTCACAAGAGAAATAAAAACTTCTGTATCGATTCCACCCTCCATGTTTAAACGAGTTCTCCCTGCGTACACGCCACTGAAGTAATGTGCAAACTGTGGTGAGAGGGTGGAATGCGCGGATGGGTGGGATGCTGGCGGGTGGTTACGCAGCTCCGAGCCGACAAGTGTGAATGGCGCAATCAAAATCAAAAGTCATTTATTCAAACTAGGCTGAGAATCAGCACTTTTCGAACGCCAAAATTACATAAGACATTCCCCCAAAACGCCCGCCCTTCTCCACTTCCTAGTGCTTTAGCTGAGGAGAAGTGGCGCAACAAACTCCCCAGCAGCAAATACAAAGCAGTATGCCAATTTATATCAGACCCGACCTAAATCGTGGCTGAACGTCCGGTAATTGTGTCGTTGCCGACAGTTTTATCAGGTCGCTCTAATGTGAGCAGCGCTGTTGAAATACTTATGCCAATATACATCCGATACTTTTGTCAATCCAGTGAAACTCCGACCTAATGTGAACCGGGCCGATGGTGTACAACACTACAAGCTTATTTGGGCGCGCGGCCAAAACCGGAACTAGCGCCGCCATCTTGTTTTGCAAATACAATATCTGTGACAATTTCTCAAATGTTTACCAACAACGCCCACCTGTCAATGTCATTCAGGCACCAAAAGATCCTTGTAGCACTGTAATCATAACTTCTTTTCTTTATTAGGAGCTGTAAACTGAGAGCGGTGAACCCTTTGTGGCAGGATACATTTCTGCTGACGGGCCGGCCCATCGTCACGCAAGCTGTTAAACTAGGAACCGGGGCGGCGGTCAGTCATTGTATTATTTGTATCACCATCATTTTCTCTATTGCACAAGACGCGGGTGTTGATAGCTATCCCTAGAGTACTCGAGTTATGAACTGAGTCGTCGGGCCATAAATCTTTTTTTTCATCCTTCTCGCTCGGACTCGTTAGGCTTACGGAGCGCGTTAGGCACGTCGCGTCGTTCACTGGTAAGTCGAGGCGAGGTCGAGGCACGGTCGAGGCACGGTCGAGGCGTGGCCTCTATGTAGAGTCGAGGCGCGGGCGGCTATGCTTCCGTCTCACATTCCAATACATTTTTTCGGAAACAAAATGGCGGTGGAGTCGCGTCGCGGTCGGGCACGCTGCGTCTCCTCCTCGACCCCGCGCCGCCGCCACCTCGCCCGTGCCGCGGCACTAGTATATGAGCGCACTGTCATTTGTTCCTAAAGAAAACGTAGATGCGGCGCGCTCGCCGCTTGTGCGCCCGCGCCTTGACGCCGCCTTAACTCTAGCTCGTGTGGGTGACGCGCCTTAGTTGTTACTGACGTTTATGGCCCAGCGACTCAATTCATAACTCGAGTACTAGTACGTAGAGTTTCTACAAATTGGCAAGTCGCATGCGACTCTGCACACAGGTGTCTTCTAGTGATGTGACTCCAGGAATAAAAAAAAATGCAGTCATTGTTATTGTTATCTGCTCGGTTTTGAAGTATTACTGCTCTTCCTTCTTTAATATTAGTTTACTCATATTTTCCGATCCCTTTTATTACTTAGATTCTACCCGTCCCTAAGCTACACATTTTCGGCAGTATTTGTAGACCAACAAAGCCGACTCACCCAATTACCTACTACATTTAATCTTATATTCGCATTTCATTCGCTCGTGCTGTTTGGCATCTACTTTCGCTGAATAAGGGTTGAGCCACATCTGTCAGCACGGAATCGCCTTTTTTCATGCTCTATCCTTTCTATTGCTCAGGATCGTTGGCGTGGTGGAATCGGCGCATTCCACTGCGCGCACTCTATCTTTCTCGCTCTAGGAAATGATGATCCTGAACGATAGAAAAGAATAAAGCATGAACAAATGCGATTCCATGCTGACAGATGTGCCTCAACCCTAATGTTTGGCTCGGCTCGGGACAATTTGAGCTAAGACGAGCGGGTTTTTCACGGCTGCCCAAAAAATTGTGTTATGATACATGAACCCTGAAAAGGGTTTCCTTTTCCTTTACTTGTGTTGTGAACCCTGAAAAGGGTTCATGTATCTTATACATGTATGAGAGTTTCTGTAGTCCACCATTATTACCGAACATAATTGTATTGATGCCGCCCGAACATGTTTGTTGCACCTCTAATAAAAAACCGGCCAAATGCGTGTCGGACCATACACAATGAAGAGTTCCGTAGTTGAAAAAAATTTATCCCCAAAACAAACTTAACATTGTACCTAGTTGAAAAACATGTTCCCATACATTAATATAAGTCACGACCAATTCTCCAACTGTGAATTAATCGCAAAAAAAACTTATGTCATAAAACTACAAATTAACAATTTTCGGACTTTTTCCTTTACTTGTGCTGTGAGACCTTGCTTCTTGCCAAATTTCGTGATTCTAGGCCAACGGGCCTATAGGTTTTGATTTACTTGTGAGTATCAAAATATGTGGCATAAATGGCCATATTTTTTTATTGCGTTGACTTAGAAACTTGATTTTTTTAGAGCTCCAAGGGACATACCTACCAACCTACGTATTTGATATTAATTTCAACTTGATACCTTCACGTGTTCCTGAGAAAAATGGTATTGACAGACTGACAGACAGACAGACGGACAACGAAGTGATCCTATAAGATTTCCATTTTTTCCTTTTGAGGTACGGAACCCTAAAAATAAAACATTTCATTGTATGATTTTTATTCTGATACAGGTTCTAGATTACTTGCATGAAAGGAGAAGGATTAGAGAGCGGAAATTAATATCGGAGTGGGCGGAGGGATTCCGTTCGCGTGTCTACTCCGTATTACATGCTGGCCTGAGCCAAGACTGGCCTTTGGACGCCTTGAAAACAACGTAATACAGCTGATTTATTACAATTATTTACACGTATCCAAGGTCCTAATTCCACTAAAAACTACAAACTTTGCAGCGGTCGTGTTTTTGACAGATTTGTTATACAAAATGCTTCAAACCAAAAACACACAATCGAGAGGAACACTGAATCGGAAATGTTGGTTAATCAAGTAGTGGAATTAGGGCCCTGGCGCTATCCAGTTTGCTGCACACCTAGATAAAGGTTGGCATAACTCAAAATACCTCTTTCTCCAGGAACAGCAAAAAACGTTTTACTCGTTTTCTATTTGACCGATTTATAATATTGTTTTATGATGTTGTATTTTATTAACACGTTAACTGCCATGTCAGGCACCGGTGCTTGACAGACATAGCACCTATTAAGGCCATGTCAGTCCCGGGTGACTGACGCCACAGTATATAATTTAGATACAAATAATATATAATTTATAATTAATTAATATAATATATAATTTACAAAATATGGTCCAATAGCTATGTTTTGTTTCGTTTGGGCCTCGTCAGGCACATATGCCAGACATTTTATTTTTTTGCTTTATTTTACATTATAATCACCGGAAACAAATTAAAATAGTCATATAATGTGATTTACTTGAATATACAACCAAAATACAAAAATAAAAAAAAACGTCATCAAAATTTTACTATGGCAGTTAACGTGTTAATGGAGATTTGTACGCAATAACTTGATTTTGGATTATTTTGAGTTATGCCACCCATTATCTAGGTGTGCGATTTGAGAATTGTCGTTTTTTACGTGTAATACAGTCTGCGATACAAGATCTATCTACCTACCTAACCAGAATGTTCGCGCGTTTACTGTTAAGTACCATCGCGGACATTTTTAATTTTAATAGCTACAGACGATTGAAGTCTTTATTTTAAAAAACCACCTATGTCAAAAATATCTTGATATGTGTTAGTTAAGCGATCTTGTAAAAGAATTCGTAAGCTTTCTGATTTTATTTTATATTTCTTCCAAAACAAGTTTAGTCATGAGATGGGTGGCTTTTATTCGTTGCACCGATTCTTCATTAACAACCTTTGTCAACGTGGTTTCGGCAAAAAGCAGTTATGTCAGTGACAAAACATGTTGTTGTACGTCAAGAACGCACAGAACCATATTTAAAAAAAAAATGAATGCTAAAAGAATTGAGTATGTACAAAATAACCAAAGAATCTCCATTATTGTTCGTGAGAGGGCATTATTTTGGTTTTTGGCGGTCTTGCATAATCAGAAATAAGAAAAAATGAATTATAGTAGGCGCAGTTTCGAGTCCGCGCCGTTGGTTTTCGTGAAAACTGATTGAAATTTTACTACGGTTTCCGATTCTGCCGTAGCCATTGTATTTGCTCGTCAATAGACTTAGTAGGCTCATTGCATTCCTTATAAAGTAAGCTTTCACCGATTATAATATTTTTCAGTTCTGAGCAGATTTACGGCCGATATGAGACGACATCCCAAACTTTTTTGCTATTTACAACAGGTTTTCTTACGGTTTCTGACGCTACCGTAGCACTAGACTTTTATTCATTGCATTCCATTTGATGCAAGCTTTTTCCAATTGGGATTTTTTTCATTTCTGAGCAGATTTACGATATCCGACTTCTATATTAATTTTTAACTCTATTTTGGCCAATATTTCTATTGTTTCTTTTTAGGTCCTGGTAATACTTTGTCAATTCTTTACAAATACACTAGAAAAACTGATCTAGCTAAACAAGTTTTTGCGCTATACGAATTGATATTTCGACATAGTGAAAAGTCACAGGCAAATTATATCTGGCCTTAAAACTGTTATACCTAAATATGACCTATCTTATGAATGCTCAACCATTACTCTAGCATTAAAAGTCTCGTGGTTATTAGTGGTTGAAATCTTAATAATAATAATATCCCAGGACATTTCACACACGGTCATCTGACCCCAAACTAAGCAGAGCTTGTACTATGGAAACCAGATAACTGAGATATACTACATACACTACTTTTTTTTTTTGTAAATACATACTTATATAGATAATTACACCCAGACTCAGAACAAACAGACATGTTCATGCACACAAATGTTTGTCCTGGATGGGAATCGAACCCACGACCTGCGACATTATAGGCGGTATCTTAACCAACCACGCCAGCTGGCCTGTCAAATCTTACATGTTTTTGTCGGTCAGACAACCTCTTAAGGGGTCATTGTACTCATCATTATGAACAACTTTTACTATAGGACCAAACCTGAAATCGCGAATAAAAATCAGCTGTTCAGTACATTTTGACGAATTATGCGAACATAAATCTACTGAACAGCTGATTTTTTTGCGATTTCAGGTTTGGTCCCATTTGTCATAATAAACTCATTATACAATGACCCCTTAAGAGGTTGTTGGTGTTTTAGCAATAACCCTGTATAATACGAGGGGAAGCGCTTCTATGAAGCTGCATCCACCTCTGCAAAAGGGAGAGATCCCACCGCTCGGACAATACCTTCAGGACGCTGGTGGAGCTGCTTAATAGGCGATTTAGTAGTGAAGCACTCCGTTTCCTTATGGTCTCAAAAAAATCATCGCTCCGCGCCTCAGCAAACATAGTTGAGGCACTACAATACCGTGGAGACCCCAACAGCATCCTGAAAGCATTGTTGTACTGCACGCGCAGTGCGCTGTACGCCCGCTGCGTAAAGTTGGTCCACAGGCCGCACGTGTAAAACGACTGGCAATAAGCCTTAAACAAGGTCACACATCGTGCGAACCTGCGAGCCAACATATTACACCGGACAGACAGCGCCCTGCGCTCCCTCTCAATGTCCATATCGTCAGACAGGTCGTCGGAGACCCAATAGCAAAAAATACTAAAACACCTTCACCCTGTTCAAAGAAATGCCGCAAAGAGTGACAGGAGGTACAGATGAGTAGCATTTCGTACCGGCTTTAAAAATCATAAGTTCACTCTTCTTAGCATTGTACTTGAGCCCATGGGCCTCCGCATATGACTCACATATGCGCAGAAGTTTACGTCAAAAAGCTTATCCCAATAAACAGTGCCGAACTAAATGATTTGCAAAAATTTGTCCCATTTTTTGGTTTATGTAACCAACAGTTTTACTTCTACTCTCAGCACCACCGATAATGATGTAAGTGCATTTTTTTTTTGGATGGGAAGCGGGAGGGCGTGTCAGACTTCTACTGATTAAAACCCACCCGTGTTCCTTCAGTTGCCTGTGCCAGGGCCACGGTAACTCTTTCGAACAACCCGCAACCCTAGCGGGCATCGGCCCTAGCGGACCCCTTCAGCTAGCGCTGACATCTCTTTGAGGCGCGCGTGGAACACAACGCGGGCCAACCCGGGCCTGGTCCTTACCGGACGGAGAGCTACCCATTGCTCGCCATCCACAAGCCCACGCCTACGGTGGCCGGGAACCGGCTATCGATTCCCGACGCCCAGGGCGTCTCCTGCGGCGACTAGGGGCGTGAGGGCGCAAATATTGCCTCTCCCTCACGCGTTCAGCGTCGTCCTTTGCGAGCATTACTGCTTCGCAGAAGGAGGTGACGACGTCCCATACACTTTCGCTCCGTACCATGGCCTGTATCAGGGCCGGGCGCGAGAGATCGCCGCCGCCGATCGCCTCCGCGAGGACGCGGCGGTGCTCTGCCCAAGCCGGGCAGACCTCCACTGGTCCGTGTTCTCCGGGCGATCCACACAATGGTAACACCCGGGCGTTTCTTCCCGCCTTATCCGGACTTAACAGGAACCTCCCGAAGCAACCGTGTCCGGTGAGGACCTGTGTCAGGCGGAAGGTGAGGACGTCCAACCACTCCTCAAAGAGGGACTTATCGCCGCAATTGTGGCGTGCCCAATGTAAGTGCTGACGTTAATAACTCTGATAAGTGATAACAGTAGTGGTGAGGAATAAGTTTAGTGTACGTAAGTGATTTTTTTTTTGTTCATATGCATCAGCAACAAATACAAAACGTAGAAATGTCCTTATCTTTTAATTTTAAATAGTTCCTTCAAGAACCACCTATGTCACATTTTAGCTTCCACTTTCCCTTCAAAAGTAACCTTTGTCACTTCTTTCTCAAGTTTAGCTTAAGATTTATACAGGATTTCAAATATTTCAAAAAGTCCGAAACATGCAAAATGATAGCTAATATAGTGCAAATAATAATGAATAGCAAGTATAATATAAAATGTTAAATAGAAGATGTGAAGAAGTTTTTTTACTCTACTGTAAGACTAACTAATTTGACTAAGGTGGTTTTTTAAAATAATGTCTTCGATTGTGGTAAACGAGCAGCAATCTTCTTCTTTCTTATCGATGGTACGTCTTGTCACATTATTTGGGCCCAGTAGGTGGCTACGTTAATACCGCAAGCAGCTATGGAAGATGGTGACGAAGAGACTTTTATTTGTTTGCCGGCTTCTCGAATGCTTCCTTGCGTTCACATAAGTCTTTAAAACAAGTCCCAAATGGCTCCGAATCTCTCTGCTGGGTGCAAAGAGATTCGGAGCCATTTGGGAATTTTTCCGTTAATTCTCTCTTAAAAACATATACCAGGGGGGCTGAAAGGTTTTGAGCCTATGTACCTTCAAGTGTTATTATTGTCTCGCGCTGCAAATTACTAATTTGCGAATACCCTCTTTAGTATAAATATAGAGTTTCATGTGATTAGCACCACCCGACCGATCACCATGTTCGGCAAGCCGATCCCTTGGGAGACGCGAGCCAAATACCTCGGTGTGACCCTCGACCACCACCTCTCCTTCGCTGAGCACATAAAGCAGGTGCGTTCGCGCGCCGCTTTCGCTCTCGGTAGACTCCACTCCGTTCTGAATGCACGTAGCAAATTGTCACTTGGGTGCAAATTGCTCATTTATACAGCGTGCATTCGCCCCATCATGACCTATGCGGGTTCAGTGTTTGCACACGCAAAACCTCACCTCATTCATAGGATGCAGGCCCTCCAAAACCGTTTCCTCCGAAAGGCAACGCCTTGGTTCGTTCGGAACGAAAACCTCCACTTAGATCTCGACATTCCCACCATCTCCCAGTTCTTGAAACGCAATTCTAAGCGTTTCTTCGACTCAGCCACCAACCATCGCATCCCCTCTGATTGTCGAGGCGGCTAGCTATGTCCCCTCTCGTATTAGTAAGGTCCGCCGCCCTAGGCTTGTCCTCTCAGATCCCGACGACCCCATAACTCTTCTCCAGGAGAGCAGAAGGAACCGTAGGAACACACACAAATCGACATTCCGACCTCGCCGCCGAGGTCCCTCGCGACGACCCCGTAATAATCGTCCTCCCCCCCGTCCCTTGCTCGGGTATGAAGAGCCAGCTGGTGGCGTAGCTGAGCCAGTAGCTTTAAACTCCCCTGACAATAATAATCATTCAAATTTGATCCAGCCTGTCCCATCTTGCTGTCCTCCCCCCAGCGACGCCCTAAGCCGAGGCCCGTTCCCCACAGGGGGAGCCCTTAGCGTGTAGTCGCTTAGTCTGTAAGTTTATGCCCCTGGCTGGAGGCTTTGAGTTCACTTAAGGCAGCCACAGGATAGTCCGGTTAAGTAGTCACGGCCTCTCTAAGCCAACTACGAGATGCCATTAAAAAAAAAAGCATTAGCACCATTACGCTTTTAGTAATTAATCCGTAAACATCATCATGTCTCAGTCATCCGCGGCTCATCCCTAGGCTCTTATCTACTTTTAGACCACTCGCGCGCTATTTGCGAGAGCTCATAATGTTTTGCGCGTTGGTACTGCACTACCTACTTCCGGTGATAAAATCATGTCCATTGCCTTCAGAACCAACAATCCACTAACACAAAAAACCATTGTTGACTTCTGACATAAAGGTGCCGATTCTGTTGTACAGAAACTAAACTTAATTTAGGCTATTGCTAACTTTTTCTCTCTAATAAAATAAGAAAGAGACATAAATTAGAGCTGTCAAATTTAGTTGAACTAATAATTAGACGACACGTAAAAACAAGTGTACTAGAAACACGGTGAAGCGCTAGGCGTAAACTATGTAGTTTGACATCTCTAACTTAGTTCATAGCTATAGCCGTCCTTTTCTCGCGCTGCCTGTTAGTAAAAGATAGCGTTTCTCTAATTGTTGTGGAGTTTTTTTTTCCCTTTTGGCAACTGAACTGATGTCGACTATTCTGCCAACGTCATGTGGTGCAAAGGTAAGCCGATTGAACAAAAGAATCGGCATCAAAGTGTTGTCTATTAGAGGACGACACAACATACAGGCCATTATTATTACAAGCTTGGATTTTCCCACAGGAGGTCAAATCCTCCTACTTCTCTATAAAATATACTGTCGTCATAAGGGAAAAGACGTATCTGACATTTTTTTCCATAGATCTATTTACATCATCCATATATCATCATATCATCCATAGATTTATTTACATATTCGGAATCAGAAAAAAGACGCATCTACCAGTATTTTTATATTGCGAAACTTAACGAAAACCTAATATTTATTACTATTAAAATAGGCATCTGCCTTTGTATCTTGTATTTTAAACAGGACAAAATATTTTTTTTGTCCATTTCAATATTTTTGTAGATACGTCTATTTCCCTTACGGCGGGAGTTTAATTTTATAGGGCTATCTTGGATCAGTCTTTATCTAAGGCCTTGGCAGATGGTATACAACCTCTTAATTGTTTGAAGAGAGTTAAGCATGAATAAAGTCTATAAAATAAGTAACTTCTTTGTTCCCTTGACAGAAGTCAAGATAAAATTGACAGTATAGTGTGTGTGTTCTGTGAAAATTCGTAAATTTAAAGTAACTTAATTTTAAGCGTATTTATTTTATAATTATCGTGTTTACTACACGTACAATATGCGCCTTCATTAAAAGGTTTATTATTACTAATCATGCATGGAGAGCATCACCAGCCGCATCACCATGACAGTACACCTCGCTATGTTAAAATAGGACTTGGAAGTATTTCTGGGTACGTTAGAGGTATTCCGTTATTTATTTATTTCCTTTAGAAGGCTTACAGCTAAACAAAATAGACTAAGAAATTGAAAATGTGACACAGCCAATTACAAGTCTTCACATAATTATCAGAATAATTATAAGAATAATATTATATAAAAAACCGCCGAAGCGAAAATTATACGTAATATTATATATATCGGCGCAACTACTCATCGTGTTCGTCTATTTAAATAATTAAAATGATAATTTGATTGTTTGAAATTAATTCACAAAATAATGATTGATTATTACGATGTAAAATTAACATTACTACTTAAAACGTTAACAGAATAATTGTAATTTACATAGTTCAATACTTAACCTAAAAATGTGCACGTGCGACGATCCCTATAAATACGGCCGCACTGTAAGCGCTAAGATGCCCCTGGCTGGAGGCTTTGAGTTTTCTTAAGGCAGCCACAGGATAGTCCGGTTAAGTAGTTTCGACCTCTCTAGGTCAACTACGAGATGCCATTCAAAAAAAAAAAAAAAAAAGCGCTAAGATCATTCGTGTTCGATCCGCCGTACAGTGCGGATCTCTCTGGGACGTCGTCACACTGTCAGTTGAATAAACGAAGCCTTGAAACAAGTTGTGAAGTTTTGTTTTGAAAATCAAAGATGAGCCACGAAGACGTCATCGAACGACGAAACGTCGAAAGACGAAAATACTATGGAGGTTCTTCCTCCGTCATATACATACAATAATTGGTAAAACTACTAACTCGGTTAAAGGTACTCAGGCTAACATAATTTGTACAATAACATCAGATGAAAAAGTTGAGGCTCAAGCACTTTCTGGCCACTTTTACCTGTTGTAAAAGGATCGAACTCATGCTGTTCACACATCTTATTAAAATTTCTGCTTGCACGCACAAGGAAAGAGTTCTGCCTGTAGTAAGTCGAAGCTTATTATATAGTTATTATTATATAAAAAACTAGCCTCCAGGTTCCACAACTCATGAGTGGCATTACTTATATGTAGGCCCTATTAAGCTAATATTTTTAACACGACATCGACAAAAAATTTGAAATATAAAAAATGTTAAGTATCGGGACAAAGAAGAGATGAAATTGCTAAATATATAGGCTTTTCCTTCATTACACCACTTTTATTAGGTACATTACTCGTATTATCTTTGAATTTTTTTCGCACGGTTTGAGTCTTTAAGGGCGGGCATCCAGCCCGCCATACTTTTCATACAAACGCTCGTACGTGATTATAGCGTTTTTACATTTCTTTCTAAGAAATGTTTGAACTAATAGGTATTTTGTGCACTGTATCTAGGTTTCTATCAAAGTGAAAAATAAAAATTTGGAGAAACAAATTCAGTATAACTAGTATAAGCCTCCAAAAATCTGCTTTTTCGCACAATTTTTACCTGAACTTTAGCCGTTCTTAATGTACTCATAAATTGTAAAAGTAAAGAAAACATATCGATAGAAACCTCGCACATGTAATGGAGATTCTAAATAACAAACAATTATTTCACAAACTTGTAATGCTTGCTAAAAACACGTAATTTCTGGAACAAGTTTCATAAAATTTCCGCAAACTATTATTCGTTCAATGTTATCGCGTTCTCACTTGCTTGTTAGTCAACGGGCGTTGCGCTTGATGAAACAACAAGCTTTTCGACCATGCTCGCATTGACGATAGACGGGCCGGGAAGGGCCCTCTTAAGATAATGCCATCATCAATAATTTAAATGTATTAGTAGGTATGCTGATATAAACTACGGGTGCGGTGCAGCACAGTACAAAGCTGGCTTTTGAAGGCTTTTATTTAAATCCGGTTTAGAAGACGAGTTCTAGATTCAGGAACCTCGAAAGGTTTATAAAAATTTATCTTAATTTTTCGTTGTTAGTCCACATACATAATAAACCTCGTGTTTTATACAATATCTAAAATGACAATAGTTAGCTACTTTACCTAATACACTTTTAACAACACATCATCATCATCCATCTTTCTGCCCTTGTCTCGTTTTCGTCTTCCATTCTCCCCTGTCAACCGTCACGCTTTTAACAACAATTATGCCTTAATAACTCACCTTGCAGCATATTAGCATCAGCGCTATTACACCCGCTCGACGTGTTCAAAGTCCGTCTGCAGTTGTACCCGGAGGCCTGGGGCGTGAGTCTGCTGCGCAACATGCTGCGCTGCGAGGGAATCCGGGCACCCTACACAGGCCTTACCGCTAGCATCCTGCGACAAACGACCTACACCACCACGAGATTAGGCCTTTATTCCTGTCTCTATGAGAATCATAGGAGGTGAGCACCACGGACAGAATATTAAACTACACCACCACGAGATTAGACTCATATTCCTGTCTCTATAATCATAGGAGGTAAGCACCACGGACAGAATTTTAAAGTATTAAATCACTGCCAGCATCCTGCGACAAACGACCTACACCACCACGAGTTTAGGCTCATATTCCTGTCTCTATGAGAATCATAGGAGGCGAGCACCACGGACAGAATATTAAACTACACCACCACGAGATTAGAACCATATTCCTGTCTCTATAATCATAGGAGGTAAGCACCACGGACAGAATTTTAAAGTATTAAATCACTGCCAGCATCCCGCGACAAACGACCTACACCACCACGAGTTTAGGCTCATATTCCTGTCTCTATGAGAATCATAGGAGGTGAGCACCACGGACAGAATATTAAACTACACCACCACGAGATTAGAACCATATTCCTGTCTCTATAATCATAGGAGGTAAGCACCACGGACAGAATTTTAAAGTATTAAATCACTGCCAGCATCCCGCGACAAACGACCTACACCACCACGAGTTTAGGCTCATATACCTGTCTCTATGAGAATCACAGGAGGTGAGCACCGCGGACAGAATATTAAAGTATTAAATCACCGCCAGTATCCTGCGACAAACGACCTACACCACCACGGCATTAGGCTCATATTCTCAATAAGAATCAGAGGAGGTAAGCAACAGGGACATAATATTAAATTTTAAGTCGCCGCCAAAATTCGTAAGTAGTACCTACATTTTGTATAAATCATATCCCACAACTACAGAAGGATTTTTTCAATCGGTTTTTCTGTTTAGCAATGCGCTACGGCGCCGGCCCGCTCAAAGGTGCTTAATGTCATTATTCCGCTGCAAAGCGATTCTACTCGTCCTTTAGGTATATCTTATAGGTAGTAAAGACACATTATCGCTTTCGCAGTCGGGAATAAAGATGGATGGGACTAACACCGGCCCTTTAAGCACACCGGAGAAACATCTTGCAATATTGCCACAGGCCACATTGCTCCATGCTTCAAAGACGCACGAGACATCGTGATCATAATAATAATAAAGATTCAAGCACTTCAGATCCAGTTGAAATCCAGCGTCACACATCAGGCACTAGGTGTCTGCTTTTTTGCTGAACTGGCCCTATTTGGCGCAGCCGTGACACACACATTCCTGCTAATTTTTTACAACGCACTTTGCAGTTTTTATTTGATTTCTATTTGCAGAATATGTTGAGTGTCTTTTTTAGTCTGTAGGTACTAATTAAATGTATTATCTTTCTTAGCACATTGTTTTTTTCATAAAATGTTTTTTTTTTTTAACAGAATGTATAGCACTCCTCCGACTTTTCATAACAAATTGTCAATGGGCGTGTGTGCGGGTCTGGTGGGCGCCTTCGTGGGCTGTCCCTCCGAGGTCATCCTCGTGCGGATGATGGCAGACGGCCCGGTGGATCCCTACAGGCGGTACAGAAACGTTATTGACGCCTTTATCAAGTAAGACTCTCATTGGTCGCTGATAGTCGTAGCTGATGAAAAAATTATAAGTCCTTTTTTCGACAAATATGTAAAGCTAGCAACCCTCTACTTCACATCGTCATCAAAACATCGAGGTGATGCTAATATCCAAGTTAAATATTAATGTTTTAGGGCGGATTTTTCTATAGTCAGATTAACTCTTATCTGAAGAATAAATATGACAGTTTGACATATTTTCTATACAAAAGCTGCCAAATTTAAATATTTATTCTTTAGATAAGAGTTAATCTGACTATTGAAAAAATAGCCCTGAGACACAAACCTTCCGGAATTAATTCTGCATGGAAAACTGCATGAATATCCATTGTACCTATAGAGTGCTATAGATTAGAAGAACTAAACAGCTGCCTGTTTGTCTGCTTCTACTCGAAAAGTGACTTTGTTTTATAGTAGGTTTGGTTATACTTACATAATATCCTAGGACATTGATCACTCACGGTCATCTGATCCCAAACTAAGCAGAACTCGATAACTAATTACAGCCAGACTCAGGACAAACAGACATGTTCATGCACACAAATGTTTGTCCTGGATGGGAATCGAACCCACGACCAACGGCATGACAGGTGGTATCTTAACCAACCATGCCATCTGGCCTGTAAAAACATAGACAGACCGTGTGCACTATAGGATCCAATGGGCCAAAATGACACCATACTAACCTTCCATACTCACTGTCATCTCCTATTTACGAGGGCGGGTCAATAAGTCCGTGACTTTTGGAATAAAACACAGATTTTTTGATAAATAAATCATTTTATTTTTCAACGTAGTCTCCCTTGAGCTCTATACACTTTGTCCAACGCTTCTCCAATTTTTTTATCCCTTCCAAAAAATATGATTTGTCGAGGTCCTCAAAATAGGCCTTTTTTTGCGAGATGACTTCATCATTGGAGTCAAATCTTTTTCCACCAAGCCATTTCTTCAGGTTTGGGAACAAGAAGTAGTCACTCGGAGCCAAATCTGGAGAATAGGGCGGATGAGGGAGCAATTCATAGCCCAATTCATGGATTTTTGCCATAGCAACTGCACATGTGTGCACCCTTGCATTGTCTTGGTGGAAAAGAACTTTTTTCTTGGCCAAATGAGGTCGGTTATTTTTCAAATCGTCATTGAATCGGTCCAATAAGTTGGCATAATATTCCCCATTGATTGTTCTTCCCTTTTGAAGGTAGTCAATGTGGATTATCCCGCGTGCATCCCAAAAAACAGTCGCCATAACTTTATTGGCTGACAAACCCACCTTGGCCTTCTTTGGCGCCGATTCACCCTTAGAAACCCACTGTTTTGACTGTTGTTTGGTCTCTGGTGTGTTGTGATGGATCCATGTTTCATCCACGGTTACAAAACGGCGCAAAAACTCCTCCATATTGCGCTTAAACAACGCCAAACCTTCCTGTGAAGTTGTTACACGATTGCGTTTGTGGTCGACTGTGAGCAAACGCGGCACCCATCTTGCGGAAAGCTTTCTCATGCCCAAGTGATCATTCAAAATTGAAACCACAGAGCCATGCGAGATCCCTACGGCTTCCACAATCTCTTGCACTTTCAATCTTCGGTCGGCCAACACCATATCGTGAATTTTTTCGATTGTTTCGGGTGAAGAGACCTCAACTGGGCGTCCAGGACGTTCGGCATCTTCAGTGCTTGTACGGCCACAACGAAATTCAGTAAACCACTTTTTTACCATTGAAATCGATGGTGCAGAGTCCCCATAGTATTTATCAAGCTTAGCCTTGGTCTCGGTAATGGTTTTTTTTCGCAAAAAATAATGCTTAATAAGCACACGAAATTCACTCTTTTCCATTTTTTCCTCAAATTACTGGGTAGTCTGATAAAGATAGCTGTCAAACACAAACTAACTGACGCAGCAAGTTCAAATTTTGACAGGAGTCAAATGACAGATGCCTGTTGACAGGAGTAATGTTGCTTTTTCAGTAAAGAGGTCAGAAATTCAAAAAGTCACGGACTTATTGACCCGCCCTCGTAACCCCTTTAGGGACGAATTTTTAAAAACCCCTCCTTCCAAAATTTCATGTTTCTGAACACCAGTGGTGTAGGATGTGCGATGTCTTGTCTGTCAGTGAATAAATTTAAGATTTTTATTGAGTAGATTTACTTCTACTATTGCCGAAATCGTTTTAAAAATAAATGCTTGTTTAAGGATATGGCGGATGGATGGAATAAGCGCACTGTGGCGCGGTGCCGTGCTCACTATGTCTAAATCAGCCGTCATCAGCGTGTCTCAAATAGGAACCTACTCCCAGGTCAGTCGATATCATTACACCCAGGCCAGTCGTTATCATTATTCCCAGGTCAGTCGTAATCATTAACCTAAACAGTGATCGTGAGTCGGTCAATCATCATCATCAGCCTATAGCAGGCCACTGTCATAGGCCTTTCCAATCACACGCGTTTTTACGAGATCCTCGGTTACTCTCATCCAGCTGCTACCAGGCCTCCCTGCGAAGATCCTCCCTGATGTCGGTCGCTACAGACAACAAATCATCAAGTCATTTCTGCAAATCGGAAATGCGAGACTCCTGTTTCCAACTTTCCATAGTGAATGTGTTGAATCGCTGACATAACTGACCCCCAACACGCTAGCAGCGGTCTGCTCGTGGATGGGTGATCATCCATTACATATCGAGGCCCCTCCATGCCTCGGAAAGCACGTTAAGCCGTGTGTCATTTGTAGATCTTTGACAGTCGTTACCGCCCAAAAGTCTGACAACCAGTCCTAGCAAAGGGTTACAATTGTTACCCAGTAACTGGGTTGTGGAGGTCAGATAGGCAGTCGCTCCATGTAAAATACTGGTATTCAGCTGCATCCGGTTATATTGGAAGCCGACCCCGACATAGTTGGGAAAACGCAGACAGAACTGACCCCCAACAAGTCATCACATTTTACTAATGCGCTCTTTCACTAACACTAGCGCGCTTTGATTTAGGCATTACTTTAGCTGTCGCCTATTAGTGAAAACGGGCATAACGGAAATCCACACCTGTACCACAGAATAAATAATAGTACCCTGTACTATATTTCTCCAGTTATTTTGAGTCTCATGTTATACCGTAAGCCTATTGCCATCAACCGTGTACAAAGCCACGACTCCGGACTCTTAGATACAGTTTAGCGTAAGTTGTATCAATAGAAAACAACAAGCCTGACACATACTGCTTTCATTAATTTACATTTAATATTGCACAAATTACTGTGCCCTTACAGGGTTCATGTCAGGTGCTGGAACCTGACATGAAGCGTATTATACGCCCACGAAGCATGCGTAGTTCATACAAACGAAATACCAAAACAATTTACCTACATAACATATTCTTAAGGTAGTGTGTATTTATTCCGATTGGATTACAGAATATCTAGGTTCCCAAACATATATTTTGAAAGGACACTGATTTGAAGACGAGATATGAGGAATTTAAAATTTCTATAAAAAACTTGTTTTTCTCATAATTCCTGTTTATATCAATGATCTTATTTAATATATATTTGGGAACCTAGATATTCTGTAATCCAATCGGAATAAATACACACTACCTTAAGAATATGTTTGATTTACAAATTCTTTTGGTATTTCGTTTGTATGAACTACGCATGCTCCGGGGGCGTCTTAACTCCATCATTTTTCCAGTGCTAGAGAGAGACGGAGCTATACATGACCCATAACACCGTTCCATTTTCGCAACGGAATAATAATAGCGTTAATAGTTCATACGGCCCCTGAAAAGTGTCATAACTTTTTGATGTGAAACGTCTAGAGGCACGCCTTGGAATAAAACTGACTCGTATGCTGTGACGTAACGGTATACAGCAAGATGCTCTCTTGTGTCATGTTAGAAATATAATTTATTGGTTTTCTTTAATTACAATAACCATCAATTTCGACGTTTGACATCTGCCGGGCGTCCCGTGATGGGGAATTTGTTTTTACCACATGAGAGCAATCAATTAATGTCTTTATTTGTAAACATAGATTGAAACAGTGTTCAAGGTGTTAAAAATTGTTATATTATAGTTTCTCTATGTTTTGCCATTTGGTGTATAAATATAAGTACATCTATGGGAGGTTATTCCAATTAAGTAAATTAATTTAAATAATTCAGTGGTATCAAAAATCAATCTGCCTAGCCTTTTCCCAACTATGTTGGTGTCGGCTTCCAGTCTATAACGGATGCAGCTGAATACCAGTTTTTCACATGGTGTGACTGCCTATCTGACCTCCACAACCCAGTTACTGGGTAATACCCCTTGGTAAGACTGGTTGTCAGACTTTCGGGCTTCTGACGACCCGTAACGACTGTCAAAGATCCACGAATGACAGCCGGGACCAACGGCTTAACGTGCTTTCCGAGGCACGAAGGAATCTCGGTATGAAAAGATTGGTCACCCATCCACAGACCCACCCCGGCAAGCGTAGCTTAACCTGATGGATTGACCCGTGCGGCTGTTATTACTTAGCCAATTCAGTGGTATCAATCGCAATTTTAATAGGTTGGGGAAAAAGTTTCTTCGCATTTTTTAAGAAAATTCAAAACATTTTTTAATATAGTTTATTTACATTTAACTACAGTATGTAGGTACCATTTTGTTCGATAACTTTTTGCCATCTTGTAGGTAGCGACATGATCCCATTGCTATAGAAATTTTGGGACTTCTGGTCAAAATACCGCGACAAGTGGTTTTGGCAGTCCTCTCGTGATGTTAACCTGACACTGCCTAAAGAATTCTGAAGAGACCGAAACAGGTGGAAATCTGAAGGTGCAAGGTCAGGACTATACGGCGGATGCATTAACACCTCCCAGCCAAACTCTCTTAATTTTTGCTGAGTGGCTAAAGATGTGTGAGGTCTAGCGTTATCATGATGAAAAACCACACACCTTCTGTTGATTAATTCCGGCCGCTTTCTCTCAACTTCTTGCTTTAATCTCATCAGTTGTTCGCAGTAGAGTTCAGAATCGATGGTCCTGCCTGGTGGTAACAGCTCATAATGAATAATGCCCTTCCAATCCCACCACACACACAGCATCACCTTGTTGCGAGTTAACCCGGGTTTCGCCACAGTCTGTGAAGCCTGACCGGCCTTTGACCACGACCTTTTTCGCACGTTCTTGTCATACGTGATCCACTTTTCATCACCAGTTATCAGCTTCTTCAAAAATGGTTCAGTTTCATTACGTCGTAATAAAGAATCACAAATGAGTACACGGTTCATTAGGTTTCTTTCAGTGAGCTCGTGAGGTACCCAAATGTCGAGCTTTTTTGTGTACCCAGTTTTTTTCAAATGCGCCAAAACTGTTTTGTGGTCAATTTCCAGTTCTTCAGCTACGTCGTAACTACTGATATGCCGATCTTGCTCCACTTTTTCAAAAATGGCATCCATTTTATCCGTAATAGGGCGACCAGAGCGACGTGCATCTTTGACATCAAAATTTCCGGATTGAAAACGCTTAAACCAAATTTGTGCTACTCTCACAGACACTACACTAGGTCCATAAACATCGCAAATTTTTTTCGCGGCTTGCGTTGAATTTTTACCTTTTTTGTAGTAAAATTTTAAAATGTATCGAATTTCTTCATTAGATTCACTCATCTTGACGGTACGAAAAACAAATGAAAATCACAAATTTTCCTAATTTGAATTTGGAATTATGTTCTTTAAAATTTAAACTTTCAATGATACCAAAACCAGCCAGATACAAATAGTATAGCCAAAGAGATTACAAGTTCATACATATATATACATATATACATACATATATACATATATGCGAAAAGACTTTTTCCCCAACCTTATATATAGTTATTTGAATTTGAATTTGCTTGCAGGCTCGAAATTATTTGGTGGAGAAGAAGAGAAAACGCGGCTTCTTACTACACCTTTATACATCAATGTTGTCAAGTTTTGTCACCGCTGTGGCGACATTACCTTTGGATACCTTCAAAACAAGGTAACACTTGGCTTTATTTCTTCTTACTTAAAATATAAATTAATAGGGATGATGACTAAAAAATGAGTTTTTGTCCGTCATGTAGATTATTAAAATATATTGGACACGTATTTTTTCTTTTTCTACGTAATCAAAAGATTACGGCGATACATTGAGTTAAAATGTGGCATGACGTCACGTCTAGGTAGATTTTATACGTAGAAGTGACGTAGCAAGCCCCCACTCCCGAACTTGAAATTCAAATTCAAATTTATTTATTTGTGACACATAGGTATAATGTTGTGGTACATGATGTTATAAAATAAAAATAAAATATTGTATCACTATGCGCTGCCTTGCAAGGCGTACAAATTTGTTTACACAGTAATAGACTTTTATAACATTATAAAAGATACTGCTAAGTAGTTGTGTTAAATATTTAGCAATAAAATAAACATAAACAGAACCATACAAATTAAGGTAACAATTAATAGCTAGCTAAACTTATTAAATTAACTAAAATATAGAGGTACTCGTAACAAATACATCTGAGAATGAGTCAACGGTTTTTATTTTTCTTCTAAATATTCATTTATGGTGTAGTATGCTTTATCTAGCCATTCCTAGAAAACTTTTTGAGAACAGGGCGGTTTGGTGGGTTTTTGACTTAATTACACCTTGATGACGTTTAGTGGATAGGGTTTCAAATTGGTTCAGGTTATTTTTAATGAACATGACAACTTCATAAATGTATAGGGACGGGAGTGTTAATAATTTTAAATTAATAAAATATGATTTGCAACTATCTGTTTTTTGAATCATGCATACTGCACGAAGACACTTTTTTGGGCTTTAAAGGCCAATTCTCTATCCGTAGAATTACCCCAGAATATTATGCAAGTTATCTAAGTCATTTTTTATTAATATGATAAAGCAAAAAATACGTATCTAATATTTTTTTATTATCTGACTGACGGACTAAATAGAATTTCTTTTTTTTTATCCAGGCATCATCCCTATTGGCCTACCTACCAACTAAATATTTAACCGACAGTCTTTGTCATAACCATAGGACTCGCATGTATCTAAATTACAGGAAAGCGGGCGCTATGCCCGGATGTGTGGTTGTGTTAATGCTCAACTTAGCATAGAAATAATAATAAATAGGTAACTAAGTAGAAAAACTACCTTATGAGCTAACATATAAATGCCTAATAGTAATACAGCCCGCGGCACGTAAGTTGGCAAGGTTTTGGCGTAGTGGGGGTAAGTTCGCGCATGCTACACTTATTGTAACAAAAAAATGGTCACTTTTATTGCTTGTCATTATTCTGTGGTTATTACGATAATTTATTTTTAAACATAACTATTTAGAAGAAAGTTAAAGAAAGGAGAAGAATTCGTGAAGTATATTAGGAGTAATAAATAAAATATACAGGGTTATTTGTAAAACACCAACAACCTCTTAAGAGGTCATTGTACTCATCATTATGAACAACTTTTACTATGGGACCAAATCTGAAATTGCGAAAAAAAAATCAGCAGTTCAGTACATTTATGTTCGCATAATTCGTCAAAATATGTAACAGTACACATCATAAACCATTTTTCTGCCATGTCTACGTAAAATGGTATTTGTTTGTGGCATTATCTAAATTTAAAAATTCAAACAAAACAATAACAAGAACTTGTAACAAAAGCTCAACAAAAACAAATGTTATAATTTTAGTGCACGCAAGTGTACTCGGGAGCGAATGGAACGTGGACGCGACGCGAGAGACAAGGGTCGACTGACCAACCAATCGCGCGCTCGGAATGATGCTACCTCATCCCCCGCGTCCCGCTCGCGACCAAAGAGATCTAAAAAATGACTTCTGCGCATCTAACGATTCTTGCCAACTTACGTGCCGCGGGCTGTACATGATTGAAACTTTCGTCGGTTATAAAAAAAAAAATGCTGTTCCATACATTTGGACCGCGTAGCCAAAAGCTTTTAGCTTTTTTAACACTTTTGTCGGAAACAGCATGTTTTTAGGGTTGCGTACCAAAATGGTAAAAAAGAACCCTGCGACTCAGTCTGTCACAGCTGGATATTTCAAGAACTACTAATGCTATCAACTTGAATTTTGGAATAATTTTAGATGAAATTTGCCCAACTATTTTGCAAATAAGAAAAAATATATATGTATATATATATTGCAACAGGGACTGAAAGGGGGTCTTGAAAATTCGAAGTGGGGCTACTAGGGCATGTGGGATATCATATGAAAGAGCGCTGTTTGCACATTCTCAAACATTTTTTTTAGACTATTATATCATACACAAGATATGTTACGTTCATAGTAACTAACGTTTACAATCTGGTCGTGCACTATGTCCCAAAAAAAAAGAGGGTCGTGTTTTTTTTATTACGAGTATTACGCCTCGGTTGAGGCTGACTAAAGACAAGACCAATGTGCCCCCCCAATTGAGACACTTTCGAGTCTTCACAAAACGCGCGGTAGTACGCGGGACATTGAGCAGGACCAGATTTTAAAAGTTAGTTTCTATGAACGTAACACATCATTGCCTGTTACTTATTGTTGCGAGGCACAGAGCATATAATACAAAAAAAAAAAAATAGAAAAGATATTTGTTTAAATTACACATCAACATTAAATTTAATTATGATTTTAAACTAGAGAGTTCGATGTTTCCTGATTACAGTAGTTCAATCTAACGAAGCGACACGCGCTTTAGTTGTGTTTAGTAAGTGTACAAACATGCTGTGTGCAAACTCAGCTTCCAACTTTGCCATTGTCTCGGCACCGACCGCGTCCGTCCGAGACAATGGCAAAGTTGGAAGAGCGTGTGTGTGTGCGTGTATGTGTGTTATGTGCTGACGCTACTCGTCATCACGCATATATTCACAGCGTGTTTGTACACTTTATAAAAACAAGTAAAGCGCGTGTCTCTTCTTGAGATAAAAATGCTATACTCTGAGAAGAAACACCGAAACTAACTCGAGAGGTTACAGTCTCTTTTGAAGTCCAATTCATAAACTTCTTCTCTCCATCTATTGTCTGGATCTTTGTTGTAGGTACCAAGTAACGAGTAAAGGAACCCATCGAGAAGTATACCAGAAGTTTCGACAAGACTCTAACATGCTGGGGCTGTGGCGAGGGTTCACTCCCTACTACGTGAGGCTCACAATACACACACTTATCACGTTTTATTTACTAGAAGCGCTGTATAGGGCACATCGGAATAAGACAAAAAGCCCCAAACACAGAGGGTGAATAAAAATTGTTAAGAAATACTTGAATGTAAAACCAGAATGTCGTCTCAATCTGTTTGATAACCTTTAAGAATTTTTTTACAATTCTATATTTTTGTGACTTCTGTTAATTTTGTACCATTGCATTGCGTTGCGTCACACGGTAATGTTATCTATTACCGTGGTTGCGTGGCCTGTTTTGTAACCAAAATAAACGAAATGATTTTCAAAAGAATCTTATATGCCTATCTTATATGCCTGATGAATACAAAAAGCCATTTTCGGCTCTCTGTCTTATCCCATTTCATTTGGGGTCACTACTTTTCGCGACGAGATATAAAAATCTACAAGAAATTCTTCAGCAGCTAGGCTTTGATGATAAGGTTCAAAATAAATCGTCATTTTTCGTTTATTTTGTACTATTTCTTTTGTTATTGCATTTGTAATTTGGCAAGTACCTACACATAATGACAATGTTAGCTGGATATGAAAAACGTAAAGCTAAGTGTAAGTTTCGTTGTTTATGATTATTGAAATATCACATTTTTTATGATTTTTACTGGTTTCATTTCGGCGAAAAAAAAAACAATCTTTAGGAGTTAAGATTGTTTTTTTTTTTTTTTTTGTTGCGTTGACATACCTTACCTATTATAGTAAATTAGGATAATTTAGGCAAATGAAAGGATTGTGGGGATCAGTCCTAATATTAATATAATAGGCCATCTTTCATTATTCTTATATTTTTCTAAGTAACCCATTTAAATAAACTTCAATACCTACGTATTGGATTAAATACATGAAACTCATAGATACACGCAAAAGTCTAGCATCAGGGTAATAAATATCGACGTGGGCCTAGTTGTCGGCTAATGCCGTACTTGTGGGACTTCAATTAGCTTCTATTGACATAGTTCACGGAGTCGCAGCGATACCGCCCTCTACTCCACACAGGGCTGTAGTCATTTTGCAACATATACAGAACTAATTAACATAAAAAAAATTTGCAAATCAGTTAAATTCAATTCGAACGAGTTACTCATTTTAGATTGCTAAAAATTTAAAATAAGTAACTCGGCCTTACCTAGTGAAAACTAAATCAAGTTCTAAAAGAGATTGTTTTGAAGTGAGTGCGTAATGAAGATTCTTAAAGTAACCTACTAACCAGTCATTGATGAAAAATACATTCGAGAAGCTAAGGTTGTGCATACTAAGGAAATCAGCGAAGATGTTCAACTTGTACCAGCATATGAAAGCGAATAATGAAGGTAAAGAGCAGAAGGAGCCGGAGACGACTGGTCACGACCGGTTCTATCAGGAGCGGCCGAGGAGTAGCTACAGGAAAAAGAAACGTCGCGGCGCGTGCAGAAGGGCGCAGTCTGCAGCCGAACTGAACCCGGAATCCATCGCCGCAGCCAACAAACGGAATGCATTCAGGATACGATCAGTGTCCACTGACAGAGAAGAAAGTGAAGGTGAGTCTATAGACCACCTGATGATTTCTGATCCTCAATTGAAATGAAATTAATTTTACTTTTAGAACAGCAGTTTGTTTTACGTTTTAGATAAAATCCGTCCACTCAGTTCCTTTTCAACGTTGCATTCTATCTTCTAGACTTTCTTCTTCTTTATTCTTCTGTTCAGCGTTCGATGGTCTTTTTTATAAACAACATAGTTGTAAAGTTCAGACGCCAGCACATCAAGCTACTACAATCTCTCAAATTTCTTTAATAGATTTTCAACTTTATCGCTAAAGCATTAGGTTCAAGGTTGATTGGGAAAATTTGATAGTTTCGGGTAGCTTGACCTGCTGGCGTCTGTACATAGTTTACACATTTTACTTTCGTTCTCGCTACCGCAAGAGGCTGGGAGGCAAGACGATGGCGAAGGATCATCGTTCGCTTGTAGCTCAAGTACTGCTTTATTTTCTTCTTAGAATAAGTCATCAATCATAATCATCAGTATTATCATCCTCCTCCCTTATCCCTTATTCATTTTTGCCGCCGTTGGCAGCACGTCATGCTACGTACTACTTACATCTCTATCTGCCGTCATCTCAGTTCTCAGTCCCTTTCAAAATAATAATGAATTTAAACATTATATGTAAAACCTACCCGAGAACATCAGCCTTATATTTTTGTTCATCTTTACTGTTACGAGATTATATTTATACTTCAATGTCAAGTCAGGGGCTATTAATTATTAAGCAGATGGACTACCAACTTAAATGGTCCGTATATACAAATGTATAAAATGACTATTGATATAGTTTCAATTTGCTTAAGGCTTGTCATCCCGTAAAATCGTGGTTACTGTCGGACTGCATAGAAAAGAAAGAGAAGCGCGATGACACAACGCTGGAAATTAATTGCAAAATATATTTTGTAGAGAACTGTATAAAATGAAATTGTAAAATTGTAGGAGTAATATGGTAAAAACTAGAAAAAAACAAATAGTTTTTTTTTTCTTTAATTCTACGGATAAACTAAAATGATGATAATCTGGTCTCTTTTAACGCCACCAAAACACAGGCGTGTCTTTTTACCGCTAAAAAGAGTCGTTTAGCCCAAACTCCTACTTTTCGAGGTACTTCTGTTCCTGTAACTGATCGACTTGAGCTCCTAGGCATGGAGTTGATATCTGGTCTCAACTTCGGCGCCACCATCGAATATAAGGCCCAAACTGCGGCCAAGAAACTGGGCATCCTAAATAGGGTGAAGACTTTACGCCTGGACAGCTTTTAACCCTTTACAAAGCGCAAGTCCGATCCTGCATGGAGTATTGCAGTCACCTTTGGGATGGATCAGCCAAGAACCAACTAGCCGCGCTTGACTCGGTGGAACGCAGAGCTAAGAGGCTCATTGGCGACGTAAAACTGGTGGATGCCAAGCTTCATAGCTGGGCTCATCGCCGCAAGGTTGCCTGTTTGTTGGTCTTCTACAGATTGTACTTCGGAGAGTGTGCCCGAGAACTCCACGACCTCATTCCACCGGCCCCCTTCTACCATCGGACATCTAGACGCACTGCCAGTTACCATCCCTACCTGGTTGCTATTCCACCAATTCGCACTAAGCGCTTCCAAATGTCTTTTATAATGCGCACAGCAAAGGAGTGGAACTAACTACCTGCGCCTGTGTTTCCGAACGCATACAACCCTAATCTTTTCAAAGTGAGAGTGAACAGGCTTCTTCTGGGTAAACTCACTCCATCGTCGACTTTGTCTCTGTCACCTCTGACCTAGACTAGAGTCAAGAGCAAACCCATCACAAATAAAAAAAAAAGTAGATTTCAGGACAAATGAAATCACTTCTTATGTATTGTATATTACTGTGTATTTTTGCCTATCAAAAATATGCTATAATTACTGTAAAAAATGGACACAAAGTTAATTAGTTTCGCCGTATTTTACGGAGGACAAGTCTTAAGAGGATGCGCTCAGGAAGCCCGAGGTTAATTCTATCTTAGAGAGTTGTATTGTATTAGATAGTTGTATGAATTTAATGATTATAATTATGTAAATGAGTCTATTAGAATCAAATTCAGCAATGTCCATTTTCGTGTTTTGTTCACAATACATATTTTTTATAATTATGGATTATTCGCATACTCAGAGGGAATTATAGTATTACAAACTAAAAGTGGATATGTTGTCTAATGATGCCATATTAATCAAATCACATAAATTCGTTAGATTAACATCAAAATTAAATAAATAGTTTGGACTTTGCGGTTTTTGAAACAGATGTTTGGACTTTGCTGTTTTGGTTGCATGCATTTGATGGACATTGTTTATTTTGAAACATACCTATTTCTAAGTATTACGCTTGGACAGTTTTGATACTTTGAGTAGTTTGTATAGAAAAGAGTATAAAACTGTAAGATGATGCACTCTTGTTACTGACCGAAATTGTTATTATCAACAAAGTGTTAATGAATGGACGCAAAACCTTTTACGTAGAAATCTAAAAAAATATTTTCATACAAAATTCAAAACTCAGTTTTGTTTTGTCCAGGTTTTGCATTTATTAGTTAACATATTGTATAAACAATTTCGGTTTAGTTAATGCATAGTCTTTGGTAATAAAATAACGATATAAAGTAAAAAGATATATTAAACAAGTGTTTACATAAAAATACCAACACTAAATTATTAATGATGGTAGCTCCTCCTGCTCTTCTTCTTTTTCGTCAGGGTTGTCGTCGTGTCTATCATTATCATTATGTTCTACCGAAGTGTCTTGTGGCACCATTCGAGCGTAACCCACGTCCACTCATGGAATAAGATTTATAATAAATTAACGCACTAAAATAAATTTGTACCTATCAGGAAATGTAAACAAAAGTATCACGACATGGTCGTTAGAGTATACTCACCGGTCTTGTTTGGCTTTATTTCTTTTCCAGTTTGCACTATCAAGTCGACGTTTTCGTGCATGTTTATTATCCGCCACTTGGGGATAACATTCCATTGTTGATATTTAAATAGTTAAAATCCTTTAAATCAATATTTAAACACTTTAAAATTTAAAAAATCTGAGCGCACTCTCATAAGAAAACAACGTAATCTTGCATATTGCTTGATGCGACGTGATTGGCTGTAAAGGACAATGCTGATTCGGATACATACACTGATGGACAATGCTGTATTTGTAGCAGACTGTAATTTTTAATGCCAAATTTCTACAGGACATTGCGGTATTTGTTTCATTTTGAATGCATAAAAATATTTCTTTTAATTTGTAGATTCTTACGCCATAGATAACTAATTTTTCCTTTTTTATGGACATTGCAGTTTTTGATTCTAATAGACTCAAATATACCTATATAGGGTGATAGGTAATTAGTGACCGATACTTTATACACATGATTGTACTTATGATAACAAACAAGTTATCATGAGTACAATCATGAGACCAAAACCTGAAATCGCAAAAAAAAAAAATCTGTTGCAAAATCATTTTGACGAGTTATGCGAACGTAAATGAACGTAAATATTTTCGGGATCTCAGGTTTGTTCCCATACCTAGTAAATGTTGTTTGCTTGCTATCATGAGTACAATCATGTGTTTAAGTATCGGTCACTAATTTTACCAGTCACCCCATATATTTCTTGAAGTCGGGAATCATATTTTGATCTACATTAAATCTGATACTGTCCTGCAAATCACAAAATACGTAAGTTAATTTGTATTCGGCGGACTACTCTGGTGCTTTCACCTTGCCAATTAATTTACCTGACTCAGTAGAGTAATGGTACATACAGTACAACTTAATGACACAAAGCAATTAATATTTTAGAAGAAAACTCCGAGCGCGCCCCGCTAGTTGCGCAGAAGATAGACTCCTTGGCGAAGCTGCTGTTCAACAAGTCACTCATCGGCACCGGCTCAGGGAAGTCTTCACCTTTGGAACCCCCCGCATCTCCCAGGTGAACTTATGATAATTATAATCATAAATCTTTATTTATCTCAACATCAAATTACAGGTATTGCGAGGCAATTGCGTTACACAACATCAATCGGAATCGGTTTCGTTTTGACAGTTCAACAATATTTAATTTAATTTTTCGAACATATGAAGGAATGGATTAGCAATTTGCTTCAAATTTATTCAGATTCCGATTGATAGTGTGTTACGCCTACAATTGATTGTAAATCTTATAAACCCGGTGCTGGTTTATAAGATGTACAAAGGCTGAAATGACACAAAAACGTTAACGTCAAGCTGAGCCAAAATGTTCTATTCCGATTACAAAGTTTTTTGAAAAACTGGGAAGAAATACTATGCAGATCCTATATGTGATTTAGTTAAGAAGTATTTAATGTAAAAATCACCGTAACGACTTTGTAGAATGAATAATTCTACAGTGTGTAATACAGCGCTTTGTAGTATTGCACCTATCATTGCGCGTTTGTATGAAGTTTTCTCTGTCGGGCTACCTACTCCGGTCTCAGATCGTCATTTGTCAGAGCGCATACTTTTGTTTGGAAAGCTGTAGGTACTTCGGTATTTGTTTAACATGATACGCTTTTCTTTTACTGTAGAGCCGGCGATCGTTCTATGGAGAGCTCGGCTGCATTGGCTATTTGCACAGAATACCTGTCACAGTCATCGAGGTACGTATGTAATCACCACCGCCAGATATATCGCCAGTGCAGAGAATACTTGAGGAAATGTTGTTTTTATAATCATGTTTGGAGACGGTTTGCCCTGTGGCATCTACGTCCCAATTACTTAAGTACCATAGGTAGGTAGGTACGTAAGTAATTGGGACGTAGGTGCCATTTGATTTTCCTCCTAGCTGTCATTTGCTTTTCCTCCTGATACAAACCCTTGTCTGCGACGTTCTAGGAAAGAGAAATAACCTTCTTTGTGTTATAATTATCTAAAAGCCGGTTGCAGTAAAGCAGGAGAGTTAGTTTGTGTATTTATTTACTTGTTTATCTACACCCATGCTATAAATCCTCTATAAAAGTTTCTGAAACAGTTAGCTTATTGCCAACATTAAAACAACCGCAGGCTTATTACGTACCTTGTGCGTACGTAAATTTGCGCAATAATTGCTTTTCAATCGCAAATCGGTATTACGTACCTATCGCTGATGATACCGATTTGCGATTGACAAACGATTATTGCGCAAATTTTGCTTTCGCTAGGCTTCTGCAAGATACGTAATAAGCCTGTCGGTGTCATAGTAACCATAGGTAATATCATCCAAACGAGTGTTATAATGTTGTACTAAATTTCATTATCCAACTCTTTTGTTTTTCGAACCCTTCCTTACTCATCAAACAGCTACATTCTTACTACTCAATTCGTGGTATCTTTATGAATTTCAAAAAAAAAAAAACGGTGTCATGCACGCGCGTTTCACTACCACAGCGCCGTAATTAAAAAAAAAAAAACTAATAGTTTATTCGAATTCACGTCGTATCCCGCCATTTTTGTTCGATATTAGTAGGTATTACAAAAATGTATTACTTTATTGTTTACAAAACTGAGTGATACAAGCTTTGATACCACACCACCAGATATTTCTAATGCAGCAAAGGACATTTATAACCAATAATTACCAGAAAAGTCTATACATAGTTTGTATTAGATACTCAGCAATTAAACTTTCAATTAATTTACATAGAGTTCTTACAACACTGTACAGAGGATTCATATCATCGGTCTGTCTTGTATCGAACTGTACATCATTAGGTATTAAAACACTCATGTGATACTATTGGGTTGGCACAAAAGTAGAAGACTTTTTGGCTGCCTCCAGAAGAAACGGCAGCAACTCAACCGGAGCCGAGTCAAAAATACCGCTTAAAAGTTCTGCTTTGCTGTTTCTAGGATGCGCAATGCATGCTGTTCTATGAATTATTACACAATGAAACTATAAACACTGATAAATATTCAAGCCAGCTCACCAACTATGTGCTGCTATCAAGAAAAAACGTCGAAGACGAGCCAATGTAGTGTTACTACACGATAACGCTCGACCTCATGTCGCATCTGCCGTTCGCCAACAGTTGGAGAACTTGGGCTGGGAGACGATATCCACCTTATTCCCCAGACCTCGCCTCATCAGACTATCATTTGTTTAGAGCCCTGAAACAACATTTGCGGGGTAAACAATTTAATGATTTCTCTGATGTAGAGGCGGAGTTGAACAACTTTTTCGAGGCATCAGAATTCTAGGCGAAAGGCGTCCAAACTTTGCCGGATCGTTGGCAAGAAGTCTTAGATGCTAATGGTGATTACATCATTGACTATGCTTTTTGTATTGTAATAATAATAAAAAAATATAAAACGTAAACCAAGTGTCTCATTACTTTTGTGCCAACCTGATATTATCACACTCGGATTCGCCTCGTGTGATAAACCCACATTCGTGTTTTAATACCCTTTATTATACGACAGTTGCATAAATAACTATTATACTTGTGCCTATGTACAAAAGTAGTCTTATTGTAAATAAAGTGGACTTGCTCAGTCAGCCTTTTGGTTAAAAGAAACAAGCACATGTTTTAGGCACTATTATATCATATATATAATAGGTTGGGGAAAAAGTTTCTTCGCATTTTTTAAGAAAATTCAAAACATTTTTTAATATAGTTTATTTACATTTAACTAAAGTATGTAGGTACCATTTTGTTCGATAACTTTTTGCCCTCTTGTAGGTAGGGACATGATCCCATTGCTATAGAAATTTTGGGACTTCTGGTCAAAATACCGCGATAAGTGGTTTTGGCAGTCCTCTCGTGATGTTAACCTGACACTGCCTAAAGAATTCTGAAGAGACCGAAACAGGTGAAAATCTGAAGGTGCAAGGTCAGGACTATACGGCGGATGCATTAACACCTCCCAGCCAAACTCTCTTAATTTTTGCTGAGTGGCTAAAGATGTGTGAGGTCTAGCGTTATCATGATGAAAAACCACACCCCTTCTGTTGATTAATTCCGGCCGCTTTCTCTCAACTTCTTGCTTTAATCTCATCAGTTGTTCGCAGTAGAGTTCAGAATCGATGGTCCTGCCTGGTGGTAACAGCTCATAATGAATAATGCCCTTCCAATCCCACCACACACACAGCATCACCTTGTTGCGAGTTAACCCGGGTTTCGCCACAGTCTGTGAAGCCTGACCGGTCTTTGACCACGACCTTTTTCGCACGTTCTTGTCATACGTGATCCACTTTTCATCACCAGTTATCAGCTTCTTCAAAAATGGTTCGGTTTCATTACGTCGTAATAAAGAATCACAAATGAGTACACGGTTCATTAGGTTTCTTTCAGTGAGCTCGTGAGGTACGCAAATATCGAGCTTTTTTGTGTACCCAGTTTTTTTCAAATGCGCCAAAACTGTTTTGTGGTCAATTTCCAGTTCTTCAGCTACGTCGTAACTACTGATATGCCGATCTTGCTCCACTTTTTCAAAAATGACATCCATTTTATCCGTAATAGGGCGACCAGAGCGACGTGCATCTTTGACATCAAAATTTCCGGATTGAAAAGGCTTAAACCAAATTTGTGCTACTCTCACAGACACTACACTAGGTCCATAAACATCGCAAATTTTTTTCGCGGCTTGCGTTGCATTTTTACCTTTTTTGTAGTAAAATTTTAAAATGTATCGAATTTCTTCATTAGATTCACTCATCTTGACGGTACGAAAAACAAATGAAAATCACACATTTTCCTAATTTGAATTTGGAATTATGTTCTTTAAAATTTAAACTTTCAATGATACCAAAACCAGCCAGATACAAAGAGATTTTATTACAAGTTCATACATACTATAATGCGAAAAGACTTTTTCCCCAACCTAATATATATATATATATAATATCATATATATTTTATTTTTTTGTCACGTTTCGATGCACTATGCTTGAGGTTGTGATATCTTATATTGTTCTAAAAATATGTTTGTAAACAAGAGCTACTACTCTATAAAAGACTTCCTATCAGACAAGTCACTGCTCCAATATGGACTATATTGGTCCCTCAGCCATGATGCGTTCAGTGGCGGCCCACTGATGTGTACCTACCTAATTCGTTCCATTTCATTTTTTTTTAATTTTTATATTTTATGTGAAATATTAAAATTTTTTATCAATAATGTAGATATTGATTGATTGAATGGAAGCATTTGTTCCGATCAGTAAAAATCTTGATACCTACTCAAATACTAAAACTATTACAGATATGATTTGCTTTCGGCACTGGGTCCGATCGGCTGCCGACCCAACAAACACTGGTTCGCCATACACGACAACTCTATTAAGACCGATAGACTTCTGACATTGGTATGTTACATTGTTGTATAATTATCCTTTTTCTTTACGTTGCAGAAGGAAAAATACTCGATTAGGTATATAATATTTTATAAGTGGCGTTCTTATCTGTGTATCAATTAAAGCACAATTAACTATACTGGTGAGTATGTAGGTGATCCCTACACTTACTGACATGATATCGGGTCGACTCTATTGGGATGATGAAATAAAACCGACCACCTTGAATGTTTGTTAAACACAGATTTATTGAAATATATTTTTACATATTATTCGGAATAATAGGTACAAATGCTGTGTGTGCAGAAATGCATGGCGCGTAAGTCGGTAGAGTAATGTACGTTTCCGTACAGAGTATCTACCTACATACATATAGCCCTTTATTTCAGATGCCGCTGACTTCCAAATGCCCGATCGAGCAAGGCGAACGTTCACAGACCCTGATTATGGAGCTATTTCGGGCTCTTCACCACCCATACATTTATCCCGTCTTAGATCTAGAGCTATGCAATGGTCATGCTCTCACCGTCTTACCGTTTAACGTTAGAGGGAGCTTAAAGGATCTTATTTATAAGGTAACTAAAATAATAATTATAATTTCGTCGTTGGTTTTAGAATTGTTTATCGTAACTTACCTATGAACAAAACAATCCAGTATTAATGTAATTAATATAATATAGGTATATTAATATAGATATAATAAATAACTATATTGGATTGTTTTGTTCTCGGGTAGACAAGAAATCAAAATCAATCAAAAGTCATTTATTCAAACTAGGCTGAGAATCAGCACTTTTTGAACGTCAAAATTACATAAGACAGTCCCCTAAAACGCCCGCCCTTCACCACTTCCTAGTGCTTTAGCTGAGGAGAAGAAGAGGCGCAACAAACTCCCCAGCAGCACAGCTGTATGTACAGTTAAAAAAAAAAAATTGAATGTATATAACACTGCGCATAATAATTTAGGTACCTTACGCAACACAAAACATTAAATTAAATTATTTGATATATGTAAGCTAGCACACGCCAATATACCAAAAAAAAATAAAAAATAATAATCGAAAACTATACTCAAGCAGAAATAAAAATACAAAACTAAAAACGTAAGCAGAACTTTATACCTAAATAAAGGCCTCCAGTTATAAAGGGGGTGCCCACTTACATATATGAAGATTGTACATGAAGCTGAAACTCGAAGTCAGAAATGATAAACTAGGACCATCGAAGTAATATAAACAAAGTTAATTACTAATAACAAAACAAAACCAAGGACAGCAAGACGACCAGTCACCACAAGCAGCACCCGTTCACGAGGATAACGCAGAGTTCAGCCATCACCCCCCTGGCCATATTTGAGGGAAGGAGGCAACCCGACCCCCGACGTTACCGCAAGCAGTGACATCTAAGGGAGCATGACGAACTTGCTGCCGGTTGCTCAGGCAAGAATAATATGATCAATTGTCGAGGTCACTAGCTAACCACATATTACAATATCACTCATAAAAAAAAAACAATGTAATGAGTAGATTATGTCAACGATAGATAAAAATAAAATAAATTGACTTTTACAGTCAAAGAAAATAAATAATTATATGAGCTCATATAACCTGTCAGAAGATAAGCTAATTCTGGAGAAAGAACATAAACATTGTCTTGAGTTAATCACAGCGACCAACTATTCTTATCGTTTAAGTAGTCGTCGATAGAATAGTATGCCTTCGAACAAAGTTTAGATTTTACTTTAGCTTTAAACGCATTGAAGGGCAAATCTAGCAAGGAAGAGGGTAACTTGTTATAAAAGGATATACCAAGCCCAACAAATGAGTTATGGACCTTATGAAGCCGGTGAAACGGGGCACGTAATTTGTCCTTATTTCTTGTGTTAACATTGTGGATATCACTGTTTTAGTGTATAAATGTATATTTTGTCTAATATATAAGATGTTGGCGAAGATGAATTGTGATGCCACCGTGAGAATACCAATATGTTTAAAAAAATCTCTCAAAGAAACTCTAGCACCTAGCTGGTAAATTGCTCGAACAGCTCGTTTTTGAAGTACAAATATATTTTGAATGTCAGCGGCTTTGCCCCAGAGCAGAATACCGTAGGTCTTAACGCTATGAAAATAACTAAAATAGAGTAACCGAGCTGTATCAACGTCAGTGTATATGTGTATATGTGTACTTTCCTGACGGCGTAAGCGGCTGAACTGAGCCTTCCCGCTAGGCTTGATATATGAGGGCCCCACTGAAGTTTGGCATCTACTGTTATGCCCAGAAAAACTGCCGAGTTTACAGTTTTAAGCACCTCTTTATCTAAGACGATGTTGGGTCCTAGATTTCTAACATTCGGTAAGGCAAACTTTATACATTTCGTTTTCTTGGCATTGAGAACTAAGTTATTTGTCGTAAACCAATCCGTAACCATTGAGAGTGCACTGTTTACGTTGTCAAAATCTTGTCTGTTCCTGTCTACTTTAAAAATAAGAGAGGTGTCATCTGCAAACAGTACAACGTCACAGATACCTCTTAAATAGAATGGTAAGTCATTGATATACACTAAGAATAAGAATGGGCCCAGTATTGAGCCTTGAGGTACACCTAACTGAACTGGTAACCCGGAAGATTTCACACCATTAACATCTACATATTGCAACCTATTATGTAAATATGAATTTATGACTTTAAGAGCTTCGTTTTGGACACCGTAATGATGTAGTTTACGCAAAAGCGTGTCATGGTGCACGCAATCAAAGGCTTTGGAGAGATCACAGAAAACTCCAATAGCATTTTGCGAGTTCTCCCATGCGTTAAATATGTGTTTCAGCAGAGCAACACCCGCATCTGTAGTCGAACGACCTTTTGTAACTTGGGACTTGGTACCGTTTTTTCAATAAAACCCTAGATAGTTGACTGTCAAACCTATTACAGTACTTTTTAAAATGTTACAGAGTACATGGAACGAAGAGTACATGCGTAAGTACGGATCGGTGGGCACTGGTCTTCCAGCGTGGCAAGTTGCGAGATTCGGTCGTCAAATGTTAGAAGGACTGCTTTTCCTAAAGGAGAAAGGGTTTCCGCCTTTTCGTCACTTGCATTCAGGCAATGTGGTCGTACAGAATGGCGTCGCTCGGTGAGTAGACGTTGCCCCAGTTGGGCGCCACTAGTGAATAATGGCGCCCAAGAGGGACCTACTGAAAGACATTTATTTGAGACTATAAAATAATAGGTTAGTTGGAGTTTGCAAATAGTATAATATATTGTAATTGTTACATTGTTCTTGAAAACAAAAATTCCCTTGTCGCTTTATGACGTGCAAGTGGTATTCAACCTTAGGGTATTAAAGCAATACGGTCAAGTATAGGTATATTATTTTATTTAAAGTGCTAACGCATTATGCACAGGATATGCGGTTTGGAGAACACACTGATTGGAGCGCAACCGCGGTGTCCGATAGCTCTGGCCGCTCAGTTGGAACACGTGGAGGCGTTGTCTCTGGGACAACTCCTGTTCGAGATGTGCGCCGGTGCCGAGATCGACCTGTCATTATTGCCTGACTTGTTGCAAAATTATCCTAATGTGAGTAAATCATGATTTTATTCAGTGAATGTCTTGGTAATACTAATGTTCTCCAGATAGAATTTCGGTAGCATCAACCAATTTAATGCAACATGTGTGTGCGCAGACACAGGTGCACTCTCTCTTCACCCACTCTCATAGTAGGATCTCTCCTGTCGCAAAAATGTCGTACGTCTGCGCAGGTTACGTGCTCGGAGCAGGTCCAATTGTCAACATGTCAGTGTTTAATTTCACTCAAAAAAATCCCTATGCTGTTTATCGCATAAATCGATAAAAATGCGTTTTAAACGCAAGAGTAGAACATCAATGTGCGTATTTCAAATACTTCTTTTTTAATAAAAAAAAAATATATTACGTGACCTTCGCCTAGAAAAAAGATTACTTAAATAAATTCTGTGAGCGTATCTGATCAAGATATTTTTATTGATTAATATAGTTTGATAAAAGATTTTTAGGCGCATATTTTGCTGCTAATATAAATTCAAATTATTTTTTATAAATAAAGTATTTGAATACACACGTGGGCGTTCTACTCTTGCGTTTAAAATGCATTTCTTGCTCGACTTTTGCGATAAACAGCATACGGAATTTTTTTGAGTGAAATCAAACACTGTGCTGTGCTCTGGATTTGTGCCCCAGCATTGGTCTGCTGTAGTTGTTCTATATAACTGGCGAAATGTTGGTGTTCTGCCCACCCCCATAGGCTCGCGTTTGACCACGACTATGGAGTACGCATAACTAAAAGTAACCGATTCACTCTCGAATTGATTAGGTACATTATTATGTTATTCATGTAAATCCAGGTGGTGGAGATCATTGAGCAGATCTTCGGTCCTCGCACCCCTAGCCTTCATGAGCTCTTGCTGTGTGAGCTCTTCAGGAAGATTGACCTCCGTGAAATGAAAGGATCTTGTCTCCCGGTAATCAGCTTGAAAAATATCTGATTTTTCAATAGTCGGATAACTCTTTATCTTAAGAATAAATTAATATAAACATTAACATTTATTTTCTATACAAAAGCTACCAAATTGAAATATTTGTTCTTCAGATAAGTGTAATATCTGACTATCAAAAAATTTGTCCTAACTAAATAAACAGGTTGGCAGGAACATCGACGCACAGCCTGTTACCATGGATACAGTACATGATTCTGAACCCCCTGCGTTGAATATATTTTTTAATAACCGACAAAAAATTTAGCGTTGTAATTTTAGTTCGGTTATTTAAAAAATATATATTCTATACATTTTTACCGCGTAGGTATTGCATTTTTATGGGAAACAACTGACAATCGACTAACAATTTTAACGCAGTGGGGTCCTACTGAATGCATGATAACAGGTGGTGCGTCGATGTTCCTGCCACCATGCCATGTTAAATAAGGCTGAGGCACATTTAGGCCCCTCCTGATCTAAGTAGCTAAATGTCCAACAGCGCGAAACGTCTAATGAGCAGTAAGTCTAATTAGCAAAATGTCCACGTAGCAAAACGTCCAACTATCAGATGGTCTGTATAGCAGAACATCTATTTAGCAAATCGTCAGATTCTCAAAATGTCTGGATACTCAGGCACAAAATTCAACACACACATTGCAGCGGGAGGGAAACGGACACGGCATTATATTATGTACATACAGACTCTTTGGTCTATGTATTCGTAGCGTATATTACGCTATTATCATATCTTTTTAATGGTGACTGACACTTATTGTCATGAATGCTATTTGATTAGCATTCCTCATTTGTTTTTATCTGTATCGATTGCTATCTTGCTATTCATTACAAATACAATAGTTTTGGCTTCTAAATTCTAAAAATGGATGAAGAACAAACATTTACTTTCATCGAAAGTCAAAAGAAGAAGCGTGTGCTGCTGCTGAATGGTCACAGGTACAATTTAAATATCACAAATAAGGGAGGGTCAACTCTATGGAGATGCTCCCAGCGCAATGAGTATAGTGCATCTATTACAATCAATAAAGACGAAAACAAGATAATTCGTCAGTTAAATAAGCATACTTGTAAAGCTAATTTCGATAAAAACAGGACAGACATAGTGATGGACAAATGCAAGAAATTAGTTCGCCAAAAAGCAAAACCTGTCCAGAGAATTTTTGAGAAAGAATTCGGAAAAGTGGATGAGATTCAACAGGTACCAGATTTTAACTCGAAAAAAGACACTGTTCAGGACTCGTCGCAAATATTTAAATGTTTGTAAAACTAAATTCAAAAACTTGAATGATGTTACAATTCCAGAAACAATGGCCGACAGTTTCCTTGTTTGTGGAGATGGATGTGACAATAATAAAATCTTAATATTTTCAACACCTGTGCGTAGACAATGCATTAAGACATTGAAAAATAAGATGTATTTTATTGATGGAACATTCAAAGCTACACCCAAGCCATTCTACCAGCTGTTATCATTTCATGTTGATTTAAATAGCTGTGATGATTTAACTTGTGTTATGGGAGTTATATACGCGTTACTACCTGACAAGAGACAAGAAACCTACGAACGCTTATTTGGCCTCATCAAGCAGCATTTTGAAATAGACATGATGGCCATTAAATGCGATTATGAGAAGGCGCTTATCAATGGGATTAAAGAAGCTTTTCCGAACACTCAAATAACGGGCTGCTATTATCATCTTAATAAGGCCGTTTGGAAAAAGCGTCAACATTGGGTCTTCCTGAAAACAAAGAGTGCAGAAACATTGTCAGAGTATGTTCCAATTTACCTCTGCTACCTTCTCCATACATTACGGAATGTTGGAATAGCATTGTTGAAAAGGCCACGAACAGCGTAGAAATGGTGGCTTTTTTAAATTACTTTAAAAGATACAGTCTATAGGCTACAGTCTATGGGAGATATAATAAACTGTCCTAGTAATTATAATTTTCGCACAAACAATGCCCTCGAAGGTTGGCACAGGCAGCTAAACACGAATATAAAATCAAAGCCAACCCTGCTACTATTCCTCAAAGCTCTTAGAAAAGAAGCGCTTTGGCAAGATCGCAAATACAAGAATATGTTATTTGAAGGAAATAAGAGAAGAAAGATCGATATAATGTTTAATGCCAAATACAAAAGAGAGCTGCAAAAGCTTGAGGGCCAAAAAGTTAGTCCCTTTGAATTTTTGATAAACCTTGGCCATATCAAAAGGATGTTAGGCGAATAAATGCAGGGGAATTTGTGCGCCTAATATCCTAATAAAATTTCAGAGGCTACTAGCTTTTTAACCTAGATTGTTTTTTTATCAAATAAATTTCATGTAATTTACAAATAACTTTTACTTTCTATCATGAGTGTACACATTTTAAAAATGACTTTTTGCTAAATAGATGTTCTGCTATACAGACCATCAGATAGTTGGACGTTTTGCTACGTGGACATTTTACTAATTAGACTTACTGCACATTCGACGTTTCGCGCTGTTGGACATTTAGCTACTTAGACCTTCTGATCAGGAGGGACTTAGGCTGGCCGCACCGCAATGCAAAAAACCTACTGCATAACTTTCGTACATGTTGTATGAACCATCGCACAATACATGCGGGCCGCACAATACATGCGGGCCGCACAATACATGCGGGCCGCATTGGCCTTTTTTTTGGAATGCGATGTGTTGCGCTTGCCTAAAACTTCTTGAAAACACCTTCATACAAAAGAGGCCTTATGAATTTGTAAACACAGATGATTTTCTTTGTGGTGTCCAGTCGACCAAACACTTCAAGCGAAGACTGCAGTTACCCTAAGGTCGAGATTCACAGAGATCACTTACACTTTACTTTAAAAATAAATATATTTTTTAAATCCTTTCACACAAAGATGAACCTTATTCATAGGCAAATAATCTTCATATTCTTATAAACGACTGTAGACAAAAGTTTCATACGAATACGAACCTAATTACATGTAACGCTTTCTTTACTTAGCAAAGTAAATAAAATGTCTGTGATTCTCGCCAGAAGGCACCTGTCCCACCGCCGGCGATTAACGAGAAGCAAGTAGAGCTAGTAACTAAAAACGAGTTGGCGAGCTACCATCTTTTGTACGTTTCTTGAGCGAGAAAATCGTTGATCACTTCTCGTCAGCCAGCGGTGGGACAGGTGCCTAAGTGCTACATGTATGTGTCAGAACTTTAGCCAGCGCCTATCGCGCTCCTGCCTGTCGCTGCTGGGCGAGGTGGCGCGGCGCACGCGCACGGAGTCGCCGCGCGCGCCGCGCCGCTCTGTGCCCGCCTCGCCCGCCTCGCCCGCCACGCCCCCGCACAGGAGGTAAGCGATACATGCTCACTCACATAAAGTCCGTCTAACGAAAAAAGAACGTTTAAACATTAAGTTTTGGAACAACAAACTTAGTGATAAATATGAAAAGTTCCGATTCCATTGAACCCATTTCATCACTAATTCGTTAAATTTTAATTTGGCCAAAATCCGTATCTTGTGTGGCTGTTACGGCCTCAAGATTGATCGCCTGCGGTGACGACGCGTGACAGCCGAAACGATAAAGGCTTGATTTACACGGCAGCGCGAATTATTTGCCTGTGGCATGCGCCATAATTTGAATAAACAGTAAAAGTTGCACCGTCTAAATAGTGTTTAGACAATGGAAGTAGGTAGGTATTTTTTTGCTTCTTTATTGTAGGTATGCTACAGCAAGAAACTTGCATCGTGTAAATGGGGCTTAAAGCGCCGCATCACGGCAAGCAACAGCTAAGCTACGCACAAGCTTGGCATTGTATTAAAATGTAGGCGGGATCATTTACTGCGGCGCGACTCATGCGATCCACGGCCGCTACGTACGAAAGCGTGGCTGGCAAACAAATGAACTGGACATCCAACGTAGGCTGTGCTCCCACGGCGCGCTTTCTCACATGCCAGATCACTCTGTTCGCAAGAGTCCAACTTTTGTAACATCCATACAAGTTAAAAGAGAATGGGATGAACGGCATCCCCATTATTTTTTTTAAGTGGATGTCACTTGGGGACTATATCCCACGCAAATTTGCTTGTAGTTTGAACCTTGTTCCACCACTATTAAGTAGTGGTTTCTAATTCCATGCATTTAGTTCGATGGAATATTTAATTCCGCGCATTTTGAGGTTACAGTTACGCACATAAAGAAAGTTTTGATAGAAAATCATTGTGGTTTATAACTTAGAGGAAAATAACAATGTCATGCATGTTTTAGTTTTGTGAAAAATAAATAAGAAGCATATTAGTGTCATGTGTTTCATGATATCAATCTTCTATATAAATAAAAATGAATCGCCGAAATGTATGTACGCGCATAACTTCGGAACGACTGCACCAAATTGGATCATTCTTTTTTTGTTGTGTTTGTAATGGTCAGTAGGTACAAGCAAACCTTGTAAAAAGAAAATGTTTGAAAAGTTGCCGGGAAAATTGGAAAATTTTGGAAAACTGAAAGTGCATTTTCCATGGAAATTTTGTATGAATTATTGAAATTTTGACAGGACAACCTCTATCGGGTCAGCTAGTTATGAATAAATTTGTGTTTATTAATACCGGGAGAGGTCGAAGAATACTTCTTTGAAAGGCAACCGTTATTACTATTCAAAAACGAATGAAAGTGGGTCAACTATTTGAATTTGTCACAAAAGAGCTCACCATAACAATATATGAAGAAGAAGAGACTGTTCAGGTTTACACCTATGTGAACCTGATAAAAAGCAAGCTTGATTGAGCAAGCACTAGCGGAATGTATATTAAAAGTATATTAAATTTATACCCGAGTAATACCGGAGTTATAACAATTTTGGCCCTTTTAAAATGCGTTATAACTCCGATATAAGTGTGTAAATCTTTATTAGTAAGGCTGTAAAAGTGCAAACTAATTTGGGCCCTATCCCGCAAATTTACGAAAACGCTATGAAAAATTTTACTTCGGACGAAAGTTACGCAGATACCTAAGTTTGCTAGTGTTAGACAAATTATATCGTTTCGAGAAAAACGGCCTTAGGGGTTCAAAATACCACTTTCAATGAAACAAAGGATGTTGTTATTCCTGACATTCAAGGATTTTCTTTCTCTAGAAGAGAGTGATCCTAAAACTCTAGTGTTTGCAAATTCTTTGGTGTTCGAGAGTGTGCAAAACATTAAGCACTATTTTGCAGATGGGACTTTCTTTGTCGTGCCACGACCCTTCTACCAACTCTATACGATACAGGGAGACGTTGGTAGTACTGACGATCAGACGTTGATAGTAACTTTGTTTTGCTTTATTGCCCAATAAAGAGCAAATCACATATGAGCGGTTATTCCAAAGACGTTTACCGGAGATTAAACCAACAGAGTTTCAGATAATACGAGATTGTAGCTATGAATGCAATTAAATCTACGTTTCCTGCAGCGGAGATAAATGGCTGCTTCTATCACTTTCCAAATGCAGTTTGGAGAAAAGCATTTAACTGACAAAAAAAAAAACAACAAAAATCAAAAGTCATTTATTCAAAATAGGCTGAGAATCAGCAATTTCGAACGTCAAAATTACATAAGACAGTCACCCAAAAGGCCCACCCTTCACCACTTCCTAGTATTTTAGCTGGGGACAAGAAGTGGCGCTACAAACTCCCCAGCAGCACAGCTGTCTGTTCAGTTAAAAAAATTGATTATATACAGCACTGCGCAAAATAATTTAGGTACTACATTACGCAACAAAAAACATGAAATTAAATTCAATTCATTGCCATAAGTCAGCTAGCACAAGGATAATCGAATATACATACGTTGTCTAATAGCATTAGCACATTTGCCCACAAATCTGCCTGAAGGTTATTTAGCTGTGACCAGCAGTTACGAAGATGTGAATAATTTAAGCATTTAATAATTATTTCTGCAAACAGTGGCTGAACCCGAAAAATGTTGAGACTGTAAGTTGTTACAAAAAGCAAAATCGCACAATCAACAAACTGGAGGGATGAACTCTCGAATAAATAAAATCTTCGGGAAAAACCCAAATCTATTTCAATTTATCAGCCTGCTGAAAAACAAACTTCACAACAGGCTTTTAATTTGAAGCAACCTTCACTCTGAACCAAGTATTGGGTTGGTGCATTGATTTAAACAGATAATTAATAAGACAAAATACTTTTTTCAGATTCAAAAATATTTTTTCCTGACAAAATAATTACCATTGGCTTCAATACATAACAACCAACGATCCACCAAAGCATTTATGCCATTATAAAAAATCATAATTTTTTTAAACAACTTATTCACGGAAGGGATTTTGTATTTCTTGATCAGATTTAAATTTCTTATTTCTCAAAAAGTTGTCAAATTTCTGAACATAATCTGTTGAAGAGAGATCAGGCGAGTATGGTGGGTGAGGTAAAACTGCATATTCCAGTTCATGTTTTTTTTTTTATTAACAATTTGTGCGACGTGTGGTCGAGCGTTGTCATGAAGCAGGATTACACCACTTCTGTTAACCAATTTTGGCTGTTTCTCTTTTAATTTTTTATGCATCTTGTGCAGTTTGATGCAATATTTTTGGGCGTTCATTGTCTCGCCTTGTGGCAAAAAGTTATATTGGAAAACACCTTTTTGTGACCATCATACAGTAAGCATAACTTTTCGAGGGTGAAGTTCATGCTTTGGGGCCAAACGTTCGCTCTTATCTAACCATGATACAGACCTTCGTGTATTATCGTGCACCAACTTTTCATCGCAGGTTACTATGCGGTCAAGAAAAGTTCAGTTTTTGTCGATGGTAAAGAGATGACGTAATAATAATAACATTTTTATTTCGGAATAAAATCCATAGAGTGTTAGCAACATAATATATAATAAAAACAACTTATCTATTGTTAGTACCAATCACCCTCTGCACAAACTGCTTAAGAATTGGAGAGCTGAAGCTCTCAGCTACAGTTCTCAGGATTCTGTTGCGACTGTCTCTCACTCTCCTCAGTAGTGAAGCTGTTTTTTTACGAATAATCGCATGACACCCGTCGGTACGAGCTTGCGCGAACATTTCCAACGCGCTGCAGTAGAGAGGAAGTCCCAACAGCATTGGATATGCTGGAAACAAGGCCTCTTTACATTTCCTGGATCTTCTGCAGCGGAGGATCGTTCCGCAGGACAGTTTTGCAGTTGGAACTTGTAAGTTATTTGTTAAAACAATTGTTTCAGGAGGCATTTCCCTACGGATCAAGACTTCACTGAAGAGTGGCAGTGGTGATAAACACATTTGTAAGAACTGATTTAAATAAATAAATCGTATACCTACATAATAATTTTATTTGTATTTGATTTTATCCTCTACACTAACCTACATACTCCGTTTGGAGAGATCTATCTCCCGCAGAGGACTGCTCTGTCTTCTATACAACATTATTGTTAGTATATGCGAAACCTGAATATAGTTCGTTCGGAATAAGTAACTGAATCGATTCCAATAATTTTTATACCATGTTATATTTTGTCCCAAAAATATTTAAAAAGGTTACAAGTTGGACACCGAGTGACAGTACCTAACCTCAATCACGCGCATAACTTAGGTGCAGCGCGGCACTAGGCGATGGCGTACAGTGGGGCGGGGCTAAAACAACCCCTTCAGTCGCCCGGATGCTACAGGTTGACGCGCACGTGTCACACTCCCGTTCAGTTACATAACGCGTTCGCGTGCCGCCCGTGGTATGAAAAAAGTGTCGTGTAAGCATGTCTGTCTCATAGACAAACTTCCAGTACACAGAAATGGTACGTACACTGGCGGTTGGTGGTGATAATCCCTGGCAGTCTTCGTACCGCCGTACGTGGAGCAATTCGGCATCAGAGTATCGTGGAACACTTTGAACTTTAAGTGGTTGGCATAATGTGCAAAAAATCGCATTGACTACATTTTATCACTTAAGGCTGCATTTACGAATAAAGTACATAATAATATCTACCTGCACTTGATCATTACGACAGTCCAAAGCCTGCAAGTGTGATGTAAAATGTTATTACCAGTTAGGCTGCCATCAGACGGACTGCACAGCAGCAACCGCGCCCAGTCGTCGCCCAGCAGTTGAATACATAGTTATTGGTAAAACACCAACAACCTCTTAAGGGGTCATTGTACTCAACATTATGAACAACTTTTACTATGGGACCAAACCTGAAATCGCGAAAAAAAATCAGCTGTTCAGTACATTTATGTTAGCATAATTCGTCAAAATGTACTGAACAGCAGATTTTTTTTTCACGATTTCAGGTTTGGTCCCATAGTAAAAGTTGTTCATAATGATGAGTACAATGACCCCTTAAGAGGTTATTGGTGTTTTACCAATAACTCTGTATACAACTGCATGCAGTTGTACGTTTGACTTCGTACAGTCGTGACTTCAGCTTGACTCGGTTGATCGCTAACCGTATACAGTTAGTGTGCAGTTCACGCGGTCGGCTGCAGTCGTGTGGAGTCGATATTAATTGAATACAGCGTGACTTCAACTTCACGTGGTCGGCTGCAGTCGTGTAGTGCCGACACACGCTGTCCATCCCTAACCGCATACAGTTATCTGTTCCTTGTCTAACTGCACACTAACTGTACCTATACGGTTAGCGATCAATAGCGTGAAGTTGAACTCACGACTGTACGAACTCAAACGTACAACGGCATGTAGTTGTACGTTGCATTGTTGTATCGACTGCGTGCGGTTGTTGCGGTGCATTCCATCTGATGGCAGCCTTAATTACAATACAATCGCCGTACGTTTAGTACCTACTGTCAAATTATTATGAATGAGCGCTACGCGACGCTGGAGGTGCGGGCACGGGGACCGCGTGGTGAGCATGTTTTTGTACGGACAACCAGGTAACATAAGCTTATAACTGAGTAATTTTTCATGATACAGTTTTGAAATTTTGTACATAGATTCTTTACATTAAAATACTAGACACGTGTTTCGGGTTTCGCATATACTAAAACTAATGTTGTATATAGGCTGATGATGATGACTATCCCACAGAGGACTGCTATATTATAGATTGATGTTGATGACTACCATGTACCATTTGCGTTCCCATTGAGGGACCACATTTGAATTTTGTGCTTTTAAATGCGTCACCCTTTAGTAAAAGTTCTCAAACAATTGTTAATTCAGCCTCTTGTTTGTAAAAGTAGCCACTCAAAAGTTACAATCGGCTATGCAATCGGAATGCTACGTAAATTGATTTTTTTTTATGATAAATGTTTTAATTGAGGGACCACCATAAATCGATTGTAACTTTTGAATGGCTTCTTTTACAAACTAGAGGTTGAATTTACAATCATCCAAGTACTTTTGCTAACGATAGACCCTTATGTAAATTTCAAATTCCATTGTGGCCTCCACTCAAGCTGAGCGGTTGCGGGACAACCTTCCGCATGCTAGTTCTTTTTATTCTGTGAACAGGAAGGGTTGATGTTCAATAAATTAGTTTTTAAAATCTTTTACTAAGAGTAGTCATTTATAGGAATTATTACTCGTAGATACACTTTCCTCGTAGACACTTTTGAAAAAATCTCGCTTCTGTTCCTTATAGATTCACTTTTGTTTAGTACAGCAAAACAGAAAAGAGTTAATGTATATTTTGTCACGTAAAATAAAAAAGTTAACTAAGTAATTGCTTATGTTTAATAAAATAAAATAAAAAACTTTATCTACCAGTGGGACACAAGCTAGACAAAAGAATAATAGCTACTTCTTGTCTCAAAAATACACAGAAAATTAACAGAATCACTTTAAACAAATTAACAAAAATCTCTGAAAACTTAAACTGCTGCGACTGCTACGTAATACACAGGGTTATTGGTAAAACACCAACAGCCTCTTAAGGGGTCATTATACTCATCATTATGAACAACTTTTACTATGGGACCTGAAATCGCGAAAAAAAATCAGCTGTTCAGTACATTTTGATGAATTATGCGAACATAAATGTACTGAACAGCTGATTTTTTTTTCGCGATTCCAGGTTTGGTCCCATAGTAAAAGTTGTTCATAATTATGAGTACAATGACCCCTTAAGAAGTTGTTAGTGTTTTACCAATAACCCTGTATATGCTGATGATGATAACTATCCCGCAGAGGACTGCTCCGACTGCTATATATATGCTGATGATGATAACTACCCCGCAGAGGACTGCTCTGACTGCTATATATATACTGATGATGGTAACTATCCCGCAGAGGACTGCTCCGACTGCTATATATATAGGCTGATGATGGTAACTACCCCGCAGAGGACTGCTCTGACTGCTATATATATGCTAATGATGGTAACTATCCCGCAGAGGACTGCTCCGACTGCTATATATATAGGCTGATGATGGTAACTACCCCGCAGAGGACTGCTCTGACTGCTATATATATGCTAATGATGGTAACTATCCCGCAGAGGACTGCTCCGACTGCTATATATATAGGCTGATGATGGTAACTACCCCGCAGAGGACTGCTCTGACTGCTATATATATGCTAATGATGGTAACTATCCCGCAGAGGACTGCTCCGACTGCTATATATATAGGCTGATGATGGTAACTACCCCGCAGAGGACTGCTCTGACTGCTATATATATGCTAATGATGGTAACTATCCCGCAGAGGACTGCTCCGACTGCTATATATATAGGCTGATGATGATAACTACCCCGCAGAGGACTGCTCTGACTGCTATATATATGCTAATGATGGTAACTATCCCGCAGAGGACTGCTCCGACTGCTATATATATAGGCTGATGATGGTAACTACCCCGCAGAGGACTGCTCTGACTGCTATATATATGCTAATGATGGTAACTATCCCGCAGAGGACTGCTCCGACTGCTATATATATAGGCTGATGATGATAACTACCCCGCAGAGGACTGCTCTGACTGCTATATATATAGGCTGATGATGATAACTACCCCGCAGAGGACTGCTCCGACTGCTATATATATATAGGCTGATGATGATAACTACCCCGCAGAGGACTGCTCTGACTGCTATAAATGCTAATGATGGTAACTATCCCGCAGAGGACTGCTCCGACTGCTATATATATAGGCTGATGATGATAACTACCACGCAGAGGACTGCTCTGACTGCTATAAATGCTAATGATGGTAACTATCCCGCAGAGGACTGCTCCGACTGCTATATATATAGGCTGATGATGATAACTACCCCGCAGAGGACTGCTCTGACTGCTATAAATGCTAATGATGGTAACTATCCCGCAGAGGACTGCTCCGACTGCTATATATATAGGCTGATGATGATAACTACCCCGCAGAGGACTGCTCTGACTGCTATATATAATATATGCTGAAGATGGTACCCACCGTAACCCTGGCCGTACCCCTGGTGGTACGGTGGGTTTTTTAAAGTTAAACGATACCACTGTATGCAGTGAACGTAGTGCTGTGCTGATGAAGATATCTTGCATATCTTGCATTCTGAAGAAAGTGCTTCACGCTTTCATACTGAGGATATTTTTTCCCTATAGTAAAATTCATCCCCCATGTCTTTGGAATCGCTCTTTTTCCTGTCATATAATTGTTCGATTGGTGCATCAGATGAAACCACTATATCTCGCAATTTGCACTTTTCCTTTAACAATTCGTTAGCAGATGGAACTACTACACAGCTATGATCTTTATTTTTAATTAATTTATTATCCTAAAAAAATATATATCAGTATTTTATTAGATAATATTATTGTAACAAAATGACAAAGAAACAAAATAAAAAATGAATCAAAAACTACCTTTCCAATCGTTACAGTACCACAACATTTACTCTAACGTAAGATGAACACCGCCATAACATGGAGCCGTTTGTATAGGTTTTGTGGCGATGATAGCGGTATTTGCCACAAAGAAGGGTGGTTCCGCCATTTATTTGGATGAAATTTATTTCAGTATCGTCCATTTTAGGTTGTGGCTTTGCGGGTAAAGCAAATGAGACAAGTAGTCACTTATATAGGGTTTATTTATAGAGGGAGTAGGATCACAAGTCGTAAGGTTCTTTCGTGAGGATGGTTAGGTTAGGTACTGCCCTGGGTGGACCGTCCGGCAGGCGCTGCGGTCGCTCAGCGTGGTCGTCCTTAGTTCGGCCGTCAGCTGTAGTTGCCGGTGTAGCACGGAGCGTCTGAGGTGTAGGCTGCCGGTGTAGTCAGGCATGTAGTGTAGCCGTCAGCCGTAGTTGCTGATGTAATACTCAGCGGCCGCCGGTGTAGTCAAGTAAGTGCAGATTGAGTGTTCAGGCCGGTAGCTGGCCGGTGTAGTGCGATAGGTCTGTAGCTGAACCCAAGCTATGATCCCTGGAAACAACGCAAGAGCGCGTCCCTGAGCTACGAGGAAGATTCGGTAAGCCTCTGTGATGTGCGTAGTTTCCAAATCAGACGAGGTTCGTAGCCCCAAGACAAAGGAAAGGTCAAAGGAGAGGAAACTAGCATCACAGTGGTTTACAATATAAGAATAGTCACGTAGAAAGAACAAGATAAAATACAGTTCTAGTAATATAGATTCGTCCTAAGGACACTATGAGTACTCACCCAATTTCGGGGAACTATTTACACTTCTGCGACTTATCGTAGAAAAGCGCCGGATTTCTCTTGTCCGTTCTATTTATAAACAGTTATGTACATCTTGAAGCTTCTATAGAGAGGTGAAAGTGGTAATGTCGTAGACTATTTGACACTCCCACAGATAATAACTTTTTAGCAAATCGACAAGGTACACAAGGTACAAGGTTTTTCCACAATAATTAAAATCAATTAAATTTTTATTTTTACTAAATCGAGTGTAAATGTCAACTGTCATGAACGCTTGAAAAAAATGTATTATGTACGGTTTAACTAAAGAGTTAGAATTGCGCAGTACTTAACATGCATTATTGCCGCATCAATTATGTACCTACCTAATGAATGAGTCATTAATATGCGAGATAACTGTTTATCATTTTCTGTCCGTCTTGTATCTTCATCAGCACACCACTACGTTCACTGCATACAGTGGTATCGTTTAACTTTAAAAAACCTACCGTACCACCAGGGGTACGGCCAGGGGTACGGTGGGTCTGCAGTGTTTGTGATCCAGCCACTCAGGGTCGAGTCTTATATTATTTTAAAATTACAAAAATTTACACTATTTCACGAGAGGACCGTGAAATGTGTCAATTTTGTAATTTTTTGACAACTGTCACATTGTCAATTTTGATTAAATAAGGCTCAGATTGGCTATTGGGTTAAATAGAATAAATGGCTTACCTATCTGGCCGCGTTAGCAGATCATGGCACCTACGAAACCCAAGCTAGTTTTCAACAAGGTGGTCACGTAACGTTCAATTAAATACACTTTATTTTCCATGTTTTTTTATTAGTTTGCTTTACTTACATATTAAGCTCTGGTCAAACTTAAGCAAAGCCGCGCGAAATTCGCTCGCGCCGATCGTGTCGTACCTCGAATCGAGGTGTTGATACTAGCGCGAATAGTCGCTTGACTTCCTTATCATTAAGCTCTGGTCAAACATAGGCAAAGCCGCGTGACATTCGCTCGCGCCGATTGTGTCGTACCTCGTATCGAGGTGTTGATACTAGCGCGAATAGTCGCGTGACTTCCTTATCATTGTATAAGCTCTGGTCAAACTTAGGCAAAGCCGCGCGACATTCGCTCGCGCCGATCGTGTCGTACCTCGTATCGAGGTGTTGATACTAGCGCGAATAGTCGCTTGACTTCCTTATCATTAAGCTCTGGTCAAACATAGGCAAAGCCGCGTGACATTCGCTCGCGCCGATTGTGTCGTACCTCGTATCGAGGTGTTGATACTAGCGCGAATAGTCGCGTGACTTCCTTATCATTGTATAAGCTCTGGTCAAACTTAGGCAAAGCCGCGCGACATTCGCTCGCGCCGATCGTGTCGTACCTCGTATCGAGGTGTTGATACTAGCGCGAATAGTCGCTTGACTTCCTTATCATTAAGCTCTGGTCAAACATAGGCAAAGCCGCGTGACATTCGCTCGCGCCGATTGTGTCGTACCTCGTATCGAGGTGTTGATACTAGCGCGAATAGTCGCTTGACTTCCTTATCATTAAGCTCTGGTCAAACATAGGCAAAGCCGCGTGACATTCGCTCGCGCCGATTGTATCGTACCTCGTATCGAGGTGTTGATACTAGCGCGAATAGTCGCATGACTTCCTTATCTTTGAAATAATAGACGCGTGCAGTAGCGTCCCGCATGGTAATTCGCCTCAGTTTGAACAGACCTTTACAAATAGACTGTTATGGTAAAAGTCTCTATTTCAAAGCTACAAAAGTAAAAACTACTATTAAACACATTGTTTAAAAAACAAATACAAAAACAAATATTATCAAAATTTCAATTCAAATAAGTATAGGTATAAGATGGTAGGTACAATATCTAGAAAAGAATAAAATGGCAGCGCAAAATCACTTGAATATATTTTGTTATGTTGAGTAGGCTCAGAGAGTAATTAGTGTAATAACAAACATAACTGTTAAATTCAGTCATTTGATACGAGTATCAGTGGTATGTAATCAAATGAACATAGACAAAATACTTAATGTGTGCCTACCAAAACGTAACTGAGTGACAAAGACACCAAAATGGCGGCTTGACGTAGGTACTGCAAAATGTAATAGTGCCAAAAACATAATTGAATCGGCTACTGAAAGTGTATCTAATAAACACTGACCAGTATCATAAGGTCTTGTGCTTAATAAACACTGACCAGTATCATAAGGTCTTGTGCTTGTGGTAATACCTACAAAATAAACGTAGCTTATAATGTCATCCTTAAGTTCCTGAATGGCATAAGGAAGCTTATAAATAGCGGCTGAAGTAGTGCCTCTATCGTCAACGCTCTATCGAACTCGTCTTCTAAACCGGATTTTAATGATGCCTTTAAAAGCCAGCTTTGTACTGTGCTGCACGGCACCCGTAGTTTATATCAGCATACCTACTAATACATTTAAATCATTGATGGCATTATCTTAAGAGGGCCCTTCCCGGCCCGTCTATCGTCAACGCGAGCGTGGTCGAAAGCTTGTTGTTTCATACAGCGCAATGCCCGTTGACTCACAAGCAAGTGAGAACGAGATAACATTGAGCGAAAAATAGTGTGCGGAAATTGTATGCAACTTGTTCCAGGAAATACGTGTCTTTTAGCAAGCCTTACAAGTTTGTGAAACAAATGTTTGTTATTTAGAATCTCCATTACATGTGCGAGGTTTCTATCGATATGTTTTCTTTACTTTTACAAATTATGAGTACATTATGAACGGCCAAAGGTCAGGTAAAAATTGTGCAAAAAAGCAGATTTTTGGAGGCTTATACTGAATTTGTTTCTCACAAAATACCTATTAGTTCAAAAAATTCTTAGAAAGATATGTTAAAACGCTATAATCACGTACGAGCGTTTGTATGAAAAGTATGACGGGTTGGACCCTCTTAAAACAAGCCAATGACAAAGGAGAAAACAGTAATGGCAAAACCTGCAGCGTTCGGTGTTTCCGTGACATTTCAAGTCAATATAATATATAATTTATACTTATCAGTGCTAACGAAAATACCTAAGATCTTCGGCGCCGTCAATGCTTTCTCGTTGACGTCCCGTTCCCGGTGGGTGGACAAGCGGCCTTAGGCCAAATCACTAAGTACCTAACGTTTATTAATCTGAGCTTAATACTCGGTTTCTAAAACGAAAATCAACACAAATATTCCAGTAAAAACAAATAACAACTAACAAACAAACACAGAACAACATACAGTCCACGCGCGAGCTCCGAGGAATCGGGGGCTGAGGAAGCAGGTGGTTTTCAAGCACATACTATCCTCATATAATTATTTCATAATTAATTAGATGCGTGGCGCGCGGAGGCGAGCGATATGTTGATTATTAAATAATTCTATGAGAATAGTATGTGCTTGAAAACCGCCCGCTTCCTCAGCCCCCGATTCCTCGGAGCTCGCGCGCGGACTTATAGGTAACAATTATTGTCAAGCGCTCGTAAACTGCTGTGATATCAACAGCCAATGACTTGCGTTTAATTTTGACGCGTCGATTATTTTTCGGTCCAGAAACCTGGTGTTAGTGTGCTTCCTGACCAATGGTCTCGGTATGGGTGGATATTATTCTCGTATAGTGTTTCTATAATTAAGTCCAATATCAGACGTAGACACGTTAAACACGTTATTTAACTCAACACTCACCATTTTCTGTATTTTTTCAAAATTTTAAGGTCAGTAGTTTCGGAGATAAAGGGGGGGGGGAATGGTCAATTTTTGTCTATTTACTTAAATAACTTTAAAATAGTATATTTTAAAATTATAAAAAAAAAATATTTGAGACCCACACAGTAAGCCCTTTCATTTGATATATCGCACGGTACAGTTTGCAATATATTTTTTTAATTTTCTTATTTGCCCCCCAAAATTGACCCCCATATTCAAAATTCATTAATTTACTTTACACATCCGTGTTTGGGTCACAGAAATACATACGTGTACCAAAAATTACAATTACATCATCTATGGCTTTTATCTTATTGCTAATTATTATTTTTTAGTGGCTCGACAATAATTAGATTTGACCAGTTGCTTTATAATACGCTTTGTTGAGTTGTTCAAGGAATATAAATATAAGGATGGTCATGGGCCCGATTTTCATGTAGGTCGGCACCAAACCGCTCCACAATGCGAGAATTCCTTCGTTCCTGATAGTACTGGTCAGAATTTGAATTTGGCCTGCTCCTTTTTCGGCGTTTTGTACTCTGAAACAGGCAGATTAAATATTATGTAAGTACTTAATGCACACAGACTCTCACGAACGAATTAAGTATATAAATAAGGTATTTAATACGTTCGTGAGAGTTTGTGAGTCATCAACGCATCGTCGTATTAATATCATTTTAACAAAACAGTTTTGTTTTTTTTTTTTGTGTAAATTTCACAGACTGGATATCGTAATCGAAACACGATAAAATTAAATCAAACCGATTTTCTCAACTCACAATTCAAGTAACCTAACTACAATCACTACCAGCGGTCGTTGGTCGAAAAACTAACATAAGATCATTTTTTTTCTGTATTGTCAACGTTTTGATATCGATTTCCATTACGTATGCGGAACTCCACCCCTAAGACGACCCACTGACCGGAGTTTCCCTAACTAATTTAATTTGACACTGTATATTCTTCCTGCAAAAGTATGTTCAGAGTACCATAACGAGCATGTTATACCTTGTTTTTACAATGTCCATAGGAAGCGAAGCAACTGTGGTGACCATTCCGGAGATCATGGCGGATACCGAGTGCAGCAGTAAGCCATCCCCGAACGACGGCAACAGCATTTCTCGAGCCTATAATTGATTTATTTATTTATTAACTACGGGCCGAAACGACTTCGATGGAATTATTTCTCATAGAAAATGTTCCACCAGAGCCTCGACGCGCCAGTCTGCACGAGCCTTCAAGTGTTTCCCGAGACACCCCCACGTATATGTTCGGCGATTATTTATAGTTTAGGAGCTGGACGGTTTATTATATTTTTTAAGGAATTCTCACTTGACTTCTGGACTTTTTTTATTTTTCTCTTTCTGTCACGTTTTTTTTTTAAATATATTTTTTTATTATAAATCCTCAAATTATGGTCTACGATCTATAAAAAATACTATCCATCTAAACATCACCCGAAGTGACTAAAACTTATCTCTGAGGGAAAATTTTTGCTCGACAAGATTTGTTCTAGATTTTCGTCTTTATAAAAAGAAAAACCGGCCAAGTGCGAGTCGGACTCGCACACGAACGGTTCCGTACCACCGTACAATATTTAACACATGCAGTAATTTTTTTTTAACATTTACATTAAAAAACTATACTATTGAATGAGCAATAATGGTATATACACAGGGTGCTCGAAAATTCGATCTATTCCTTGAAAAGGGTTATACCAGAGGGTCATTTCCAACAAATTTAGTTTATCAACTAGCGGTCGAAAATTATTTTTTTTCCAGTAAAACACGTCTAAATTACAAAAAAAATATATATATATAAAATAAGAAGGTTTTCTTTCCACTTAAGACCTTTTATTTTATATGAAATTTAGAGCAAGTGTGTTTTATAAATGATCACCAGTGGTCGGAGTAGGTAGAGCTGTTTGGGGTGAATGACCGCAAACATTGATGTTAACATGGATATGCCTCTGAAATCCCGGGATTTTGAAATTGTCGATTGATTTAAGTGAGTTAATATGGGTAAGTGGGCAGTTATGAGCAGGTAGTAGGTGAGCACCCAAACAGTATATACTTACTTATATACACATACAGGGATCCTGGAATGTTGTTAGAGGTAGCTTCGTGAAATATGAATTAATTAAGTAAAACTGTTAGAAACAATACTAAATATACTTTACTGCACAAGGAAATATTAAATGCCTACACAATACAGAATAAAAAAGGATGTAAAGCCCATGTTGCCAACCCGTCGTACGTGCTGTTTTCGTCGCTTATTTTTTGTCTCTTTCTATCTTAAAACGTCCAAAGTATTAGCTATTTCACTTTCACAGATACAGGTACAGTACAGCGGGCTTCACTCACTCTCTTGTTTCGGCTTGTAGAGTGCGCACGTGTGATTTATTGTGTTTCTTATTTTATTTGACGTTGGCTTGTTAACTGGTTTCTGGAATCTTACTGACACGAATACTTTGGCTTAGATTTACTGATTTTGATTTGTTTTTTGCGGACTGGATACATTTGAAACTGTTTGTTTGATTTACCTACCACATTTGGGTAAGTGTTTTTTATTTTTATAATATCTACTTACTACAAAGGACATTCAGTGAAAAACCAAAGTAATTGTCCTCTGCTAAATACATATTTTTTCAGGCTTCCGAAGTTCCAAAGGAAGCTTTATAGTTTCGCCATGTCCGTCTGTTTGTCACAGCCATTTTTTATATACAAAAGTTTAAAGTGGAATTTTTCGTTAGTGACCTGAGTAGCAGGGAACTTGTTTACGTAAATTGTGCTCTCCCGCTACCCTACCTTGTAGGTGATCCGACACGCACCTGACCGTTTTTTTCTAATACAATCTTGTGTTAAAAGCTGACTAAGTCAATTAGAATACAAGGTGGACTGAGACCTCCCCCTCCCACACCCCTTTCCGCGTTTCCTATCACCGCGTTGCCTACAATAACCATTTTCATTGGCTGCTCTTACCTAAATATTTTCGGAGACGAGTTTGACAGTGTTCTACCTGATTGTCTTGATCGGCTAACAAAATGCATTTGAATTATGTATGTCATACTTACTGTGGAACAATTTTTCGTGAATTTTTCACACCGTTTTTATTTCGACTATTTATTGGAAAGATTTTAACCGTTTACTATTATTTTAGGGCGACAAACAAGAAAAGCCAAAAATGGCAAATATCAAGGAAGAAATAGTACAAAAGTGGATATCCGAATATCCAGAGCTGTTATACGACCACGCTAGTCGTTTAATATATTGTTCGAAGTGCGAGAGCCACATAACGGCGAAAAAATCTAACATCAATAGACATGTCAAAGAAGTCGTGCACAAGGGAACGAAACGGCCTCCGGAGGAATTTTATTTCGACCTGATCAAGTTTCTGGTTCTGTGCAATATTCCCTGGTCGCAGATGAAAAATCCAGCATTCAAGGAGTTTTTTCAGAAATATATCTGTAGTGTTTGTTGTTGTATTTGTACTAGTCGTAAAGTACCCGATGAGTCGCAGTTACGAAAGTTATATTTAGATAAAGTTTTTACAGACAAAATCAAAACAATTTTATAAATTGTTTTGATTTTGTCCGTAAAAAAAATCAAACTGAAAAATCGTGAATATCGTTAGACGAGACAACAGATTTTTTAAATAGAAATATAGTTCATTTTTTGATAAAACCATTGCATGAGAATGTCTCACATCGGCCATATTTGATTGCCTGCAAGATGTTAGAGGTGGTTAATGGACAAACCATTGCAAACTTTGTAATTCAGTGTCTTGAAAATCTATGGCAAAACTCGTTTGAAGATAAAGTTGATAATGTCTTAATACTATGTACTGATAGTGTAGCATATATGATACTTGCAGGGTAAAAATTGAAATGCTATTTACTACAATTAAAACATGTAACATGTTTTGCTCACGCACTTCATCGTGTTTCTGAGCAAATTCGAATAGAATATAATGATGTGGATATTCTGATATCAAATGTAAAAAATATATTTCTAAAAGCGCCAAGCCGTGTTCGCATTTTTAAAAGAAAATACCCTGACTTACCACTGCCTCCACAACCAATTATTACAAGGTGAGGTACTTGGTTGGAGGCAGCATCATACTACGCAAAACACTTTGATGCAATAAAAGATGTTTTGTCTCATTTATACAGCTATTCAAGAGCTATCCGAAACGCGAAAAACATACTACAAAAAGAAAACATACAAAACGAGTTACAATATATAGATGAATTCATTTTTCAATTATACCGTTTGCTTTAAAACAATTACAAAAGCACCACTTAACGCTAAGTGATTCATTTTTAATATTAGATACAGTCAGATCTATTATAAATGAGTATGCAGCACAAAATATTAAAAATAAAATTGAAAAAGTTATGGAAAGAAATCCGGATATAGATATACTAAGAGAATGGAGTGAAAAAATTGAAAGAAATGAAATAGATGACCAAATTTTATTGAAATGCAAATTTGCTCCAATGACCTCAACAGATGTCGAATGATCATTTTCCATATATAAATGGATTATGGATGTCAAAAGAAATAAATTAAAAATGGATAATATAGAAAAACTGATGGTCATTTATTTCAATTCCGTAGATGGTGATGGGTTTTTCAGTGAAGAATTGGTAGACGATGATACAATCGGTTTAGAATAATTTAATAAAAAGTATTTTCATCACGCGCAGTAGCGTGAAGTCTTTCATTTACGAGCATGTCAAGAGCTTCTAGGAATAGAAAGTGTATGTTGTTAGTTGTTACCAATCGTTAAAGATTAACATAAGAAAACGGCTTCACGCCACTGCGACTCGTAAAAATACTTACTCCCTATCAAAGTTAGCACAATGTTTTCAATACGACGGCGTTATTAATGCCGAAAATGTCATAATTACATTTTTACCAATAAGTAATATAGTACAAATATTCTTTATACATATTTTTGTAATTTATTTGCTACTTACTACTTTAGTTAAATATATTTATATATCGTTGTAGACTGACCAACCAGTAACTATAATGTCAACTGTTTTGAAAATTAAATTATATATCTAACTCGATCATCGCATTTTATTTATATTCCATGTCTTCAATTTACTATAGTAAACTAATAAAAGTGGATTATCCATTTAAATATAACGTTCCAATTAAGCACTGACAAAAGAAACTATTTAAATAGTTGTTTTTTTTTTAATTTCGAGAGTTCCCGGGATTTTCGGAAATACTTGGCATATCTATGTTATGTCCGCATGTAGCAAATAACAAAAATACCTCTACCTACTCCTATAAAAACTACTTAAACAATGGTTTTTTAATTCCGAGAATTCCCGGGATTCCGGGAAATATTTGGCATATCCATGTTATGTCCGCATGTCGCAAGTAGCAAAAACAGATCTACCTACTCCGACCACTGAATTGATCACTCATTTATCATCAGTCAGAAAAATCACAAATAGGTGTCAAGAGAGAAGTAGTTATTTTTAAACTATTTGTTTTTGAAGAACAGTCTGAAAATTTGAACAATAATCTAAAAACCTCCGTAACTCGGAAACCATTAATTTTCGATCCCTAGTTGGTAGGGCTTCATTTGTTGGAAATGACCTCTAGCTTTCTCATTGGTACGTAGCCAAGCTTACGTACCAATGAGCCTGATAGATACCAAGTAGTAGTTAGTAGTAGGTCCTACTAATGTATTGATTGTATGTGTTTTCGCTTGGAGTAGTCCATTTGTTATGTTCTTCCTAGAATCCAATCAAGCTGAAAGGAGATCATTTAAAAGCTCCATTCATTTTTATGCCTTTCCTGAAAGCAAAAATTTGGAGCAATAGTTAATATGGCACAAAAGTTGTAGGATTGCTCTCAACCATGATATACAAGATCGATGATTCGTCATTTTCATACATTTTTTTTTATTTGAGATGGGTTTGCTCTTGACTCTAGTCTAGGTCAGAGGTGACAGAGACATTATTGATTTATGAAAGTGCAGAGAAACAAAATAATGATAAATATTGCAGATTTTGGACTGTCTCGTATTGCGAATAGCTCCACTGGGCTATGTTTTGTTTTATGGGTATAAGTTATTTGTTTAATTGTTTTCCATAAGGCTTTGGGATTATTTTTCGCTTTTTCAAGTTAACCGGGTTCACGACATTTTTAGTTTTCTTAGTAAGTTATTGCAAAAATTACGATAACGTGAAAGTCTTCAGAATAATATTATCTGGTGATTTTTTTAGATTCTACGTGCATTTTATCTCTATTTTTCATACATTTATTATAAATTTATTTTAGTTATTGAAGTTAATATGTTACTCTTTGAAGTTCTTACTAGCTAAGGAAGAGCTGGGCCTGATACAGGTTTTATTTAGCACCAGCTTTTGCCCGCGGCTTCGTTCGCGTTAATTTAGAATAGCGGTTTAGGGGGTGAAAGGTATCAAGCACACAAACTTACTTTTGCATCTATAATATTACAATAGTTAGGAGGATGAAAAACCGGTCTATCGACACTCTACAACTCACGAAATGTATACTTAAATAAAAAATATAAATACTCTTAACACACTACTAAAGTTTTTATAATAATTTAATTCAATCATAATTTGAAAGACACGTGGCGCCATCTGTTATCATTTTATCGTTATTGTTGTTTTCCTCGGGAGGGTGAATATTCGAGCGTTTTAACCGCCGTCATTACCATTCGCCAAAAGTTGATGAAAGAGAATATATTTAATGAAATAATTCATCAATCAATTCATCAATTATTATTATCAATCAATTTATTTCATCAATTTCCAGAATCTGCTTAAGGACCAGAATCAGGAATTGTTGAAATATTTCAATAAATATATTCTCTTTCATCAACTTTTGGCGAATGGTAATGACGGCGCGGCGGTTAAAACGCTCGAATATTCACCCGGGAACAGAACGTTTTTTCGGGATGAATGGTACCCTATGTCCGTTTCTGTATACCTGACAAAGTATATGCAAAATTTCAGGATGATCTGTTCAGTGTTTTAGGCGTGAAAAGGTAACAAACTTACTTTCGCATTTATAATATTAGTTAGGATAAAGGCGCAGACCCACCGAGGCGCACGGAGATGCCACGCACGTGGTAACGGGTAAGCTTCGCTTTGAAAGAAAATGTATGTGATTGCGTCCACTGCAACCCACGGACACGCTACGCATCAATTGACGTCATTAGTACATGCGTGGCTTGCTCGAATATAGCGCTCACATAGCTCAACGCCATGCACAGCGTCTACACACTATACACAAATATTAACTCATTCTTGGTAAAAACACATGCGTCGCCTCTCCGTGTGCTACGGTGCGCCACGTACGCGTGTGTACTGCAGTGGAAACGTAGACCCTTGTTGTCAAACAAATGAATCCACGCAGCTAAAATGCGCCGCGTGCCCGTGCACAGCGTGCGCCGCGGTGCGTTTGCGCCTTAATACATTCGATTTATAATATGTCATGATTATGATATACATTATATATAAAACATACTTAAAATACCTACCTCACATAGCTAACAATTATACCTTTTTTAATACATGCAAAAAAATAAGGTGATATTACTCGATGGTACAGGGTACTCGACTCGAAAATGTATGTAGAAGTTTATATGGAAGTTTAACATACTTCTACGAAGTAAACTAGGTCGAAATTATCATGGTTGGAGACGACTATTTCTTGACTATTTTTTGACAAATTCAAAAAAAATATATATTAAGCGGTCCGCGGTAATCAGGTGAGGATTGTGGCGAGAAAGGCTCACCACGTAATCCTCACCAAGACACCTTTATATCTCTGGAATCCCATAATGACTACTTTCGAGATTTGGCATAGCGTTACGACTATTTTTTGGAATGGAAACCAAGTCAATACTCCCAGCCGTTTGCTTGCACTGTGGTGAGGATTTTGTGGAGACGTTCACCCCACAATCCTCACCAACATATAGCTATAACTTCGGAATCATAAAGCGACTATTTTTTTTAACCTTGGTGATTATTTCTTGACTATTTTTTGGTGTACTCAAAATTTATTTTCATGAAGTTTTCGAAGGTGAGGATTGTGTGGTGAAGGACACAAACATTAAACTAAAATTTGGGACAGATTTTCTCATGTCTCTTCACAGAGCAAGAAATAGCATGCACCTACGGGCACACGCAGATTCTATTTCTATGAACCCAGATTGGGCACCAAGGACATCCAATTTTTATTTAATTTATTCATACACTACCTTACGCGTTAACAAACAAGGGCGGTCGCTGTTTGAACCGGTAGCCTAAAATTCAGGACAGTTTGTCTCATGTCTCTCTGCAACTTTTTTGAATGATAGAAAATTTTCATGCCATAATTGAATACGATTTTATCGTACGTGCGATTATTGTACGTGCAATTTTATTGTACCTACACGCGATTTTATTGTACGTGCAATTTTATTGTACCTACATGCGATTTTATTGTACGTGCGGTTTACCAGTTTACTTACAGTGTATACCAGTTTTGATCGGCGACTACCTTGGCCGTATCGTGCAACAATATTGTATGTGTTGTTTAGACGGTGTCAGTTAATTATTGTCAATTTTATGGAATGCCACAGGCATTCCATAAAATTGCATCGTGAAATAACCTTGCCTCGTGTAAATTGGACTTAAGCGAGTGGGTACTTCAGGAACTGGAGCTGGGTACGTTACGTACCACTAATACCACTACGATTGCCGATTCGCGGTCCCCACACTCTTAACACTCGCCGCACTGCTCCGACAGCTTTTCAATTTGGGTTCTCAAAAATTCATTAAGATTCAAAACGTACGCGAATCTGTTCGCTTTTCATACAGAACAGCGGGGCAATTGCGTAACACACTTACAGTAGAAAAGAGTTTCATTTTGACAGTTCAACAATATTTATTGCATTCTTAACGTTGTAGAACAGACAAATTCGAACATATGAAGCAATGGATTAGTAGTATGCTTCAAAATCATTCAGATTGTGATTGATAGTGTGTTGCGCAATTAGGGTGCTGTTTAAATTTCAAGTGTTTAGGGGGTTGTGTCTATGGACACTTTTTTTAAAGAGACTATACAGTACCTATAGATACGGGCTTACTTCAGACGAATAGGTCAGCCATTAGGTCGGAAGTAAGCCCGTGAAGGAATGCGCAGCCAGAATTACAAAGTCGGAGCGCTGCATGGTAACACACACACACAATCCCAATGCTATTCATTTTGACATATTCATTGCGTTATTTACGTTGTCGAGCAGACGAATTTCCTTCAACATGCTTCGGATTGTGAAGGAAAGTGTGTTCCACAATTGGCGTGCTGATCTCTTCTTCCTTCTGCAATATTAACCTTATGTTCGTATCACAAAACGCAAACCTGTGCATAGGAGCCGAGTTGTGCGCCATTAACGACCATAGCTCGTGTGACCGTGGCGCTTGCACCCCTCCACAATGTCGTTAAACCTTCTTCGCGCGTAATCCTGTAAGTTAACGAAAGAACAGGAGATTGGTTGAAACACTAACGTTACCAACTACCTAAACTGATAACTGCCCTGTTGGTCTTGTGGTCGCAAGCGTGACTGTTGAGCCCACGCTCAGCAGTCACGCGGGAATCGAACCCAAGACCCCACGGTCTTGGATTCGATTCCCAGGTCGGACAAAGTGTCATTAGGTTTTTGGCTGGAATTTGGTGGTGTGACACCCCCGTGACTCGGAGAGCACGTAAAGTCGTTGACCCTGCGTCTGAACTGTCGTCGGTCGTGTCTGATTGCCGTCCCATCCGACAATGAGAATAAAGGTATAGAGAGTGCACACAAAATTAGGGACTATAATATCCCCTGCCTGCATAAACGATAGAAACTTTTAGTTGTCGTACTGTACTTCTCATCAACGTTGAGATTGACTGCCGTGGCAGAAATGCGGTCGGGCGGTTATTAAAAAAATAGATATTGGTATAAAAAAGGCAATCTGTGGAATTAAAGTCCGTCTTATGTACCATTATTGTAGGCAGGTAGTACATAAGATTAAAAAAAAGAGTATTAGATTGAAAACCAAATGCCTACCTGCCGAGAGCATTGAACACATTAGAGTAGTTCCTCCGCTTCTCCGGTGGTAGCCTGCCGTCGGCGGTCATCCGGATGAGCGCGACTTCGGCCGGTGTTCCGATCCACGCGCCCATTGCCCCGGCGCCCATGCCAATCACTATCTTTACCGGAAGAGGAGGGGCAACGGCATATGTACTAAGAAAAAGGAAAACGGGGCCATAGGTAATATAGGGTCAAATTAAATTAGTACCTAAGCGAAATGGTTGGTAGTCTTAGTTTCACTATATTATTTGTATTTAAGGGGGAAGCTCCAGGTAACCCGCGAAATTCAAATATTCTTACGTTTTTTGCAATTTGCAAGTCAGTGTTAGGTTGTATGTTGATTCGCGACCGTAACATACATATACGTACTTGTGTTTACAAAATTATAATCATTCGAATCAACAATACGACTCCTTAAGTTAGTATAATCCTAAATGTCAAGAATTCATGAATAAGTCATTCATTATGATTATTTGAACTTAGAGAATTATAATGATTATCTCCGTCTCACAATTCCAAATTCTGTTGTCTACATAATCAAAATCTTACTACATAATATTTAGTTATGTTTATAGTTAGTCCTTGGTAGGTAATGTAAAGGTTCCATACAATGGACCTTAACCTTATGTTGTACTGGCTGACTTTCTACAGGTAGTGGAGGTACCTCTTCGACATCCCGACGAAGTCTTTTGCAGAATTAGGGTTTTTCAGAGTCGCCCAGAAAAACGGATGGACGGAACAAGTAAACTACTGAAAGAAGTTGTGGAAGGCTATAAGAAGAAAAAGGAAAAAGAATCTCTACTCGTCATTAGAGCACAGCTAAGTGGATCCACGAAAGAATAGCACCATGTCGAATGTGTATTTTTTCAGGCACGGGTGGTACATACTGCTTCGAAGAGTTAACTACCTATCTATTTTTAATAAAAAAAAAATAGCTTTAAACTGACGCAAGTAGTCGAATGTCAGGTGTCTTATTTGGAAATAGTACTGCGTCAAGACCTTTTTTTTATTCAAAGGGGGCGTAAGCTCATGTAAAGGTTCCATGCAATGGACCTTAACCTATGTTGTAGGTACTGGCTGACTTTCTACAGTATCCACTAAAACAAAGATAGCTATTTAAATAGGTACTTTCCTACCTATACTTATCAAAGCCTGAACCTGCTGACCTTGTAAACAAGTACCTAACTATACCTACTATAAAATAATAATAATGAATATTCTAACTACGTAAATACGGGTGACATAAATAAGAACAACAAAATGTAAACATTTAGTAGGTAGGTGTAGGCAACTGCCTAAGTACTAAACATGCATTTCTTCACCTTTCAGTGTCCTTTGGAAGTGAAAAAAAAAAACGTGAGGTTCGGAACCTTATTATTATGTACGCCGCCAAATGCGATGCAATATAGTTTTTCCTTCATTTTAATAATTTTCGTTTTAATATCTTGCGACGAACGGACGACGCGACACGGGGCGTGAGTATTTAACTGACATGCGACCCCGCGGCGCGTCCCGACCGATCACCATGTTCGGCAAGCTGATCCCTTGGGAGAAGCGAGTCAAATACCGTGGTGAGACCCTCGACGACCACCTCTCCTTCGCTGAGCACATAAAGCAGGTGCGTTCGCGCGCCGCTTTCTCTCTCGGTAGACTCCACTCACTCACTCCGAGGTGGAGTTTCCTCCGAAAGACATAGGGAGCCCCTCGGTTCGTTCGGAACGAAATCCTCCTTTTAGATCTCGACATTCCCACCATCTCTCAATTCCTGAAACTCAATTCCAAGCGTTTCTTCGACTCAGCCATCAATCATCGCAACCCTCTGGTTGTCGAGGCCGCTAGTTATGTCCCCTCCCGTATCAGTAAGGTCTGCCGCCCCAGGCTTGCCCTCTCAGATCCCGATGACCCCATAACTCTTCTCCAGGAGAGCAGTAGGGACCGTAGGAACAAAAACAAATCGACATTCCGACCTCGCCGCCGAGGTCCCTCCTCGCGACGACCCCCGTAATGAAGTGCCAGCTGGTGGCGTAGCTGAGCCAGTAGCTTTAACTTCCCCTGACAATAATAATTACCCTGATTAGATCCAGCCTGTCCCCATCTTGCTGCCCTCCCACCAGCAACGCCCTAAGCCAAGGTTCGTTCCCCACAGAGGGAGCCTTAAGAGTGTAATCGCTTAGTCTTGTAAATTTAACCATAGGATTGACCGGTTAAGTAGTCACGGCCTCTCTAGGCTAACTACGAGACGCCTTTAAAAAAAAAAAAAAACTGCGGCGCGCGGCAGTCCTACTGAATTGACCCAGTGAGATAGGCCCGCCGCGTACTTGTAGCTTCATACCTAAACTGGGGAGTGTCCCCTCTGTATTAATCTGTGACATAAACAAAATGTTTGGTTTTGTAATCTGAGGTCAATAAATTCCCAAAGTAGGTAGGTATCTCATACAATCTCAAAGGCAGAGATTGACTGTAGTATATAATAGGTTGGGGAAAAAGTTTCTTCGCATTTTTTTAAGAAAATTCAAAACATTTTTTAATATAGTTTATTTACATTTAACTAAAGTACCATTTTGTTCCATAACTTTTTGCCATCTTGTAGGTAGGGACATGATCCCATTGCTATAGAAATTTTGGGACTTCTGGTCAAAATACCGCGACAAGTGGTTTTGGCAGTCCTCTCGTGATGTTAACCTGACACTGCCTAAAGGATTCTGAAGAGACCGAAACAGGTGGAAATCTGAAGGTGCAAGGCCAGGACTATACGGCGGATGCATTAACACCTCCCAGCCAAACTCTCTTAATTTTTGCTGAGTGGCTAAAGATGTGTGAGGTCTAGCGTTATCATGATGAAAAACCACACCCCTTCTGTTGATTAATTCCGGCCGCTTTCTCTCAACTTCTTGCTTTAATCTCATCAGTTGTTCGCAGTAGAGTTCAGAATCGATGGTCCTGCCTGGTGGTAACAGCTCATAATGAATAATGCCCTTCCAATCCTACCACACACACAGCATCACCTTGTTGCGAGTTAACCCGGGTTTCACCACAGTCTGTGAAGCCTGACCGGCCTTTGACCACGACCTTTTTCGCACGTTCTTGTCATACGTGATTCACTTTTCATCACCAGTTATCAGCTTCTTAAAAATGGTTCGGTTTCATTACGTCGTAATAAAGAATCACAAATGAGTACACGGTTCATTAGGTTTCTTTCAGTGAGCTCGTGAGGTACCCAAATGTCGTGTGTACCCAGTTTTTTTCAAATGTGCCAAAACTGTTTTGTGGTCAATTTCCTGTTCTTCAGCTACGTCGTAACTACTGATATGCCGATCTTGCTCCACTTTTTCAAAAACGGCATCCATTTTATCCGTAATAGGGCGACCAGAGCGACGTGCATCTTTGACATCAAAATTTCCGGATTGAAAACGCTTAAACCAAATTTGTGCTACTCTCACAGACACTACACTAGGTCCATAAACATCGCAAATTTTTTTCGCGGCTTGCGTTGCATTTTTACCTTTTTTGTAGTAAAATTTTAAAATGTATCGAATTTCTTCATTAGATTCACTCATCTTGACTAAACTCAAGTGCATTTTTATATTGGTTCGGAAATTCTACATTAACCCGTTGAGAGTAAGTCGAAGAACTACGGGTATGTTTTAAAATAAGTACCTACCTACGTGCGAAATCCTAAATCTGAAAGTATACCCAGTGTCAACTTGGCCAGTGACGTCACAAATGTTAGGTAAAGGTATGTACGCTTTAATGAATTAATTCTCGATTTCTGGATTTGAAAACATACCCGACGGCAACACGGTCTCTAACGTCATGACCGTTGTGTGAAGGTATAGATTCATATACGCCACGTGGCGCATTTTAGCTGCGTGGATTTGAATGTTTGACAACGTGGGTCTACGTTACCACTGCAGTACACACGCGTGGGTGGCCCACCGCGGCGCACGGAGAGGCTACGCACGTGTTTTTACCAAGAATTGGTTAATATCCGTGTATACTGTGTACCGCATACACAGCGTGCATGGCGTTGACAGCGTTGAGCTATGTGAGCGCAATATTCGAGCAAGCCACGAGTGTCCGTGGGTTGCAGTGAAACAAAAGTTATTTCTTCAATGTAACCGAAAATATCCCAATCTCAAAAACTTAGAAACATCATGATCCTATTAATAAGGGATCACAGTATGCGTATTACATTGAATTTTTTTTTCATGCTTTTTTTCGGAATTTCACTACACCATTTTTTTGCGGTGCACAGAACGTGCACACCTTCTTTCCAGTTTTCGTTGTTATATTGCTAACAGTCTCCGAGTAGAAGGCTGTGTGACTTCCGGACCGACCGACAGACGGTATTAAAAAGGTTCCGTTTTTGCTATTTGGCAACAGAACCCTAAACACTAGGTAACAAAATTCAATGTTTCTTTAATTCATCAACATCGCGCCTGACTGTCCAAGCAAATATTTCATATAGTGTAGTAGGTGAACGCTCGCTCGCTTAGCAAATGTTATTGAACAAGAATGTACACTTACTTTTTGTAATAATCGAACATTCCGTTGAAGGCCCCAAGCCTGCCAGTGGTGTAAGTAGCCTGTCGGAACAGGGCGGCTGATAAACCCGTGTAGAAACCCAGAACCCCTTCGTTCTTCACGATATTTTTGATTACAGTAAAGATTGACGTGTTTTTGCCTTCAGGACCCAGGAGCTGCATTCGGGTCTTCAACAAGTCCGCTGGCTGGACTATACTAATTGCCATCATCCTGTGAATTAAATATTAGCCTATAGTATCCGCTGTGGGACAGACTTCCCTTGACCCTTTGGCTTGGAAAAGAATCGAGTTCGTCCCGCCACATTATGGATCCAAAATCGCCTCTAGAAGACAGAGCTACTGAGTTTTATGTGTCGTTTTTTTGTAATTGAAATGATTTCTATTAAGTATTACTATGGTCAAATATGTCACAAGAAGTAATTTGGCTTGAAAACTGAAGACTATATGTTTTTACGAAAAATTTGTATAAAGCTCGTGTGAAAAATCCGCTTATCTTTGAAACCATGATTGAATGACAAACCGGTGTCTACTGTGGAAATAAAAACGTAATATATATATTTTTTTAATTCTATAACGACTCCTTTTAATGCACCAAATTAAAATACTAATTATTTATTAGCTAATTAGGCTGAATAAGTGATATTTAATCATTGTTACCTTACCATGACCACCATGCAACAACACAAATCATTATCTATTATCTTCTGGAAAGTGAATAATTAGGAGTTCTAGTAAATATTTTCAATCATTAAACACATTAGTCACAAGTCAAGCCTCTAATGAGGTTAATTAACAAAAAGTAAATTTGCTAATCACTTGTAGTTTCAATGATCAGTGAAAAGCAATAAATAAGCTAAAGAATAAATACTTTATAGTTTAGTATATTCCAAACTTTTGGACAGTGAACATTACATCAGTAATCTAACAACTAACTTAGTCTTCTTTGGTTTTCTAAGAAACCGGAGTACTTACTGCATTTGATCATGAAGAATTTTTCAGGGCAGAGACAGCTCGTCTAGGTGATCGCCTTTCTGACGAAGACAGCGTAACGCTCAAGGAATTTTGTCGAAGATTCACACGAGCTGCTTCACAGAGGTGGAAGAAATCTCACCGTATCCTTGATACATTCAGAAATGAGTACGAAAATTGACTTCAGGCTAATGTCGATTGGCCAAGTTGCGTGTCAACCAGTTTTGTCATCCGAGAATCAAATGGCGAGGGAATAGCCCAGATTTAATCTCTCCAGAACCGTCAATATCGTCTTCTATTGATACAATGACAAAAGGCCTCGAAAACCATTCCAAGATCTGGGAAGCAAACAGAAGAGACGGTCTGTAGATCATACATGCGAAGATCCATATTAATTGGCCAGCTGCATTACTTTTAAAAGAAGATGGTCGTGAGAATACCGCATTCGTTTCTTATGATAACTTCAACCCTTTCTGACAATGTGCAAAATAAGGATTTTAAGCTATTAACTAAGTGAGGATTCGATGCTGTTTCCAACCAAAACCTATATTAACAGAAAATGCAGGGGGAAAAGATGATTCAAGTAGGTATATTTATACCTACCTACCTACCTCCTTGATGCCACTCAAGCTGACTGCTGGTGATGAAACTTTATGGACGAATCCAAAGCCATGGTCCCAGTGCAATTCGCTTTTCTTAGCATCTAGTTTCAGAAAAATACGTACAAATTTTAGCTTCGATCATTGTCATCATATTTTGTCACCAATAGACGACGATGTCGACGGTTCTGGAGAGATTAAATGTGCGCTAGGTCTCTCGTCATTTGATTCTTGGATGTCAAAACTGGTTGGCACGCAACTTAGCCAATCGAAATTAGCCTGAAGCCAATTTTCGTACTGCTTTCTGAATGTATCCAGGATACAGTTAGATTTCTTCCACCTCTGTGAAGCAACTCGTATGTATTTTCGACAAAATTGCTTGAGCGTTACGCTGTCTTCGTCAGAATGGCGATCACCTAGACGAGCTTTCTCTGCCCTGAATAATACTTCATGATCAAATTAAGGACTCCCGCTTCTTAGCAAAACAAACAAGTCCGAGTTAGTGATTAGTGTGCAGATGTAATGTTCGCTGTCCAAAAGTTTTGAATACACTAAACTATAAAGTAAAATTTGGCTTATTTATTAATAATAATAATAATAATAATTAAAACAAAATCAGCTGAATAACTGTTTCTTCTTTACAAGACTCCACTGCACAACTACTGTTTACTTCCGGTGTTTTTCACCTACGTTAAAATTAATATTATTTTTTCCATGTTGCATGTATGTAATTTTAGTTATCTTATTATCACCAATTTTAGTTTTTATACTTCCAGTTTTAATTTTAATTTTTTATTTTTTTAAATATTTAATTTTTTTAATATTCTCTCTATTCTCCAGTTATTTATACTCAATTTTAAGTACTGTCATTAATCTAGACTGGGACTCAATATTTATTTTTATATTGCATCTTATTTCAACATATCTATGCGAACTGAGAATACTGACTGTCTTTTGTGAGTACAAATTAGCCGATTATTGTTTGTACCTAACTGCGATGTTGGCCATTCTCGATCGTATCTCATGTGGGCTCATGTTGCCGGACTTTTCTGGTTTGATTTGGTTACTACTTAAGTGCACCACATTATATATATTGTTTTATATGTATTTGTAAGGGGCTGTGATTATGGATAGTAGCGACCAAATATCAATATACTACCAAAACTGTAGAGGTGTAAGAACCAAACTGCACACCTTGTTTGTAAATATTTTATCGTTTTCATATGACATTATAATTCTAACTGAAACATGGCTTGTGCCCGATATTGCTAGCGTTGAGCTTGTGGATCCTCGATATGTTGTTTACAGATGCGACAGAGATCGTAACACCACAAAAAAGTGGGATGGCGGAGGGGTCCTCATCGCAGTGTTGCGGGAACTTCGGTCGTGTTCACTTTATGTTTCTAATCACTCGCATAATGACTCCACCACCTGCATTGAGCATCTCATGATTGGATTTCCAAGTAAAAGTAATAGCTCAAAAAGGCATGTTATTAGCGTAGTATACATACCACCTTGGGCGAACGCTGATACTTACAGCTCTCACTTCGACACACTGCTGGACTTATTAAATGAACCTGACGTGATGAGTGCATTCATTGTTGGAGATTATAATCTTCCGGATATTACGTGGCAGGTTGCCCTGACCGGTAGTCAGCAACAAATTACTGGCATGACTTGCACAGGTCCTTCACCTATATGTTCAGAGCTACTACAGCTAATGTCAGCCCTGGATGCCTACCAATATAATAGCATCTCCAATGGAAATGGTAAAATTCTTGATTTGTTCATTTCGAACATAATCAGCACTTTAAGCCCTCCAATAGACCCCTTACTACCTATAGACCCACATCACCCTCCGTTTGTTGCTAAAGTCCCCATAGGTATATCAATTCAAACCATAAAAAGAAAACCCATGAAAAAATACGATTTCCGTAAGGCCAATTATGATGTTATCAATGAACAGATCAATGTAATCGAATGGTCGGTCCTGTTGGATCATCTTTCTTCCGAAGAAGCGGTGGAAAAATTTTATGACGTGCTGAGCGACATTGTTTCACCGAACGTTCCTTTGGTGAAGTCTCCAGCGCTTGACTTTCCCGTTTGGTTTTCTCCTCACTTGATTAAGACTTTCAAAAAGAAACAGCGCCTTTGGATAAAGTGGAAGAAGTTTAAAAATATTAAAGACTATAATATGTTTTCTGAACACCGAAAAACTTTTAAAGAAGACTGTAACAATTGCTATTCCACCTACATTAAATCCGTTGAGGATAATCTAACTTCCAATATTAAATGCTTTTGGACTTATATATCAAATCGCAAAGATAAATCAGGCATCCCGTCTACGATGCATTACCAAAACCTTAAGTCAAGTGCTCCAGACTTGGTTTGCAATATGTTCTCCGATTACTTTCTGTCAGTATTCGAACCCGCATCGCCCACGTTGTCGACGTGGACACCGCCATCTCGCTGTGACGCTGACATCTTAATCGACAACTTATGTATCGAGGAACCTAAATTAATTCGAGAGTTGAAAAACCTCGACCCATCCAAAGGGGCTGGCCCTGATGGATACCCAGCTCTGTTTTTTAAGGCTACTGCTGATAGCATCTATAGACCGCTTCATATAATTTATAATAAATGCCTGTGTGAAGGGGTGTTTCCTGAAATATGGAAACGAGCCAATATAACGCCCGTACACAAGGGAGGCTCGAAACATGATATTGAACAATATCGACCAATTTCAATTCTGTCGACCTTGTCCAAGCTATTTGAAAGACTCGTACATAACGAAATCTATCCCGTCCTGCGCAACGTATTAATACCTGAACAACATGGTTTTGTTAAACACCGATCTACTGTTTCCAATTTACTAATCTTCACCAATTATCTTTTTGAAAACATGGATAGACGTTTGCAAGTGGACGCTGTTTACACAGATTTCAAAAAGGCCTTTGACAAGGTCGACCATGAAATTTTACTTAATAAAATTGCATATAATGGCATTCGGGGAAACTTGCTCCGGTGGTTTTCATCCTACATTAAAAATAGAACGCAAAAAGTTGTTGTGAGTGGCCATCAGTCTGATACAGTGTCTATAACTTCTGGTGTCCCACAGGGCTCAATTTTGGGACCACTCCTATTTAATATTTATATTAATGACATTGGGAAATGCTTCTTAGGTACTCAATTTCTTATGTATGCTGATGATTTGAAAGCCTTTAAAACTATTACTACTATAGAAGACTGTTTAAAGTTTCAAGACGACTTAGATAGACTCTCAGCATACTGTCTTGATAACAAACTACACTTAAGCGTCTCCAAATGTCATTCTATAAATTTCACAAAAAACAAATTTATCACCAATTTTAAATATAGGCTAAATAATGCCTTGCTGAGTAGCACCTCTGTTGTAAGAGATCTTGGTGTTCTACTGGATAATAAGTTATCGCTTAATCAACACGTAGAAAATATAGTTAATAATTCATTTAAGATGTATGGTTTTGTCATGAGATCATCTACCGAGTTCAAACGGCCCTCCACCTATCTTTACTTATACAAGACGCTTGTACGCTCGCAGCTCGAATATGCGGTCCCAATCTGGAACCCGTTTTATAAGAAATATATAGATATGATCGAGAAGGTCCAGCGTAAATTCCTTCGCGCCATGTACTATAGGTGCTGTAAAAGGTGTTTGTCATATTCTCAATTACTAAGCAAATATAATATGTTAACATTAGAATCTAGACTTAAATTTCTGGAAGCCAACATACTACATGGTATTGTTCATAATCACTTCGATTCCATTGATCTCACGAGTAAGTTATGTTATGTGGTCCCCCGCACTGTCTATAAGCGTAGTGTTCGTGCAGGTACATTGTTCGCTGTAAATACCTGTCGGACTAATTCAGGACTGCGTTGCCCTGTTCGTCGCATGGTGGAATCGTATAATGGCAACTTCATTGACATTGATATTTTTCTATGTTCCAAATCGAAATTTAAGTCCAATGTTTTTAAAATTTTATCTAATAATAATAAGAAATAGTGCGAGTCCTTTATTCTAAATTTAATATATTTCAATTATAATTCCTTTATTTTTTTTTTATTTGTGATAATATGGAGCAATCCCAAATTTTTGATACATGTATGTATGTATGTATGCACATGTATATCGTATGTAGCCTAGCAGCCGGGAAGGGATGAGCGACGTTTTTTTTTTGCGAAATCGACTTGTATAACGAAATAGCCGCAGAAAAAAAAAGCCGAATCTAACCATATATGCAGGACGATTTCGCAAAGGGGTGTCGCTTGTCCCTTTTTGACTGTTGGGCGTCGATGTATGTATGTGTGTATATTTATGTATATGTATATATATATATGTATTAATAATTAATTACTTGTATTGTATTTTAATAATCATTTATTTTCTATTTTATATATCTGAGTAATGCTAATCTAGTGGCACTTTTTAGATTATCTTAATTTTGTTAACATGCGGATAATGTAGTGGGCTGCAATATTGTTAATACTACTTATGAGCCTATATTATTGTTACTTGTATACTTTTTATATTGTAGCTGTTTATTGTCCCATATTAAATAAAATAAAAATAAAATAAAATTTATTTGCATAAAACATGGTATACAAGATGGTAATATGAATACACTGGTAGGTTCTACATGTTTTGCTTCATGAAAATAAGCGTGCAAATTTACATACATGACAACAACATACAACCACTGTCATCGTCCGATTTTATGCTCTAGAAACTCCTTGACACTTAAAAACTATTAGCAGATAACCATTTATATAATTTACTTTTGAACAGTCTTTTATTTAATATTTTAAATTCCTCTGGTATCTTATTGTATATCCGGACACACATAAACATGCAGCTTTTATTATATTTTGCAAGCCTAGGTAAAACATCTAACACGAGCCTGTGGGGGTCCCGACGGCTTCGAGAATTAAGATCGATTGCTTTAGTGAACAACTCTTTGTGCCTCCACACAAACATACAAATTTCCAATATATAAAGTGACGGCAATGGTAACAAATCAAGTTTTTTAAATATTGGCCTGCAGGATTCATCCGGTTGAAGCCCATATATAGCCCTAATGCATTTTTTTTTGTGCAACAAACGCTCTATTTTGATCGGTGCTATTGCCCCACATAATTAAACCATAGCGCAGCACAGATTCAACATACGCAGGATATGTTGTTATTGCTGTCTTAATGTTTGTTATGTTTCTGATCCGTTTTAGTGCATATACAAACTTGTTAATTCGTTTGGAAACTGTATCAACATGTGCTTTCCAACTGATGTCTTGATCCAAGGTTACGCCTAGAAATTTAGTTTGAGTTACTTCGTGAATTCTATGTATATTCATTTTAATATTATATTTTGGATTTGATTTATTGAATTGTATATAAACGGACTTTTTAAGGTTTATAGATAAGTTATTTTGATTTAGCCATTCAATCAGTCTCTCAATTACATTATTAATTTCAGTCTCATGATCATTAATTGTATTGGTTTTTTTATCAGATGTCACAATAATAGAAATGTCATCAGCGAATAAAATACATTTATGATTAGTTATATTAGTAATAGAATTGATGTATAATAAGAATAAAATAGGTCCTAATACGCTCCCTTGTGGGACGCCATATTTGTTATATTTGGTGTCAGAATAATGCGATGTCATATCATTATTTTGATCCATTCTTGTAATGGCAACACGTTGTTGTCTATTTCTTAGGTAAGAAGAAATCCATTGAAGTGGAATGCCTCTAATTCCCATTGCCTCTAATTTTTGTAGTAATAAGTCATGAGAGACTAGATCAAAGGCCTTAGAAAGGTCAAAGAACAGCCCAGTAGTATAATAGTTGTTGTTAATATTCGTTAATACTATTTTAATAAGATTGTAGATAGCTAAAGTTGTTGATTTATTTTTTTGAAAACCAAACTGTTCCTTCCGTATGATATTAAATTTATTACAGAACTCAATTAGTCTTTTATTCATGCACCTTTCAAATAATTTCGATATAATAGGTATCAAGGTAATTGGGCGGTAGTTATTAACGTCTGACTTTTCACCAGTTTTATAAAGGGGCTTAATTATTGACAACTTCAGTGCTTCGGGAAAAGTGCCAGTTGAGAATGATAAATTAATTAAATATGTTATTATTTCAAATAGTTCATTAGCGCATGCTTTAAAGATTTTTGTGTTAATCTCGTCATAACCCTCGGAACTTGTGTTGTTCAGTGACATAATCTCTGCTCTAACTTCATTTTCGGACACTGGGTTAAGGAACATCGAATGGGACATTGAACACTCGTTACGTTGTTTTGCACACTTACTCGAAGATTGTGCCATATTAATATAATGGTTATTGAACGCTGTTGCTATAGCTACAGGATCGGAGAGTATGGTATTATCAATTTGAATATTTTCAATGCTGGGGATATCGGTACTGTCTATGATTTCATTTTTTATAACTCTCCATACTGCTTTGCATTTATTTTCACTGTCATTTATAAGTTTCATGTTTGCGTTTTTTTTTTATGTGTAGACACATTTTTGTAAAATCTTTGAGTATTTAATGTATTCCGTTTTATTTTTTATATTTTTATTTCTATAATATTGATAACGCAAAGATCGTTTGGTTTTGCAGCTTTGTTTTAGACCCTTGGTTATCCAGTTCTGTTTCTTTTTATTGTTGACATTCACTTTTATTCTTATTTTTGCGAAACATAAGTTATGGAACAAGCATAATGCTTCGTGAAAACAATTGAATGCTTTATTTAAGTCGTTTTCTGCGTAAACCTCTGACCATGACAGATTACCTAAACATTCCTTAAATTTTTGGATATTATTCAAGCTGTAATCTCTATTGTAGAAATGGTATACTGTCTGATTTTGTATTTTATGTTTCAAGGGAAAACTCAACATTTGCGCTGTGTCATGGTCGGATAGGTGAAGTGGCAATATTGTGGCATTAGCATTAGGAATGTTGCTAAGAATGTGATCGATACAGGAAGACTTACGAGTTGGACGATCTATATGTAATTTTAAGTTATAGTTATATGACAATTCTTGTAATTGACTACTAATATTACTTTTCTGAAGAGTATTAAGTATTATTATTAGTTATTATTAAGTATTATTATGAGTATTATTATTGCTGTTCACTGATCATTAAAACTATTAAGTGATTAACAAATTTACTTTTTATTAATTAACCTCCTCATTAGAGGGTTGTCTTTGTTGTGTGTGTGTTGGCTAAAGTGCTTATTGATTGAAAATATTTACTAGAACTCCTAAATACTCACTTTCCAGAATGAGATAATAGATTATCAGCGCCCCGCGGTTTCATCCGCGTAAGTCTCAAAATCGTAGGAATATCGGGATAAAAAGTATGCTATGTGTTAATCCAGGTTATAAACTATGTGTGTGCCCAATTTCATCCCTATCAATTTAGTAGTTTATCCGTGAAAGAGTAACAAACATCCATCCATCCTCTCAAACTTTCGAATTTATAATATTAATAGGAATTAGTAGGATCGTAGGATTACAATTTGTGTTGTTGCATGGTGGCCATGGTAAGTACGTACAAATGATTTTATCTACACCCATGCCTATAAAAGTTTAAATCCTCTATAAAAGTTTCTGAAACAGTTAGCTTATTGCCAACATATGTCAACACACAACCAGTGTCATAGTAACCATAATATCATCCAAATGAGTGTTTTAATGTTGTACTAAATTTCATTATGCAACTCCCACAGAGTACTCTTTTATATAAAGGGTGACTGGTAATTAGTGACCGATACTGAAACACATGATTGTACTCATGATAACAAAAACTTTTACTATGGGTCGAAACCTGAAATCGCAAAAAAAAACAGCTGTTCCCACGAGTTATGCGAACATAAATGTAGGGAACAAAGAGATTAAAATTATACTAGCAATAGAGCGGCCATCAGAACAAATGTCATAGAAAAACTGTGATCTCATGTCTCAGTAACGCCATCTAGCTTTGAATAGCAACCATAAAAGTTAAATGTATTAAATTCAGCTATCACTTGATAGATGGCCAGTGTGTAATAGAGATATTACCAATCATTTAGATATCGACTATCGATAAATAAAAGTTCTAGTTTTTTCTTCAATGAATAGCAAAAAGTTAGGAAAGCAATAAAATGCAGTAGTTTCAAAGTAAATTATTTATTTGGAAAATTATTTTGGAAAACACCATTGATAAATTAATGTTTAGTTTCAAACCAAGGTTTCGTGTACTACTTATTTTATAAACACTCGCTTTACAAGAATTTAGTTCTCAAATGCTCTTTACAAATGTTTCGGATATTGCATCATTTATACATTTTTCATTTAATATTTAGATTCTCTTGGAAAAATCACATTCATACTAAATAACATTTTTTACAAAGCTGACCAGCGCGACTTCACCTGCGTCACATTTTTGCTGCTCCGCTCCTATTGGTCGTAGCGTAATGTTATCCTATTGGTTATAGCCTTCCTCGATAAATGGTCTATAGGATTTTTTCAATTTGAACCAGTAGTTCCTGAGAGTTTAACCAAACAAGGAAACAAACTATCTGATAATTTTCTTCTTAAGTGAATTATTTGGTTAGCTTGTTGCTGTATATGATGAAATGACAACATGTGTGCAGCATGCAGGGGGACATTAATAAGTTGGTACTAAAACAATAAGAGACAGATAGTTTGGAAAGTTGATTGATACCGGTCAATTTTTACAAAAGAGACGAATTTAATGACTAATTAAAATTAAATCTTATGTCCCATCCTACGTCCCTTCAAATAAAATCAGTTTTGTGAACTTTTGTCTTTTAGATTTGTTCTGAACACCGGGGTCGAACTTAGCAACAAATCGAAGTTTAATATTAGCATAAGTCTCTATTATGGATCTTATCAAATACAATCTGTGATTGAGCATCGCAGGGCTCTCACACGAGTGTACAATGAGGCCTTCAAAAATACTCGAATTTATGAATACTTTTAATACTTTGCCGGTAGGACAAGGCATGAAGTGGAGTCGAAAGTTTTTTAAACTTTTTAATTTTTTTATACATTGACTTAGTGTTTAAAGAGTTTGTAAAATTTATAATGTGTCCTAAACACATAAATTTTAACTGATCGTAAATCTGTTTTTATGTAGAAAATATCAATGAAACAAAATATTAACAGTTAAAATCATTTATACATATATTTTGAAGCGAAAAGTAAGGTTATAAATTATTTTAAGAAATAAAATAAAAGCCATAAATCGCTCACTGAATTCAAAAGGGCCACCCAAGATTTATACGAGATAAGATATACCTACAATCGAAAATAACGTTCAAATCGATTCATTTAAAAAAAAAAAAACTATCTAAGTGCGTGTCGGACCACACACAATGAATGGTTCCGTAGTTGGGATGAATTTATCCCAAGAACAAACTTAACATTGTAGTTGATAAACATGTTCTCCCATACATTCCAACTGCAAATGTAAGTTTGTACGCACAATGTTGAGAGATTTATCATGCTATCTTAAGACCACAGACTACTTAAAGATTTTCTATTATCTATTCAGACTATTTATAAGATAATTTTAATAAATAGAACACATAACATAACATCACGAATTGCTTCCCCCAAGGGTTATGCAGACGTTTACCCATAGCAGTACACCCACATGTTGCCAAACAAAACTTAATAGAAAAAATACGAAAAATCGAGAAACGTGCAACATACTTCACCTATAGTAGGTACAAGGTACCGATCCTTTTTTTTAAATGGATCGACCAGTCTTTCCGTAGCTAATATTCTCAAAATGCTTCCAGCACAACCTTGAAGAAGCAGTTGGAAGCCAGTTTTCTTCTTTACGATCTATCTGCACAAACCGTATCCACTTTTCGCGTTCTTCTATATTTACATTCGGAAATCTAAAATGACTGAAACCTACTTAAACGAAGAGACCTTGATCCTTTGTTGACATTAAAATTAAAAAACAGGATTATGTTCAATTATTTACTTACCTCATAAAATTATATCGATAACAAAATCGATAAACAACAATATTATGGACATCTCTTACAAGAAAAAGTTAAGCTACTCAACAATAGAGGGCGTATATTACAAAATTACCAAATATTCTAGATCTTTTTATGAAAATGATTGAATTCTAATTAATTACTGTGTAAATTTAAAAAAATCTTACGAAAATAAACCGCAGTTAGGTCGAGTCATTTTACCGTAACGTGATTTACAATAACGCAACGCGCAACTCGGCCTATTTACTCAGTAAATGTTTTTCTTTTGTTGAATAGAGTGGACACAAATACGATTTGACATGCAGGAGTGCCAAACTAGACTGAGCGAATTAAGTCCACGAGGACTTAACTATCGGATTACGATTTTGTTCGCTATGTCCTGTCTATTGCTAGTATAATTTAATGTCTTTGGTAGGGAACAACAGAATTTTTTTCGCGATTTCAAGTTGGTCCCATAGTAAAAGTTGTTTGTTATCACGAGTTACGCGAACATACATGTAGCGAACAGCTTAATTTAAATAAATGCATACGGGTCGAATCCTCCTTTTTTGAAGTCGGCTAATAATAAAATATTATCTTACCCGCTAGTGCCTCCTATGATGAAGTTCATGTATTTGGGAATGGAAGGAGCTTTTTTTTTAGGAGCTTCGTTTTGTTTACTCATTTTTACTGATTTTTTTTTTAGTTTTACTTTTTATATATAATTAATTAAAACATAAAGATTTTGTTTCGGGTTATTAAAAAATTACTAATTTAAATAATTTTCACAAATAATTTAACAGAAAAAACCAAAATTGACTATAAATACATGTTTCTGACGGATTGTTAGTAATAATTTGACGTAAGTAGGTACTAGAGTTGTCATAATTGACGATTAGCTAACTTCGACCAGCCTGTGATATTACTAGCGGAGAGGTTTCATTCAAGATTTTCTCTTTTTATTCATCCTAACAATATTAAGTTTTAAGAGTGGCTCGGGACCACGGAGCACTCCGGACGCGCAGGCGGCCGCGGCGCGTCCAGGTCACGTCACCAGCAAAATGTATGGTTGGCTGCGTGACCAAGCGGATGCCAGGTGAGCCTTACATATCTCGGGACCCTGGGGTCCCGGACCTTTGGAAGGCATACGAAGGGCCGAAGCCAACTCGCAGAAGCCCCTTAGATAATTTTAAATGATGAGGAGGCATCAACCGACGATTATCCCTATTTTTTTTTTTTTTATTTGAGGTGGATTTGCTCTTGACTTTAGTCTAGAGACAAAGTCTAAAAGAAGATATATAAATCATAAATCATTTATTTATTTGCAAACATGGGTCAAGAAGCAGTCTGTTCACTCTAACTTTGAAGAGAACCGTGGCATCACACATGGGCCCTATCAGAATACCAGCGCTGCGGTATTTATTTAAATATTGCAGCTTTATGCTGAGATAGGAGCCTTTTTGGCCTCGCACAAGTTATTTTTTTAATGTTAATTTTGTTAGTTTACTATGCTCTTTTTTACTGTTTGTATTTCCTGTGCGTGTCCCAAATAAAATATTTTTCTTTCTTTCTAGATTCGGGTTGTATGAGTTCGGGAACACATACGCAGGAAGTGAGTTCCACTCTTTTGCCGTGGGCATTATGAAGAATGTTTGGAAGCGCTTAGTGCAAATTGGTGGAATGGCAACTAGGTATAGATGGTAACTTGCAGTGCATCTAGATGTTCGATGATAGAAGGGGGCCAGTGGAATGAGGTTGTGGAGTTCCTAAGCACACTCACCGAAGTATAGTCTGTAGAAGACCGACAATCAGGCAACCTTGGGGCGATGAGGCAAGCTGTGAAGCTTGGCATCCACCAGTTTTACGTCACCAATGAGCCTCGTAGCTCTGCGTTCAACTGAGTCAAGCGAAGCAAGTTGGTATTTAGCTGAGCCATCCCAAAGGTGGCTGCAATACTCCATGCAGGGTCGAACTTGCGCTTTATAAAATGTCAAAAGCTGTCCAGGCATAAAGTATTGCTTCACTCTGTTTAGGATGCCCAGTTTTTTGGCCGCAGTTTGGGCTTTGTGCTCGATGGTTGCGCCGAAATTGAGACTGGATGTCTACTCCATGGCTAGGAGCTCGAGCCATTCTGTTGCAGGAACAGATGTACCCCAAAAAGTAGGAGTTTGGTCGAAACGACTCCTTTTAGCGGTGAAAAGACACGCTTGTGTTTTGGGGACGTTAAAAGAAACCAGATTGTCATCATCCCATTGGGAAGCAAGGCTTCAGGTCAAATTTGTCCGCTCTAACATAGCCTCTCTCAAAAAATGAACTTCATCGCCTCTGGTTTTTGCGCTTTACAAGTATCTCTCCGAAACAGTACTGTCATCCGGTTTACTAGTAATACCATGCTGAAGTAGGTCATTGATGTGCAGACCCCTGAGGAACTCTGGCATCCATAGCCATATGCTCAGAGGAGCAGCCATCAACGTTCACTAAGGAAGTCTGATATCCAGCTACAAAAACCAGCTGGGATGCCATAAGCAGGAAGCTTGCTGAGAAGACTTGCGTGCCATACCTTACCAAAGGCTGAGAAGACTTGCGTGCCAGACCTTGTCAATAGTGCGTGACATACACGACAAGATCGCCGGTTGACCATCCACGGCGAAAGCCATATTGACGGTCACTGAGATCGTTGTCTTCAAGATAGGTCAGCAACTTACTGTTCAGTACCCTTTCCATAACCTTGAATAGTATGGAGGTAATGGTGATCGGACGGTAATGGGCAGGGTTTGCACGATCGCCCTTTTTGGGCACTGGTTGTACATTAGCTAGCTTCCAAGTTTTCGGCACCGTTCTTTTGTCTATATGCACTATGCAAGTGCACCAAGGACAACCTCCGGTTGGTGCAAGACTATTGTTGTACATGGAAACAAAACATATTGGGCTATGGGTCTGGGTGGCTAAAGTGGATTGGGTAACTTGAACTATAATAATAATAATAATAAAATAGTTTATTGTCACAAAAAAAATATACATTGTACAAGTATACACTGTTAAAATGAAGCTAATTAACGCTACAGTAGTTTGTATACAGATATTGTGAGCCCTGCCTCTCAAACTAGGATAACCTGTATCTTAAGAGACAGTGTTCAGCTGTGGGGTTATTTAAAAATAGGGATCAAACAACTGCGGACTGTGCCAGCTTATAGTAGGTATGTGGTAACAAACTTAACAATCTTATTATTTTTAACAAAAACATAAACATATAAAAACATATAATAAAAATAATTTGACAATTCTATCTAATGAAAAGAAATAACAATTTAAAACGTATGTGTGTGAGTGGGTGAATGTGTATGAGTATTTCTGTATGATTTATGTATCTATGTGTGGTGAGTTTTTGTATGGGAGTAGTGAGTGTGATGTGCTATATGTGAGGTAGTAAAAGCAAAAAGTAAGGCAATATTAGGCAATACATTTTAGCAGAGATTCAGTTTGTGTATAGTCCTGTTGAAGTAGCCATTCCATCAGCTTAGCTTTCAATTCAAACTTATTGCAATCCAATATATTTAATTCTTTATGAATTTTCTTGTAGATCAGTGAACTTAGGGTGAAGTATTGGTTTTTGGCAAAAGCAGTTTTGTGTCGTGTAACTGGGGGAATGTTGGTTCGCTTGGTGGGATCAGACGGTGGGACACTGGAGTGTCTTCTAAGAATGGATTGCAACACGTAGAGCTGTCGAACTGTTAGTACCTTACAATCTGAGTAGAGTTGAGTTGTTGGATAACGATAAGGTTTCCGTAGCATCACTTTCAATATTGCTCTCTGAGCTCTCTCCACTCCAAGAAAAGTAGTTTTAGCTGCACCACCCCATACATTGATGCAATACCCAAGAACTGACTGACACAGAGCATAGAATACCATTTTTAGAGTATCAGGATTTGCGGAAGCTCTCAGTGACTTAAAGATGTGTATCAGTCTCAGCGTTCTCGAGGTTAGGGCATCAATGTGTTTATTCCAGCGTAACCCGGCATCAATTTGAACACCCAGGTATTTGACGTGATCGGTACGCGTAAGTGTTGGACATTGGCATGAAGATGACTGTTCTAAGCAAGTGTGCGCTATTATTGAAAAGGTGTGATCAGGTGCGGTGTTCTGACGAATGGCGAAAGGAATATATGAACTATGGAATAACTATGTCCCCTGCCTAACCATTGTTATACAAACATTGTATAATTATACACGGATAAAATGGCAGGGGGTGACTTGCACACTCAATAATGGGCCCCCGGAAACCGCCGCTAGCACATAGTGACGTAGCGACAAGGGGGCAACAATTCCTGAGGTGCTTGAGGAGTGGAGAGGTATCCCACGGCTATCAGGACAATACCGGAAGTACGGTCAAGATCCCTACCAGCACCTTACTAGAATACTTCCTTCCTCCGAGCACGTTTGCTCTTGCGAATCTCCACTCAAGCCGGCCAATAAAGGCAAGAAAGAGGTGGGAGCTCTGTTCCTCGTCAGTGTTCACTCCAGCCGGCCAATAAAGGCAAGCCAGAGTTGAGGACAAGATTTCTCCCGGGAGATAGGGTCCGTGGGGTCGCTACTGCCTAACAGCTAGCCACATGCTGCCCTGCGGGTTTCTGTATCTCTCTTGGTCTGGCTCCTCATCCTAGGCCCGTTCCCGCAAAGTAAACTCTACCGGTACAGACCTAAAGTTCGGAGCGCGCAAGCGTAGAGATACAGCGGTGGGGTTATTATTATTATTATTATTATTACTATAGATGCGTTTACCTTGGTAAAAAACAATAGTATTTGTGCTATTAATTTCTGTATAGCGTTGTTTGGCGCACCGAAACGCATAACAGCAGATCAAGGTCGTTGTTTCGCAAGTAAAGATTTTTCTAGTTTCTGTACTTCTAACAACATAGATTGCACTTGATAGCTACTGGAGGCGTCGTGCAAACGGTCAGGGTCGAAAGGGTAATGAGTACCCTCAAGAGTATGTTAACAGCTGTAGAGACTAGTCGTGACCGCTCTTGTCAGGACACATTAGGAGAGGTTCAGTTGGCTATGAGCTTTATTATTAAAAGGGTCACTAAATCTAGTCCTCTCGAGTTGAATGGCAATACCTCTTAGTTTAGTAACCGCTGATGATGACGTGATTGACGTTAATTTAGATGAGATTAGAGAGCACGCGAAAGAAAGTAGGGAGACCTTTGCCCAGCAGTGAAACAATAATGGCTAATAAAAAATAATAAAAAAGAGAGCACGCGACAAAGAATATTGAAAAGAATGCCAATTACGATAAAAATCAATTTGACCAAAATAAGGCTCAGGTTTCTAAGTTAGCTACGAGTATTAATGATTATGTTTTAATTGAAAATGAGGAAAAGAATCAAACAAAATTAGATCCTAAATTCAAAGGCCCATTTAAGATTATTGATGTGTTAGACGGGGACAGATACCTACTAAAGGCGCTCGACTCTAAGCGAACATACAAATACCCACATGATCGTGTGAGGAAGATCGCCGATCACCAAGTTCCTCGAGAGTTAGATGTGATAGTTGATAACAGTGATAGTGAGACCAAATCTGACTTGTATACTCATACTTACTCGAAACTCTAGACCGCACCTCATGAGTAACATGTGGCGATGGATCTACAAGGAATCGTGGGTGCGATTTCTGTCCGTATTGGTGCACAGAGCGCTTCATGTGTTGTAGCACATATTGCGCTAGATTTTTGAGAATTGTTGGTGCGATTCTTGTCTGTGTTGGTGCATAGAGCCCCTCATGTGTTGTAGCATATGTGGCGGCAGATTTCTAATGATTTTCTGTGAACGCAAATCTCGTTCTATAACTAAACTAACCATAACTCAAAAACTACACAAAGACGTAATCTTCTACAAAACAATTGTCATTAAAAGTATTTTGTAACTAAGTTCTACCTACATATTTCAATTTTCAAAATTTACCATCGCATAGTTTAAATTTGGAGACTCATATATATTTCACCAATTATCTCGAGCACAATAATTATCAATATTGTCTGTCTATCTCTGAGTAAAAAAGCTGCGTGATGTCCGTCAGTCCGTATGTCACACAGCTATTTTGCGACAGACAGGACGAAATTATAAGGGTCACGTATTTGCCATTCGGCCTATTATACGGAACCGTAAAAATGAACATGGAAAACAGAGGAAAATTAAAAGAAGGCCGATTGAAATTGAGATAATTATTTATTCATATTAGGTGCTGGGGACACAGTATGTTTTACAAATTAATACAAATTTTAAACCTAGAACTATAATATGGAAGAAATAAGCAAAATGAACAATGTTTAATTCTCAAATACCTTGAAATTGTCAATGTGCAAGTTTGTTTTAAATACAGTGGAGTGAACCCGTGGGCGATCTGCCCCGGGTGACACGTTTTGGCGGCCGTAAAATTTCACTCGCCCCGGGCGACACTTTTTGCGGCCGTAAAATTTCACTCGCTTGAGCGACACTTTTTTGCGGCCGTAAAATTTCACTCGCTTGAGCAACACTTTTTGCGGCCGTAAAATTTCACTCGCTTGAGCAACACTTTTTGCGGCCGTAAAATTTCACTCGCTTGAGCGACACTTTTTGGCGGCCGTAAAATTTTTCACTCTAAAGTAGGTATATGTAGCTTTCTTCAACATGAAATATATTTAGCTAAGGTGAATTTGAAAGATAATCTAACCTATCCGATCCGAGGCTATTGTAGCCTATGGTTTTTTATGAGTCGGCAAAGAAAACTCCTATTTCTGTATGAATGGTCATCATAACAAAATCTCACCTATTCGAGGTGGGGTGCTAAAATGTTCGTCCTCATTTCGCGTGCTTTTGCAGCCTAGGGTTCTCTTCATTTTAGTACTGTCATCAAGTCTAAATTAGAAGGTGCCTTGACATCTAGCGTAGTCACTGCGTTACCATCACGTAACTAGGAGATATTATAGAAAATACGAAACTTACGTCGAGTTGAAGCAGCGTGAGCGCTGCGGTTGCGCAGTGTAGTATAAGTTCGACAACATGTTCAACCAGTATTGTCACTTAATTAAAGATTCTTTCGTGCGATTTATTACCATATACCCAACCATTTGACAGTGGGAGAGAGACCCCAAAATACAGAGTTAAGAAAATGGTATAAAATATAAATTCTGGAACCCAATAGCACAACATATACACAGTTAAGGGCGTCACACACACACCGAAGATAATATATATTATAGCGCTTAATGTAAAAGATATATTATCTTAACGGACCACACACACCGAAGATACTATATCACGAGAGCGTCATTCTACCGGACGCCGTCTTAAGAATCGCACGTTATGTCCCTTGTACAGGCTGTTCAGTTTTTGCATTGCAGTTTTTATATTGCTAGACCTACTTGACAGCTCATCTGACGAAGATTGGAACAGTGGATTCAATATTCAAGTTGTATCGAGAAATAAAAATCGTAAAATCTAGGTAGAAGACCCATTAGAACCAAAAAACAGCACGGTGAATTGAATCTTTACCAAGATCTCTCCGAAAATTAATTTACCGCGTATTTTAGAAACATAATGTACTAAAATGAGAACATCCTGTTATTTATCTTAAGATAAAATCGCCAACTACATGTCTTACTGTATATTTCATTAGATTATAATGTCTTCGGTATATTAAGGGGGAAGCTCCAGGTAGCCCATGAAATTCAAATTTTCTTACGTTTTTTGCAATTCGCAAGTCAGTATTAAATTGTATGTTGATTAAAGGATGATTCGCGACCATAAACAAATATGTATTTCCAAAATTATAATCATTAGAATCAGTAATACCTACCACCCCTAAATATCAAGATTTCATGAAATAGTTATTCATTAGGATTATATGATCTTAGAGATTTGTATTGATGATTTTAATGATTAAATAAATACAGATTTGTTACGGTCGAGAATCAAATTCAAATCAACACAACCTGATACTGACCCGCAAATTGCAAAAACGTGAGAAAATTTGAATTTCGCGGGCTACCTGGAGCTTTCGCCTTAACATAACTTTCGCAAATCGGCCAGTATCTTAATGCTCATTTCAGTCTACGCTATACTATTCTGCTATATAGTACAACATTAAAAGCTATTATAGCTATAATATATAGCAATTCGTTCACATTATGCGATATAATCGCAAGCAAATATGCTTTATGGCAAGCTCAGCTGACCGCAATCTGTGAGGGTGTGCGCGCGCACACACACACACACACACACACACAACAATGGATTTGATACGGGACAGTCTTGAAAGTTCATCAAGCGATGATGACAATGCGGAATTTGACTCTTACGTATCATTGCTGCTAAAAAAAGAAGAAAAATACCCGACTCTGGATATCAAATTATATAAAGTTCCCGTTTTTCCCCACGCAGCATCCTTTAATTAATTAATTTTGTACTAATCTATACTCGTGTTCCATAGACATGGATATCTTCGTACGCTTTCTATAGTCTTCCATGTTGCAGTCATAGGTCCACCATAGACAAAAATACGCTAAAGAGAACAACAATAAATAAATCGCTGTCACTTGTATCCACAGGTTCCCCCCCGTCCCTTGCTCGGGTATGAAGTGCCAGCTGGTGGCGTAGCTGAGCCAGCTTTAAACTCCCCTGACAATAATAATCACTCTAATTTGATCCAGCCTGTCCCATCTTGCTGTCCTCCCCCCAGCGACGCCCTAAGCCGAGGCCCGTTCCCCACAGGGGGAGCCCTTTGCGTGTAGTCGCTTAGTCTTTAAGTTTTATGCCCCTGGCTGGAGGCTTTGAGTTCGCTTAAGGCAGCCACAGGATTGACCGGTTAAGTAGTCACGGCCTCTCTAGGCCAACTACGAGATGCCATTAAAAAAAAATGTATCCACAGGCTCGTGTCCAGCAGACGTGTCGGTTCGTTCGTCCCGCTTGCGGGGCGTGCGGGGAGGAGAGCGCCGCGCGATCATAGCATAGTGTATCGCTCAATTTCATAGTGAGCCAATAATATACAGTATAGCAAAGTGTGAATGTGTTCTAAATAAATGTATGGCGAGCGATATTGTTGTGCTATGAACTATAATATGCTGTATGCTATTATATTATAGCGTAGTCTAATGAGCTTGAGATACTCTAATAAGAAATATATATTATCTTCACTGTGTGTGGTGTTCAATTGAATTGTACAGGAGCGATTTGTCGAAAATAACATATTTTATATTATCTTCGGTATGTGTGGCGCCATTTAGGTAGGTACAAAGGGGACCATTAAAAAAAACATAATATCAATAACGATAATACAGATACGGCAGAAACCTACGCCAACATAATAAATTAAATTCCTGTGAACCTGCTACTTCGATATTTGTTACAATTTAGTAAGTAATCGTCGGAGCTGGTTTGACCCGCGATGGCTGAGGGTGGACCATTATATGATCAGCCATATGCCACCTCTTCCACGATGGTCTCCCACGAGTCTGAGGACTCGGTGTCCCACGTGGCCTCGTCGTCGTCCTGTTCATCGTCCTCGTCATAATAAGCCAACTGGAAATAAAATGTGTTCTTAGTTTACCTGCGAGACATCTACCACCAGCCTGTCTAAGAGTAATACTTTCTTTATGTGCAGTAGGTAGTAGTAACATAATTTTGTGAAAGAGCTCTTCCTGATTGCGTAACACACTATCAATCGGAATCAGTTTCATTTTGACAGTTCAAAAACATTCATTGCGTTATTTACGTTGTTGAGCTGGCAAAATTTATAGTTTAGTAATTTGTGAGGGTCTCACCATTTAAATAAAGGCACCTGCATACAACACCCTAAGGCCGCGCCCTAAGTAAAAACGATCGTCGCGTGAATACGCGATCGTCGCGGTGATACGATAGGTATTAGTAAGTATGTTACTTTTTGTTCGGAAAACCGGAAAGCGCCCTCTGTCAGCGCGACTACGCGTTCAGGTTCACATAACAAAAAGTGAAATAATTAGGAACACGACGATTGCGTATTTGCGCGACGATCGCTTTTTTATTATGATCCAGGTAAGAGGAACGTCAGGTATACCGGGTTCGCACGGTTCGATTGTAAATGAACAACTTTTGCTGCTCAACAAAAAATACTTTGAATTTGAATTTCAATTTGATTGAAAGTATGTTCTGACGGTTGAAATCGCTTAGGACTTATCAGTTGATCAACTAAAATCGAATGGTGTCAACCCACACAGTTTTTTTTTTTTTTGGGTGGGAAATTATCAAATAATTTCTCCCGCTCTGGGCGGAGCAGGACGGCGCACAGTGGGCCGAAAACTAATCTCAATGGACTTAGCGATACCCGAAAATGACTATTTTATTTTGGAAAAGTAATATCGTAAACGTGTTCTACAAGTCAATATAAATATTTGTTAACATGACACTTTTTTGTTTAAAAAAATATTTACAAAGTTATACACATATTAAAATTTTACATTTTTGACATTATTAAAATTTTTGTATGGAGTAGAAAATAAAAAATGGTATAAATGGAAATCCTGAAATTTCCTTAAAGAAATTTTTATAGTATCAATAAATGGGTATTATTAGTAATTTCTGTACAAAATTTTGTATCTCTGAAACCCTCGGAACCGCGCCATTTTGAACTTTCAATATTTTTATTCTTTTAAATGTTTGTACATCGAAGAGGTTAAGAACAATGCATTTTTTATTCCCAAAATTTAGTAAAATTACTTGTTTTTCACAAGCATTACAATAAACGTGGCCATTTTGTAATTAACAGAATGCAGTTTGCATAAAAAATGACGTCATATATTGTTGTAGTCAACAATATATGACGTCATTTTTTATGCAAACTGGTAAACGTGGTATTTAACGCGTAAACAAAATAATTATGGCCTTATCAATTAACTACGCGACTTCGAGTGCTATTACGACACGTCATATGCCACGGGCCAATCACAATACAACAGAAGGCAGCTTTAACCAATCACAGCACTCTCACTCGCACCGATCAATCAGTAATCCATCAGTCTTGTTCTTGTCTTTGCAATTAACGGACGTCCTTACTACCATACTTCTGCCATGGAAGGTTTAGTTACTAACCTCGACGTATTTGTGAAATTAAAAGAAAGTGGAAGTGTTAAAGACAGCAACTGTATGTACAACTTTATGGAGTTAAGTTTAAAGAAACAACTGAGTGACGAGCAGAAGAAAGTCCTTATATCGTTTTGCAGCACATACTGTTATAATCTTAACAAAAGGTGGATAAAATCGGGTTCCAAAGGCGCTGATTTTTTAAAAAACAACAGTGATTGGCTTGGATCAGATGTAATTTGGCCTGACTTTATTAAAGTGTCTGCTAGCGAACCCATAGCTGGATCATCTCAAGAAGGTATTTTAGCTTCTGGAAATGTTGGAACTTCGACTCAAATTAGTCCCAGAAAACAAATTTCTGATTTAGGACCTAAACAGAAAAGAGAAGAGTTGATGATTTGGCATCTACTCTTTCTTATGAAGAACAAACGTTAATTTATATGTCTTCATTGAAGGCTCGTGGGTACAATGATGTCGCCGATATATTAGACTACCTCTTAAAGAATCCTGTGAAGGTTAATCAAGTCAAAGATTTTATTTTTCTGAGAAACAAAACGTGATGTCTTCTGAAAAGGCTTTAGGTACCATGCTGTCCTTAAAACTGACGAAGTGGCAATATAATACTATGAGAAAATCGGTTCAGAAAGAAGGATTTGATATATTTCCGTCTTATTACTCTATTCAAAAAGCAAAATCCGAATGCTACCAGACAAAAGAGGATATTGAAATAACAGATATGTCTGCACAGATAAAAATACAGTCTTTTTTAGATAAAACTGTTGAAAGACTTATAAAAATTGTCGAAATTGGAGACGATAAAAACAAATTAGAGATAATTAGTAAATATGGTTTCGATGGTGCATCAAATCAGTCTAACTATAAACAAAAAAGCGAGACCAATGAGGATGATTCTAGTATATTTATGGGGAGTTTGGTTCCTATAAAACGGATGTGTGGTGAAGAAGTTGTATGGGAAAATGAAACTCCCAATTAAACTTACCTTTGTCGTCCAATATTTTTCAAATTTATTAAACAGACGCGAGAAACCATCAGCAATGAGATGAACAGGTTAGAATCGGAAGCCAATAATTTAAGTGATACTACTGTTAAAGGAAAATCCATATCTCACAAATTGTTTTTCACAATGATTGATGGAAAAATAACATCAGTACTGAGCGAGACTTCGACACAGAGTTGTGATATATGTAAAGCCACTCCCAAAGAAATGAACGAAATAAATTTGATATCACAAAAAGTACCTAACACTGACATTTATAAATATGGAATTTCGTCACTCCATGCTTGGATCAGATTTATGGAGTGCATTTTACATATTTCTTACAGACTTGAGTTTACGTCTTGGATAGCCAAAGGCGAAAATAGAGTTAAATTGGAAAATAGGAAAAAGGTAATCCAAGAAGCCTTTAAAAATAGATGCGGGTTGCTTATTGATATTGTGAAATAGGTGTCCCTATTTCACAATATCAATAAGCAACCCGCGGTACAATTAATGACGGTAACACAGCTCGGAGATTTTTCGCGGACGTGACAACTACTGCTTCTATTACTGGAGTAGACGAAACTCTAATAAGAAAGTTTTCAATCATATTAGAAACAATCTCATCCGGCCTTCCCATAAATACAGACAAATTCAAGGAATTTGCAGATGAGACTATTGCATTATACATTCAACTGTATAAATGGTATTACATGCCTGCGAGCGTGCACAAAATTCTAGTGCATGGTGCAGACATCATTAAAAATCTCGGCCTTATTCCAGTGGGAAAGTTGTCTGAGGAAGCAGCCGAATCCAGGAATAAGGATTTCAGAAAGTACCGAGAACACCATTCTAGTAAATTTTGTAGAAGAGCGACCAATGAGGATGTTTTTCACAATTTACTAGTTACATCTGATCCATTCATTTCTACAAAGAGGCCGAAGTTGAGTAGAAAACACAAATCGTTGTCTAAAGAAGCACAAAGTTTGGTGCTCGACCATGATACCGAAGAAGCAGATAAAGAAAATGTTGCTTTTGTTGACGTTGATACTGCATTGAGCGATAGAGAAAGTGACAATGACAGCGATTTAAATACTTTAAACTAAACCGAAATTTATCGTTCACATTTCACTTACTTTTAATTTCAATGTTAGTAGCTTTGTAGTGGATTAGGCCTCCTGGGGACACCACTTTAAAAGAAAACGCATCTGGTTCTTAACCTCTCGGGTGATATGGAATAAAGAACAAATGAATATTAGGGATAAACGCAAAATAACAAGTCCGAGAACACTTGGGAACATTAACCAAGACTCACATTTCATATAATGAATTTTGTAAACTTCTTTGTTCTGCAACTCTCAAGATATTAAGTTTTCGAACAAGTTCGCCTAACATAAAAGGTTAAAAAAAAAGCGTACAACACGAATATGTGCTTCATATTTGCTAAGTCCAAAAAAATAAATTCTAGCCCACTGTGCGGCGTGTCAGATTTGTACTGACTAAAACCCACCCGTGTTCCTTCAGTTGCCTGTGCCAGGGCCACGGTCTCTTTCAAACAACCCTGGTAGGCATCGGCCCTAGCGGACCCCATCGGCCTAGCGGACCCCATCGGCCTAGCGGACCCCATCAGGTCAACCCGCATCCTAATTGCGTAACACACTATTGATCGGAATCTGAATCATTTTGAAGCAAATTGCTAATTCATTGCTTCATATGTTCCGAAAAAATTTTCTTCTCAACATCGTAAATAAAGCAATGAATGTTGTTGTCCTGTCAAAATGAAACGGATTCCATGTTTTACGCAATTAGGGTGCCGGTATTAGACGAACAATCTGGCATCAGACCTATCCTCAGACCATATAACCTCGTTCACTCCGTAACAAATCCCTGGTTAGATTGAAGCACCATACATTTTGATTTGTCTCAACTCAATCAGTAGGAACTGATGTCAGGTTTATGTTCTATTGGTTATGTGTGAATGTTGATGGTCTGGGGTTTGGAGAGACAAAGCTCAGCCATTTTATGTCATGCCACTTGTAGATAGATCATCAGCAGGTATCTAAACCCAAAACTTTCACACCACATCACAAACTGCTCGGTAAAATCTAAATCAAAAGGTATTTATTCAAACTAGGCTGAGAATCAGCACTTTTCGAACGTAAAAATTACGTAAGACAGTCCCCCAAAACGCCAGGCCTTCACCACTTCTCAGTGCTTTAGCTGGGGAGAAGAAGTGGCGCAACAATGCGTGCGTAATAAGGCCATCATTCTCCTGCCCTTATTGCCCCTTATCCCGTAATAAGGTAACAAATAACTAATAACGTTTCTTAAAAAGAATTGATACAGTCGTGTTAAAGAGGGCTGTTTCGTTTTGTCACCTCTCTCGCTCTCACGGGACCTAATTTATAAGATTATTAAACGAAAGGATGCCTTTTTGAAAAATGTAATCAATTAGCGAACTAGTAAATAATATTAATGTAATAGGTAATTATTAAATACACATTTCTATTGTGTTATCTAATGAAATCAGCTCATAAACTATTATGATCTCTTTTTGAAATAAATGACACATTACAAATGTATTTTTAATAATTACCTATTAAATTAATATTATTTACTAGTTCGCTAATTGATTACATTTTTCAAAAAGCATATTTACATTAAACATTCATAAAAATTTGGTCACGTGTGAGCGAGAGAGGTGACAAAACGAAACAGCCCTCTTAAGGGGGAAGCGTCAAGGTAGCCCGCGAAATTCAAATTTTCCTACGTTTTTTGCAATTTGCAAGTCGGTATTAAGTTATATGTTAAATAAAGTATGATTCGCGGCCGTAACAAATATGTATTTACAGAATTGTAATCATTAGAATCAGTAATACAACTCCATTACTGATTCTAATGATTACAATTCTGTAAATACAATGTCAAGATTTCATGAAATAGTCATTCATTAGGATTACCTAGTCTTAAAGAGTTGTATTGATCACTGTAATGATTATAATTATGTAAATACATACTTGTTACGACCGCGAATTCTATTTTGATCAACGTGTAACCTAATACTGACTTGTAAATTGCAAAAAAGTAAGAAGATTTGAATTTCGCGGGCTACTCTGACGCTTTCGCCTTAATACGCTTAGTTTCAAATACCTACTTGTTACAAAATACCAGTGAGTGACCGTGACTGCAGCAAGTAATCGAATTAACTGGCAAAGACTTAATGCATGCAAGGGCAAACAGCTAATCTAGTCGGCGCATACTGCCAGCTAGGCAGATACATATCCGATTTGTGTAATGTAAAGGGATTCATACCGTATCGTTATCTAAACACGACTAATTTAAAAATAATGATTTTTTTTTATTTGAGATGGGTTTGCTCTTGACTACGACAGAGACGGTCTACGATGGAGCTTACCCAGAAGAGGCCTGTTCACTAACTTTGAAGAGATTCGGATTGTAAGCGTTCGGGAACACAGAAGCAGGTAGTGAGTTCCACTCTTTTGCCGTGCGCGTTATGAAGGATGTTTGGAAGCACTTAGTGCGAATTGGTGGAATGGCAAATAGGTATGGAACCATCCATCCATTCATCTAGACGCACTGCAAGTTCCCAAACTTATATATATAAAATAAGAAAGAAATATATAATTTTTTTGCAACAGGGACTGAAAGGGTGTCTTAAAAATTCGAAGTGGGGCTACTATGGCATGTGGGGTATCATATGAAAGAGCGCTGTTGCTGTTTGCACATTCTCAAACATTTTTTCTATTTTTAGGCCGCATAGTTATGTAAAAAAAAATATCGTCTGTCCTTATTTCCGAAGATTGCATAGAAAAAAAGCTGAAATTATTCTGTGTGATAGAATTTTATGTAAAGATTACAGGAAAAATAAAACTATGTCTCTAAATAGCACATTTTTTTTATGGTACGGAACCCTCGGTGCGCGAGTCCGACTCGCTCTTGGCCGGTTTAAAAAATAGAAATACACTGTTTGAAATTTAAAAATAAGACTCTTTTTTATTTTTTAATAATAAAAATTGAGTACTTAATTAAATCTTAATATAATTTTAATAGAAAGATGGAAAGAAAAAGATTGTTTAACAATACATATACAACAATTTATTAATATAAAGTTTTTATTTAATACAATATAACTCCTCCCCTGGCTCGCTGAGGCATCAAGATCTGGCATGCTGAGGATCAAGTTTTCCAGCATTTCTTGCGGTAACCTATCCCATTCTTGAATAGCGGCTTCCCTGATCTCTGGGGAGGTGGCTGACGGATCTAAACAGCTCGCTTAAGAGCATCCCACGCGTGCTCTATTGGGTTTAAGTCAGGCGAGACGGCAGGCCAGTCTAACCTTGAGATGTCGTATTCTCGGAGAGCAGCAATGGCTCGTTAAGCTCGGTCATCGACCAGTACGAAGTGGTTGCCCATGGTTTACTCGGAATGGTCTGACAATTCCATCAATAGCGACTGTTTAGATAGGTACACTATCTGCTGTCATGGAGCCTCGATACGGGATCAAAGGCGTTCTAGCTCCAATCATAATTCCACCCTAAAATGACGCCGATTTCCCGCCTTGCTGAACGGTTCCAGTGGCAGTTCTTTGCCTTTCAGAGTCTCCAGGTCTTCTCCAGACACGAACACGTCGGCTTTCTGGTTATCTGGATGAGTACTGAATTCAATTCCTTTATTTCAATGAACAGTTGGATTTAATTGCTATTATACTCGTATAATAGCTATTAGATATAATAGCAATTTTAACTATTCGGCCTAAAAATAAAAAAAAATAAAAAATGTTTGAAAATGTGCAAATAGCGCTCTTTCATATGATACCCCACATGCCCTAGTAGTCCCACTTCGAATTTTTAAGACGCCCTTTCAGTCTTATTTGCAAAAAGAATAGTTGGGCAAACGTCATCTATAACTATTCCAAATAATAATAATAATATTCCAAATAATTCAAGTTGATGGCATTAGTAGTTCTTGAGATATCCAGCTGTGACAGACAGACTGAGTCGCACCATAAGGGTTCCTTTTTACCATTTTGGTACGGAACCCTAAAAAGATATAACGTAAACACTTTTTCTTGATAGTTACATTTTAAAAATATAAGTATCAGCTTTTACTAGTGATCATTTTTTCTTCATCAACTTTTTTTGATGTATGTATGTCTGTCTGAGGCCTAAAGGTGGCAAAACTAAATGGGGGGCCCATTAGTGACGCAATCGAGCTTGCCTCTGCCTACTCCTTCAGAGCATTTAGGCGTGATCTTAGGTTATGTTAATTATATTATATTGTGTGGACTTAAGACATGCGCCAAATAAACATACCTATTGGAACGAAGAATAAACGTTTACACTTCAGTGTAATCTCGATAACTCGATTTTGTTAAGACGTCGAATTTTTAGCATTTCGCTTGTTTGCTTGTTTTTCCAGTTATAGAGATGCCACTGTATTTTGTTTTTTTTTTTTATATATACAGAGCCATCTAGTATAGTCTGTAGCGATGGATATGTATTAAAAACGAGCGAGCCTTACATTAGTCGCATATGATGTGTAACATCTGACTAATAATCTGACACCTGTTTGGGTTGGTACCATCTGACGGCCAACTTCCGTCCCTTTTCACGAAATCACTCCCACAGATTGCAGGAAAGCGAGAGGAAAGATGTTACATATCAAAAAACAAAAGCTGTAGACATTTGATAACTTGAGAGACCATACTAGATGGCTCTGTATATATATACAGGGTGTATAGAATAAACAGTGTCAACCTTTTAAGGGGTCCAACAACTGATACTATGGGACCAAACCTGAAATCGCGAAAAAAATCATCTGTTCCCTACATTCATTTTGACAAATTATGCAAACATAAATGTACCTACTGAACCGCTGATTTTCTTTTCGTGATATCAGGTTTAGTCTCATAGTAAAAGTTGTTCATAATGATGAGTACAATGACCGCTTAAAAGGTTGCCACTGTTTACACTTACACCCTTGGGTGTCCCACGACACCTCCAGACTTTTTATTATTTTAATAGTTTGTTTTTTTAGGGTGATGGTTTGTTATTTTAAGGGAGGTGGACTGTACCTATGATTTAAGGTTAAAATGTTACTACGCACAATAAAAAAAACCGGTGGTGCGCGAGTCCCGGCGCACCGAGGGCTCCGCACCATCATAATAGGTTGGGGAAAAAGTTTCATCGCATTTTTTAAGAAAATTCAAAACATTTTTTAATATAGTTTATTTACATTTAACTAAAGTATGTAGGTACCATTTTGTTCGATAACTTTTTGCCATCTTGTAGGTAGGGACATGATCCCATTGCTATAGAAATTTTGGGACTTCTGGTCAAAATACCGCGACAAGTGGTTTTGGCAGTCCTCTCGTGATGTTAACCTGACACTGCCTAAAGAATTCTGAAGAGACCGAAACAGGTGGAAATCTGAAGGTGCAAGGTCAGGACTATACGGCGGATGCATTAACACCTCCCAGCCAAACTCTCTTAATTTTTGCTGAGTAGCTAAAGATGTGTGAGGTCTAGCGTTATCATGATGAAAAACCACACCCCTTCTGTTGATTAATTCCGGCCGCTTTCTCTCAACTTCTTGCTTTAATCTCATCAGTTGTTCGCAGTAGAGTTCAGAATCGATGGTCCTGCCTGGTGGTAACAGCTCATTATGAATAATGCCCTTCTAATCCCACCACACACACAGCATCACCTTGTTGCGAGTTAACCCGGGTTTCGCCACAGTCTGTGAAGCCTGACCGGCCTTTGACCACGACCTTTTTCGCACGTTCTTGTCATACGTGATCCACTTTTCATCACCAGTTATCAGCTTCTTCAAAAATGGTTCGGTTTCATTACGTCGTAATAAAGAATCACAAGTAAGTACACGGTTCATTAGGTTTCTTTCAGTGAGCTCGTGAGGTACCCAAATGTCGAGCTTTTTTGTGTACCCAGTTTTTTTTCAAATGCGCCAAAACTGTTTTTTGGTCAATTTCCAGTTCTTCAGCTACGTCGTAACTACTGATATGCCGATCTTGCTCCACTTTTTCAAAAATGGCATCCATTTTATCCGTAATAGGGCGACCAGAGCGACGTGCATCTTTGACATCAAAATTTCCGGATTGAAAACGCTTAAACCAAATTTGTGCTACTCTCACAGACACTACACTAGGTCCATAAACATCGCAAATTTTTTTCGCGGCTTGCGATGCATTTTTACCTTTTTTGTAGTAAAATTTTAAAATGTATCGAATTTCTTCATTAGATTCACTCATCTTGACGGTACGAAAAACAAATGAAAATCACACATTTTCCTAACTTGAATTTGGAATTATGTTCTTTAAAATTTAAACTTTTAATGATACCAAAACCAGCCAGATACAAATAGTATAGTCAAAGAGATTTTATTACAAGTTCATACATACTATAATGCGAAAAGACTTTTTCCCCAACCTAATATTATTATGTAAAAAAAGTGTGCTATTTAGAGACATCGTTTTATTTTTCCTGTAATCTTTACATAAACTTCTATCGCACAGAATAATTTCAGATTTTTCTCTATGCAAACTTCGGAGATAAAGGGGAACGGTATTTTTTTTTTTACATTTTTCATCAAAAGTCGAAAAATATGCGGCCTAAAAAAATGTTTGAGAATGTCGAAACAGCGCTTTTTCATATGATATCCCACATGCCCTAGTAACTCCACTACGATTTTTTAAGACAGTTCCTGAAAAAAATATATATACATTTTTACTTGTTTCTTATTTGCAAAATAGTTGGGCAAACGTCATCTAAAAGTATTCCAAAATTCAAGTTGATAGAATTAGTACAGATGTTCTATGTCACGAAGTCCGTTTGGCTACGAATGTTGTCAAGCGTGCACATGCACATTGTTTTTGTGTGCGTAACCTCGAGAGCGCTCAGTGTCGTCGATCGGGACACGGTCCGGATCAGTAGTGTTTTTAGTTCGCGCCAAATTGTTTCACGGAGTAAGGTCAGCATGGCAACAAAACAAAGAAGAGTTGTCCATAGTGAGGTAATATTTATTTATACGTTTTCAATTAAAATTTTATACAAAGATATGTAGGCAGAAGGGGTCAGATTCAACTTAATGATAGGCTGAAGATAGATTGAACTATTTCTTTTATTATTATAATAGTTACAATTTTTATAGCTAAGTCACTAATTGTGGCAATTACCAATTGCACTATCTTATTTTGTAATTACAAATAATCATCATTAATTGATCATAAATCATACGATGACAATTTGGTAATTGAAGTGATAATGAATTCGAATCCTCAAATTAATTATCTAGAGTCAAGGATCAGCTAAGTACAACTTGTGCACCGTCCCACGCCAGAGCCAAGACTGACTTGTTACATTTTTTTTTTTTTTTGTGTATGGCATCTCGTAGTTGACCTAGAGAGGTCGTGACTACTTAACCGGACTATCCTGTGGCTGCCTTAAGATGACTCAAAGCCTCCAGCCAGGGGCATAAAACTTACAGACTAAGCGACTACACGCTAAGGGCTCCCCCTGTGGGGAACGGGCCTCGGCTTAGGGCGTCGCTGGGGGGAGGACAGCAAGATGGGACAGGCTGGATCAGATTAGAATGATTATTATTGTCAAAGGAGTTTAAAGCTACTGGCTCAGCTACGCCACCAGCTGGCACTTCATACCCGAGCAAGGGACGGGGGGGAGGACGATTATTACGGGGTCGTCGCGAGGGACCTCGGCGGCGAGGTCGGAATGTCGATTTGTGTTTGTTCCTACGGTCCCTACTGCTCTCCTGGAGAAGAGTTATGGGGTCGTCGGGATCTGAGAGGACAAGCCTAGGGCGGCGGACCTTACTAATACGAGAGGGGACATAGCTAGCCGCCTCGACAACCAGAGGGTTGCGATGGTTGGTGGCTGAGTCGAAGAAACTCTTGGAATTGCGTTTCAAGAACTGGGAGATGGTGGGAATGTCGAGATCTACGTGGAGGATTTCGTTCCGAACGAACCAAGGGGCTCCCGTTGCCTTTCGGAGTAAACGGTTTTGGAGGGCCTGCATCCGATGAGGTGAGGTGAGGTTTTGCGTGCGCAAACACTGAATCACGAGTATCACAACACACGGGCTGAACGACTATCGACGCAATCTTCAACGAAAGCCGATATGCAGCAATGGCTCAGGGATAAGGGTATAGCATTTGATGAATCTCTTCTTAAATTGGAATTGTACGATATAATAAAGAACTACAAAGCCCAACACGTAATCTACAAGATTGACGATTTTATAAAGAGCAAGGGTTTTGATGTCTTACGCCTTCCCCCCTATCACCCAGAATTAAATGCGATTGAAAATATTTGGGGGATCGTTAAAAATTACGTCGCATCTAAAAATATCGAGCAAAACATGACGAATACGGAAAGACTGATCAATGAAAGTTTGGGCCAAGTTAGCAGTGAAACGTGGCAGAAAACTTGTGATCATGTTGAAAAAATTGAAAAAGACTACTTGAAATATTTTGATCTCGATTTTGAATTGATAATCAATGTACAAGATGATTCTAACGACAGCAAAACGGAATCGGAAATCGAAAATTTATCTGATAGTGATTGAAAATACTGAATAGTCCTACTTGTTTCGTTTCCATTCTGTAATACCAATGCTTAATTAAATGCCTACATCTTCTTAATATTTTTGTATTTATTGCAACCTAATCTAATTTATTTACAAAAAGTATATACTTTTAAAACCAAAATTTTATTTCGATTATTAAATCTCGACTTGAATATATAATATATCAGATTTCTTTGCTAACATTACCCACTTTTACACACACAAGCGCGTTTGTCGGGATACGTCACTACTACAATCAAAGCCGAACGGACTTCGTGAGATAGAATATCTGTAGTTCTTGAGATATCCAGCTGTGACAGACGGACAGACAGACAGACAGACTGAGTCGCACCATAAGGGTTCCTTTTTACCATTTTGGTACGGAACCCTAATAACATTACCAGTGTAGTGGGAACATGAATATTTTTGCCTGTAATACCAAATAGCTTGTTTTCTTTCTTTCTTATGTAGATATGAAAGAGACAGTTACCTCATTCTCATGCAGCCTGTGTACCGTATGCACCCTGATCTGGAACATCCACGCCCTGCCGAGTACGGCCACAGTGCCGCTCAGAAGCAGCGGCATACTGTATCGGCACTTCCACGCCAAGCCCATCAGGAATATGAACAGACTCTTGCGACCTGCCATTACTGCGTGGGCATCATACCTGCAAAAGGAGATGTTCTTTTATAAGACTAGCTTTTGCCCGCGGCTTCGCCAGCGTGGCCATAAGAAATGTCCGTATTTATGCAAAATGGAACCACACAGCAAACACACACTTTTGAGATATCAAAGGGTTTACAAAAACATGTGCAGCACTGTTAAATGAAGTAAAATTACTATTTCTTTTATTTAAATATGTTGATAAATTACTAAATTTAGTATGTGTATATAATTTTTTGTTGATTACTGGTAAACTTTCAAAATAATTAAAAAATCGTGCATGTGGTTCCTTTAAACATTAAGTAATTAATAGAGTGGTTCCATTTTGCATAAATACGGACAAATTATCCCTCGGGAACATACCATCGGCATAAAAAAATATCCTATGACCTAACCTAGGTTATGGTCTATACGTGTGCCAAAGTCGCATTTTTACTGTGTAGTGACACTACCTGCGATTGATGCCCCAAAAAGAAAAAAAATCATGAAATTAATTTCTTTAGACCCGACTGTGCAACGCAAAGGTGTTTACGAGTATCAGCCTATATATGTATGTTTGTTCCTTTGTGGCGCTCTAGAGACCAAACGCGTCGACCGATTTTCATAATTATTACGTCTATCGATTTGTCTTAATCTTGTGAGTGTCACTAAAGACATGACAGTAATCAAAATGCAATATGGCGACAACCAGATGCCAATAATGTGAATAAGAAAAAAATAAAAGTCGACGAACTATATTAAGAGGGGTGTATCATTGAATATGTATTTAAAAATCATCTTTAGGTTTCTCTAATCATTTTTCATTTTGAATGACCATTTAGGATCTATAACCATTTAAAGTAGCCAACCATTCTCACTTTTTTCAAAACATATAATAAAGTTGTGATAAACTTCTTGGTCTTATTAATACGAAAAATAATTAGGTATTATAAAATAATTCAATATAATTCTTAAAATCGAGTGACAACCCCAGAATTTTACTGCTTATTTTAACGAACCTTACTTATAGCGTTACATAAAGGTGCTCTTACACGAGCCACAAAAATTGCGCAATTCTTGGCAATTTCTACACAACCTCTTGGAATTGCTGTAATTTGCTTGGTGTTGGCGACACAAAGTAATGGACCAAAAACTAAGCAATTAATTGCCCGTGTAAGCCCACTTTTAGATCTGATATCTCTTGAGAAGCAGAACAAAACGATCGAGGGAATCTGAAGAGTGCCCTTAAATTTTCTAAACCTTGCTCACAGCTGAGTCAGAACTTATTAATGAGCTAGCTTTTGCCCGCGGCTTCGCTCCGTTAATTTAGAATAGCAGTTTAGGTCCAAAAAAGGAGGTTCGGAAAGGTATCAAGCAAACAAAATTACTTTCGAACTATAATATTATAGTTAGGAGGATGAAAAACCGGTCTACCGACACTCTACGACTCACAAAATGTATAGTTACTTACTTAAATTGAAAAAAAAAACTTAACACACTGCTGAAGTTTCTATAATAACCTAATTCAATCATGTTTCGAAAGACACGTGGCGCCATCTATTGTCATAAGAACGTTATTGTTGTCTTCCTCGGGAACAGTACTTTTTTTTGAGATGAAAGGTACACTATGTCCGTTTCTGTACACGTGGCAACGTATATGTAAAATTTCAGGATGATCGGTTACTTTCTCATACCTATTTCAAGGCTGAAATCATTGCTTACCTACCGAAAGTAAAAAAGTAAGCATGTCTGTTTGTGTTTAGGTACTTCAGTTTATACCTAAGTCTAAATCGTTTATAGGGAAATAATTTGGTCCCTGGAGAAGGATAAAACTTCTTTAGAAGGCGAAAATCTCCTTGCCATAAGGTCTTGCTTGTTTTGCTTTGTATTAGATGCGACAAGACAAGTATCGGGATTTGAATATCACTGTTTCAGATAGTTATACGTTCGTTTAAGGTGTAAACGAGGCTTGTACTCGGTGCATGTAACTTGAATACCCATGTAAAGGCGAGAATACACCTGCCTGTAGCTGGTTCAAAACTATGCAAGAAGCTGGCATGCCATTGTGACATTCAGCAATCAACCAAGCTACTTGCATACTCTTGTGCAAGTTACATGCATGTGTATTCTCGTCTGATGATAACAAACAACTTTATTATAAGACCAAACCTGAAATCGCGAAAAAAAAATCGGCTGCTCCCTACATTTTGACGAGTTATGCGAACATGAATGTATGGCACAGTTTATTTTTTTTTTTCGCGAATTCAGGTTTGGTCCCATAGTAGTTTGTTATCATGAGTACAAGTATCGGGCACTAGTTACCTGTCACCCTATATACAATTTTCTCGCTCAAGAAACGTACAAGAGATGTAGATCCCGCCCGTGTCAGTAAAAGAGATACATGCATACACAGTCTAACCATAAATACTGTTACAATTAAAAATAATAATACCTACATTTCGCATGCTTAATAATAGACTGACCTAACTAAAAAAATTGCAATCACTGACTTGTCTTACAAAATAACTTAGTCAAAAAGCATAATAATAATGAAACAATTTATTGTAGTACCTAATGATTGATGAACTGATTATGGATACAGAAATTATATATTGAAGATATTTAGTTAAAACGAATTTCTTTGTACGCTTAACTCATTTTGGACCTGAATCATAATCGGCCAGTTATTATTAAGCATGCGATTTGAATTTGGAATCTGTCATTTTTATACGATTGTTCATTGACTTTTCTAATTTTCGCGCCAATACATGTACAGACGCCAGCACATCAAGCTACTACAATCTGTCAGATTTCTTTAATAGATTTTCGACTTTATTGCTAAAGCATTAGGTTCAATGTTGATTGGGAAAATCTGACAGTTTCGGGTAGGTTGACCTGCTGGCGTCAGTACAATATTTTGCGATATTAAAATGGAGTGGGGTAATAAAGAGAACCGAATCGCTATGATTGCATTACACAAAGTTGGTATGGAGCCAAATGCAATTTTTAAAACTCTCCATACGCTTGGTATTAGTCAAATGTTTGTGTACCGGGCTATTCAATCTTAGGCAGCCTTTTCCCAACTATGTTTGGGGTCGGCTTCCAGTCCAACCGGATGCAGCTGAATACCAGTAGTTTACATGGAGCAACTGCCTATCTGACCTCCACAACCCAGTTACTGGGTAATAAGATACTCCTTGGTAAGACTGGTTGTCAGACTTTCGGGCTTCTGACGACCCGTAACGACTGTCAAAGATCCTCGAATGACAGCCGGGACCAACGTGCTTTCCGAGGTACGGAGGAGTCTCGGTATGAAAAGATGGTCACCCATCCACAGACCAAACCCGGCAAGCGTAGCTTAACCTGATGGATCGACCCGTGCGGCTGTTATTACTTAGCCACAGACCTCTGTTTGTGACAGAAAAAGATCTGGCCGTCCACGTAGTGTTCGTACGAAAAAGGTGGTCAAAGCAGTAAGGGAAAGAATTCGAAGAAATCCTGTCCGAAAGCAAAAGATTTTATCTCGGGAGATGAAGATAGCACCCAGAACCATGTCGCGTATTTTAAAAGATGACTTAGGACTTACATCCTATAAGAGACGCACTGGGATCTGGCCGTCCACGTAGTGTTCGTACGAAAAAGGTGGTCAAAGCAGTAAGGGAAAGAATTCGAAGAAATCCTGTCCGAAAGCAAAAGATTTTATCTCGGGAGATGAAGATAGCACCCAGAACCATGTCGCGTATTTTAAAAGATGACTTAGGACTTACAGCCTATAAGAGACGCACTGGTCATTTTTAAACTGATAATTTAAAAAAGAATAGGGTGGTAAAATCGAAACAACTACTGAAGCGGTACGCAAAGGGAGGTCACAGAAAAATTTTGTTTACGGATGAGAAAATCTTTACAATTGAGCAACATTTTAACAAACAAAATGACCGTATTTATGCTCAAAGCTCTAAGGAAGCTTCCCAATTAGTCGACAGAGTGCAACGTGGGCATTATCCGACTTCAGTGATGGTTTGGTGGGGTGTTAGCTATGAAGGAGTGACTGAGCCATATTTTTGTGAAAAAGGTATCAAAACATCGGCACAAGTGTATCAAGATACCATTCTTGAGAAGGTACTTAAGCCCCTTAACAACACCATGTTCAATAACCAAGTATGGTCCTTCCAACGAGACTCGGCGCCGGGTCCTAAAGCTCGGTCCACGCAGTCTTGGTTAGAAGTAAACGTTTCGGACTTCATCAGAGTCAAAGACTGGCCGTCGTCTAGTCCCGATCTTAATCCGCTGGATTATGATTTACGGTCAGTTTTAGAGACTACGGCTTGCTCTGCGCCATGATAATTTGGAGTCCCTAAAACAATCCATACGATTGGCAGTGAAGAATTTTCCCATGGAAAGAGTGCTTGCTTCTATTGATAACTGGCCTCAACGTTTAAAGGACTGTATTGCAGCCAATGGAGACCACTTCGAATATGCTTTTTATATTTGAAATTGTTTTATATTTATGTATTAAACTAACACACTGTAAAAGTAATAAATATTATTTGCAATAAAAAAAAATTGTTTTTCTTCGTGACAATATTTATGGCAAGTATATTTATAGTAAATCTATAGAACTGTGTGCGTTTCTTGAGTGACAAAATAGTCCATAACTAGTCGCTTCACCGGCGGCGGCGATACGGCAGGTGCCTAGTGTGCCAGTTGTTGGCACATGGGCGAGTAAGTCACTGGACCCGTCTAAGTCTACGTTTAAGGCGCTTTCCCGACCAAACGACCTTGAGCGTTTGGTCCTTCTGTGTCCCCCAGCTCAGTCTTGCTCTGCCCCGCACCCTGCGCACACCCCTTTATCATGGAATGCACAATTTTTTTTTTTTTTTAATTTTGACTTTGATGAAAAATGTAAAAAAAATACCGCCCCCGCCCCTACCTCCAAAGTTTGCAGAGAAAAATCGGAAATTATTCTATGTGATACGAGTTTATGTATAGATTACAGGAAAAAAATAAAAAACACTTTTGTTTTATATATGATGGTACGGAACCCTCAGTGCGCGAGTCCGACTCGCTCTTGACCGGCTGTTATGCAAGCAGTTTTATAACTAAATGTATTTATAACACATAAAAACGATAATAACGTGCAATGTGCTCTTTTACATGTAGTTTAATACTCTTAATTGATGAGTTAATAGCTTCTGAATAACGCACTATCACAAGATTTTGCTCGGGGTAGCGCCTTAAGTTAAAACAAAGTATAGGTAGCGCATGCCACATCATCAACATCATCTTCCTTCCCTTGTCCCACGTGACGTGGGAACACCGCAACATTTTTTTTTCTCCCATTCTCCCTTGACAATCGTCAACTTTCACTCCCTTCTCTTTCACACGCTGCTTTTTTATTGGCTAGCGAGCTGCCACTATACTGTGTTGTACTCATCATTATGAACAACTGTTACTATGGGAGCAAACCTGAAATCACGAAAAAAAATTAGCTGTGCCGTACATTTTGTCGAGCTAAGCGAACATAAATGTAGGGAACAGCTGAGTTTTTTTTTTCGCGAATTATGGTTTGGTCCCATAGTAAAAGTTGTTCATAATGATGCGTACAACACTATCGTGACAGCTCCCTAGCCGATGAAAAAGCAGCGTGTATATCATTCCTCAGACAATACATCCATCTTTTCTTTTAACATCCATACTACGATTATACGAGATACTAATATACATGATCAAACAAAAAACAAGTAAATTTAAAAATTCAAAAAACCCGAGTTGATTTTTTAAATTTACTTTTTTATTTTACACTTTTTAGTCAGGCTTATTTTTCACTCACTGTATTAAGGCTAAGACACACGATACGTTAGGTACACCCGCAGCGACTTTATTTAGTCTTCGCTGACGATTTCAACATCTCACGCCCACACAGCTTTTGACTTCGCTAGCGACAAATCGGCTGCCAGGTATATTACAGTGCGATATTCTAGATTTTCATTTATTATGATCCGTACCTACCCTATCACGCAATTTGTTGTTTGCGCATCAAATTATAGGTACAATAGTTACCTAATACTAACCCCTTCGTTGTGAATAGGTAGTATCAATTATCAACGTTTTTTAGGGTTCCGTACCTCAAAAGGAAAAAACGGAACCCTTATAGGATCACTCGTGTGTCTGTCTGTCTGTCCGTCTGTTACAGCCAAGTTGCTCCGAGTCTAATGGACCGATTAATTTGAAATTTGATACACATACGTATTTCTGTGACCTAAACACGGTCGTATAACGTAAATAAATAAATTTTGAATATGGGGTCAACTTTGGGGGGCAAATAAGAAAATTTAAAAAAAAAGTTTTGCAAACTGTACCGTGTGACATATCAAATGATACTGTGAGGGTCTCAAATACATATATTTTTTTTTTTATAATTTTAAAATAAACAATTTTAAAGTTACTTAAGAAAATAGACGAAAGTTGACCATTCCCCCACTTATCTCCGAAAGTACTGATCCTAAAATTTTGAAACAAATACAGAAAATAGTTCCAATACCGGAATAATGGATTACAGGAAAATCTATAAGAAGTCGGTGGTCTTAAAACAACATGGCAAATCTCTCAATATTGTGCGTACAAACTACATTTGTCCATAATTATACAAAAAGGATCCAACCGACATTAGGTGTAATGTTGGATCCTTTACTTTAACTATGGACATATGTAGTTGGGAATGTATGGGAGAACATTTTTTCAACTACAATGTTAAGTTTGTTCTTGGGGTAAATTCATCCCAACTACGGAACCCTTCATTGTGCGTGGTCCGACACGCACTTGACCGGTTTTTTAATTAAAAACGACTAAAAACATCTGAAACGTTAAATATTGTATAACACATTGATAAGGCTCGTGATCTTTGATGTCATGTACGTATGTATGTCAACAGCACGGCAGTTGTAACGCTTGATAACTACAAAAACCGCCCTTACTACTCTAGAATACAGGCGTTAACAAAATCAAATGTTACCATTTACGTGCGGTTGACTGTACAATACAATCAGTCTATTATTATGTTGTCACCCCACTGTTGGAACTTAGGCCTCCACTCTATGAGTCAGGGCAGAGTAGCTCAATGAATAACCACCACGCGGACCCAGTTTTTATCGTCAGTCATTGGTGCCGATTCTCTTGTACACCGAACTAAACTAACTGAACTAAACTGTCACTAAAATTCCTTACATTTGGCTATGAGAATCTTAACAACTATTCTGCAAAAAAAAAAACAATTTAAAAACAATTTTGAAAACTAAAATCGTGTTTGACAATCGCGTGGACGGAGCGGAGTGAAGATCAATGAAAAGTGGCAAGTGTTTCTACTGAAGCGGAGCGGAGTGGAGATTTCGAGCACTGTAATTGGTCGGTCGGACCACTCTGCTCTACTCCGTTCTTTCCGGCTCGGGGCCGCGTGTTCATCCGCTCCGCTCCACTCCACACACTTTGCACTGACGCGGAGTGGAGATTTCGAGCACTGTGATAGGTCAATTCACGGTCCGCTCCTCTCCACTCCACCCAGCTCCGCGTCAGTGGAGACGCACCATTATAAGGCACACACACCATGCGAGCCGTAGTGACCCAGGCAAGCGCGTAGCTCCGGAGATGCGATTCTCAACGTGTTTTAAATGGAATTTTTTACTTTTTGTATGGAAAATATGAAAAATTTCTATTATTCATTACTAACAGCATGTAGTTTCGGGGAAGGGGGGGGGGGGGGTTAAAGGTTTCAATGGGGGCAAAATGTTCATTATTTTTGCGATAGGACACACCGTTTTCGAGATATAAGCAAAAGAAAGAAAAAGAGATACACTACTGTTTTACGAAATTTTAGTTCATGAAACTAATTTTATTCCACACCTTAATCGCAATTAAAAATAGTCTGATTTATAGTTTGATAATCAAAACTTTAGGTGAAAAACGACAAATTCAAAATATAATATAGTCCATTTCAGAATGGGAAATCGTCGTTTGACAGGAATTTTTAGTCTGGTTCAAAGACTTTTTGTGACAAGAGAATCGGCACCAGTAACTACTTTAGCTTTTAGTTTCTCTTGGTTCGATTTTTTGGTCTTTGTACCCATGTTTTTGTAGCTACTCGCTTACTTTTCATTTTGATTACGAAACGTGTGAAGGAAGGGTCAAAAGTTAAAATGATAATTGATAAAGAAGGTATTCTACAAAAAAAATATGAATGTAACTCATATTAATTATCATGAAATAATAAAAGATAAGGTGAGGGTAACAAAAACAAGTTTTATTTCAAGCGTTTATTGTTAATATGAATTGCATTCATATACTACTAGATACATGTAACTTTATGGAATGTTAGGAACGAACTATGTTACTTGACTACGAGTGTTTTGTTTCATACCATCATTGTACACGTGACGTGAGGCACACAATCTAAAACACCACAACAGCATTTATTATATGAAATGTCTCTAGTACTGTGCAATCTAGTATTTTGCAGTTTCTGACAAAATATTCCAAGTATTTTTATCCATTTATTCGAAATTTACTTACATAAAATAATAAATAACATTAATATTCGAAAATAACAAAATAGTTATCAAGGTTATCAAATTTTGTGCGAGTTTCAGCCCTCTAGAACTTTCCAAAAACTTAACTACTAAACTAAAACAACAAAAAAAAAACAAAAACAATAATTACCAACCAGGGTAAAAATTACTATTGCTGAATATTTTATCAGAAACCATTTACAGATTTTATGTATAGATTAGAACATAAAACAATTCTAAAATAAGTTTCAACAATTGATTATTAACTATAAAATCCTGATTATTATTAGTCACAGCAAGACCTGCACAGGCAGCAACACATGAGAAGTGCTATGGGATTCAACGACTAGACACACATTAAATGTTCTAATACATATACAAAAAGAAACAGCCTTAGTTAGTAACACAGATTGATATGAAATAATCTAGATTACATTAGTTAAGACATCACATGAATACTTGGAAGCTAATAATTTATAATCACATTGATAGTTGGTAAATATTCAAGTAAGAAAGCTACTTCTAGATAGTCAAAGATATCTACTCATCATCGAAATAGTCGACATGACCGCCCGGACTGAACTTGCCTTCTCGAAGAACTTTCAAACATTTCTTAGCCGTAATTTCTGGCTTAAGTAGTGCCCCCTGTGACTTGAACGACAAAAATACATCTCTCAAATTGGCGTTCACTGTCTCAGCCAAGACATAGTCAATCATAGATGTTTCTACAGGCCCGGGAGAGTAATTCAGCACTCTGATGTGCTTCTTCTCTTCAGCCAGCACTTTGAAATACATCTCCCTTGCAGCCTTACCACTGCAGTAGCTGGCCATACCACTCATTGGCTTGATAGCACACAGAGATGTCACATTCACAATTATAACTCTGTCTTCAACCTCCTCAAAAACCTTAAGGAACTGAGTATTCAATTTGATTACATTAAATACATTCAAGTCATAGTACTGTCTCATTTCCTCCAGATTCTCCATGCGCTCTGTCTCCACTGATAAGTTGCCCAGAGACCCAACATTGTGGAAGATGACACAATTAGCAAAGTCAGTGATTTTATAATCTTTTAAAGAATGGTAAATAACATCTAACATATCTGATGCTGATGCTTTGGAAAGGTCCATAGACTCATACACAATTTTAATGTTATCAGATTTGCAGAGCTCAGCTGTCTTAGCTAGTTGCTCTTTGTTACGTGCAAGCAGTAACATTAAAGATTTAGGACCAAGGTGCTTTGCAAGTTCAGCTGCAAGAGCCCTGCCAATGCCTTGAGAGGCTCCTGTTAGTATGCAGTAAGTTGCTCCTGACAAATCAATATTAGAAGATGACGCAGATGCCATGATTACTTACAATGTTCTTTTACTCTTTGAGAAGTTATTCCTGCAACAGTTTCTCGTCCTCTGTGTCACCAACAACAGGGTCTAGGTCGCAGCCCTCTCGCATCAACCGGTCAATACAATCAGCTCTATATGCTGCTAGATTTTCCACAACCTTGTTCTTGGATTTGATTGTCTTAAGTTTGCGCTCTGAAAATGAGAATAGTATATTGTTAAAATATTTATACAAGCAATATTTCATAAAGGAAACAGTTTAATAAAATTACCACAATATTAATGAAGAAGTAGGTAGGTATATGGATAACTAAATTCACTAAGTTTTAAAAGGGCAAAATGTCTTTCCATGCGTGCGCGCGACCTTCCAACAGTAGCGGTACGACTGCGCCACGTGCCCCTCGTCGAGTGAATGTAATGTGGTCGAAGGTCTGTGACACTCGACATAATATTTCGTAACCACCGCACTCAGCACTGTCCCACATTGAATCATATCGTGTAACAAAATAGCCAACTGACAACACGTACCTAATCAATCAAAAGTAGTTAAAATGTGATTAGAACTTGAACTTATTATCAATAATTACCTAAAATAGCGAGATACTGTTCAGAATCCGATAGCTTCTCGGACTCGGAAGTTGGTTGAAAATTATCTTCGAACTCCGATACAACCTCAGACTTGATAACTTCACAGCCCCAAGGATCCATCAACCTCTGCAATACGCAAAAAATGCAGTTACTACAATAATATTTACAAACTGTGGTGATTTTAAAATCTAAAGCAATTTCACAACGTGAAGTTTAAGCCAATACAGCATAATTTGCCACGGCAACTTACTCAAACATAGGCTGAGCGCCTAGTAATTAATACAACGACGGTGGAAAAGTTTTGTACAAAAAATAATACGTACAAACAGTAAACGAATAGTTCTGAGTAGGTACTTCGGAGAAGCCTGACAATAAAAAATCAAATCAATGACATGACATTTTAAACTGCGTTTCGAGACGCAAGATAACCATTTAATACATGATAGATTGCAACAATAATAAACAGTACTACTACAAATTAACAGTAATTAAGTAAATTATTTCATTGCTGATACTTTGCAAACAATAAATACCTCAAAATAATTGTAATTTCGTAAATGCCGTCTTTATTTACAGGTAATCTGTCAACATCCCAAAACATTTGAGCAATCTTGTTCTCTTCAAATAAACTATTAATGCTTGTAATTGCTAAAATGCTGAACTGGAACGCAGCTTCTATTTAGGCCAGAGACAAAGATAAACTTTTTCTTTTATTGCCTACTATCATGCTGCCAGTATTAAAATAAATTGTTCTTGATTTTAATAAATTACTAAAAAGGAAATAAAATATTAAACCGAAAAGTCTACGCATTTAATAAAACAAAACAAAAAATTCTACTTCAAAAACCGCAACACCGTGGTGTGGTGCCATTGCCACGTTTGGCAAAGGGGCAACTTTTTTTTTTTATGTATGGCATCTCGTAGTTGACCTAGAGAGGTCGTGACTACTTAACCGGACTATCCTGTGGCTGCCTTAAGATGACTCAAAGCCTCCAGCCAGGGGCATAAAACTTACAGACTAAGCGACTACACGCTAAGGGCTCCCCCTGTGGGGAACGGGCCTCGGCTTAGGGCGTCGCTGGGGGGAGGACAGCAAGATGGGACAGGCTGGATCAGATTAGAATGATTATTATTGTCAGGGGAGTTTAAAGCTACTGGCTCAGCTACGCCACCAGCTGGCACATCATACCCGAGCAAGGAACGGGGGGGAGGACGATTATTACGGGGTCGTCGCGAGGGACCTCGGCGGCGAGGTCGGAATGTCGATTTGTGTTTGTTCCTACGGTCCCTACTGCTCTCCTGGAGAAGAGTTATGGGGTCGTCGGGATCTGAGAAGACAAGCCTAGGGCGGCGGACCTTACTAATACGAGAGGGGACATAGCTAGCCGGCTCGACAACCAGAGGGTTGCGATGGTTGGTGGCTGATTCGAAGAAACGCTTGGAATTGCGTTTCAACAACTGGGAGATGGTGGGAATGTCGAGATCTACGTGGAGGATTTCGTTCCGAACGAACCAAGGGGCTCCCGTTGCCTTTCGGAGGAAACGGTTTTGGAGGGCCTGCATCCTATGAATGAGGTGAGGTTTTGCGTGCGCAAACACTGAACCCGCATAGGTCATGATGGGGCGAATGCACGCTGTATAAATGCGCAATTTGCACCTAAGTGACAATTTGCTACGTGCATTCAGAACGGAGTGGAGTCTACCGAGAGCGAAAGCGGCGCGCGAACGCACCTGCTTTATGTGCTCAGCGAAGGAGAGGTGGTGGTCGAAGGTCACACCGAGGTATTTGGCTCGCGTCTCCCAAGGGATCGGCCGGGACATGGTGATCGGTCGGGAAAGGGGCAACACAAAATCTATCTTTATGTAGTCTAGTCTGTCTGTGTGACAAATGGCGGGAATAACATAAATGATGAAGGTAACGAAAACAAATGTGAAAAATATTAAAATCATGGAAAACATAGTCAAGAAAGTGAAAGTAAGTGCTTAGCTAAGTATACCTTGTTCTTGTATCTGGAAAAGTGGAAACATCTAAATTATCAAGCCCAAACCAAAGGCAGGTTAAGTAAGTAGGTCAGGTAGATAGTTAGATATTTAATTTATCAATGATCAAATGGTGTAAATGTTAGGATTTGTCTTGTGTTATTGTGATGTCAACACCCGTACTTAGTATGTCCAGCTATGTATGGCTATCTGCAATTCTGCAAACAACTTTTGGTTGGATAAAAAGTGTGGGTACAAGTAATAATTTTTACAACTGTTATTTTACAAGGAGGTTTTATTATGACCTCGCCGTAGGTGCCGTCGGGCCAGAGGAGGGTCCGGTGACGGACAGCCGCGCCGCTGCGGCGGGTTCGCGGTGAGTGCTAACGTGTGCCCTTGTTCCCGCCACAAGCGGCAAGGAGGAGACCGTGGAGTTTTAGTGGGTTGGAGTCCCACATAACTGTACCATCTCCCCGTGGTAGGTGGTAGTGCAGTATGTATGAGCATTTCTCCACGGGAAAAAAAAAGGTGCCGTCAGACCCGAACTTAGAGATCCAGGGCCGCAAGGCATTTGATATTTTAGGCCCCACCCCCCAACCCGAAGCCATTTTGGAAATTTTGCAAATAAGGTTCACTACTACAGAAAATAAATATTTTTTAATCGAATTTAATTACTATAAATAAACACCAGAAATCTTGCAGTCTATGTCGCCTACTTGAACCAAGTTACTTCCTTCAAACAACACTGATTACTAGTCTAATAGTATTTTTATAAAAACCTACATGATTGATGTTTCGCAAAGCGTGCCGAGGCGGCTTTCTAAGAGCACTTTGGATGCAAGAGCAAGCGAAGCGAGCTCGAAAATTTTTGCACCTCGGATAAGTTAGGTTTCTTTTGAGTATTCATACAGTAAAAGGAGTTACTTTGTCGACTTATGCAAGAAAGTTTAAGAATTAAATAAAAGTAAAGCTGCCATCGCGAGCGACGCGAGCTCGAAGATTTTTAGCACTCTGCCTCGGAGAGATTAGATTTCTTTTGACATTATAGAAATAGGAGTTGCTTTGTAGACTTATGCAAAACAGCTACAGAAATAAGAGAAACTACAAGAGCGAGCGAAGCGAGCTCGAAAATATTTAGCATCCAACCTCGGAGAGATCAGATTTCTTTTTCTTTCCTATGGGTGCCGGGTGGTAAAAGAGCGCGCCCCCCAGCCCCCCCCCCCCCCCGCGCAAAAGCGCGAGGCATGTAGCATTTTGCTATCCAGTCAAGGTCGGAGTAACTTTGGGCCTCTAGGGCCTTGTTTGCGTAGGCGTAAGTCCGATGCTGGGTGCCGTAGATATGTTCCTTGGGAACATACCGTAGACAGAGAATGCTTTAGACAAATTGATATCTTTTGTCGCATTCACACAAGAAAAAGAGCAACTTACGCCGATGTTGTGTAAAGATGAAACAGAACGATGAGACTTTTTTTCACGGCGCGTGCCACGTTTTCAAGGTTAGCACACTACTTTCCTAAACAAAGATTTTGGCAGTTGCACACAACAACATAATCTACTAGGTAATTTAAATTGTCCTCCATATATAGGTAGGTACTTACTTTCAAATAAATAAAAGCACAAAGCGCTAATATTAGATACATTTTGTTTTGTGTAGATTATATTGCCGTTTGCAAATGCCAAGTCATTACAAATTACCAACCGCTGAAAAATTAAAGCACTGCCCGCAAAATTGTTATCACTGTTTTGTGACAATTTTGCGGGCAGTGCTTTAATTTTTCGGCAGTTGTTAATTTAGTGTGACAGTAAAACAAGAGTCGGTAATAAAAAGAAAATTAGTCGGTTATTTGGATCGGGATTTGGATATAATAAATTAATGGGCAGTTAAAGAAATAGTTCAGCAGTTCCGCAGTTCATAGGTTAGGTTGGAATTGTGAGTATTGTGACCAACAGCGTGCGAGCCGAGCGAACGAAGCGAGGAGTGCCGCGGCAACGGCCGGCGAGCGCTATTTTCAAAGACTGTTAACTAAAATTCGCCTGGAAATAGACTTCATATTATGTAGGTATATGAAGTCTATTTCTATATTTTTCTTCTTATCTTACCTGTCGCCGAAGAAAAAATAAATATAAATAAGAAAAATATTCTATAAAATAAACCTATGACGATATTCTATATAGTATTATATTTATTGATATGAAGTCTATTTCTAAATCCAAGATGACGATAAACAGAAATAAAACAAGACAGGAGTGAGGAGGTGATTTTCTTATGGCAACTCTAAATATTTTGAAGGCCCGCGAAATTAAACCTTCGTTTTTTTGCAATCAGCAGGACAATTAATTATATCAGGTCGTATGTTGAGCAAAACAGAATCTTAATAAGAATGTGCTGCTTACCTAATGTGCATTGAATTTTTTTTTTTCATCCCTCAGTGCGTGCCACTCCCCATAGTGCCACCTTTAAATTTGTATTTAAAATGCAAATCAAAATGCAAATCAAATCGTTTATTTGTGATGCATGGGTTTACATACAGGTGTTCATTACATAAATATAAAAATAATGTTCATTCCATGATCAGCCACTTCAGTATACTATTTGTTTAGCAGTGTAAAAAATACATCTTTTTAACCGACTTCAAAAAGAGGAGGTTATCAATTCGACACGTATATATGTAATATTATTGGAACTGCAATATTCACATTCGCAGAAATAAAAATACAAAACTAAAAATGTAAATAGAACTTTAGTTATAAAGTTCTGTTTACATTTTTGATTATAGTTGTCGATTTTTTTTTTTTCCTTTTTTGGTATATTGGCGTGTGCTAGCTGACTAATGGCAATTAATAATTATTAAATTATTTATTTTAATCTCATGTTTTGTTGCGTAATACTTACATTACAGATTTTGCGCAGTGCTGTATAATTTTTTTTAACTGAACAGACAGCTGTGCTGCTGGGGAGTTTGTTGCGCCATTTCTTCTCCCTGCACAGCTTAAGCACTAGGGAGAGGTGAAGGGCGGGCGTTTTGGGGGACCGCCTTAAGTAATTTTGACGTTCGAAAAGTGCTAATTCTCAGCCTAGTTTGAATAAATGACTTGTTTTTTTATGATAATCTATTATACAAAATTTTATATTATAAACAAAATATACAAAATTTTATATTATATTCTTTATTTTATGTTTGTATGTATGTGTTTGTCCACGCATTTCTCCGAAACTACTTCGAAACTACAAAATTTTTATTGGCTTACATTTACTTCAACTTAGGGAACAGTGCAAGTTTCATCAAAATCGGTTAAGTAATTTTCAAGATAATGGACTAATACGTGTAATTGTGACGGCCTGATTTATTGATACGAGCTACGGGTGTGGTGTCAAAGGGAAAACTTCTCAAAACCTTGGTCAAATTCTAGTGCAATATTTATAACAAAACTATTAACTACTTATTACAAACAAATATTCCAGTTTTTACTAAAAACTAAAAATTACGAAATAAAAAAATAATTTAAATAAATTAAATCGACTTCAAAAAGAAATTAAGTACTTAACTGAAAAATGTTAAGTAACTTTAATTTAAGTCGGTGCCGAAAACTAAAATACAGATCTCAAGACACCGACTTGCGAAATTAAAGTTATTTGACAGGCCAGTTGGCGTGGTTGGTTAAGATACCACCTGCCATGCCGCAGGTCGTGGGTTCGATTCCCATCCAGGACAAACATTTGTGTGCATGGACATGTCTGTTTGTCCTGAGTCTGGGTGTAATTATCTATATAAGTATGTATTTACAAAAAAAAAAGTAGTGTATGTAGTATATCAGTTATCTGGTTTCCATAGTACAAGCTCTGCTTAGTTTGGGATCAGATAACCGTGTGTGAAATGTCCCAGGACATTATTATTATTATTATTATTTAATAATTTTGAGTTAATTTCTTTTTGATGTCGATTTAATTATTTAAATTATATTTTTAGTTGTTCTAATAGTGTCGCGTGTTGTCGCCCTGTCGCGTCGCGTCTGTCTACGGGAGCCCTTAGGCAGCGTCCTATTGCCATCGCTCGTGCGATGATGCGATGCGATTTCATCGTGCGATGAAACCGCTCGCACGATAAGAAATTGTGTGTCCTGTTTAGAGCAATGCGATCACACTCGAAATGGCTCTTATCAGAGATACATGATCGCGCGATCTTCAATAGGACATTTAGTAGGTATCAGTATGTTTGAACGCACGGTCGTACGATGATGCGATGCGATTTGATCGTACGATGAAACCGCTCGCGCGATTAGTAATTGTGTGTCCTGATTTGGAGCGATGCGATCACACTCGAAATGGCTCTTAACAGAGATGCACAGTTTTTGCATGATCGCACGATCTTCAATAGGACATTTAGTAGATATCAATATGTTTGAACGCACGGTCGCACGATCATTTTCGTCGGACGCACGCATCATCGTACGAGCGATGGCAATTAGGACGGCGCCGGACGGTACCTGACGAAAATGATCGTGCGACCGTGCGTTCAAACATACTGATATCTTCTGAATGTCCTGTTGAAGGTCGCGCGATCATGCGATGCGAAGAAATTGTCTTGTTTTCGTCGCGCGACCAAACTATCCTCAAAGTTAACACCAATCTTTGTCCTACACTAACACAAATGTATGTAATCAAATGTTTCTGATGACATATAAATTATTCGTAAAAATCTTACTTTTTTCCGTACGTCGAAATACTGATTGTGTAGGAATTCACCACGCTGATTTCTGTTTATAAAGAGTATAATATGTGATCCACGTTTTCTTTTTTTAATGCTAATTACGATTAAAGAAATATTGTCCGACAGTAAAAACTGTGCATTCGAGTGTGATCGGATCGCTCCAAAACAGGGCACACGATTTGTTATCGTGCAAGCGGTTTCATCGCACGATCAAATCGCATCGCATCATCGCACGAGCGATGACAATAGGACGGCGCCTTACACTAAGTAATAATAGCCGCACGGGTCGAAGCTCCAGTTCGCCCGCGATATTCAAAGTTTCTTACGTTTTTTGCAATTTGCAACTCGGTATTAGGTTGTATGTTGATTAAAGTATGATTCGCGACCGTAACATATTATATGTAGGTAAAATTATAATCATTAGAATCAGATAACTGATTATTTTTGATCGGGTTGTATTAACAACTCCATAGGTTAGTATAATCCTAAATGTCATGATTTCATGAAATAGTCATTCATTAGGATTATTTGAACTTAGAGAGTTGTATTAATGATTTTAATTCTACAAATACAGATTTGTTACGGTCGCGAATCTAGACCACCACCTCTTAAAGCAGTATTATTTTAATCTTATTTGAGTGTGGGAAAGTGATGGAACTAGACGTCCTGTGTAGCTCCATCTCGTTCTCACACTGAAGTAATATTAAAATAATGCTGCTTCAAGAGGTGGTAGTTGGCAGATCCATCCCAAAGGTGACTGCAATACTCACCTGCAAATAGCAAAAAACGTAAGAAAATTTAAATTTCTCGGGCTACCTGGAGCTTTAGCCTGTTACGCCTGCCACGGTCGGTCGGTCCGCATCTTTACATACCGAGTCCCACGTGCCTCGCCGTTGTTGGCCCCGGCTGTCATTCTTGGATCTTTGACAGTTGTTACGGGTCGTCAGAAGCGCGAAAGTCTGACAACCAGTCTTACCAAGGGGTGTCGTATTGCCCAGTTACTGGTTGTGGAGGTCAGATAGGCAATCGCTCCATGTAAAATACAGGTACCTACGAGCCTCCGATCCCAACATAGTTGGGAAAAGGCTAGGCAGATGATGACTTATAGTGCAAATAGGTCTCTTAGGTCATATTAGTAGATAACGCCCGTGCGAAGGCGGGGCGTGTTGCTAGTAGACACTAAACAAAGAAAAATAAATTTAATGAAGGTTTACAACTGTTAGATACTAACTGGATTAACAATAGTATCGTAATCATCTAGCACAACAATCATCATCATCATTTCAGCAGAAAAACGTCCACTCCTGGACATACGCCCCAAGCACCGGTTCTGTGCTTCTCGCATCCAGCGGCTTCCTGCAGCCTTCACAAGGTCATCGGTCCACCTTGTGGGAGGCCTCCCAACATTACGTCTTCCGATAAGCGATCGCCACTCCAGAACCTTTCAGCCCCATCGGCCATCTGTTCTGCGAGCAATGTGCCCTGCCCTTAAATTTGGCAATTCTTCGGGCTATGTCGGTTCCCTTGGTTCTCCTGCGGATCTTTTAATTTCTGATTCGATCACGTAGGGAAACTCCAAGCATAGAAGTCTCCATTGCCCTTTGGGTGACTTTTAGCCTTCTAATAAGGTCCATTGTGAGCGACCACGTTCCAGTACCGCAGGTCATCACTGGCAACACGCACCGGTCAAAGACTTTCGTCTTGAGATACTGCGGTATGTGAGACGAGAAGATATTGCGTAGCTTCCCGGACGCTGCCCAGCCGAGTCGGATTCGACGATTGACCTCTTTCTCGAAGTTGGGCCTACCTAACTGGACAGTTTGTCCTAGGTAAACATACTCGTCCACATCTTCGAGTGTAGCGTCTCCGATCTTCATGAGAGTGGGTGTTATATGGGCATTCATTTGACATGACCTTTGTCTTGTCCATGTTCATTTTAAGACCCACTCTTTCGGAAGCTCTACTGAGGTCGTTGAGCATTGTACTGTACTGATTGCGTTAATAAAGACCCCCCAATAATAGTTTTTCTCAAATATCTTCCATGTAAGTACAGACAGCGATCAGTTACACTTTTATTATCTTATGTATAGATTTACAAATTATCATGATGTTCATGTTGGGAACCGTATACGTGTTATATTCTGTAAGCCGTATACACACTATTATTTAGTTATATGCATATAGTATGTATGCATACTATGCATACATGCGTGAATTCTATAAACTTAAAAAGATATCGTTTAGAAATATCTAACCAAACACAAACTAAACTTAACCACATTGCAATAAAGTTTAAGTTTGATTACCAACTGTATAATTTATAGCACAACTTGTGGATGTTATCTTGGAATAGGACTTTACTATGTGGTGATAAGGTTGAGTTCTGAATGGGTGATATTTGTAGCGATAAAAGCAGTTTTCACGGAGCTCTGTGAGCGAGCGGAGTAGACGCAGCTGCCCCGCCCTCCCCGCACCCCGCGCCGCCGCTCTCCGCGCACCTCGCAGGCCCCGCGCGTGTCGCGTCGCCAATGATTAGGCAAAAGCCCAGAGGGGCGGTTGAGTTTTTGCCTTTATTGCCGCTCCTTGTAGGTCACCTTTCAGGAAGGCGAGATTGCAGGTATAGAAGATGTCATTGAAATATGTACCTAACTCAAAAACCCAAAAAGGGGTCACTGAACTCCTCATTATAGATTATTATCACGATGAACACTTCTCACCCGACTGCGGCGGAGCCCAAAAGGAGAGTAATATTTTGGTTGGCATTTAATGTATGTAGGGTGCAACTGCAAATACAGGGTGTATTATTTGTACCCTAACAATAAAAAAGTGATTAAAAAAACCAAAAAACCCGGCTGCGGTAAAACTGAAAATCTAAAGACAAGCCCATTTGGCTTGGCTTGTCTTTAGATTTTCAGTTTTACCGCAGCCGGGTTTTTTGGTTTTTTTAATTACTTTTTTTATTTCCAGCTTTTTAGTTTACAAATGTGAAAGATTTCGCGGATGATTTATTTCTTGCAAGGAGTTTTGGTCGTGAGAGTTATTTAAAATCTTTTTTACGATTTGTCAGCTCAAATTACTTTTAACCATATAAGTTTTATATATATTTTTGTAATCACCTATTAAAACCTTTCATTTTGATATCCCACTCAATGGTATTAAAAGAAAAAAAAAATTCGAACTCCATAATATGGCACCCCATATCCGCCATTTTACTTTGTTTTTTATTTTAAAGTAGCCAGTGACATTCGCGCTACCAAGTCAAATCTAAAGACGTATAATTTATCCAAATCCGTTCATTCGTTTAGGAGATACGAGGGAACAAAGAAAAGGACATACATACATACATACAGGTCAAACACATAACCCTCCTTTTGGGCTTCGCCACAGTCGTGCAAAAACTATATAGTGCCAATGCAATGGTCAGTGTTAGGCAGTTATCCCACCGCCGGCTACGAACGAGTAGCGAGTAGAACTAGCAACTGAAAACGAGTTGGCGAGCAGCGAGTGAACGTCGGCGACAAGCGATTACTCGCTGGTATGCGTATGTACAGACGCCAGCACATCAAGCATCTAAAATCTGTCAGATTTCTTTAATAGATTTTCGACTTTATTACTAAGGCATTAGGCTCAAGGTTGATTGGGAAAATCTGACAGTTTCGGGTAGCTTGATGTGCTGGCGTCTGTACCAAGCGTGAGTCTCTCAGCGAGTGCTCTGCCCGCCAAGCGAGCGTCGCTTAGCGAGTACTCTCTTGATAGCCCTTGTCGCTGCGACAAACAAGTACTCGCGCGCGGTGTGAACAGTCAGCAATCAACTATTAATATGTGCATCTCTTTTGTTTACATGGAAATGTTTATCTAATGTACCTTTCTTGAGCGAGAAAATAGCCATAGTTAGTCGCTTCCACGCCCGTGGCGGGACAACTGCCTAATGTAGAACGTAAGTGAGTGCCAACGGGCTTGAATGAAGAAATAAAAATGCAAGTTGTCCGACCCAAACCGCGTCTATTAGAACACTAAATTATCAGGTTGGCACAAAAGTAATGAGACACTTGGTTTACGTTTTATATTTTTTATTATTATTACAATACAAAAAGCTTAGTCAATTATGTAATCACCATAGCATCTTCTTAGATGCTTCTTGCCAACGATTTGGCAAAGTTTGGATGCCTTTCGCCTAGAACTCTGATGGCTATGCCTCGAAAAAGTTGTTCAACTCCGCCTCTACATCAGAGAAATCATTAAACGGTTTACCCCGCAAATGTTGTTTCAGGGCTCTAAACAAATGATAGTCTGATGCGGCGAAGTCTGGGGAATAAGGTGGGTGGGTATCGTCTCCCAGCCCTAATTCTCCAACTGTTAGCGAACGGCAGATGCGACATGAGGTCGAGCGTTATCGTCTAGTAAAACTACATTGACTCGTCTTCGTCATTTTGTCTTGATAGCAACAAATAGTTTGGCGAGCTGGGTTGAATATTTGTCAGCGTTTATAGTTTCATTGTGTAATACTTCATAAAACAGCATGCGCGTCCCAGAAACAGCAAAGCAGAACTTTTAAGCGGTTCTTTTGACTCAGCTTCGGATGAGTTGGGGGCGTTTCTTCTGGAGGCAGCCATAAAGCACGACGTGTATCGTTCTCGTAATGAATTCATGATTCATCTCCAGTAACCAGATCAGACAAAAACTCTTTACGTCGCAGCAAAAGTGATTGACAGATAGCGACACGGACTGCACGACTGGCGTAAGGATGTGCGGTACCCACCGAGCCAAAACTTTTTGATACCCAAGCTCATACAGATGGTTTTCCACGGCGTGGTGACTGCAGTTAAGTGCTTCCGCTAATTCACGAGTGATAGCATCCGGATTCGACTGCAGTTTGCGATGTAAATCGTCATCATTCACTGCGGGTGGTCGTCCAAAGCGTGGCTGTATTTCAAGGCTCCTGTCTCCTGATTTAAAACGGTCAAACCATCGGGACACCGTCGTGTGGCTCGTACTTCCAGCGCCCAATGCAGTGTTGATATTGTCAGCCACAGCCCGCGCACTGTGGCCTAACAAGTACTCGTATAAGTATAGTGTTCGAACTCGTCGCTCGTCCATATATCTTCAAACTAACTAAACCAATTTTTTTTTATGAATGGCATCTCGTAGTTGGCCTAGAGAAGCCGTGACTACTTAACCGGACTATCCTGTGGCTGCCTTAAGAGAACTCAAAGCCTCCAGCCAGGGGCATAAAACTTTCAGACTGCGACTACACGCTAAGGGCTCCCCCTGTGGGTAACGGGCCTCGGCTTAGGGCGTCGCTGGGGGGGACAGCAAGATGGGACAGGCTGGATCAGATTTGAATGATTATTATTGTCAGGGGAGTTTAAAGCTACTGGCTCAGCTACGCCACCAGCTGACACTTCATACCCGAGCAAGGGACGGGGGGGACTGACTAAACCGATCGCTAGGGCGGCTTTATATACCCCCACATCACAAGTACCTAAAATGTTCTACAACATTCTAGAATATTATCGAAAACAATTAACTTAAAAAAGGAAATGTACAGTTTTGTAGTGTCTCATTAAATAAATATTTTGTAAAAGGTGATGAGCAGCTGACATTAGGCTATTGTAACTTAGATAAATTACAAACTGACCCACTAAAAAGTGGAAAATAAAAACTTTTTACAAAAAATAAACAACCGACTTAAAAAAAAACACTATAAAGTGAAAAATAACTTTAATTTCGGAAGTCGGTGGCTAAAAACTGAAATACAGGTCTAAAGACACCGACATCCGAAATTAAAGTTAATTTTCACTTTGTAGTTTTTTATGTCGGTTTTTTTTGTAAAAGGTTTTTACAATAAAATTAGTGTGCGTAGTTTTTGTAATTATAGATTTTTTCTGAATAAATGAATTGAAAGGATTGATTTGCCGGCACTTAGTTTTTCTGCCACAGCCGAAAATAATATTATTTTTCGGCCGAACACGAAAATTGACGAAAATGGATATTTCGGTCGAAAACTGCCGAAGACCGAAAACGAAACCGTATTTCGGACTCTACCTATTACAGCTAAACAGAGACCATTCCGTGTTCTGCCTCTGTGTGACCTGCCAGACAGACGGGGCCGCGGAGCAGTTAGGTAATGGTCAAATAAACTGTTTTTTGATTTATTTATATATATTTTTTAATTTAGCTACTGTTTATTACCTAGTTTACTATCTGCCTGCCATAGTCTATGTAGCGGGCGGTCCGCGGCTCGCGCCGCCATTCTGGATATTTTGACGGGAAGGTCGGTCACGTGACTCGGCGGCGGGCGCGGGCGCGGGTCGCGGGGCGCCGGCTAGACTCTCCAGTAGCCGAGCCATCCGTCTGCTGCTTTGACTGCGGCCGGTCGCCGGAATCCACGCCCCAGTCTCACGCGTCAGCATCTATTACGTACCACTTTAATCCAATGTTATGCGGACTTTTTGTATGCAGTCTACTGACATTCTACGGATTTCTTGTTCATAGTGGGTGTTGTACCAAATTTTTGTGAAAAAGTGCTTCTGTTTTGTGACAAACTGAGGTTATTTGCGTATTTTTTGCACGGGTGTGCGTGCGGCGACGGGGCGGAGACTCCGGCGGCGAGCGGCGTGTGCTCGGCCGGGCCGTCGCGACGGCACACTCGGCTCGGCAGACATGTTTCGGTCGCGGCCAGAGCGCGTCGTGCGTGCAGGCGCGTAGGCTCGCTCGTGACATGCGCCTGCCGAGCCGCAACGACAGTGGAGGTGATCGAACATGGATGTAGTGACGCCGCACATCACCTCCGTGCTGAAGACCTACCAGGCGAGCGCGCCGCGCAGCCTGCAGGGCCCGGGCTGCGGGCGCGCCGAGCCGTGCAGCGACGCGCCGCCGCCGCCGCCGCCGCCCGCTGCTCCGCCAATCCTACTCGCGCCTGACCCTGTGCTGGGCGAGCGCGGCGAGACGCTGCTGGAGGGCGAGCCCATCTCATGCTTCAGCGTGGGCGGCGAGCGGCGGCTGTGCCTGCCGCAGATCCTGACGTCGGTGCTGACGGACTTCTCACTCGAGCAGATCAACCGTGTGTGCGACGAGCTGCAGATCTACTGCTCACGCTGCACGCCGGAGCAGCTGCACGAGTTGAAATCGACGGGTGTGCTACCGAAGTCTGCGCCATCGTGCGGGCTCATCACGCAGACGGACGCGGAGCGGCTGTGCGCGGCGCTGCTGCACGCGCCGGCGGCGTCGCGGCCGCACAAGCTGCCGGGCTTCCGGGTGTACCATGAGTGCTTCGGGGGCGCGCGGGGTGTGTGCGCGGTGGAGCTGAACCTAGTGCAGTGTGTGGAGTGCCGCGCGCTGTACTCACCGCGGCGCTTCGTGTGCCACTCGCACGAGTCGGAGCACCGCACGTGCCACTGGGGCTTCGACTCGTCGCGGTGGCGCCGCTTCCTGCTGGTGGCGGACGAGGAGCTGGAGCAGGACAAGTGCGCCGTGCTGCTGGACGAGCTGGCGGCGCGGGACGTGGCGTCGGCGCTGCCGCCCGCGCCGCTCAAGCAGGGCCTGCCCTTGAAAAGAAAACAGGTAAGATGATGTTCACTTTCTAGTCAGCCTAGAGATCACGTTGGCAGTCTGTTTTGTTGCTCTCAAACGAAATCGGCTGATTCCTTGTCTGACTTTCACCGACTCTTGCCTGCTGCATCCTTGGGTCAAATGGCAAATGGTTATGTTATGAAAGTGCTTGTTTAGTACCAATATTTGGTCAGTGGGTCATCTCGTCTTAGGCTTACTAGGTAGTAAACAATGGTTTAAAACCTCTTTATTGATGATGTCTGAAATGAAAGTCATCCCTCTATCTCGGTCTTCTGAGCTGACTTAAATCTTGATTTTAAGTAAACCAATTCTAGTTGGAATCTTATTACACAAATCTGCTAACCGCATTGGGTCATCCATCTTAGATCTGTGGTTTGGAATAGAGTACGCGAAGTCGTGGAACACGGACTACTAGAGAATAGGGTGTGGAATACCTTGATCAACAAACATTTACTTTGGACAAAATCCAACATTATGATTCTGGTCGTTCTGATCCATCTAAAATCTAATTCAATTCTGAATAGGTACACTCGTTTGAACCCAGACAGGCGCTTTACTTTGTGTAAATAATTTTACCACCACTGTTCTCAAAACGGTGAAGGAAAACATCGTGAGGAAACCGGCACATCCTAGAACCAACAAAAAAAAATCCAAGACATGTGACATCCACCAACCCGCACTGGGCCCGCGTGGTAGTGGTACAGCCCACTCCCTCTCGAAGAGAGGAGGCCTGTGTCTCAACAGTGCCCAGCCGTGGGAACATTATAGGCTGATTATGCATGTATGCATACACACTTTCATCAAAAATCCCAACTGCAATGTCCGTAGTTAAACGAAAAGGATCCAACCCACATTACACATCTAATGGTGGTTGGATCCTTTTCGTTTAACTATGGACAATTCTAATTCTGAATAAGTACCTACCTACAGCTCTATTCATTTAAAAACAGAACCTGACAAAGGCACAGTGACATTCAGTCTATCGAAAGCGTTATTTATTAATTTAGCTGCACTGCACCGTGCATTTAGATGACGGCACATTTCCGCATCCATTGTGCTTATACATACTGATTACCATCACATCACAGATACTTAGCCACCATGTATTTACGAGATAAATAGTGTTATCAGTTATCAGTGCCAGTGTCATACAAACATGTGCACTCAGTACCTACTCATTGTTAGCAAAATGACATTATGTAACCGCAAAATAATAATGCAATGTGAATTGAAATGTGACAGATCTAGTTAGTTACAAAGTGCTATTCACGTTTCGTTATGTACCTACCTAAACTACACTGCACTGACGGTTTTTTTTTTAAATATTAACAATTTGACTCTATTTCTTATCAGACAAACAGATATTCTCTTATTTCTTAGTTAGTACCTATGTTAAAAATCAGCACTGATAATTTGTTTTCATGCAAGAAGTCGATGAGATGGGAAAGTTCGTAACTACGTAAAATATTTTGGATAAACATATCCAAAAACGAGCTAAGTTAGGCATACCTTATTTGTTTGTATTTTTGAGTCTTTTAGTCTACTAACTACAATCGTTATGAAAGGTCTGCGCCTGCGACACGCCTGCTTCACACCTTTGCTCACCGATGTCAGGCCAAAAATTATTTTAAACTGAAGATCATGTCTAAGCGAGTAGTGTCAATATGTTAAATAAGAGCATAATTTTTTTAATAACTTAATCTGTGAATATTTTAGATTATGTTTATATGCCTTTGGCCGCGTCTGCGCCCTCGTGGTGGTCGGAAATTATCTTACGGGAACGTTCTACCGAGATGAAATATATCTTATGTTCCAATCCAGACATAACCTAATTTATTTTCATCCAAATTTATTCAGTCGTTTTAGCTTGAAAGCGTAACAAACAAACAAACTCACTTTCGTATTTATCATATTAGCTAAGATTACAATCTAATCCTAACTAATATTATATACTAATAATTTACTTTACACTATGTCATAGTGTAAATTTTAAGTATTTTGTAAAGTTATGTCTAACGCGGATAAAAAACTGAGAATCACGCAAAAACTATCAAGCGTATTTTTATGAAACCTTCAACCTTTTAAAGATAATTTAATTATTTATCTTTTAGTATAGGTGTTTTATTGAAATACCGTTGAAATGAATAATGCGTCTAATTTGGGACAGCGCTCCTTGATGGGTGAGTCCTGGCTAGACGTACGACGCGTTGCGTACTTGGGTCATATGCTCAACACAGAACACTGAAGCTAACCACTCAATGTCATTGGCATCTATCTGTGCCTTATGGTACCTACACATGAATTTCAAATTTTCCTACGTTTTTTGCGATCTGCAGGTCAGTGTCAGGTTGTATCTTGATCAAAAAATGATTTGCGAAACACATATGAATTTACATAATTAGGTATAACCATATTATGAATCATCAATACATCTCTCTAAGTTAGATTTATTCTAAAATGTCTTTTTTTTTTAATGTAGTTTTTTATTATACCTACACTCCTTTGCAAAAAAAAAAAACGTGTGGTTTTGATATTTCTACATTACTGGTAATCATTTAGTTCTAAAGAGGCTTTAATAGCCAAACTATGTTACTGGCACGTAATACATAGGTACCAGTTGGTCGCAAAACACCGGGGAACTTACACGTGTGATCTTGACTGAGTGGGAGCACATTCCACAGGACAGCATCAAAAGCCTGGTGGAAAGTATGCCAAGACATGCCGTAATTGCTGCAAGGGGAGGTCATACTCGTTATTAATTTTTATTTTTAAATTTCTTTTTTTATTAAAATACCATAAAAATACTCGTAGTCTTAATTTTATTATGCCCATAAAAATGTCCATTTTAACACGGCTCTCTGTTTACATTGACTAAAACACCGATTCCAGGAAAAAACTGTATTCTCATTGATAATAAGAAATTTCTAGTCATGCTAATAACATACTAAAAATATTAATATTATCCATAGAAAAGCCAATGACTGTAAGGTGCCCGTTTTTTTTTGCAAAGGAGTGTATAATGCGTGAGTATTAATTTTATTCACCTAATATTGTTCAAAAATGGTGTGTCAAATGTGCAAATATAACAAAGTATGTTTAATTAATTAAATAATGAGATGACTAACTCGTGTAAGTACTCAAAATACTAATTACAATATTATTTCCGTAATAAATTTCTGTTCAGATACCTACACGTGTTTCTGCTCACGTAAGTAATAAATTAATAATGAATGAACGGTTTTCATGTTTTGTAGCACTGAACATTGATGTAATTCCACGTGATTAGTTACCCTAAACATTATTCGTAGCCCTAAACTAAAGAAAACTATGGCCAATCGATACCTACTCAGAAGAGACGTTTCCTAACTTGGTAGACCTCGCCTATTAATTATCATTGACTAGGTTTTCCTTCCCGATGTACAGACGTGACCTAGTTTTTCTACAGAGCATTAAAAATCAACGAATATGTACACACGACTACACACACATCAAGCTATACATTTCCAGTATAAGTTGTTCTCGCATTGTATAGGATTTCTATACAATGACAGGTCAGCTTATTCTGGAAATGTGTAGCCGTGCGTACTATACATTCCCGTGGCAATACGAGACGACCTTTGCCCAATTTTGCGATAAAACTATGATGTAGGCGTTTTCGCATTCAGCCGGCTCACCGCCATTTTATGTTTTGTCTAAATAATTGTATTTAATAATAATATCGTGGGATTTGGAAAAAACAACTTTATCAGTGGTCAGATAAAGATAATATGATTATGATGTTATTATTATGTGGCAATACTGGCACTAGATAACTGCTTTATTATTATAAGTGTTTAGCAAGTGCTTACTGGCTAGACTTGACTCCGTTTTTATAAACTGCGCAATGTTTTGATTACATTTGTTTTCAAAGTTTCATTCATGTAGGTACTGGCTCCATCAGCGAACGAACCGAAATGACTCACGAAGTTACGAACAATATTTTGACACACGTACTGTCTTCACATCCAATATTTTCCTTGGGAAGCAAGTCGTAATCTCAATTTTCTATGTATGCTACGTAGAAAATAGTTCAAAAATATAAAGCATGATATCTAATGATAAGTTAGCCAACCTACACGAGTATAATGTGTACAAGTTAGTGACAGTCGTCACAGATCTGATAAAGTTCGCATTGTTAGGCCTTAATTAACTAGTCGAGTGTTCCCGGTTACATAAGCCTTGGAAGCCGGATATTTTGATTTAGATTCTTAGATTAGAACGCTATAGTTAATACACTTATTTAACATAGTGGTTGGATAGGTTGAACGCTAGAAACTAACTAACGAAGCAACGAATGTAAGTACAGACATCAGCACATCAAGCTACCCGAAACTTTCAAATTTTCCCAATCAACTTTGAACCTAATGCTTTAGTGATAAAGTTGAAAATCTATTAAAGAAATTTTATAGATTGTAGTAGCTTGATTTGCTGGCGTCTGTACCTACAGGTGTATTACGCGCCATATAAAAGCTCCACTGAGTATATCCCTTGGGTATATTACCTTTAATGTTTTGCTAAGTCCCTATTTATCTAATATCTACGTTACAGCATGCATATATATACATACTAGCTTTTGCCAGCGGCTTCGCCCGCGTGGATGTCGTAAATTATCCCACGGGAGACATTTTTCCGGGATAAAAAGTACCCTATGTGCTATTTCAGACTATAACTATCCGTCCTGCCGTTCTGGCGTGATTGAGTAACAAACATCTAAACTTTCGCATTTATAATATTAGTAGGATTATAGGATAGTAGGATATCCTTTACATAGCTTCGGGAAGTGGCAAAATGTCTGAACCAGTTTGTATAGTCTTGTGGTAAATAAATTGCTCAATTTATAGATGGCAATCAGCTCATCTGCCAGACAGTAACTCGTTCTAGTTGACTACGTACTTATAGTACTTGCCCATGTCTCAGGATGATGATCAGTTAGATACCTAGCAACACAAGCGTTTATTGGTCTAAAACCATAGTTCTCTCATTTATCCTACGAACAAACAAGCATAGCTTACCAACCTGAGATCTGTTGGGCCGGATGCCAGAACCTATGTGGGTTTCTAAGTTGGCCCTGGGCGTCCCTGACAAAAAGTCCAGGTATAACGCAGCCCGCCGGTTCCATTTTGCCCAAAACCAATTTATTCTTGAATGGCTGAAATATTTTCTCATGAAAGTTAAGCCCTATCTAGCAATTAACCAAGACTAATTAAAATCTAAACGAAACTCGTAAAATCCAGGAAAATTATCGTTCATGTCTGGCTCAGTTTATCAGTAATGGCTCGATACAGATTTCTTAAGCCTATAATTTCCTCGATCCAAAACTGATACACCATTGATATTACGGTAGCAAATTACGATTCGATCGCTTCCATCAACGATACGAAAACGGGTTACGGTTATCTAAAGTGGCTGTAACTGCGCTGCACGTAGCCGGGCAGACATGGCGGACTTATCATTACACTAAATACATACTTAATGGAGCCCTAAGGGTTAGGCATGTGTAGTGAAACCGGGGTAAACGTTAGGTCTAATGTGCAACCACTAAAGAGTCGCTACCTGTGACGGTTGTAGCCAAACACTACACTTGACTGCCAACTTACGAGTATACTCGTAGCAAGATCTGAGCCTGCAGTCTCGACATAGATAGCGATCGCTATACAACCGAATTCGGTCACAAAGTCCTAGTGGGGTCCCTAGACGGTCAAAATTGCATGACAAACACGAAAAAATCACATGTTTGTCACTACACACTAGGACTTTGGGACCGAATTCAGTCGTAAAGCGATTGCTATCTATGTCGAGACTGCAGGCCCTGGACTCCACTGCCAGCTACGAGTACTCTCGTAGTTGATTTATACGATTTGTATCGAATTCTAGAAGAGAGGCAGTGGGAAGAGGGCGTGGTTAAATTATTTGGAATTTGAAGTAAAACATTATTTAATCAGAAAAAGAAATGGATTTTTTTTTGGGTACTACGAGTATACACGTATGGCATCCAACGTGTTAATTTGAAACAAGAGCAATTTCGTTTTTCGAATTGTACAGACGCCAGTACATACATCAAGCTACTACAATCTGTCAAATTTCTTTAATATATTTTCAACTTTATCGCTAAAGCATTAGGTTCAAGGTTGATTGGGAAAATTTGACAGTTTCGGGTAGTTTGATGTGCTGGCGTCTGTACTTTCAGTATAACAAATTATGGCATTAAAACAGATCCATCAAAAGTTTTTAATCTACTGTCCGTCCGCACAATTGATCCCCCTGGTCGAAAACTTCACCCCTTGGGACAATTGTGTACATTATCAAGAGCAGTGCTAAACAATGGCGGTGTCGTTTTACACACCGTCTGCGTTCCACTCAGGCGCAGGGTGTAATTACGCGAGCGTGTCATGCGCAGCGCAGCTCGTAAACGACGCATGAGCGCATTATCTAGCTAGTGTGCTGCCTGGTGGTATCGTTGCTTGTAGTTTTGACGTTGATGAATGATGATAAAAGGACTCAAAAACGGGTGTGTAGCTTATTCAATTCTTCCAACAGTTTATAACATTATATGCCTGTATTACAAAATATTGTCTGGTGTGGTTGAGCCCCATATTGATCCAGTTTTTTCTAATCTCGCCGTTGCCCGCGACTTCGTCTGCGATCCAGGATGAAAAGTAGCCTATGTCCTCTTCCAGGTCATGGTCTACCCATGTGCCAAATCCGCTCAGCCTTTCTAGCGTGAAAGCGTAACAAACGATGTTAATATGATTTTGCTTGCTTAAAAGGTGATCTCCAAATATATGTGTATCTGTAAGCCCATTGAAATCGAAATAAACGTTTTTTTTTTTTTTTTTTGATCTCGGTACAGAGTACAGTCATCCAAAGTGCCATCGGCGTACAGACGTTAAATAACTAACTATTCAAGTGCTTCAACATTCTATTGAGAACACATCCCGCTCCATTATTCTTCGGTTCCCACATACCTTTCATTGTAAGTATTGTAACAGATACGGGTGTGCCCCGCAATCAGCGCTAAACTTCACCTCTTACCATTTGTAATAATTGAGGCTAATTGTAGTTTCGCCCCCTCACGCACTATGAAATAAAAATACAAAAGGATGTAAGTACGCGGAGAATCTTTCTCGAGTAAAAGTAAAGGAAACAAAGACTTCTAGAACCCACATTAATGTATAAGATAGCCTAAACCGGCCAAATGCGTGATGGACCACGCACAATGAAGGGTTCCGTTGTTGGGCTGAATTTATCCCAAGAACAAACTTTACATTGTAGTTGAAAAACATGTTTTTCTAACTGCAATTTTGTAAGTTTGTACGCGAGAGTTTGTTATTTCAAGACCATAGACTTCTCATAGGTTTTCCTGTAATCTATACCTAAGTATAGAACTATTCTAGGTATTTTTTCCAAAATTTTAGGCTCAGCCGTATCGGAGATAAGATAACGGAGGAATTGGTAAATTTTCATAGTTTTCTTTAATAACTTTAAAACGTATTTATTTTAAAATTATTAAAAAAAAATTAAGTTCTCATATCAAGCCCTTTCATTTGATATGTCGGTACAGTTTGAGACAGAAGTGATAGTAGAATCTTTTCGCTTGGAACGTTCAATGGTTTCCATATTTTGTTCTACGCTTGTCTAAATTAATATGTTGCCATTGTTTGTGAAGAGAAAATAAATTCTTTTAGTTTGAATTAAACGTATTTAATGACCGCACGTTTATTTATGTATTCAACACACTGCGTGGTTATAATATTACATACATTGGTCAATGATATTGCATAGGTCAGCCAGCACAAGACAGTCCAAATTTGGCGAGCCCCTAGTCTCGCGTTATTTACTGTTCGCCACTTTTAAGAACTTGGATAATTGCGTTTCGTTCTAGAAAAGAGTCACAACTCTTATTAGCATTTATGATTACTCGTATTTTGTGTAGGTATTCTGAAATTTCACGTCTAACAAAAATCTATAAATGACAAGTGAAAGTTACTGTTCTACAGAGTGAGAAAAGATCTGACAATAGCCTGAAAACCATTATTGTCTTGAACTCGGCTAGCTAAGTTTAAAACCTGATTTCCAAGTTTAAACGACTAGATCCGTACTCGTGTATGGTGGTTTGAATAAAGTTATAGGAACAGAATAAAGGTAGTAATATTTGGTATGAAACCGGCAGATAAATCACTATTGTAATGAAAATTATAGGTCAGTACCTAACCGTTTCGAACCAGGTTGCAGGATTGGATACTCTTTGTCTTGTCATCCACAGTTTAAAGGACGTTTGAGACAGTAATTGTGCACCTTCTGTTTCAATCTTCGTGTGTTGTGATGTGTAGCTAGTTGCTAGTTTGGTACAAAGTATTCTGAATGTCATGCGAAGTGAACGGAGCCGCGCCTGCCGCGAGCGCCAATCGCAGGCTGCAGCCGCCTCGCCTCACCTTCCACGATTACTTGGTCAATGTTCTGCGATCTGATCTGCATTCTGTAATTAGCGAGTTGGATCAACGGTTCAACAAGCTTCCATCTTCATTAAAATACGCTAACGTATACCGTTTTCGTCACGACTGAACATGCGATATTTTTGGAAGTTATTACGCTCTGCGAAAGTTCGCAATAAATTGAGGTATACGTAACAAACGGAGGCTTTTCCTCGAGCGAGAATTCATTGTTCTATAGGAGCAATAAAGGAATTATTTTAGACGTCCGAAAGTACGTAGTTCTAGTTTAATTGTGTTAGGCTGAAAGAATCCCCAATTTCCGAGCGGGTGATTTATAAAAAAAGTTTCTACGGCGAGCAAGATTGTCGCCTAATCTTAAAATACCCTCGCAATTGTCGGGATCTTTGTCCGTCGGCTTAGCGCCTACACCAGATATTTCCCTTAGTTCCTAAAACGCGCGCGTGTAAGTAATCGACACCACCCTCCCACTCCTCCCAGGAATTGACGAGCTCGCCCTGGGACTGGTATATACCTACTACGGTACGGGTAGTAAACTGTCTTGAACTCAATCCCAAGTCTTCAAGCTGAAAACTTCTTACGTATAAATTGTAAATTGATCCTTATTAAGTTTCAGGGTTTGAACCTTGAGTGCTATGAACCAAGAGAGTAGCTCCCTGAGGCGTTTAACGTCTGATGTGAGCACGCGATACGATATCTCTACGTTAGTATAAAAGAAGTTAGAGTACCTATTTCTAGAATTACCTATTCAAATTGAAAACAGAATAGATAATATGTATTCCAATTCGACGAGATCATGCCCTGAATCTACAAAAAAAAACTACAAAGGTCGCTTGAACTCCTACAAATCACGACACAACTACTGGCTTAGCGTAACCCTTCGAATGCCGGAACGTAGGTCTGCGCACCATTTTTTTATGCGAGTGCGCCACTCGAAAAAACACCTAATTACATTAATGTAATTAGGTGTTTTTTCGAGTACAGCTAAAATCGCGCAGACCTACGTTCCCGGCATATGAAAGGTTAAAAGTTCTCTGAACCCGTGTAAGTCTTCAATTATTATCAGCGAGAGTAATGAGTGGGTACCACCGTGCGCGTCGTGCATATTACAATGTAGCCCTATGTATTGTACAAGCCCTCGGCAGCAGCAGCTAGGGTACTGTAGCCAGGCACCGCGGGGGACTAGTAAGTACAGCCAGCAAAATAAACTATTCACAGTGTGTATTTATTACTCATTTTTTTTTTTTTTTATTTGTGATGGGTTTGCTCTTGACTCTAGTCTAGGTCAGAGGTGACAGAGACAAAGTCGACGATGGAGTGAGCTTACCCAGAAGAAGCCTGTTCACTCTCACTTTGAAGAGATTAGGGTTGTATACGTTCGGAAACACAGACGCAGGTAGTGAGTTCCACTCTTTTGCTGTGCGCATTATAAAAGACATTTGGAAGCGCTTAGTGCGAATTGGTGGAATAGCAACCAGGTAAGGATGGTAACTGGCAGTGCGTCTAGATGTCCGGTGGTAGAAGGGGGCCGGTGGAATGAGGTCGTGGAGTTCTCGGGCACACTCTCCGAAGTACAATCTGTAGAAGACCGACAAGCAGGCAACCTTGCGGCGATGAGCCAAGCTATGAAGCTTGGCATCCACCAGTTTTACGTCGCCAATGAGCCTCTTAGCTCTGTGTTCCACCGAGTCAAGCGCGGCTAGTTGGTACTTAGCTGATCCATCCCAAAGGTGACTGCAATACTCCATGCAGGATCGGACTTGCGCTTTGTACCTCACTATTTCACTAATGTGAATATTAAATGACTTTGAACTGTACAGCAGATTCTATTCTCGCTTCTAGGTTTAAAGATTTTATTTTATTCTCAAAAAAGACGGCGATACCAAAATAATTTGGGTGCTATTTCGTACCATTTATTTCACTATTACAGAATGTATGGATTTAATTTTTGGATATATGTTTATTGACTATTTGATCAATACTCTGACTGAAAGATAACACGATTGAGTTAAATTTCCTCGATAGAATTTAATTCCGAAAATACCTCTACTTTTTTTTCTGTAATTCTAAAATCCTAAGTAATTTCATTGCAAAATTGCATTCAAAATGTGCGTAATAGGTAATTGAAAACTCTGGCTGAACATATTTTTGATAGATAGCTTAATTTATTTTTAAACAATTTTTATTTGGTTTGGCGCTTTAATTTTGGTTCCAGCGCATTGCTGCGCTCTTTTTTTTTCGCATGTGGATGTAATTGACTCTGTCACTTTCTTATTACCGCTCAGTTAGCTTTTTACAATGCTTAAAGTAAATATTATCTAAATGTAAAATTCGTCACAGACAATTATGAATTTACGATACACCCATCCAATGCATTCAGCTTTTAGAAAGGCTGTTATTTGCGATTAAATATTCAGCTAATTGAGTTTTAAATGAAGCGAATGAGTGTATTTTTTTATACACGAGGGTATTTTGTTGTAGGTATAATTGTGCTCCTTCAAAAGTTAACATTTTGTTTTCCAAACTTAGTTATCATTTTCGGTTCAACGTTAATATTATTAGTAAAAACGAATTAGTTCGTTTCATTTGAATAAATTATTCAAAGGAAAAGAGCCAATTCGTTTTAAAATTCACGTTTGTCGATAATAATATTCGCTCAGTCAGTCACATACCTACTATATTGTGGTTGAACTGTAGTGTCTACGTGGTCAGTTAAAAACATTTCGTGGTTTACTCTTTTAATAGTAACCATATCATGTAGGTAGAGCATTTCTACTCTGAAATGACGCGCCACACTACAGCGCATTTACTGTAGTATATACAAAAAGTAGTGAGGTGCATCATTTCACAGTAGACAAGCTCTACCGGTCATAAATAGTTTGGTTTACCTATATTTTATTATCTCTTATCTCAATAACACAATAGTATTTTATTCAGCGTATTGTGCGAAGCAGTTTCCCACACGGCCGAGGTCAAAACCGCAAATATATCTAAAGTTAAAAATAGTCTGTATTTAGTATGCCAACCCTACCCTACACTTCAAAGCATGCAAATTGAATGCGAAACATATGAACGCGGTAGGTACCTACATTTACCATAACCCGACTGGTTTGAGAATCCACCCTCCGTACACCATTTTAGGAGGTAAACAGTGATCTATATGACTTAGTCGGATTACGCGCGTAACGGCCGAGTAGAAAGGCTAGATAGAAGTCTTAAGAGGATTGTGAAGCTGTAAATTTTAATACAAAAAGAGATAACGTTTTTCTCCCCGTAAACATAATCTAATTTTCATATGTTTTGGAAATGCTGTAGGTATAATGAAAAACTAGGTCCGTACGTTTTTATTATAAAGAAATATTGTATACAATATAAGTTATTAGCATCTAAATATCTATATTTTTGACTTAAAAACATCCTCGAGCATTTTCATTTTTTTAAATTAAATTAAATTGAATTACTAAAAACGAAAAACGTGCAGACCTAAATTAAAGTAGGTATACTGAATGTAATGAGATCAAAATTGTCTCATTTTGTAAAGGTTTAGGAGAGTAAAAACGTTATCGCCCGAAACAATATTTATGTAAATAATTGTATGAAATGTAGGTAATTGCCTCCAAAAATCGCGCCGCGTATCGGCACTTCACAATCCTCTTAATGCTGGGCGCTTTTAAATAGATGACTCCGTGAATTTGCCGGTTAGCGCGCCTAGCAACAGCCATCGTGTGATTTGTAGATAGCTATGCTTGTTTGTAGACGTGCGAGGGCGACAAGCAGACCGAGTGCTTTCAGTTTTTATTCAACGCGGAAAAAGTATTCGGATAAAACATTTCTAATAATATTATCACTAGCGTAATTATCGTCATTTCGAAACTTGTAAAGTGCTTATAAATAGTAGAAGTTGGAACTTCACTGCTCGCATTACGTCAAAAAGCTGCAATTTTCTACATCAGAGGTTGGTTAGATTAGAGCAAAGGTCCGTGTCAAAAACTATTATTTGATAATAATATGCCTTCTGTTTTTCTGGTAACGATGAATTTGCAGTTTATTTAAGGGGAAGCACGCAACAGCCGTTAGATTGAAGCGCTAAGTAAGCAAAGTTACAAGGGAAAGGGTCCACAGTCAACACATTGGGTAAACAGAGGATCGGCCTGCAAACGTCGCTAGTGCATCGTTAGATATCTCCTCTAGACCCTCTAGGGATCACTTTTAATTACTTAAGACTCGCGTTTACAAGTGCAAAGTTAGCTTTGATTTTTTGTAAGTGCCAAATATACCTAAAGGTCAAAACGACGATGATACATTTTCCTGTCTTTCCGTCTAAGGAGAAACAAACTCGACTCATTACAACACTGAATTTTCATTTAAAACACGTTTCGTTTATGGTCCACATCGTGGAACGAGGTGCCAAATTGACCAATGAAACACACATAACTACATATTTACACTCGTAAAATACTTACTATATGTGTAGGTACTATAATAAGATAATAACAAACACATGGAAGTACCAACTTTAGTGGTAGCCGACATTTTAATGTTTCTAACATAACATAAAATACAAATCAAATAAGGTTAGTGCCGTTTCTTTGCTTTGAATGTATGTATGTTTAGAAAAAAATTAAACTGTCAAATGGTCTGAAATAAATTCGCATCCTTTTCCAAAAAGGCGCCAAGCCGTACTTTACTCTGAAATGAAATTCGGGTTAAAAACTGTAAAAAGTGTTGCCAATTTAAAATTATAACCTCAATTGTGTAGTTTGTCGAAAAGTAGTATAATAGAGTTTTAAAATATAATATTGCACACAGTTTTCAGCTTTCAAGTGACGTAAACCACGATCCGAGAATAAAATTATATTAACGTGTTTGAAATACAATCGTGCAAACTATTTTTTAAGATCCATCAGGTTAAACTATGCTTGCTGGGGTTGGTCCGTGGATGGGTGACCATATTTACATACCGAGACTCCTTCGTGCCTCGGGTCCCGGCTGTCATTCGTGGATCTTTGACAGTCGTTATGGGCCGCCAGAAGGCCTAAGTTTGACAACCGGTCTTACCAAAGGGTATCGTATTACCTGGGTTGTGGAGGTCAGAGGCAGTCGCTCCATGTAAAATACTGGTATTCAGCTGCATCCGGTTAGACTGGAAGCCGACCCCGACATAGTTGGGAAAAGGCTAGGCAGATTGACTGGCGATAAGGCAGAAGAAGCTGTAAACATTTGGACTTTCATTCATTATGTATTGTTTAGCAGATAAATACCTAATTTTCGGTTTGGCAAGTGTAACCGATGAAAGATGTTTCAATTAGAGGGAAATTATTTGCCAGCAAACAAAGTAAGTAGTGCAACGTCTTACTGTCTTCTTAGTTTGAAAATTTCTCGCTAAACATATAATTATATGTTTCGTCACGTTTATTTGGAATCATAGAACGTCTGATATTGTATTTTTGTTCCTTATTGGGTCTACAAGTCAATAAGGCACAGTTTGCACTATTGTGCGAATTATTTATTTATCAAGTCGACAACTCGTTTTACAGGTTCTACTTAAAAAAGATTATAAAAGTCTCAACCGCAATGAAACAGTAAACCTAAACACTTTATCACAAGAAAATTATGGTACTTAAGTAATTAAATGAGGAAAACGTAGGACCGATATAATATATTTTTTCTTTTCTGATTTTTCATGAAAAACTTTACGGTATAATAAGTATCTACTATAATATAGAACATAGGATAAGCAACGTAAAGTTAGCTACTTTAGTTTTTGTGTTACGTAATTAGTAATTAGCCTCCATTTCAGTAAAAAAAAAATACGACTTGCTGACTTACTAAATTAAGACATTATTCATAAATTATATTTTTTTGTAAGTATTATTTTTATGCCAAAAAGCACTCACCATTACGAACTTTTATGACTGCGTTCTTTTAATGCTAGCCATGTTCTCTAGTTGTCAGATTTAAAAGAACGCGTATTAATTTTTAACCGACTTCCGAAAAGGAGGAGGTTATATGCGACTTTATGTATATCCACCTATTTCTCCGTCAATTGTGGACCGTCTTTGACATTTCTTTTTTGTTTGAAAGGGTATGCTCTCGAGGTGGTCCCATTGTCACCAAGTCAGAATCTGATGAGGGGATCCCATGGAAATCAAGGGAAACCCTCAAATTTTATAGGCACACCTATAGAGATTTGGGTATTTTTTATAGTAACTCGTGCATTTGCTATCGGAAAGCACCAATTGGTAAAGTGGAACTGACGATGAAAACCACATATGGCCATCGGAACTACTCAATAATAAGTATTTCACGGGTTGTGATTCGATTACTTTAATATGGTTGCTAAGCAATTTATGCTGCTCGTCATAATGCATAATTATTATTATAGTGAAGTGGACAGCTCCAATTCTCCTGGTACTTACTAGGAGAACTCAACAATTAACTTCCCTGGGCCTGCAGTCTCGACATAGATAGCGATCGCTATACGACCGAATTCGGTCGCAAAATCCTAGCGGGGTCGCTAGACGGTCAAAATTGCATGACAAACACGAAAAAATCACATGCTTGTCACGCAATTTTACTGTCTACGTACCCCACTAGGACTGCGACCGAATTCGGTAGTAAAGCGACTGCTATCTATGTCGAGACTGCAGCCCCTAGATCGGGAAAAGCAATATTTTATAAAAGGTGATAAGCAGTTAGGCTTTTGTAACTTAGATAAATTAAAAACTGACCCACTAAAAAGTGATAAATATAAAACTTTTTACAAAAAAAAAAAAAATTACAGACTTCAAAAAAAAAAAACGCTACAAATTGAAAAATAACATTAATGTCGGTGGCAATGCACAATGGCAAACAACTTAACCAATACCCGAATGAATAACATTAGTTACACATCGTAACCTTTTCATAAAATATAAGTAAATAAAATAGACTAATGTAAGTTTTACTCAAAATATCAAATACGCCGCAACACGGCTCGCTGGTTTTACAAAATATACGCCTTTGTAGTTTTGTCATAGATAGAGACCAGCTGTTTATAATAACTAATTAGATTCGTAATTATCACAGTATTATGTACGGTGATATTAACATAAACTACCTACGTATTTATGTTAATTTGTATGCGTTTGAATCTTTTAAATTTAGAATTGTTGAAATAATTTCGAATGTCCGTGATAGTTTCTCTAAAATGAGGCGATTCTTTCTCCAGCTACATAAAACGGTAAATTTAAGTAATGATGTCATTTATATTCTAGTTTTATAGTTTTTTTTTTTTTTGGTATATTGAGATAATGATGCTAAAGACAGTTAAATGTGTAGCAAATAAAATCCTGAAATTATTTTGGTGTATAGGTACTGTACAGGGTGTATCAGAAAGGTGTGGTCAAAAAAGTTGTGGTACAGACCATCAAACTTGAACAATTTTCTCCACGGGACCAACAACGTAATCGAGAAAATATCAGCTGCCCCGTACAACCTTCTTTACCTACTCGACCCAAATGACGGCCGATAATTTTTTTCTCAATTACGATGTTGGTCCCATGAAGAAAGTTGTTCAGTGTGATGGTCTGTACCACGCCCTACACCTTTCTGATACACCCTGTATAGCATTTAGCAATACCAAATACAAAACTTGGTTATCTCCTAAAATGTGACTAATCATTGCGACCACCTCGCCCGAGAATAAAATACTAATTTCGTTACATCTAGAAACAAAAAAATCTTTAATCTAATACGCAATCACATGTGTGCTTCAGGTGGTTTAGAATGGCCATTTTTTATAGCACTTTGTTTTAAAATGTCTTATATAAAGTAATCGCAATCATGTAATCACTACAAGAGCATCAATTTAAATCTAAGGTTTCATAAAAACATTAAAGCAGACACTGAGTTTGTACTAAGTATTGTTATTGGTATAGTTCGCGTCAAATAACTTTGCCGCTCTGATACCAGCACCCTAATTGCGTAACACACTATCAATCGGAATCGGTTTCATTTTGACAGGTCAACAACATTCATTGCGTGATTTACGTTGTCGAACTGACAACTTTTCGACCATATGAGGCTATGGATTTGCTTCAAAATGATTCAGATTACGATTGATGGTGTGTTACGCAATTAGGGTATAGGCTTTCCGATTCGCATGGCATGGCGCGCCGCTGTTTTAGTATAGATATTGACTATTATTCACTACTGCGCAGTCATTTGCGCGAACTTCAGAGCGGCAGTTATTTGACGCGAACTATAATGTAGGGCAAATTAAATTGACCAGTTAAACTTTACAGAAGCGGTGGGTATCGATGTGGTCTACACAAGATTATGTCTGGACTTTACAAGAGACTGTGACCTCTGAGTTTGTTTCGGCCTTTCTTCTCAGAGTAGTCAGATAGGAAACGCCGACCTCATCTAGTAAAAAAAAAAAAAAACATGATTGACTTGTAAAAGTGTTTGTACAAACCTACTTACAGAAATAAAAATCATTTATCATGATAGTTTATTAATATTCTCTGGTTGATACCACACCACCAATAAAAGAGATAAAATATCTAATCTCTCAATTAAATCACTCCTGTAAACCGAAGGGTCAGTCAGGCAGAGGTGTATTTATTAGTACCTACACCTACATTTCGCCAGTTATCTTTCAATTAATTTCGGCACCAATATAAATTGTACGTAGTTATAGCTTTTCTGGAGCATAAAAATATCCTAATAAACTTGAAACCACCGTAAACTTTAAACCCGTCTAGCTGCTCATCGTGCGAAAACTTTTTTGTAATTGTCTCGCTTTTTAACCGACGAATAAAAAAGGAGGAGGTTCTCAATTCGACACGTATATATATTTATTTTTATTTTTATAGAGTAAACCGATGTGAAATATTTTTGTTTTATTCGGGAAGGTATACGTCGAAGTTGGTCCCATATATTTATTAACTTTGCTTGGATAGTTTTTGAGTTAGCTTCAATAATACGTATTTTTCCCCACTTAGTTCATGTGGATGATGTTCTAATCTATTTTGCAGGTAGTGGTATTCGAATTTGTGTGGGGTTAGGTACCACCATCTAAAGTAAAAAGTGAAAATAAAAAGTGTTACAAAAAAATAAATAACTGACTTCCAAAAAGGTAACTGAAAAGCGAAAAATAAAAAACTTTTTTACAAAAAATTAAACCCACGAAAAAACTAAAAAGTGAAAAATAAAAAACCTTTTAGTCTAACTAAACTCCTAAATTAATTTATGTTACAAATTTTGAGTCGGCTCCAAACAAACAAACAAACAGGCAATTTAATTACGTAAATCGTATAAAATTGTATAACAGCTTGATATAATATCTTCGTTGAATGTTTATTTTGCGCCGCCTTAAAATTTGTAACATAAATTAATTTCGGAGTTTAGTTAGACTAAAAGGTTTTTGTTTTTTCAGTTTTTTCGTCGGTTTAATTTTTTGTAAAAAAAGTTTTTTATAGTTTAAAGTAATTCATATACGAAGCTATGTTCTTGTAAGTAATACGTTTAAGAGAATGATTAATTAATTGAACACACAGACGTTAATTAAGACAGTTGGTAGGTAACGTTGTATGTAATATTGATCTTATATTCTTAAATTGCTAAATAGTGTATGCCCTAATGGGTAGTTTTTTGAGTTACCATATCCTAATTATAAGACCTATTGTATCACCAAAAAACACACTAATAAATACTTTGACTTTGACTTTGACTTTGTAACCAAGTTTATTGCCCGTGCAGTCTGTGCTTGATAAAAATATGTGCCTAATTAATCTTAGGTCAATCAATCTGCCTAACCTTTTCCCAACTATGTTGGGGTCGGCTTCCAGTCTAACCGGATGCAGCTGAATACCAGTATTTCACATGGAGCGACTGCCTATCTGACCTCCACAACCCAGGTACTGGGTAATACGATACCCCTTGGTAAGACTGGTTGTCAGACTTTCGGGCTTCTGACGACCCGTAACGACTGTCAAAGATCCACGAATTACAGCCGGGACCAACGGCTTAACGTGCTTTCCGAGGCACGGAGGAATCTCGGTATGAAAAGATGCTGGTATTTAATCAAGGAGCAGTGGTGGCCTAGCGGTAACCAGTGGCGTGCGTTTCATAAAGACAGAAAGACAGTGCCTACCCTACCTAATTCAGTATAATCTTGTTCTGATATCTATTATTATTTTATCTACGAGTCCGACGAGTACCTACTTACTAACAATAAACAAAAAAAAATCAACAAACAGTCGCTCCAAGCAAGCTCGTTCAGTATTGTATTGCGCGGCACTAGCGCCGCGACGACCTGAGTACCAGAAGTGCCTCGGGAAAGACACAAACTATTCGAGTCTAAATGTTTATATGTGTGCTCTCGTGGCCATGCGAATTGAATGGGTGTGCGTTCCTATAAATACGTAGCACACAATGTCACAATAACGCACACAACCGTACAGAATAGGCAGTGTCTTTTTCAGAACACGACAAATTACGAAATTGTCCGATGTTTTCCGAACCGAAATTAGCTATACAACTATTTTAAAAAGTTGCATTGTTTCATTTATATTGCACCCTAGCTTACACTATTTCCTTTTGTCGTATTATTTTTTGCACTAGCTCCGAGTTTGTGACTAGTTTCGTGGCCATTGTTTGTTTGATTCGTTTTGGTTTGTGATGTGAGCCATAATAATTGGTATTTAAAGAGTTTAACGTCGATAATAGTGTGAAAAATGGATAATATTCACTGTGAAAGTTGTTCAGGTGGTGTGTGTATAGAGAAAATAAAAAATGATGCGTTTTCAAAACTATCATTCGGTGATAAAAAACAAGTGATTGTAAAAGGTCGTTGTACACCGGATTTGCAATTAGTACAAACTAAAGGTAAAGTCAATCGTAAATTCAATACAAAACAATATGATTCATATTATTGGCTCACAGGTTGCATACATAGCAATAGGTTGTTCTGCTTCCCTTGTCTACTATTTTCAAACAATAAAGCGGTCTGGAACGATACCGGTTACATCGATATTCATAACTTTCCTACTGCAGCTAAAAAACATGACCAATCTGAGAAACACCTAGAAGCTTCCCTTAAATATCACACCTTTGGAAAAAATCGTATTGAGACGCGTTTAAATTCACAGATACAAATCGACATTGATAGACATAACGCGAAAGTCGATCGGAACCGAAATATTTTTCAGCGACTTATTGACATTGTTTGCTATTTGGGGAAACAAGAGCTCGCTTTTCGTGGACATGACGAATCTGCTTCGTCAGAGAATAGGGGACATTATTTAGAGCTGGTCGACGTGCTCGCGAAATACGACGGAGTTTTGGAAAACCATTTGCAAAATTGCACTAGCTCATTTACGGGTTTATCAAATCGAATTCAAAATGACCTAATCTCCAGTGTAGCGTCTGTAATGATTCAAACAATAAAACAAGAAATTGCTTCCACTGATTTTGTTGCTGAAAAAATTTTGGTCGATGAAACACCAGACGTAAGTGGAAAAGAGCAACTAGTACTGGTTTTAAGGTATTTTCGTGAGTCAGAAGTGTTTGATCGATTTATAAAATATATTGACGTAAGTTCCGACCGTACCGCGAAAACTTTAAGTGCCATCATACTGCAGATTTTATCAGAATTTAACTGTTTGGCGAAATTAATAGCTCAGACATACGATGGTGCTGCTGTGTTATCATCTGAACGGAACGGCGTTCAGACGATGATTCGCCAGCAGTGTCCTCTTGCTGAGTACGTTTGGTGTTCCGCCCATGTCCTTAATTTGATACTTTCCAAGTCGTGCGAACGTATTCATGAAACTAAAAGTTTTTTCAGTCGCATAAAAACATTAGCCAATTTCTTTAATAATAGTACCAAAAGGCAAAACCACTACAATAAAATGGCTGATATGAAAAAATTGCCTCGCGTTGCTGACACTCGATGGACTTACAATTCGCGTACTGTAAATGTCATTTTCAATTCTTCTTCACATTTAATTGATTTATTTGAGGATATGGCTGAACACATAGAGTCCTGGGATGGCGAGACGTTAGATCAAGTTTCCTCTTTATTATACAATTTAAAAGACTTTGAATTCCAGTTTTTACTCCATGTATTTAACGAAATATTCGCAGAAACTGATGTGCTTTACGAAATTATGCAAAAAAAGACGTCGGATGTGATTTATTGCGTCAAAAAAATTTATGAGTTTGAATCTTTTTTAGAATCATTTAGATCTAGGTTTGAATTCATTTTTGAAAGCGTAAAAAAAATAACCGGACCGCCAAAACGGAAACGTAATGTTGTGGACGCCAAAATAAATTATAAGCGGATTTTTATTGAAATTATAGACAATATATCGAACGAATGTCGCGACCGTTATAAAAATCTGAAAGAGTTAAAATTTTTTGGACTACTATCATGCGAAAATTTCAATAATTATAATGACAATTTTCCGGTTGAATTAGTAACGCAATTCGTAAATGTTTATAAATCACACAACTTTAACTTAGACCGCCTAATCAATGAGCTCAAATGTGTTTATAAATCTGCGGAATTCAAAAACCTTAGTATTTACAAAATCATAGAACATTTTTACGAAAATAACATAAATACAGTTTTCCCCGAAGTACTGCGGTTGGCAAAATTAATTGTTACAGTTCCGGCGAGCAGTGCTTCTACTGAAAGGTCATTCTCGTCACTAAAACGTATACACACCTACTTAAGAAATACACAAGGCCAGAAACGTCTTACAGATCTTTCCATGGTTTCAATAGAAAAAAAACTTCTTACGGAAATGAAACGCCTTCCCAACTTTTATGATTCCATATTGCAGATATTCTTACAGAAAGATAGACGTGTAGATTTAATTTACAAATAAAAAAATCTTAAAATAACTTTAAAGCTCTTGCAAACAGACGTGACACGCGATGCAAGTCGCTCCTGTTTGAAGGTGCCTTTATAGATTCGTCCGTACCTATACTCACACCACCATCGTTTCACTGCTATTACATAATTTTACAAATACTGAACATCAAACAAACGCGCCGAAAGGCCACTTTGAATATCCGTAAATTGATATGTCTATAAAATCAGTCAATGTATGGATATTTGAGGTGGCTATTACCTACGTCATTATTTAATCGACAAGACGACGAACCAAAACCAACATGCAGTAAGTATTTTGGCTTTTAAAATTTTCTGTCTACCCTGTCTAAAAACTCTGTGCACGCCACTGGCGGTAACTGACCCGACATAAGAATTACGTCGTGGCTGGGTTCGAATCCAGACAGGCGCTTTACTTAGTGTAAATAATTTCATCACCACTTCATCAAAACGGTGAAGGAAATGTTACAGCCCACTCCCTCTCGAAGAGAGGAGGCCTGTGTCCCAGATTATACTAGGTGTAATTTTAACCCTTCGAATGCCGGAGCGCAGGTCTGCGCACCATTTTTTTATGCGAGTGCGCCACTCGAAAAAACACCTAATTACATTAATGTAATTAGGTGTTTTTTCGAGTACAGCTAAAATCGCGCAGACCTACGTTCCCGGCATATGAAAGGTTAATCACCGTTATCCTCTTAATACATTAGGCGCGGCAGACGCACATGCGCGTTTTCGGACGTTCACCAGGTGCTTGACGGCGCGTATGCGCGTCCATACAATTTACATAACTTTCTTCGAGTGCGGCGCGCCGCACCTGTGCGTTCGTTGTGCATCTCTATTGTTTCGAAAACATCGTAAAATAAGGGTTGGTAAGGGTGTAGCATAAAGAAGCGTTTGCATAAAGAATTAAGCAGATAATGTGTTAAGGGGTTATTGGACTCATCATTAAGAACCACTTTTACTATGGGACAAAACCAGAAATCGCGAAAATAAATCAGCTCTACCCTACATTTTGACGGGTTATGTGAACATAAATGTATGCAACAGCTGATTTTTCTTTTCGCGATTTCATGTTTTGTCCCATAGTAAAAGTTGTTCATAATGAGGAGTTCAATGACCTCTTAAGGTGAAAGTGCTAGGGCAGCCCGCGAAATTCAAATTTTCTTACGTTTTTTGCAATATGCAAATCAGTATTAGAGTAGTTTCAAGTATTATGGTCTGGTCGGCCAATATGGACTACTACTTTTTCTCCGAAATAAACCAACACCAACGTTTAACCTATCTGCCATATTGGCCCAACACTACACCCCGCCTCTTCAGTCAATCCTTGCAGTGCGGTGAGCGCGTGCGCGTCCTGCATGTGCTGTTGTCCAGAATTACGTATTTCGATGTTATTGTTTGGTAAGTTTCAATCATTTCCGTTATTCAAAATAAGAATGTTTTTATATTGTTAGTGCACAGTTTTGTATGCATATTGTTCACTGTTTTTAGGTAAGATTTTACTTGTCAAAAACGTATCCTGCGGCCAATATGGCTCACCAGGTGAATCATGGATTCAATGCCTATGTTGTAAGCTATAGGTTCATGAATAATGTTCAGGAGTGGAAACTGACATTCTTTTCTGTGTTTTGTTCCACAAAATAACTTGCACTTAATATTGTTTGCTCTGGTTGAACAATATGGCTCACGGCATTCATGGACAATATGGCCCTAGGCTGTATTATCCCACCATGTTCAGATTTTGATGATTGTTCAAGTTTAGTTTACTTATTCTTTGAAGTTATACTGCCTTAAGCTTCTAGTTATTGATTACTGACTAGTTTTACAACTTATGTAATTAACCAATAAAGGCTGATTGATCTCCGAGTTTTATTTCCAAAAAGGCTTATGATGTGCCATAATACCTACCTGTCTTTGTGAATACAAAGACAAGGTTATCTGTGATTATACGTAAGGAAATCTCGTTTAATTATACACAGTCTGTAATAGGTCCCTTTTCAGTTCTGTATATTTCAGCACATTCAGTTCTTCATCATTGAAACCGTCGAGCTAATGGCTCAGGCACACGTGAAAAATAACAATTTTAATGGGAAAATCGTGTTCATTCAGTGAATCGAAGTTAAAATAACCTTTTGAGCGCTCCAACTGGGGCTGCTTTCAGTACTAAACAAAAGAATGCACGTTTTTATTTATTTTTCAGTCCATTGAGCTTTTATGATGAAAGTGATAGGTGATGTCTGGTTGAAAAAGAGCATTGCAAAGTTGCATTGTAATTTTATCCGTCAATGATTTTTTACATTCTTTCCATTGCTTTTCAATTATTTTTCAGAACAATCTTGCTTCTTTTATGGTCCCGAAACCCTCCAGTCTTTAACGTTAACCTAGATTCGTAGAAACATTGTTTTTTTTTTTTTTTTTGTTATGTATCTACTTCAAAATGAAATAATAACCGAAGCCTCATAACTCCCGCGTCAGTCAGTCTGTCACAATCATTTATAATAAGTAGGGATTAAGGGAAGCCACGTTCTCATTCAATGCCAACCCTTCTTACAATATTAAGACGTGTTTCTGAAGCATTGACAGCCATTGCTTTTAACTTTCCTAAGTATTTTTGAAGTACACTCATTTTTCTTCGAATATCCGGAATATAAGCGCTTTCCCTTTTGTTATTCCAGTACTTAGAATACAAATCGGTTGATTATTGCCACGTCTATAGTAACGTTTCAATTCGCTGACATCAATATCTGGACCCAAACGGCCGATATTTTTCCAATATGTCTGCGATTTGCACGAATTTCAAAGGGAAAACTGCTGTGAATATTCGTCGTGCGAAAACATATTTTAACAGGTGATTTCTTCGTAAATTATGTATTGATTTTGATAATAACAGAATTATTTTATGTGGCCCTATTTGTCAAATATCAGCCACTGGCCTATTCTCATAAAATGGCGTTGATTTTAAGAATGAATACTACGAACTTACAGAAACTTATTTCATTCAAAGCCAATGTTTACCCGTCTTCAGGATTCTACTAATGTATTTACTGACGTGAAACCCGCCACAATAATATCTGCTCCGTGTAATGTCCGAAGCAAGCGCAACACTGCTCCTTATAAGTCCAACAATGCTATTGCGAAGTACCGACAACTTTGGTCTAATGAGTTACCAAGAACGTTCACCAAATAGCTAGCGAAATCTTTGTCTTGGAACAAATGGAAAGGACGAATGACGAAAGCTTCAAGATAACGCTGAAAGTGGTAAATGGGTCCGTCGATGGCGTCGATGCTCCTTCATGCACTGCTCATTCTGTTAAAGATATTGAGCGTGAATTTATGCGGAGCTAGTGATTGTAGCGAGTTGTTTGAACCCTTCGTGTTCATGCTCAATGGGCAGCATGGGATATATAAGTAGACTTTGCGTTGCGCAATGGTGCCTGTACCAAGAAGAAAATGGGCTGCGTCCGTCACGGGATTTAGAATGGATCATAGTTTATTTACTAGAACGAAGGACTTAACCCAAGCCTCTGTATCCGATTCGGTATTTGGAACGATTCATCATAAGCACATTCTAAATAAATAACACAACAAAGGACGTACGGCGTCCAAGGAGATCCTTATCCCACTTGAGTACAAGTAATCCTATAAACCACAAAGGAATTCACCCATACAATTGAAACGGACAAATCGCTTTGGAACACACAATAAATAAACAGACGTAATTCACACAAAGCGTGCCGATGATAGAAAGATATAACTCATCGAAAAACCTACTCTAATACATCATGGGGCTATTTTATGGTAGTTTCACACAACCGTATCGGGCTATCCCATCGCAGGTGAAAGCATTTATACACGGTGTGTGTCGGGAGCAGTATGACATTTTTCATTTCCATGCCACCGCGCCGAGCTAAAATTATTATTCCCGGCTCGCCCCTTTCCCCCCACTGGCCCGGTTTCTCTAAATGGGAGTGGGGTGGGAGGCACAGGATACGAGTGACGAGCGAATAGGCTCAGCCTACATCACCGTCATATTTACTACCGATCCAGAACTGAGGTTAATAAGCTGTAGCATACAAAGCGTCTACAATCCGTTGTACACATCCACCTCAAGAACTTTCAGAAGGTTCCAGTATGCGGAGATTCGTCGTATTTTTATTTCTTACATGAATTTTCTGCAGCTCGTTAAATATTCATGGCACTCGCTATTAAATTGACGGCAAGAACAAGGGAAAACAAAAAACATGAAGCAAACGCAAAAATGGCAGCTACAAAAACAGAAGTGTCCCAGACGCTAGGTCAACGACATTAAAAGACCAGTGCTGGAAAAGAGAATGCGAAAGTAGCCCGAAGTTACACAGAACTTTGAAGACGAGAGACGGTGATCTCTCGTGGCTTGTGGACACACTATCAAAGAAAATGACTCTCACATCGAGGCCTACGAGCCACGAGATGAAACGCCCTATTTGGGTCAACTAGACTACGACACGGCTGTTTTTTTCACATGTTTCTCTCACGCCGTTGTTGACGCGATTCTGTTAAGAGCCGTGAAAAATAAAACCTGTTAATTATGGTTGTTTTTTAACTTCACAGCACTCTTTGGTTTGGCTATGTGTAACGTATTTATATTTTTGTGTTACCATTAACACATTTTGCTTTAAACTATCATGTTACTGATAAACAGTTCTCATTCTGTTTATTGAGACCACGATGATGCTATGAAACAGACACTTTCAAACTACTGTAATTGTCAGTTAATGGTGGATACTTCACAGTTAATGGTGAGCAGATTCGCCACGTGTGAATGTGTGTGAAGCGTGTATATCCAAGAATCTCTCTCCCATTAATATCTTCTGAGAACACATAAAAGATGTTTACAATACCCGAACACAAAGCGCCCAATGATTATTTGTGTTTGAGAGCTAAATGGCTGATTGACTCTGAAATTAATGATCAGCATTTAAATCCTAAAACAAACTGTTGCGTAACTCGAATGCGTTGATGGCAAGTGGGGTTTGACAACTGCCTAATTATAAAAATTGGCGCGCTGACAAACAGCTCCCCACTCGCATACGTAAATAAACTAACGGAAAACTAGTGGGCAGTGTAAAATGACCAATATTGTGAGTTTGCAACACTGCGGCACTCAACACCGCTCTCTACTAGCAATCTTTCCGAGCTGTGATTACCCTCGGGAAAGCAATTGAAACTGAAAAAAAAAACGACTAATGAGGTTAATTATCTCGACAATCTTTATTTTATTAACCCTTCGGAAACTCCCCAGTGTGATACATGTGTATCTGACGTAGGAAATTTTCATTTCAAATGTTACGTTCAACGGTTGGCCCCGGCCAGTGCCGGCTGTCATTCTTGGATCTTCGACAGTCGTTACGGATAGATAGTCAATAGCCCGAAAGTCTGACAACCGGTCTTACCAAAGAGTATCGTATTACCCACCCAGTAACTTGGCTCTGGAGGTCAGATAGGCAGTCGCTCCACCTGGTATTCAGCTGTATCCGGTTAGACTGGAAGCCGACCCCAACATAGTTGGGAAAAGGCTAGGCAGATGGATTCTAGAAACTGGAATTCTGCAATTTTACCATAATACCTAGAAGTAGAAACATGCGTGTGTGATCATATTGTGATGTGAAGTGTACCTATAGGTAATTGATGAACTTGCTCCGGACGATGCGATAAAGAATTACATAGTCACCTCAGTTTGCAGCTTAATCCTGCTAGCATTCTGAATTCTTGTCTAGATGATGAGATCATAGCCACAAAAATCTGCGGTCTATAACCATTTTGTAATTTAATGTACTACTCGGTAATTATCTGCCATCACGATTGACTAAGCTCATAAGCGCATCGTCATGGTCACGTGTCGCCGGTGCTGCCAAACAGCCAGCTCGTCGACTAAGCCATGCTAATTCGAAACTTCCCGTCGATGTCTTCCGCGACGTTTACGCTCGGTACACTATTACGCTTTTTATCGTGTCGTGAATGCATCCAGTTTTCCTACGCATGAGGGGTTCCGTGCAAGTTTGTTCGTGACCTGGTGTTGAGTGACGTCACGTCTACCGCGGCCGCCGCCACCGCCATGTCGTTGCGCCGCACAGTGTGTTTTTCACCCTAAAAATCGGACATGCCCTTTTTATTCCAATAATAGATGCTCTAACATGTTTGGAATGCGAGAGTAGAACACCCAGAGTTCAATTATATTTAAAACCAAAGTTAAAGTCGTTTTTATTATTTTTCTATGGAAACCAGAAAAACCACAAAAATATTAATATAAAAAAAACTATTGAATAATTCTAATATATTTATGTACAGTATTATAAAACACCATTTCGTCTTTATTTTAAGATAATACTTGTAATTTTAACTGCATTCAAATGGGTGTTATGGATTTTTTAGCTTCATTTCGTAATTTATTTTTATTTTTTTTATCTTAGCGAATATGGATTTTATTTCCTAATGTTGTTATTAATTATATCTTTATCCATTTAAATTCAAAATATCTAATCCATATCTAGTAGGATCTCGAAGATATCGGATTTTGAAAATGACGACCTAGGGTTGACACAAATCCAAAATGACAAAATATTTTCTAAAAAAATACCTAATTGTGAAGAGATGATCGTCATACGTAATAATAACGTTTTGCGCTTTTAGTGTAAGTTAATTAAAATAGAAGTAATTTTTCAAAATATTGTTTTGTTTTTTGAGGTAGTAGTAACCAATACCAAATAACCTATTCTTGTAATAGGTAGGTACTACGTGCAATATGGGTGGGATTAACTTTTTTTCTCTGCATCATCCAAAGTTTGACTAGTAGAAAATTACTTTTATGCCTATAAAATTAAGTCCACCTTAAGCAATTCATTTACATTAACCGCTCAGGTACCGCGCGCGTGTTAATCATTATGCGCGCGGGGCCTGACCGATTAAAGTTTTAAATAAATGAATAAGAAAGACTTAGAAATTCAACAATACCATGAACGTTCTTTTTATTTTGCAATAATTGTAAGTATTTAAGCATAGGTTCCTTCTTCTTAATATATCGGAATATAAATATTGACATTAAAAGTGATTTTAATCTGATGAAGGAGATTATTTGGTAAAGGGAAGGGGTCCGCCCTCGTTAGGTTTCAACTAAAACCCTTTACTGTTAAATAATCTCTGGAGGAACGGGGGTGAGGCACCATGGAGCCGTTAAAGACCCATGGTACCACTTCGCCTCAACAGGAGTTGACCCAACCTGTTGAGGGATGTCTGTCCGGGCTCCGACCGGCTGACTTAATGCAAGGAGAGCAAGAGGGCGCCAACCCTCTTGTTGGTCAGCGAGTGGCAAATGAAGCTGTGGATACCGCCACAGCCGGTGCTCTTCAGTCTCCGAGAGTATCCGCAAATGCGCAAGGAGAACCTTTAACAACTAATTTTACCAAATTAAAAGCGTACCAAATACTTGTCGGCGCTGCTAAAAAACTTGGAAAAAATGTCCGACCCACTGATTTAGATATAAGCGATCGCATTTCAATTATTTTAGAAGCTCTGTCATTACCCTTAACTTACCAAACCAATAAAGACTTGCATAATTTAATCATTAAATTTACATCTAAATGTGAAACATTATACAAAAAATGTAATTATAATTATAATATTTTTATAAGAAAACACAAAAAGTGGCTAAACGAAGATTTTTGTAAACAGTGGTCTTGTGTGATAGCCGAACCTCTTCTTAGTAATTCTATTCTTGAACCTAGTCCCAGTTCTGTCCCAGATTACATTCCAAGCTTTGATTTATGTCCTGATTCTGAACCTGGTCCCAGTCACGTCCTTGATTCATATCCTGTCTCCGCTTCCATCCCCTCTACTGATTCATCTTTGATTCCCGGTTCTGTACCGATGAGTAGATATGATGATCCTATTCTTGAACCTAGTCCCAGTTCTATCCCAGATTACATTTCAAGCATTGATTTATGTCCTGTTTCTGAACCTAGTCCCTTCCATGTCCTTGACTTAGACCTTCCATCTCAATCAATTCCCAATTCGAACTATCCTATCCCTGAACCTGGTCCCAGTCACGTCCTTGATTCATATCCTGTCTCCGTTTCCATCCCCTCTACTGATTCATCATTGATTCCTGGTTCTGTACCGATGAGTAGATATGATGATCTTTCCTTAAGACAGAAACACAGAGCTCGAAAACGCTTGCAGGATTATTTAGAAAATGAGTCCCCTAATAAAGTAATATCAGTCTTTGCGAGCACTGTTGAAGTAGGAGGTAGAAAATTAAAAAAGAGCGTTTCCAAAGACCTAGAATTTATTTTTGATTCATGTGTACAGACTCCAACAAGACCGACAAAAATTGCTTCAAAAATTAGAACGCAACCGACACCTTATTCAGCAGATGAAACACTAGCTATTTATATTGACAGACAGTTTTCAGTAGAGACATACAAATTTTTACAACAAGATTTAAAAGCTCGTGGATTTAACGCCTTCCCTCTATACAGCCAAGTGCTCCAAGCCAAAAAACAATGCTACCCGTTACATCCAGTCCATGTATCTGATACAGAAGCTATTATACCAGTTTCCAGCCTAGTTTCTCATTCTTTCGAAAGACTAGTTCAATCGTATGACGCAACTTTCACTGACTACTGTAATCGAAAAGATACCAATAAATTAAATTGTATTTTTGAAGCATCTTGGGGGTTTGACGGTAGTACAGGCCAATCACTATATAAACAGAACTTTTCCCAAAATGAACATGACGAAAGTTGCCTTTTTGCAACTACTTTTATACCGTTGCAGATCAAAACAACTTGTGGACAAGTTCTGTGGCGTAACCCTACTCCACAATCGTATAGATATTGTCGCCCAATTCACATTCAATATAAAAAAGAAACGACTGATTTAATAATGGCTGAAAAACTATTAATACAAAATCAAATTGACCAATTAGACAGATTTGATACTAAAACTTTAAGTGGTCAAACTATATCTACAGAGTTTAAACTATATTTGACAATAATAGATGGTAAAGTCTTAAATATTATTACTAATACAATGTCTCAACTTCGGTGCCCTTTTTGTAAAGCGACTTCTAAAGAATTTAATAATTTAGAGTCTGTGTATTTAAAACCTGTCGATCAAAACCTTTTAAGATATGGCATAAGTCCGTTGCACGCCTGGATTCGTGTTTTGGAATTTTTATTACATTTAGGTTATAAAATTATTGTAAAGAAATGGAGAGTACCTAAAAGTTCCCCGGAAGGTGTTCTTGTCAATGAGAATAAAAAAAAAATTCAGGACGAAATCCGCAGTAAATTAGGGCTGCTCGTAGATGTGGTTAAGCCTAATACGGGTACGACTAATGACGGAAATACTGCAAGGATGGCCCTGTCTAATAAGTGTCGTACAGTATTTGCTGAAATTTTAGGACTACAACAATGGCTTTTGGATGACTTACATGTCATACTAGTAGTTTTATCAAGTGGATTACCTGTTAATGCAGATAAATTTGATGAATTTTGTAAATTATTGGCCAAAAAATACGTAGAAGAGTATTCGTGGTATCCAATGACCGTAACTCTACATAAAATACTTGTGCACGGCAAAGCTATCATAAAAAACTCTGCACTACCCATAGGATTGTTATCTGAGCAAGCTGGGGAAGCACGTAATAAATTTTGGAGGCACGACCGCGAGCACCACACAAGAAAATCAGATAGAGAAAAAACAATTTTAGACCTTTTCCATCGAGCACTTGAATCCTCTGACCCCTTTATATCGAATATAAGGCTTAATAAAAGATTAAATAAGCTTAAGCGTCAACCTCTTCCACCCCAAGCCCTCATATTGTTAGAGCCTTTTGAAGTTCCAACGGACGAAGAAGAAGCTGATCCTGAGGAAAATACAACCACTATGGAGAATGACCTCCCAGATAATTTTGAAATGTTATCTGAAGATGTGGATTTTGATGATTCGTAGTCTTCTGGGTTGTCCGATACTGTACAAGAATCAGATATTTGCACTTATTTTTTTACACCTTTCTGTATCTCAGACAATATCTATTGCATTGATCTAGAAATATAATTCTTAAAATACAAATAATAATTATTTACTTTTAACAAAAAGTAAAACCGCCTTCAAAACCCATAAAATAAACTTATAATAGATACGGTTTAGGAAGTCGGTGGCAGTTTTTCCTCAATTAAACTATAATAGTTTATTTTATGGGTTTTTGAAGACGGTTTTACTTTTTTGATAAAAGTTTTATTATTTCTTAATTTTTAGTACCGAAAAAAAAGTAATCTTCGATTTACAACAATCATAATAATTGATTTACACTCACAACTAAAATTAAATAAAATGCAGATGTAACAATAATACAGCACCTACACCCTTTACTGTATTATTGTTACATCTGCTTAAACATTTACAGTGTACAGGCGTTATGTTATTTTATGGAAGGGTGTAAACAAGGCATAGTCGTACGATTAAAGGAATCGCGGGCAATTTGCTGTAAGTTATTGAAGAGTTCCGTTGTCTGTCTCCGAAACTCTTCATCAGATCTTTACTAAATTTGTGTGGTACCATTTCAAAGTGAACTTCTTTCAAACAAAAAAAGAATTTTGCAAATCCGTTTACAAATGACGGAGTTATGCCCGAACATAAAAACATAATGTAAACATCCGAATTCAAAACCTCCTCCTTTTTTGAAGTCGGTAAATAATAAATAGGTAGCATAGCAAAAAGCGTAACAATCAATAAATTAGGGTAATCGCTACCTATGCAATCCGAATTTCTCAAAATATTTCTACAAAGTTAATTTTCCAAGAGAGGCAACCCTAAAATCATAGAAATTCTATGAGAACTTTAGAAGCATGTTTCTCCGAGATCCTACTGGATATGGACACGATTATTTTTTTGGGGTTTAATTGTATCTTAGTCAATGTAATGAGTTTAAAATAAAATCCATATTCGTTTGGATTTATCATAAAAAAAATAAAATCTTAAATTAAAAAAAAAGCTGATACTGGGTTTCCTTGCGGAGTTAAAGTCTTGTAAGTATAGTCAAAAAATGCCTAAAATATACCGTTAGTTGTGTATTGTAACAGAAATAAGAGAAACTTTTCCTGAGACGAGATATTTTCAGATTTATCAAAATACCTAAAAATATCAAAATGGCTCTAACTTTGGTTCTAAGTATATTTGACCTCCGGGTGTTCTACTCTCGCATTTCAAACAGTTTTCAGCATCTATTAATGAAATAAAAAGGGCATGTCCGATTTTTAGGGCAAAAAACACACTGTGCGCCGTCTGCGCTCGCGCACGCCCCCGCCCCGCGCGTCCCGCTGTCTGATGGAGAACGGCTGACCAGTGACCTTGTCGCTCCGTCTCGCTCGCACCAATTAGTCATCACCGGCGCGAGCGAGACACGAACACACCAACCGGTATTGGAACAAAGTTGTTTGTGCAAGAAAGGTTTCTTCTCTCATTTATTTAAATGTTTTCAAATTCGCTTTGTAATGTGTGGTTGAGACGTTTGTTGTTGTGGCAGGGGTAATGACCTTGAATTTTAGTTCTTTTAGCAATGCGCAAAATGTAGGTCGTTAGATAGGTACACAACGCACCTTACGCAGTCTCTCTAATCTACATAATAAACAAACAACTACTGCAAAAGTCGATTTAGTAAAAAAAATCGAATACCTTATACCTTTAAATACTGAATACGAATAATGTTTTCGCGGATAGTATATTGGCTGTTGGAAATAACAGACTATGGTTATCGGAGCGCAAGAATCGCGCATGAGCGCTTCCCACATCGGGTGGTTGAATGAGGTGTCCCCAACTCCCCAGTCTCCACTAGATATTCATAATTTCAGCTTGACACTGTATAACGACTCGTAAGTATGACTAACGATAGTTCTGGGGCTGCAGTCTCGACATAGATAGCGATCGCTTTACGACCGAATTCGGTCGCAATGTCCTAGTAGACGGACAAAATTGCATGACAAACACGATAAAATCAAATTGCTTATCAAGCAATTTTGACCGTCTGGGTAGCCCACTAGGATTTTGCGACCGAATTCGGTCGTAAAGCGATTGCTATCTATGTCGAGACTGCAGACCCTGGAACGTTTATCAGTATACTGCTAAATGCTGGTCTCGTAACGAGAAAGACGTGTTATATTCGCATAACTTATCACTATCATAAAAGTAATTTTCAACAATCAAGAGCCCTATTTTTAACCTTTTCGCCGCCAACGTACACAAAACGCAATGCCTCGCCGAGCGCCAAGCTATAAATGTATAACTAAATATACAGTAAACAGTAGTGATGGGGATATCGTCATATCGATGAATAAGATTTGTACGCGTAAAGTTAAGATTTAAAGTTGATTTTACGAATATAAACAAAAACTGATTAAATATTTCCAGATTTGTTTTATTTCACAGTATCCTTAATAAGAAAAAACAGTATAATTTATGAGTATCAAAGAAACTAATACATAACTTAATTAGAACTATAAGGAATGGGGTACATCTCTATTTGTTTCATGATCTCATTCTTTAACTTCATATCAAGTTATTGGCACTGAGGGCACGTTGAATTCGATTCTGATCAGGGATGGGGTCTATGGTCTTTCTTTCTTCTATTTTTGTTTATTCCTGTGTTTTTTTAATAACTTCAGTCAACGTTTTTACCGTAGGTATCTAAGTGGCAGAATTTTGAATTGTTTTTTTTTTAATTATCTTATCTTCTGGTTCAATATTCTCCACAAAATACTCCGAGTCCGATTCCACACCTTGCAAAATTTTCAGAAGTTCGTCCGAATCAAGTTCTTCACTCATTTTTCTATTTGCAAGTGAAAGAAAGAAAGATGCGTGCGCGCGAATCCGATTTTGTGCTGCACTATGCCAAAGTGACCTTGACAGCCGCACGCCTATGACGTCACTGACCAACTTCTATAGAAGTTCGTGGCACTCGGTGGCGCACAGGGGCAAAGACGACCAATTGTTTTGTAGAGATGGGAAAATAACTATCGACAAGAATTAGTAACAACTTTATAATTACGTATCGGCATCTACCTGAAGGTCGAAATTCATCTACTATCCTTTGTAATGAAGTAGATAACTAAGTTCATATTTTATTGACCTCAAAATGTTTTCGATATTCGTAACTTTCTGTATTTATAAATATTTCAATGGTGAAATCAACCTTTCACGGCACATCACTGGCCAACTTGATAAGAAGTGATTGGCGTTCTGAGGAAAGTAACAAAATTCGGAGTTTCTGTTTTAGCCGATTTTAGGACAAACTAGGGCTTATTTTGTGTAGAAAAATAAAAAACAGGGTAGTAGACAGTGCTATCTTAAATAATAAAATGAAACAAAGCTTTTAATCACAGTAAATTTATTTTAATAAGATAATTAAAATGAAAAACTTCTATAGAAGTTGTGGCGCTGGTGGCACGAAAATCCCGAACTTCTATAGAAGTGCTTGGCGGTGAAAAGGTTAAGGAAAAAAAATCACAGATCTCATGTGTTGGGTTTTAAGAACCAATGAAAGTCACAGTTATAATTTCCACGGATTTGTTTATTATATTTATTTAGCAGGAGATGTGTGTGCGCCCTCGTTTGGTCCAGACGGAACACTACAATACCAGAACTTTACATGGAGCGACTGCCTACCTGACCACAACACAGTTACTGGATAATACGTAAGACTGGTTGTCAGATTTTCGGTCTCCTGACGACGCGTAACGACTGTCAAAGATCCAAGAATGACAGCGGGGACCAACGGCTTAACGTGCTTATCTCAGGATGTAAATATTTTCACCCATCCACGGACCGACCGCGGCAATCGTAGCTTAACCTGATCGAACGGCCCGTGCGGCTGTTATTTTATTACTTAGCCACAGAAAACAAACACGTAGGAATATTTATTTAGATTTTTCAAAACATTTTATTTTAATACTATACACTACAGCTTGGTTGTACTTGTACGGTAGACCGCACATCAGTGGTAACACCCATAGAACACACATATACCTACGAAACGATACACTTCTCGGTCGCATAGAACTCAAACTAGCACAAAAAAAAAGTGTTATTATAAAACACGCGCGCCCGAGACGCTCAAACCTAAATCGTACAATCGCCATAACTCTAAAAAATATTATTTTAAATTTCGAAAACAGTCTTTTTTACCTTTCTGAACACGTACCCACTACTTAGAAGCAGATTTTTTTTTAATATTCGTAAATAAGACGAGCCATTTTTTTTTTTTTAAGAAATATATAGGGTTATTGGTAAAACACCAACAACCTCTTTAGGGGTCATTGTACTCATCATTATGAACAACTTTTACTATGGGACCAAACCTGAAATCGCGAAAAAAAATCAGCTGTTCAGTACATTTATGTTAGCATAATTCGTCAAAATGTACTGAACAGCTGATTTTTTTTCGCGGTTTCAGGTTTGGTCCCATAGTAAAAGTTGTTCATAATGATGAGTATAATGACCCCTTAAGAGATTGTTGGTGTTTTACCAATAACCCTGTATAACTAATTCAATTTTACTTTTTTGTACATTGTAAACCTCGCTAATACAAACATTTTGACTCCTAATACTAACTATATTGACTTAGAAATAACGGAAATGTCGCACTTTTCTTGAAAATAGGGCTCATACCAGAGCAATCGAAAAAACTTTTCCAATGTTATAAGAGTACAGACGCCAGCAGGTCAAGCTACCCGAAACTGTCAAAGTTGGCGATATAGTTGAAAATCTATTAAAGAAAGGAGATGTTCCGAAATGTATGGACCTTGGGCCAGGTACGTGTACACTATACATAAAAATAGGGAAATATATTTAAAACAGTTCTCAACTGTCGAATTACTTCAAAATGTCTATGTTTGCTTGTAAACCACAATTAATTACACTTGAAATTGCAACACACAACAAAAACCTGGGGGTAAGCTGTCATTTTGATTGATTAATGACGTTTGACATGTTTAATACTCAAGAAGAGGACTGAAGTGACACTGTTGTGACAGCTGACAGTCCTCTTTCTATGATCAGTGGTAGATCTATGGTTTACTGTCATTGTTTTTATGTACAGAATAACTAAATCGGTGAGACGCCATGTTGAAAGTAGATAAAAATAATTGATAAATATAAATTCCCTACCACAACAGTATACATTTAAATGAATTATCTGTATTTTTCCCGAATTCTACGGATTTTTCTCGTTTTTTTGAGGTAGTGTACACAGACCTGGCCCATTTTGAAACATCTCCTTTGACAGATTGTAGTAGCTTGATGTGCTAGCGTCTGTACAACCAAAAGCATTTCTGCCATCCAAAAAAGGCCCAACCAATTTCGCGGGAACATTTATCATTTGCGGGTGTTGACTTACACGTGCGCTTCCAGAATTGAGCACTCATTACAGTGACATTTTGCATAAAGGCTTTATATATTAATTTCCATAATGTTTCTCGCTTTGGGAATAATTAACACCCTCATTTAAATAACTCATTATATGTCACCACGTTGCTGTTCATATTTCATTAACGTACCTAGATATCAAGTTTCTCCATAAGCGTTAATGTTGTTACTTCGCTAAAAGGCTTTTAGATGTATCCGAGGAAATTCAAGTATCTTGTAAATTGTAGATAATATGGCTGTAAGTTCATTGTCCGAGGGGCGTACCTCTTTCCCGTCAGCTGTTAAGAGGGCGATAACCTCAGGGAGGGCGCCCGACGAAACCTTCTCGTACCTATTAAACTTTTACGTAAACTGTGATGGATTTGTATGGGAGGACGGGAGTATTCAGGAAGTATATTGTTTTGCTTTATGTACCTATGGTATTACTGTATTTTAGATTGCCTTAAAGGGCAGTTAATATATTTGTACTTGTACCAATTACCAAAAAGTCCAGCCTGTGTGTAACTAGTGAGTAAATACAGGGTGTCTGGAATAGATAGTCTTATATTGAACGTGTTGTTCAAATAATTGACATCAATGAAATGTTCTAATCGCTACTGCCCAACAGCTCGCCACATGGTGCCCTGCGGCTTCATGTATCTCTCTTGGTCTGGCTTCCCACCCTAGACCAGTTTCGTCAAAGTAAACTTCTAGCACAGACCTAGAGTTAAGAAGCGCGTAAGCCTCATCACGACGTTAACGTCGAGATAAGTCGGTGGGGTCATTAATATTTTCAAGTTTGCAAACTTTTAAAAGGAATTTTACGTTTTAACAAACCCAAAAAATGTCCTTGTAGGATGCTTCAACCAACATTCATTATTTCGTTCACAAGAAAAAGGTCCAACAAAGTAGTTAATGTTGCACCAATTGTCGTCGAGTGCGTCCAGCATCGGGCATTGTGAACAGGAGCCATTACAGAATAATTCGAGCCACATAACGATCAAACTGCATTCACAATTCACTTCTTTCAATGTACAGTTCTCTTGCAAAAAGTACCGAACTACCGATTGCATTTTAGGTTTTTAGTAAAAACCGAAAATTATAAAATGGGAAAAACGTGTCCTTTTTCCAAAATTATATATATTATATATTTAAAATTTGAATAAGTAAACTAGGTATGTATGGACTTACATGGTCTGTCATCCGATTTATTTGCACAATGCATGAATTTTATACCCAGTAAATGTTTCCTACTCCATAAAACCATGCATATACTTACTTACATAATATTATGAAAAATTCAAAACTACCACATTTGCTAACCTAAATTTCAAAACTAACGTGATTAATACTCAGTCTTGAGATTTTTTTTTTTCTAACTTCAATATGTATTTATTTCTTCTTTTTTATCCTGTGTATGTACACAGAGTAAACACATGTGTTCTCCTGTAATTGATGGAGCACACGTAAAAAAACCTTTTGTATTATTGTCATTAATATTGTATATGTGTCTCCATTGTTGAGGAGCTCGTGGCTAAGTAATAACAGCCGTGGTCCGTGGATGGGTGACCATCTTTACATACCGAGACTTCTCCGTGCCTCGGCCGTTGGTCCTGGCTGTCACTCGTGGATCTTTGACAGTCGTTACGGGTCGTCAGAAGCCCGAAAGTCTGACAACCAGTTTTACCAAGGGGTATTGTATTTCCTAGTAACTGGGTTGTGGAGGTCAGATAGGCAGTCGCTCCATGTAAAATACTGGTATTCAGCTGCATCCGGTTAGACTGGAAGCCGACCCCAACATAGGTGGGAAAAGGCTAGGCAGATTTGACTTGGTATACATATTTAAACTTAAAAATATAATATAAAATCTTTTTATTAATAACCTATTCCATCAAAATATTATTAAATAGTTACTCCATCCGTAATTACCTTTGATTCTGCATAAAAACTTACAAATTAAACATAAATTCTCTATAATTTGATTTTTTTTTCTTCAAATATTTTTTTGTTAAGAAATTTTAAACAGTGGTGATGAAAAAACTGTAAAGGTTTTGAGGAACATGTTTTGTTATTTTGGGAGGGCTTGATCAAAGCTACATTATGTCGGTCGATTTCTGGAACATCCTGTATATCTGTGGTAACATCATAAATCTAAAAAGGGTTTGTATACCTAAGGTACTAAAATAAAAAGTCATCATTGCACTAATTAGTGAAGTCATCAAGCGCGTAATAAAATACAATAAAGAGACGACGAAGGTCAGTGCACCACGATGCAATGCAATGTGAGGAACAAAAATAAAATTAATTAAAACAACTTTATTTGTACGACCTTGCCAGTTTTAGAGGTTTTGCAAAGCGTCGGGTAGAGCCAATTGTTTTCGGTAGTTGCATTTTGAAGGCACTAAAATAAAATAATAATCTACTTGCTTCATTCTATCTACATATGTTGTAACTTGTGACAAGAAAGGATGTTTTAATGCTTGTTACCCATTTAGTGCACTCAAGGACTCGTTACAGCAAAAGCAAAATAAGTACGAAGAAAAATTTTCGGCCTTTTTTTTTCAATCATAATTCGTAGTAGGGTAGACTGGGTACGGTTGTGCCAGGGTACGGTTGTGACAATGGCAATATTCGCGAAACTATAAGGAATACCGGGGAGGGTGTAAGGGGAGAGAGGAGCGCCATGCAAGTCTGAACGTGTTTCACAGTATTGCGACAGCCAACGCGCGACGTTGACGTTAGCAGAGGCCCTCATTACTTTTTAACAGTCAAAAGTAAGTATTTTTATTCGATTTCTTTAAATAATTGTTGTTATATGTGTACAGATACAGTAATGAGTGTTCTTTTTCATTATTAGTTAAACATTAGTGGTTAAATAGCAGTACTTACTTTGTACGTACATTATTTTATATTGCCATAGGGATTGTTTTTTTGCGAAGGAGTGCTTTGGGTACGGTTGTGACAATATTTTTGGGTACGGTTGTGACAAAATTACATTTTTTTTTTTTTGCTTTTAGATGCCAAGAAAACGCTCGAGGAAGACGGAAAGAGGTCAATGTGAAATAGGCAAATATGAAGAAGCTTATATAGAAGTGAAACGAGGAACATAATTACGGAGAGCTGCAGAAATGCACGAAGTTAATCGCATGTCTTTGTTGCGATACATTCGAAAACGCGATGAAGCCGGCGCAGACCACAATAAAAACTGCATCAGTATGGGGTATGTTGCTCATAATAAAGTTTTCTCTGTGGAGCAAGAACCAAAGCAAACAAACGGAAGACATCACCACCATCATCAGATGAAGAAGAGTATTTTTGTCGGGTATGTGTAGGCGCATATTCCGATAGTAGGCCTGGCGAAAAATGGATAAAGTGCCAAGGAAAATGTGAACTCTGGTCCCACTTTGAGTGCACAGATGGTAGTCGCCATTACATATTATTATGTCATAATTGTGATGACTCTGACTAAATCGAGGTGTTATTTTTAAGATTTAAAATCTTAAATGAACATTTCTTCTATTTTTTATGTTGTATCTTGATACTTACACAAATGTTTCATTTTTTAAAGAAGTTGATTGTGATATATATTTTATTAGTGATTGAGTTTGTATTTTGACATTGTCACCATATTATATAAATAGAATTCTTTAGTTAGCTTTTTGGACTGATTTTAATTAAAGACTGATTAAAGTACTAGTTGTAAGCAATCGGACTGCTATGTGAAGATTTAGATTTACTATAATAGTTATATTTAACAGCATCTACCTATAGCTATTATAGCAAATCTTGTAAACATTTTTTCTTGTGTTACGTAAACATTTTTTTTTTTTTTTTTTTGAGAAGAATCGATATTTCGTACAATAAAAGTGATTGATGACCATTTTGGTGTATTTTTCAACCTGTCACTACCGACCCCAAGTACTGTCACAACCGCCCCTGGGGTGTGGTCGGTTGTGACATTTTCTAATTTTTTTCTAACTTGCTCCTGTGAGTTAACCATAGTACTTAGAAATACAATTTTAGTATTTATACGTAGGCAAATGTACTCTTAACAATAAAAAACTTCTTTTTTACAGCTAACTGCCACACTAACAAAATTATTGGCCGTCAAATGAAAATTGTCACAACCGTACCCAGTCTACCCTACCTACCTATTCATTTCCCATAAAGAATGATTTAAAAAAAAAAACTGACTATTTTAAAATTTTATAATAATTTTGACGGACAGGCATTATTAAGTTGCACCTCAAAACTAATTGAATCCCTCAATAATAATTGCTGTAAAACGTATATTTAACTGCTGGTCAATTCAGCGCAGCCCGGTGCAACGAACTGTGCATTGTTTGATGTTATTTTTAACTTCGCGTTGTCAAACCGCAACTTGATATACACTGTATCTTGAAAGCCTCCACATATATTTATTTTTCCTTACATTTTATCAAAGCATTTTACATGGGAACTCGTCTTATTTTGTATAATGTTACAACTTGCACAAAAAGTCCAAAGGCGTCTCTTTGAGATATTCTAAGAATCCAGGTACCTACTGCTAGTGTTGTAGATCTCACTTTCGATTAGAATTTTCTAGATCTTATACTAAAATAGAACTTTCTGGTCATTTCTTTTCTTAAATAGTGGAGCTTTTATGTAAATACTAACTTTTACCAGCGGCCTCGCCGATGTGGTTGTCGGAAATTATCCCACGAGAACCGTACATTTTTCGGGTATAAAAAGTAGCCTATGTGCTATTCCAGACTATAATCTACCTCTTTTCCAAATTTCATCCAGATCCGTTCAACCGTTCTGGCGTGATCGAGTAACAAATATGCACCCATCCATCCATCTAAACTTTCGCATTTATAAGTAAAGTAAAATTATTATTATTATTCTTACACAAATGACGTTATCGTTCCCTATTTTCCTCTATGGCTATTCCTTTTTTTTTGCACTCTACTTACAGGCATACCGTGACAAAATGAAAAGGCGGCCAATTTTATCAAACTGAAACTTACAATTTCAAAGGGAAATAGTAAAGCTTCTACAAATAATTGCAATAAGTACCACTTTTGCAACCTTATAAAAACTGACGACGTCAATTTAGCTTCTCAACACTATTCACACAGTTTTGACATCGGCATCGTTCACTTAGAAACCACTTAGATCCACTGACCTGTTAATATGTATATTAGAGGTCAGTGCTTGGATCTCTTGAATTTTTTCTATTCTTTAACAAGCCGACCTCGTGCGCTGCTCGCACCCACACAGTTGTGTAATAATCAGGCTAAAAAAAAAAACAATCTAAATCTAGAATAAAAATGAACACCATGATTCTTATAAAAAGAAAGAATAAATAATGAAAAAAAAAACTTTTTTACAAAAAATTAAACCGACGAAAAAAAACTAAAAAGTGGAAAATAACAAAACCTTTTAGTCTAACTAAACTCCTAAATTAAGTTACAAATTTTGAGGCGGCGCCAAACATTCAACGAAGGTAGATCTTCGTTCAAGCTATTATACCATTTATACTTACGCTTTACTTAATTAATTTGCTTCTTTATTTGTTTGGCGCCGACTCGAAATTTGTAATTTAAATTAATTTAATTTAGGAGTTTAATTAGAGGTTTTGTTATTTTTCACTTTTCAGTTTTTTTTCTTCGGTTTAATTTTTTGTAAAAAGTTTTTTTTTTTTCGCTTTTCCGTTACCTTTTTGGAAGTCGGTTGTTTGTTTTTTTTTTTTTTTTTTGTAAAAGTTTTTATTTTCACTTTTTGGTGGTACCTAACCCCACACAAATTCGAATACCACTACCTACAAAATAGATTAGAACATCATCCACATACGAGTAATACTAAGTGGGAATAAGTGGGAAATATACGCATTATTGAAGCTAACTCAAAAACTACCCAAACAAAGTTAATAAACTTTATATGGGACCAACTTCGAGGTATACCCTCCCGAATAAAACAAAAATCTTTCAAATCGGACTTCTCTATAAAAAGTTATGCGTGGTCATACATAAAAAGAAAAGTGTCGAATTGAGAACCTCCTCCTTTTTTTCGTCGGTTAAAAATATAGCTCAATCTTGAAAGGCACACGTGCAAAAGTCATCAGTTCATCACCCGCTCAACAGTGCTCGCTGATCATTATACTCATCATGAGTCATTTTAGTAAAGAGGTTTTGACGATTGCCAATTTAAAATCTGCATCCTGCACCTAATGCATTTTACGAATGCGCCTTGCAAGACGAGCTTCATGAGCCTTACTATTTATGAATAAAGTCGAGTTCACATACGGAAATAAGCGCGACCATACTTCTAAAAAGATTCAAACACACTGAATGTGTAACGTTGTGAAATATTTATGCAAACGGCCAACCGAATAATTTCGTCCTTACTTGGTAAGTAATGTCTCAAATGGCTATAACGGCCTCATACGGTTGTAAGAATTGCGTCTAACGTGCAAGTCGTGTGGTGGATACATTTTGGGCCGTAATATACTATTTTTATTTTTATTTATTTATTTATTCAGGAACAATTTACATTGTATGTGAATATTTAAACATGAAACAGAATATTGAATTGAATATACAATTAACTATTATACGGTTCAAATCATGGCGGTTTGACTTGATTTTGAAGCATATCAAGATATAATATTATAAATTGTTTGTTACACTTTCACGCTAAAACGACTGAACGGATTTGCATGAAATTCGGCACGTGGGTAGACCATGACCAGGAATAGGACATAGGATACTTTTTATCCCGGTAGTACATTCCAGTGGGGTAATTTCCGACCCCACGCGGGCGAAGTTGCGGGCAAAAACCAGTATCAAGATAAATGTAGTAGGGGCTCGTGGCTAAATAATAACAACCGCACGGGTCGATCGAAGGAAGCTACCTTTGTCGAGGTCGGTCCCGTGGATGGGTGACCATCTTTACATACCGAGACTCCTCCGTGCCTCAAAAATCACGCTACGCAGTTGGTCCCGGCTGTCATTTGTAGGTCTTTGATAGCCATTACGGAAAAAGAGAAGCCCGAAAGTCTTACAACCAGTCTTACCAAGGGGTATCGTATTACCCAGTAGGTAACTGGGTTGTGGAGGTCAGATAGGCAGTCTCTCCATGTAACATGCTGGTATTCAGCTGCATCCGGTTAGACTGGCAGCCGACCCTAACGTATTGGCAAAACGCTAGGCAGATGGAACAATATACATCTAGTTCCATTCAATACCAAAATGTGTAATTCTGTGTCTAGAACATAGCTTCGGTTTGTTTCTAACTAATTGCATTAAGAAACGCCAAAGAGGTTCCACCTACATGAGTTCTTCTAACCATATACAGGGTTATTTGTAAAACACCAGCAACCTCTTAAGGGGTCATTGTAGTCATCATTATGAACAACTTTTACTATGAGACCAAACCTGAAATCGCAAAAGAAAATCAGCTGTTCAGTACATTTTGACGAATTATGCGAACATAAATGTACTGAACACCTGATTTTTTTATATGGACTCCAAACACAAGCTGCAAATTCCAATTTACTTCTGACAAGGGAATTATACAATAGTTTGATGATGTTAGGGTTGCGGAAGTCACGTGCATTACGTGCATCCTCGTCATTTCTTTACCTCTTTTAACAACAGTTCCACGGCTGGTGTCAAAGCAAATACCATACCTACGCAGAATGTATAGTCCTCCTCGTCATTTCTTTACCTCTTTTGACAACAGTTCCATGGCTGGTGTCAATGCAAATAAAATACCTACCCAGAATGTATAGCGTCCTCATCATTTCTTTACCTAGACCCCTTAAGAAGTTGCTGGTGTTTTACAAATAACCCTGTATAATCCTGTCTATATGCTAAGGATTGAGGATCTTCGACTATTACATGGAACCTTAGTACTTGACATGGAGCAAGTAACGTCCCTTTTGACACAGGTTGTTATGAACTTCTCAGTAATCAAGTGTTTTTCTACATGGAATGTGCTAGTAAAATTTTGCACGTGTAATCGATTAAAACCGAAGTACCGATCGTCCAACCTGAAGTAGGTATGTCAGGCTGAGACTGAGAATCGTTTGTTAAAGTACCTTTCTAAGTGCCCTGTTTACATCGTCTAGCGTAAATCGTAACTAGTCACACGTTAACTGCCGAAGCGAATGGCGCTCTCGAAAGATGAATTCATGTAAATAAATCGCCAACATTGCTGGTTCGCTACTGATGTTATTTAGATATGGCGAAGGAATGGCGCAATGAATGTGATCTTAAAACATGATGGCAGCTTAATTGGTAACGGATGTAGACCGCTCGCTGTGAGAGTCCGTGTCTAAAGGCACATTAGAATAGAATTTAAATATAAGCTTTTACCTAGATATTCATCACGTTTTATTTACGTGGTAGTAGGAAACTGTTAGATGATTTTTCTGAGAAATAACGTCAATATCCCACTAATCTGGTGACGTTATTACCGCAAAAGCATAAAATGAAGAGTATTATCTGTGGGGACTGAACTTAGATACTGTTGTGCTTGAACATAGGGTTTCTAGGGATTCCAGTAGAAATCCTAGAAATAATACGGTTTTTGATGTGGAAACTTTCTAAATCGAAAACCGTACGAGTATTATATTTTATGTTATATGTTATCGTTAGTAAAAATGGAAGTGCACTTAACCTCTTCTCGATTTCATGAACCGAAAACAATCAATTTCCAAAATGAAATGCGCAATAGCTCTATTAGTTTTGCATTACAAACATTTGTTACGCAATTTTTCATTTTAAATAAACGAAACAATTTTAATGGACTTTTTACGAGAAGGGAGAGTTGAGCGTAAACAACACAACCAAAACAAAATAAATAATAGTATTTTTACTAACGTACGTAGGTACCTACAACTGAATTAAATAGATCACTCGATTGGAATCAATCGAGTCGGAAACGTTCGAATAATGACCATTGCCATGTTTTTGGATGGTGATGTGGAAGTGCTAACTCTGTACAAGAATTTTGTTTAAACTACAGCATGAAAAGAAAATCCTACTTTGATGGTCTGCTGAGGCTGAAAGTTGAGTGAGAACAATTAATAACGGCATTGGATGCCGAAGGTGGAATGCTGACAGGGCAAACTTGATATAGTTTGACCATAACCGCTGTACCGCGCCGTAGGAATGTGTGCGGCGAGACGGGGGGCAGTGCAGGCCGATCATTCGTCAACGCTCACGGCGTCCCACCGTTCATTCACCAGCGCTGCACCCCGCCTCGCCGCGTATTCATTCCTAAGGCGCGATACAGCGGTCTTGGTCAAACTATAGAGGAATTTGAAACAAAAGTGGACTAGGATAAGTTGAGTTGATCATAATTGCATAGCATAGACAGTAGATAGCGCTCGCTGTTTTTAGCTGTATTTTGTTATTTATCAAAACTCACAATTAGTCCTTCAGTGCTATTCTGTACAAAACTCATCGTGAAAACTTAGGTGAGGTGAGCGTTGAGTGAGCTGTCAGTAGTGTCAATCCCTAGCATCAGGTGGAATGACAGCTCTCTTCAAGCTCACTTCACCTACTTTTTCACGGTGAGATTTTTACAGAATAGACCGGCTTGTTTCTAGGATTTAGGTAATATACCTAGTGTAATGCAAGTTTCCGTGGAAGAAACAATCATAACTCCAAATAAATGATGCTTTGCTACTGGCACGTCTGGTGCTTACTGTTACAGTCTATGCGCCTTATTACAGCAACTACCTCTATATACACAGGCTATGCTCATTATTTTGAAGTACTTCCACCCTCGAGCGGGTTCTAAATTTCAAACATTCAAGTACGTTCCGTTAATTGCTGCAGCCATTCTGAACGAACCCCTATGTGCTTGGGGTGCGCTCACAAACCTTATGTATGTCTCCCCTGCTGCGTGATTACACTACCCTCATGCATATCATGTAAAAGACCTCCAAAGACTACGTAAAGTCAGTTCAGAACATCAGTTATAGCTTTTAAACCTGCCAGCGACGAAGGAAATGAAAAATTAACGTGTCTGTTGGTCATCTTCCTTCGTTAACTGTAAAGTCAACTGTAATATAGGTTACTATTACACATGTGGGCGGTGGGACTAGTAACCTGTGACTTTTAAATGCAGTGTCACAGATAATATAAGCAATGTTATCATTTTTAACACGCTTCGGTGAAGGCTTGCTTGAAATATAGATTGTAACTTCAGATGCAATGAGTAGAGTTAGCTATGATAGAGGCGATATGTTACCTTACTTTTGTAGGTTTTACTTTTGGTTAAAAGATTTACACTAGCTAACAATTCAAAATGGATGAATAAAGCGGTTTCAAGGCAGCTATGGACGTCACCAAACTGCCTACAATGCTACAGATATTTTGTAAATATTACATTATAATTCCGGAAACCATCGTACACGTCAAACATTTGCATCACTTCAAAGACTACAAAATGTTAAAATAATTAATAATCCTCCTTTGTCAATAAAATCTAATAGCTTCAAATGTTTGCGTTGCTTTTGCGACACTAATTGATTGGCATTTATTTTTTTGCGTCTTACTTTAGTTATTATATCAATGAGTAGGCACGCGTAATCTATAAGATACCATTCGTTTAATATTTATGAATCGGTCATTCTTCTCCGAGGTGTGAGAAGAGTAAATGATTTAATATTGTCGACGACAGCAAACTTAGCAGGCCTGTACAAAGTATCCAAGAAAGTAAATATAAATGAAAAAAATCTCGTCTACTCATTTTGCCGACTCTTCACTGAAACTGTGCTTTCAATCTACATAACGGTGTGCATGAAAGTTTTAAGTTACTTTTGTTCCATCTCCCCTAGTTACTTTACATACCTCTGAGGCTCTGATGCCTCTCTTTTTCAGATAGGTATTTTCATCTCTACATTTACAAGATTTAATTGAATATACGAGACATTTTGTGTATGTACCTACCTATTCTAAAATTATATAAACAGCAAAATTTATTTCAACTGCTGTTAAAATTGTGCAATATGAAATATCTAAATGTGCCGTACTATTTTTTAGTGCTTTTCATAACGAAATCATTATAAATCAAAATAATTGATCATAGCACGAAAAAATTGGTCGCCGAGGTTAACACCACGGCTATAATTTCTTCATAACGAAGCCAATGGTATTTGTGTATTCCCGCCAAAAATAAGCGGCCATTACTTCAGAGACACGTTTGACAGAACTGGACCGAGCGCGTTTTGTTTTTGGCAGCAGTGCAGCATGCCGAGAGCTTACGTCCCATTTTTTTTCTTGAATTTAAATTCTCTTACAAATTGAGCACAAATATGAGATTCAACAATAAATCGTTTCAGGTGTCACTGAATGTTTCTACTTATTTAAAGCTGAAAGGATGGTGTGTGTTTATAATTAATTTTATTTGTTTTCACAAATGCTTAAACAAATGATCGATAGTATATTTGATAGTTTGTTAGTTCTATTGCTTGGCCGCAACCGCAAACTTAATTATTTGCACTTTATTGTAACTCCGCATCTTTACCTTGCATTGCGTAACACATTATTAAAAACACACACACATTATAATTGGAATTTGAATGATTTTGAAGCAAATGGCTAATCCATTGCTTTATATGTTCGAAAAATGTGTCTGCTGGACAATGTAAATAACGCAATGGTGAACGAATGGTGTTGAACTGGAAAAATGAAACCGATTCCGATTGACACGCAATTGTCTGTTACGCAATTGCCCTGCTGATTTTAATGACAAAATAATAATATTTGTTTTCTTTTATTTTCAGGTAAATATAAAACGAGATAATCATCACTCTTTCACTTATGGTAAGAAACAAATGGTAAGCATACCAGACGAGAATTTTCAAAATAGTAGGGATATCGAAGGTACGGGAAGTTTTACGTAATACTCGCATTTTATCCGCACAGCTCCATGGCGGCATGATTCCAGCCGTCGACGTGATTGGTCCGGGTGACTGAATTAGAATCGACATTCCCAGCGTATAAATGCTTCGTTATTTAGACTCCTTTACGGATCGATTACGAAACGTACTCTAATTTTTATCTTGAGTGAAATTATCAATCTTTTAGTTGAAGAAAGGCTCTTCGATGTTCAGAGTAATGGACTATGCCCATTTTAGGCAGGCAGGTGGTGTCTTTATTTTTTCTCCCCTTCAACCAAATCTGATTTTTCTAATACAGAATAATAGTGTAACAAATGAAACTTATTCGACATACTCGTAGGTATATATCACTAAACTCAGTCCTAAATGATATATAAGCGTTAGAAGTGTGTATGTATTTATAAGATTTGTAGGCATTTTTTGACTCCTAACTCCTAACTACACCCCCTGTGTACCGAATATTCAAATATCCAAAAACATTTAACAGCTAAGTATCTATTTTGTGGCAAATTAACACTAACCTTGCACCTAGGAGTCGAAAATTGCCTACAAACTTAATAAATACATACAAACTTCTAACTCTTATATATCTCATTTCGGACTGAGTTTAGTGATATGCATGTCAAATAAGTTTCGTTTGTCTATTTTGTACTAGACAAACAAAATTTGGTTGACGGCCGCGAGAAAACAAAAGGACGCCAATTTCGGGCATTGGCTTTTACTCTTCTAACCTTTGCCCAGTTACCGGTTGCAGAGGTAGAAAAACTAATATCAATAAATGCTATACATAACCAAAGCAATATTCTCATGAGCTACACAAAAATCTATAAATGAGGCAGTTATACTGTATTACTACAATTATAGTTTGCAGTAATCGTACGTCTATTTTAGTTGCTCCAATAGTAACAGTTGTTTGGTATGAGATAATGCTCTGAGCTTTGTAACTCCTGAGGCATTAGCGTACAATTTCTAGAGTATGTAGGCAGTTTACGCTACTACGGTGTTTGCGTATTTTCTCTTATTCATGGAAATATCCAAGCTTAACGTTGTAGTAACGTAAGCTTCTGAGAAAACAATGAGGCCTCTGTGATCTAAACTAAATTGGCCAAATACATTCATTATTCCAGACTTTATGAAAGGAGTTTCTGGGAATATAGCGCGGTTCTTGTATGAAATAATGCTGGTAGCAGTTCCTAGGATTAACGATTACTATTAATTTAACTTGTTGAATGAGATTGTTGGGGGCATTGTCAAGTTGTTTGAGTGTTGACGGAAAAGAGTAGGAATAAGTATGAGAGGCTTGTGAGGACCCACATATTATTCGATACGTCAATATGGCTTATCAGATAAGTATCATACAATGGCTGAACAGTACATGGCAGTTTCCCAGTATACCGCTCGCGAATTAGATTCCTATCTTCGAATTTCCATATCGATTTTAATATCGAATTACGTTCCCTACCGTGAGCTTAGTCTACCTCTTGTACACATTTCTAATAGGCACTATACACATAGTATCGTATTGTTATCGTCTAAAAACGTATCATTATCCGACATTAAATCAAGCATATGGTTAATGCGTCTAATGTCGTAACGCCTACGGTCTATGGGGAAGCAAAAAGTTGTATAATGCATGTTCCGTGTCGGACATAGGCGGCGGCGGCTCGTCGCCGTCTTGCGTCACGTCGTGAAATCAATGATGGGCGCAGACCCAGTTGTAAAGTTGACCTTGGTCCGCGCTTGCCGACCGCCGACTGCCGTGCCACCACGAAGGTCTACTGCTGACGAATTGGGTGGCATTCCGTTTTTGAAATTTGAATGCTTTGTGTTTATTTTACAATTACAGTCTGCCGTGTGTGGACGTCTGTCGTACGCTGAGCTTGCTGATTTACCTTTATTGACGTTTACTTATTTCGCGCAATCTTGCGTTAAGGAAAGTGTCGATAAGTGACAGTAGTTGTGAAAGTAGCTCCTTCTATTTAGTAGAGTTAATTGAGAAGGGAAAGGACTAAAGGGAAGGCTAGATCGTGTGACATTCACGTTTCTGCGAGCACGATCGATAAGTTCTGCCTACGAAATGTTATTTTGCGAAACTCTATTTAGCATAGTGGTATTAGTTTCATGTCACTGGCGCGTATTTCATGTTATAGCTGTCGTTACTCGAGAAGGTCGCAGTTTCTGATCGTAGGGACTAGAATTTTAGTATCTACACTGACTGCTGCATGTCTGTAAAAGTGGCTGGGTTTTCATCGTTTTTATAACCTACAAGCCAAAACGACAAAGCTACCTGTATCTAATCTATACGTAAATCCACACATAGACAATACGTTTTTAAATCATTGCTAGAGATTTGGGTCATGATTACTTTTATTGATAGCCCGGTAGGTGTTTACGATTGTAATAAAATCTAATTTCTGTTTATTGAAAAAGAAGCCAAACGTGTTTGGCAAGTATTTGCATTAAACTAAGGACATTAACATTTCGAAATGACTATTAAGAGCGAACAGAACAGATACATTGGTACGCATGAAGTCATAAAAAGAAATTAAATCCAAAACGGACGCGCGGCGACCTCGCATCGACTCGTAAACACCAAAAAAAAAGTGTAAATCGAAAACAATAAACGTGTCTGCGAAGGCAACGTCCGCGTTGGCGGTGTGGGATAGGCGGAGACGACGACGACGCGGCTTGGTGAGTCTACTGCCACGAGGAGGGTCGGATGGCGGCTGCCACTGAGACCGAGAAAACCGCGTCTCGAGTGTCGAGCTCAATCGTCGCGCGCGCCACAATAAACCCGGGTGGTAAATGCGTGACCGTGGGCGGTCAACGCATTAATATGTGCGCGCGGTCACGGGGTCGGTGCACCGGGTTTCAGAACGCACGCCGCGCCGAAGAGCGTTTGAATTTCAAAATGGCGACGCGCGATGGCGGGACGTAGGTACCGCGGATTTTATGCGTCTACTATAATTTTGTGTAATTTATATTCGATACGCCGGCGGCGGCTGCTAGATAGCGTTTCTATTGAAGTGTAGACGCGATCGCGCTGTGTCCGGGTACCCGAGCTGAATATTGATCGCCAGGCGGCAGGATGCGTTTGCAAGCTGGCTACTGCATACATACATCGCTGATTGACTCTGTTTATTTTCAAACAATGTGCATACGTGTGAAGACAATGTTTGGAAATAAACAGACGTGAGAGATACTTTTGAATATCAATTCTACACTCAACATTCTGAATATTTAGCCAAACATGTTTATGTCGTGTTTGAAGTTCCATACTGATCTGGGAAACTAAAATATTCAATGGGTCAATAACTTGAACGCTACTTGAAAGAAAAATATATCCTTTGGGGAAATCATTTGGAAATTCAGTCGTGGGTACCAACTATTATGTCATCATCTTGAAAAAGTTTGCTTCTATAAGACTAGTAGGTACTATAAAATTAGTGTGTCGTAACTATCCGTTATTCTCCTCCTAATCTCATATTGATATTCACAATCAAGTTCAATCCGTTATTGTCACTCATCTGTAACGTGTGGCCAGTGTTTCTCAACCTACTCTAAATACAGCGTGTCTCGTCTCGTTGACTACGTCTATATCATGTCTGAGTAGCTAGTTAGGTACTCCTATACCTAAATACTTATACACAAGTATTACTAATCTTGTCAGACAGACAGGTAGGTAGTTAACTCGTTGACCTTCGTGTTATCTGATATCAGTATATTTTTGTTCATTTTTGCAAGATAGCTTTGTCCTTCCCAGGTACGATAAGGTTAACATTTATTTCCTTTGTGATTATTATTATAATCAGCACGAAATGTCCACTGTTTTGTCAATTGACGGTCGAAGGGAAAATTGCCAAACGCCACAATGCTTGGCAGACGTAGTTGGTAGTACGTATACAAGAGGACGCTGGTGTCCAAACCTGTAGGCCATAATCCATTGGGTAGTCGCTTCTATGTCATCCACGGGTACAAAGGTTGTAGACATAGCCTTTACTCTATTGGAAAACATACCGTGTTCTTCATTAAATAAGTGTGTAATTCGGTTAGAAGGTGCTTAGGTCTTAACACTTAGGTATGTCTAAAAGTTTAAATCAATACATGATAGATATAGGATTTACCTTTATCGGTGAGTTATCAAGGTTTCTTAAAAAAAAAACGGCGAACCTTTGCGAAGCCAGGACGAGTAAGTAAGCTAGTCCTAACTAATATTATAAATGCGAAAGTAAGTTTGTTTGTTTGTTTGTTACCTTTTCACGCCTAAACCACTGAACCGATCATCCCGAAATTTTGCTTATACGTTGTCACGTGTACAGAAACGGACATAGGGTATCTGTCATCCCGAAAAAAAGGGCTGTTCACGAGGAAAACAACAATAACACCATTTATGATAATAGATGGCGCCACGTGTCTTACGAGTCATGATTGAATTATATTATTATAGAAACTTTAGTAGTGTGTTAAGAGTTTTTTCCACGCGGGCGAAGCCGCGGGCAAAAGCTAGTTTTTAATAAAGTCGAGCTATTAATTGATCTTATGAGCCAGGACACACAGCAGGAGCTTTCGCCTCTTTGCCCAACAAGCAGAACAAACCTAGGACCCCTACAAAGTAGTAGGTATATAATAGTATATATTTATAGCACTTTATATTACCGAAGCAAAGTTAATTAACTTCCATTACAGAAATTTTTTTTTTTTTAATTCCTCGTAGCAACACAATAGCTTTCTCCTTGTCTAGTGTATTCCACGAATTATGTAATACTAGCTGACCCGACAGACGTTGTCGTGTCCTGATGTATGAGAAAATTAGTTTTCTTCATAAAGTTTTTCTTCGTGTATTTTTCAGATGTTTTAATAGTTATTCTGCTATTCGGGACTGAGACAAATACAACAAATCAAAAACCATGAGAATCGGTCCAGCCGTTCTCGAGTTATAAGTGTTAGAACAAACCCGACTTTGTTTTATATATAGGTATATAGATGAAAAACCGGTCTATCGACACTCTAGACTCACAAACTGTATAAATTAAAAAAACAAAAACTCTTAATACACTTGACTTTTCTATAATAATATAATTCAACTATGATTCGAAAGACACGTGGCGCCATCTATTATCATAAGAACGTTATTGTTGTTTTCCTCGGGAACAGTACTTTTCTCGGAATGTAAGATACCCTATGTCCGTTTCTGTACACGTGACAACATATATGCAAAATTTCGGGATGATCGGTTCAGTGGTTTAGGCATGAAAAGGCAACAAACAAACATAGTCAAAACAAACATGGTCCCATAGAGAAAGCTAAAGGGACTTAGCTTCGTTCCCAGTGTGGCCTGCGCTTTATGTTTTGGTAAAAAGATCAACTAGTCAGCAAAGTTGACCGCGAACTTTTTTTAACTGACTTCAAAAAAGGAGGTTATCTATTCGACCCGTATGTATGTGTATAATGTTTGTATGTCCACGATTTTCTCAAAAACTAATAAACCAGTTTTGATGATTCTTTCACTAACGTGATCTACATACTTTCAGGAAGGTTTTAGTAGGTAATTAAACTTATGTACGAAGTTATATGCATAAATGTACTGTATCTCAGGCATTTCTAAGCGGAATTTGATGATTTTTCTTTTCGTTCGTCTTGGGCTTATGTATTTGTACATTCAAGTAAAAATGGAAAAATAAATTTACTTTAAAAAAAAGTAAAAACGGACTTCAAAAACCTAAAATGAATAAAATACTTTCATAAAAAACTTAACAGCTTCTGAAGTCGGTGTCTTAAATTGTTAAATGAACCTTAGCTTGGCACTGACTTCAGAAGCTGTTAAGTTTTTTATGAAAGTTATTTTATTCGTTTTAGGTTTCTGAAATCGGTTTTTACTTTTTTTTAAGTATTTCTTTTTTTAATCCTGACTTCCTGATGCGGTTAGACTGGGTCTTCTCCATGGATCGAGGTACCTGTACTGTATCCGTCTCTACTCCCTCATTGACAGCAGTAATGCGTATAGCCAATGAATATCTGGATGAGGTAAAGCCCCGCGCGACTTTGTGAAACGCTGAAACGATTCTTGAACTTTACCAATTTATTCAATTGCAGAACATTCATAAACATAAAAAACCTAGACATCGTAGGTAATGACAACGTAAAGTTAAAACTAACGTTTATTATTATCAGTAACACTAAACACCGTCCTATTTACTGTATATAGGACTCGTGGTGAGATATCATGTTCGTTATACATAATGTATATATACCTTGTTTACACTACATATTCTGTTATTAATTGGTTTAATTAATTAGCTACGAGTAAATTTATTGAAATATCGCCTCGTTGGTGATCGATCGTCCTAGTTCTAAAAACTCCGAAACCTCATTATCATCATAATTGAATACTAAGTATTAATAAATCGTGTAGATTTATTATCTTCTAAGTTCTTACCTAAATGCATCGCAATTACAAGCACAAAACAGGTACATGTAGAAGTCCTACTTGTGTTGTGTATGATATGACAATAAGCTCTTTCTGAAAATCGCCGAAATAAAGAAACAAAACTAAACTTGTTATTGTCACAGCATATCTGTCAGTCTTTCTGCTAAAATCTACTCTGAAAACCGCTCTTACTGTCTACATTAGAGTATTACAGTTCCAATAAAAAAAAAGAAAAACAATATCTACATAGTCACTAATCAGCTTAGGCCGTAATCCACGACGCGGACCCAGTGCGGGTTGGTAGATGTCACGTCATTTGTCTTCGAATTTTCGGTTCTAGGACATGCCAGTTTCCTCACGATGTTTTCCTTCACCGTTTTGAGTAAAGCGCCTGCTTCGGTTCAAACCCACGACCTCACGAACTCGTATGTACCTAAGTTGGAACCGATACCACTCGGCCACCACTGCTCAAAGCAAATATTTGCTTAAAATTGAACCTGGCAAGCTGCTAAATAAAGTATTAAAGTATTGCACCTTGTCTTAGTAGTTCTTCTGCTCCACTATGTATTGTGGTAGTATAAACACGCGCGGAGTTCAATAGCCTGCGCGCGCGCCGACCTACGACCCGCGTATCGCGCCCCAATAACACCCCGATACCGAAGATGTAGTGTGCTCACTGTGCTCCATATGAATAGATAAATACGATTGTATTGAATTGATCAATAAATATAATTATGTTTCTAAAACAACCGTGCGCTTCGATAGTTTGACAAGGAATTTCATTTCCTACTATTATGCTGGTTTATTAGTAAGTGCTCGATGAAATAATGAACTTTCTCACTTCCAATGGCAGCTAAACTCGAAACGAATTACGCCAATGAAATAGCACCAACACCAAAATATTTTCGCAAATATATCCTTGTAATCCTTTCTTGTCTTCGTAGCTCGATGGTCGATCACTTTCAGGATAAATCCGTACGGCACAACGCCTGTTCTTATTGCCATCTATTCGCAGTAGCTTTAATTCCACTTGACATTTCTGCAGGCCGGTCTGACCGCCGCGCCGCCGCTTATTTTAGACATTTGCACTTTCTTCCTTTACTGTTTTGAGCATTAGTGTTGGCAGACGTTTACTGGACGTGTAGAACGTTTTATTGTATGTATGCGTTTTTTTTTTTAAATTGGACAAAGTTCGTTTGTTTGGATTCAGCCTATTGAATTGTTGTGCTTTTTGGGCTGTTATTTAACCTTATGTTTTGTCAATATAAGTACGACTTAATTATCTACTTTATGTATGACTGACTTGTTGGTCTAGTGGGTTCGATTCTAGGAGGTCGTGGCTAAGTAATAACAGCCGCACGGGTCAATTCATTAGGTTAAGCTACGCTTGCCGAGGTTGGTCTGTGGATGGGTGAATCTTTACATACCGAGACTCCTCCGTGCCTCGGAAAGCACGTTAAGCCGTTGGTCCCGGCTGTCATTCGAGGATCTTTGACAGTCGTTACGGGTCGTCAGAAGCCCGAAAGTCTGACAACTAGTCTTACCAAGGGGTATTTTATTACCCAGTAACTGGGTTGTGGAGGTCAGATAGGCAGTCGCTCCATGTAAAATACTAGTAATCAGCTGCATCCGGTTAGACTGGAAGCCGACCCCAACATAGTTGGGAAAAGGCTAGGCAGATGATGATGATGTATGACTGACATGTTGGTCTAGTGGGTTCGATTCCTGGATCGGGCAGTGTTATTGGGTTTTCCACCAATAGCACCCCGGAGTCTGGATTTGTACCCGTGTGTATGTTATGATATTATTTACGTAGTTACTTTATGTACGAATTTTGAAAATTGGAATATTTAAAGATGGTTTTCAACATATTTTGTACAAAAACCTTAGCAAACCGCAAATATTTCCACGCCAACTTTGTGTGGCGTTGTCCTCGCCACAAATACCAACACCGTCATTTGTCACTAAGCTCCATTTTGTCTGAGAATGTATTTTTGGACCTCTCCCACGTTTGCGAAGTCAAAGAACCTTAGGTTTTGTTACGATTTTAAATGCGTCTTGAAAAAAAAAATAGTAGTCTGGAAACTAGAGCTAGGCATAGCTCCGGTTTCTCCTGTTTACTACACTAACCTCTTACAAAGTTCAATAGCACAGAAACCAAGAAAAATTTTCGAAAAAAAAAAAAGTGACTAACAATTTTACTGACAACATGAATTTTGACGAATCTCTGGGAACGTATTTGCCATACTGCTTGATAATACAGAACCTCGACTTAATTGTTTTTAACAACGAAGAAAAACTTCAAACAACCTATGTTTTTAACCAAACAAAAATCGGCAGTAACGAAAATAAACCAAGATTACCGAACCGTGAAATCGTACCTCCGTAAGCCGAATGCAAATGATGTGTTCTTGAGTCATAGCTGTAGTTGGCTGTTAAAGACTGCAATAATGCACAAATATTGACAGCTTGATAGCCCATCGAGCAGTTCTATACCGTTGTTATGCAAGTGGGAATGTGCGAAGAGAACTCGCGTTTATGTTATGACTGCAATGAAATATTTGTTTGTAATACGATCAATAAATATTGTATGCCTATAGAAATAATAATTTGCTACATGAATTCCTGCTGTCTGTAAAACGTCATAAGGATTTCTACGACTGTTGCGTAAGAGTCATTTATTAAGTAGTAGCTTTTGCTTGTGGCTTCGCCCGCGTGGATGTCGGAAATTATCCCACGGGAACGCACTACCGGGATCCAAAGTATCCTATGTCCTAATCCAGGTCATAGTCTTCCCATGTGCCAAATTTCATCTAAATCCGTTCAGCGGCTTTAGCGTGAAACAAACAAACTCACTTTCGCATTTATAGTATTATGAAAAACCGGTATATCGGCACTCTAGACTCACAAAATGTAGTAGGTATTTAAATATAAAAAAATACAACACTACTAAAGTTTCTTTAATAATATAATTCAATCATGATTCGAAAGACACGTGTCGCCATCTATCATCATAAGAACGTTATTGTTGTTTTCATCGAGAACAGTAAGTACTTTTTTTCGGGATGATCGGTTCAGTGGTTTAGGCGTGAAAAGGTAACAAACAAACAAAGTTACTTTCGCATTTATAATATTAGTTAGGATTAATCAAAATTCTACAAAAAAAAAAAAAGTCAATCTGTCTAGCTTTTTCCCAACTATTTTGGGGTCGGCTCGGATGCAGCTGAATACCTATCAGTATTTTACTATTTTACATGATCACAACAGATAATAATTACGAATACTCCTTGTACATTCTAAAATACCATTCAAATTCGAAACTCAATTACGTCACAAGCTTGATTAGAAGCCAGAGTAATTCTCCACCCTGTACCTATTTCTCCGTTTACAAGACGCCACTAAATCAAGCCATAGTCTCCTCAGTTTGCATAACGTGCGCTTAATTTAATTTGTCGGAGTGTTTCATGTAAACTTCATGTGGCCTTTGAACTTAAGTTCACGGCTTCATACAGTTCAAGTAAAAGAATCCATCAGCTTTGAAAATACTTGTTTTTATTTATTTTAAAGGCAATAAATTGATTTTATTTTGGGCTTCGTTGTCACTTTGGTTCGGTAAAGAATCGTATCAACTACTTACGATATTATTTGAACGAAAGGAAAACATTAACTTTGCATTGTTTGAATCTATTGCATAAACCTTGTAAGGATTTGGTAGTATATTTTTGGCAGACAGGAGCAGCACCCTAATTAGGTAACACAGTATCAATCGCACAATCTGAATGATTTTGAAGGATATTGTTAATCAATTCTTGTTCGATAAATTTGTCTGCTCAATAATGTAAATAACGCAATGAATGTTGCTGAACTGTCAAAATGAAATCCATTGCTACTGTTGTGTGCTGAATGGGGTCTCTTAATGTCCTTCCCTCTCTTTTGTATATACCGTCAACAAATAAAACCGGTCAGACTCGCGCACCGAATGTTCCGTACTATCATATCCGTATATAAAAAAAGTTTGCTATTTAGAGACATCGTTTTATTTTTCCTGTAATCTTATCATAATCTTCTATCACAGAATAATTTCAGATTTTTCTCTATGCAAACTTCGGAGATAAGGGGGAACGTTTTTTTTTTACATTTTTCATCAAAAGTCGAAAACTATGCGGCCAAAAAAAAAGTGTTTGAGAATGTGCAAACAGCGCTCTTTTATATAATTAGAATAATTAATTAATTAGAATTAGAATATTTTTATTCATAAGTTCACATAATATATATAAATTACATAGAAGGTACAACATTACAAAGTTACATATTAATATCAGTAAGAAAATATTAAGCTATGTCTCTAAAATAAATCTAGTGTATTTAACTTAAATAGATTGGTTAAAGGTCTAACGAATACAATAGCGATCTGCCTGATGTAGGTTTATTCAAACCTGTGTTTTAGGCAATATGATATCCCACATGCCCTAGTAGCCCCACTTCGAATTTTTAAGACCCCCTTTCAGTCCCTGTTGCAAAAAATATATATTATATTTATTTTTATGTCTTTCTTATTTGCAAAATAGTTGGGCAAACGTCATTCAAAACTATTCCAAAATTCAAGTTGATAGCATTAGTAGTTCTTGAGATATCCAGCTGTGACAGACAGACTGAGTCGCACCATAAGGGTTCCTTTTTACCATTTTGGTACGGAACCCTAAAAAGGGCGGTCCATTCAACTTTTTTTTCTAAAGGCCGCAGTTTATAAACGCATACAAGTTTTATAATTGTGTGACATAACGCGTCAGTGTGTGTGGTCCCGCGGGGTCGCTACCCGCTGCATTGGCAAGCGTCCAGCTGCTCACACTACTATTATTACAAATGCACGCATTGACCACATTATCTATGCACGCATTATCACCCCTATCACAAGGACATAAGGACTGCCCCTCACAACATTATCCCCAGCTTCAAGTTGCCGCGCAAAAGGTAATGGATGAACGGCAGGTGATTTGAAATAAAACCATTTGTTATATTCGCGATGGCGATTATTTCATTTTGTTTCGCAAGTGTACTGTTTTAGATCAAAGTGTGATGTTCTGTTGGTAGAGCGTTTATGGTGAAATATGAAATGTCAGGCGGATTGTCTGTGTTCAGTGTTTGGCATAAATAACTTGGTGATTTCATATATCTTGTATTGTAAGCTTAACATAATATAATTATATGGAGTCATAAAGTTTTATGTCCCTTACATCGCGTTGAGTTCTGAAGTAATTGGTCAATGGTATGTACAAATAAATTAAGTCAGAAACTAATACGTGGCTTCCTAATTTTGATATTATACGGGGATACACTGTACAAGAAGTAAAGAGCGCCAAAACAGCCCGTCAACAATGCAAATGAATTAAATTTGGCTAAAAATAAACTTTATAGCGTGTTTAAAGTGCCCTAAATAACAAGCAGATACTACGTGCGTATATCAGTTACAGAACAAAACCTCATTAGGTAGTTAATAGGCACATAAAAGGAGAATAATAAATTAATAGTTAAACAATAAGGCGCGAAGGTGTTTGTTTTTTTTTTTTAATGCTTGTGTTGGCACACGCGGCCAGCTTCGTGAGTCATTCTGCCACCTGAATTATCTTCAGTTTTAATGGGAACGTTCCTATTTTACGATTTATGTGATGGTCCATGACTAATTATTTAGTGATTAATGTTTCGACTTGCAACTTTTATAGTACTACCGCTGAATGATGTTATTATCCGAGTCGTTTCCCGTGATGATAATGATCCCGTGACGGACAAAGAAACAATTCAGTGAGTGAAATGAGTTTTTGATTGTAAATAAATTCACAATCAAATTGTTTATGTATGAGTGTACTTTCGAATACTTCAGTCAAATGAAATATTGTAGATTGTAGAATTTTACTAATTTTTCCTTAGGAATTTTGTAAAATTTACACTTATTTGTCAACGCTACGTCTTTGTAATATTGAACATAGCTCCGCCGAACGAACGTGAACATAGCACTAACGATATAACTAGTATATTTCCCTAAAAAGGGATAATATAGTAATAAATTAGATGAAATTCACATTGCGAAATCAAAGGTTGTTGACCCCTTTGTCTTTCATGACATGTGTAGAACTAAACTTATTTATATAAAACGTCCATCTATCAGATTATGAGATCAACAAAACCCCACAAAGGCCAGATAACATTAGATACTAGACAATATTTATCAGATTCTCGTTAAAGTCAATGACCTCGTAAGTATAAAAGAGAGGGTTTATCTCACACATGCGGACAGATTTAGTCCAATGATAGGTTTTACACGGATTTTCACTGAAAGCGAATAAATTCGTGGACTGAGTTCGGTTTCGCACTACCGTGATGTCAACGCGGCCTACGATCATATTATTATAGTAGGCCGCGTAGCGCGGCGTGCTACGCGGCGCCGTTTGGCGTAGCGTAGCAAGACGCGCGCTACGTATTTTTGTAAATCCTCGATTAGGGCCATGGCAACAAGATAAGAAAGTAATCTATTCTGTTTATTTTATAATTTTGCGATTTAATATTATCCCCAATGAAAATTTTATTTATTATCTTATCACAACAATATTAATCGCCTACGTTTTCAGTTTCTATAAATGATAATCAAGCCCTTAGAAAGTGCTTCCCAGCTAATTGATATACGGTGACATTAATTTGACTTGCTTTCGGTGGTTATAGAATCTAGATAATGATGAGCTGAAGGTACGTAGATACTACATAACTCTAGTCTCTTGGTCAAGATACGATACGCATATTAATAACAATCATTCCTTTAAAAGGAACCATTATCTAAGTGTAAGACCCAAGTGAAAAAAACGCCCAGCGTTCAGCGTTCAGCGTTGCATGCAAGCGGCGAAGAGCGTTCACTCACCGAGCGCCGCTCGGCCGTCACTCGGGCCACACGCGAGTGTTTGCATGTGTTCAACACGAACGTCGCACGCCCCGCCCCGCCGGACGCTCGAGTCGAGCGTGCACTCAGGCCGTATACTAAAGCTTAGTCCAAAATTTGTTAACGTAATACGCAAATTCCTGTGCGAAAATAAAAACTGTAAAAAAAAATATATCATCGCTGAGGAATGAAGGCACGCGTGCGGACATGTGGCTCGAGCGCGAAATACGCAGATCGGTTCAAGCAAGTACCCGACGCCACCGAGTGCCGGCTGGTACCGGCACGCGACTGACAACACGACAGTTCCTGGAATAGCTAGTATTGTATCTTCCAAATTCAAAACTATGCACCCGAATACAAATACCTACAACTAGAGAAGTACCATAATTCGATAAATCAGAAATGTTCATGTTCATCATTCACATACAAAAGCTGTCGGAAACTTTCGGTGTAGTGATGGACAAAGTCCTAAAAATAAGTAACACTTTTGCATCCTGCCTGATCCCAAGTGGCCCTAAACCATTACTTGATGAGAATCGGTCCACTCCTTTCATAGATTGGTTCAAAATTACTCTCTGCGTGATGAGGTGATTTATTCGTAGAACTGATACAGCTCTACGAATAAATCACCTCATCACTTTTTGTGGGTATCGGTAGACGCGATCAAGATCTTTGCCTAAAACATCCAAATGAATACTTCTTCTATAGTTCATGCTATCGCCAATCTAGCACTCTTGGCTATTATGGCAATTCTGCTTCTTCTGCGTGGCAGAGATCAGGAATGATAAACAATTATGATCATTCAACATCCTTATGAATTGGAACTCATACTCATACTCAATACCACGTATTCGCAAACTAATCCACAAAATATTTAGAGAACTTTTACACACTTTCATAAATTGTTAGATTCAAGAGAAGGTTTCTACACACATTGGAACTAACTGTTTGTGAAATTCCTTTTCTGCTCCAAATTCTGGAGCTGACTGGACGCTCCTTTTCCCGCTCAAAGATTTTAAGTGTCAGATTGGCAGTGCTGCCAACATTCCGGAGTCGGTGAGATTCCCCGCGCGCCGGGCACGCGACAAACTCTGATTCATTAGCAAAATGAAAGTGCTCTTGCCAAATATTTGTAGTAAACAATATGCTCTCTTAACTTACTCGTCATCTCATCCTATCGAACTATATAACAGTGAGTTGGTGCTAAGGCATTCGAGCAATGTGGAAGAGGCGCCAATTATAATTTATCAGCTGTTTGATATTGTAAAATATTTATGGGACAGGAATAGTTTTCCTTATTGCGTTTTGATGACTAATATTTGATAGTATTTCGTAGAATGTTAATACATTCTACCAGGTTTATCTACAGCTTAATCCTAGAGCTCAAGTTTGTGATTGTTTTGCAAAGCTTGCCTGATGTTTTTCTCAAAATCATATAGGTTAATTATTGCTAGATATAAAGGCTAAGCATTTTACTATAAAAGTAGCAAATTATTTCTCTTTCATTTACGAGTTCTGTTTTACTATGATACTTAACTAGACAGCAGAGATCTAAGCTTGTTTTGAATTATAATTGCAAAATTTATCGTTATGCAGAAAATATCCAATTTCACAGTTGGTTCATCTGTAATTCAGTATACACGTACGTTTATGAGTTACAATTTTCATTATTTATACATAAATGAATGGATATGATCTTAAGGCGATATGTAAAAAGCTAACTGAGCGGTAATAAGAAAGTGACAAGAGTCAATTACATCCACATGCGAAAAAAAGAGAGCGCAACAATGCGCTGGAACCAAAATAAAAGCACCAAACCAAATAAAAATTGTTTAAAAATACATTAAGCTATCTAACAAAAATATGTTCAGCCAGAGTTTAGAATTACCTAATACGCACATTTTTAATGCAATTTTGCAATGAAATTACTTATGATTTTAGAATTACAGAAAAAAATATAAACAATAGAGGTATTTTCGGAATTCAATTCTATTGAGGAAATTTAACCCAATCGTGTTTTCCTTCAGTCAGAGTATTAATCAAATAGTCAATAAACATATATCCAAAAATTAAATCCATACATTCTGTAATAGTGAAATAAATGGTTACGAAATAGCCCCCAACTTATTTTGGTATCGCCTTAATGGCCGTGTATTATATAGAGCGCTACTAATTAATATACCGCTCAAAATAAATTCCGAGCAAAACATAATAAATAATATTATTACTTTCCCAAAAATTGGCTATTAACGTGTTTTTAGGGTTCCGTACCAAAATGGTAAAAGGGAACCCTTATGGTGCGACTCAGTCTGTCTGTCACAGCTGGATATCTCAAGAACTACTAATGCTATCAACTTGAATTTTGGAATAGTTTTAGATGACGTTTGCTTAACTATTTTGCAAATAAGAAAGAAATAATATATATATAGGGTTATTGGTAAAACACCAACCACCTCTAAATTAGCTGTTCAGTACATTTTGACGAATTATGCGAACAATGTACTGAACAGCTGATTTTTTTTTCACGATTTCAGTTTTGGTCCCATAGCAAAAGTTGTTCATAATGATGAGCACAATGACCCCTTAAGAGGTTGTTGGTGTTATACCAATAACCCTGTACATATAAAATTACTTACGAATAAACAATAACAGGTATAAGTATGGGTTGTGCATACATCAGCCGAGATAAGGTTTTATAAAAACTGGTGGTCCCTCTGGGATTCATTCCATTACATCAGAACTGACTGTTGGTACTTCTGTACTACTTACTACCCATGAATAAGTTATTTACGATATTTTGGAAGAACAAAATATAGGGTAGCTAGCCCATTCGTACCCGAAGACCATAGTTCGTGTCCCGAAATGATTAGAAACAGACACTGAATCCGACTGAACTCACAATAAATTGCCTTGTCGTGATCACTGTAAGAATTTCAAACGTCAAACAACAGTGATTTCCAACCATTTTCATGATTAGCATTTGTCTGTCGATCGCAGCAGACCTATTCCAAGAAAGGATTTATAGTCGGAGCACTGAACTATTCACGATCACGACTCGCTAGCGTTACAATACATGTATAGCTCGTGTACAGCGTGCACATACATTAAATTAAGTTTATTATGCCTGACTGGTTGGCTGTTTTAATTAGTGCAGGACTTCTTGCAAACGGTAGCCAAGTCGATGGGTTCAATGATATCTATGTAGATACTAATTGATTGCTTTAACAAGAACGTATTGTTCTCTGTGAGGACAATCTATTTATTCTGACTGGCCTGTTGGTCTAGTGGTTAGTGGCCCTGACTGCTATGCCGGAGGTCGTGGGTTCGATTCCCACCCAGGACAAATGTTTGTGTGCTGAGCATGATCATTTGTTCTGTGTCTGGGTGTAATTTATCTATATATGTATCTATGTATTTAGAAATATATAAGTATGTTTATCAGTTGTCTAGTACTCATAACACAAGCTCTGCTTAGCTTGAGGCTAGACGGCGTTGTGTGATAGTTGTGGAATATTATTATTATTATTATTATTATTATTATTTTTAGGGTTCCGTACCTCAAAAGGAAAAACGGAACCCTTATAGGATCAATTGTGTGTCTATCTGTCTGTCCGTCTGTCACAGCTAATTTGCTCCGAATCTAATGGACCGATTAAGTTGAAGTTTGGTACACGTATGACTCATACACGGACGTGTGTCGTAAATAAATGAATTTTGAATATGGGGGTCAATTTTGGGGGCATATGAGAAAATTAAAAAAAAAGTTTTGCAGACTGTACCGTGTGACATATCAAATGAAAGGGCTTTCTGTGAGGTTCTCAAATATTTTTTAAATAGGCGAAAATTGACCATTCCCCCCGTTATCTCCGAAAATAATGAGCCTAAAATTTTGAAAATAATACAGAAAATAGTTATATGCCTATAGATTACAGGAAAACCTATAAGAAGTCTATGATCTTAAAATAACATGGTAAATCTCTCAATATTGTGCGTACAAACTTACATTTTTGTTGGTTACTTACATTATAGTTGGAATGTATGGGAGAACATGTTTTTCAACTACAATGTTAAGTTTGTTCTTGGTATAAATTCATCCCAACTACGGAACCCTTCATTGGGCGTGGTCCGACACGCACATGGCCGGTTTTTTTAATTAAGCGTGTAACTAGTATCTACCTAGAACATAAACAAGCAGGTATATAATCAATTATAAAACACGTTATCTAACATGCCTATTGTTCGTCTAGACAGTGTGTCTCGACTACCCGCTACACGTGTCGCACTGGTCACACAATAGTGTTGCGCAACTGTCACGTTGATGCGTCCTCACGGTCGCAGCACTGGCGATGACATTAGGATGATTCTGACCTGTCACTTTGACAGACGTCAAAGGTTTTTAATTACAGAGTAGCTTGGTGTGGTTAATAAGCTTGTGTGTGCTTCAAATAGCAATGGTTTCAATTTTAATGGTCGGTTTTTTCAACAAGTGGACAGGTTGGCTTTTGATCCTTTTCCTAAGCTGCTAGGGTTAATAAAAAGCTTGATATACCCTTCAGTAATAGATTTCATAAAACATATTTCCTATCACGGGGTTTCATTCTATACCGTCACTCATCTCCGCTCGTGTAAGAACTAAAAACATTCTAATAGGTTTGTGTAAGAAAATGGAAGTGTTTTGCCAGTGAAACAATGCAGTAATTATGATAATAAACAAACGAGTCTAGGCACTAGACTAGACGCAGCTCAAGGTTATGGCTTTATGAGTCGGTAGCATGCACTTGTGCCTAAGTGGATAAGGAAAATCTTTTGATTGGATTCATTTTATTGTTTAACTACGATGTTTGAGAAAGAAACGCCGGTTTTTTTTTTTTTGCTGGACAGTTATAAGCAAAGCAAACTTTTTGCTTGCATTTTTATTAAAGAGATCCTTAGAACTGCTAGAAATAGTAATGTTTTATTTTTTTGTATCAATTTTTTTACCAATATTTAAAGACAAGAATAGAAGTTAAAAACTTTTGTACAAAAATAAAAATACAACCGACTTCCAAAACAAACACTACAAATTGAAAAATAACTTTAATTTCGGAAATCAGTTTTTTTTTTTTTTGTTAAAAAGTTTTTTATTTTGCACTTTTTAGTGGGTCAGTTTGTAATTTATCTAAGTTAACTTTCTATATCCGCGTAAAATTAGTTTTAAGACGCAATTTTGCACTAGGCGAGAGACGCGTTTTTAACACAAACTGTATTAATTGAGTTTTACTGGCATCATTGACAAGCGAACTATAAAGCAAGATACCATCAATAAGCTGATGTGCCGCTTGCTCTTGGCCATTCATCACCGGCAACAGGGAAATTGCAGTTTTAATATCGAATGCGTCGGCCATTTTTGTAACACAATTAGAATATTCTATAAAATCCTTAGTACTAGTTAGTAGTTTGACTACTCTCTACTAAAGAAAGTACTTAAACCCTTTATTTTCTAAAAATTATATTGTATCTCTCTCTCTCTCTATTGAATTAATGTTCGGACCCTCACAAGTTTCTTTGATCTTTAATTTCTTGGTTCAACTAAGTCAAAATACAATCCAGTTTACTATATATATTCTATTTCTGCTTCTACTAGTTTCTTAAAGCTAAATCTTGTCTGCGCCTATCTGGACCTAGTTTCACTAAATATTCTCTTAAATATTTTAATTTAGCGTGCAAATCTTGCAATTGTTGGAACATTCCTAATCCCCTAACCAAAATACAAAAAAATACAGCGTGATCTAATTACAATAATATGAACTATTGTTGAAAAAAAAAACATGTTAGCAGTGTAAACTTACATTGCAGTAGGTATGTATTTTAGTGACAACTAGGTCACGACGTCTCACGTGGCGTGGATAAATGAACTCCTCAGCCTTCGACCCGAACTGACTCCCAGCTGCTCCACATCGGACCCGTACAATTTATCTCCCGGCGCCCTGCATATCCTCTCGTCATAAGACTTGAGCATTCTCCCGGCACCCGGCAGCAACGTTCCTTTTCTGTCTTTTTATTTAATGTTTTCACCTCTTCAATAAGGATTCTGATTCTTCTGTAAATTTTAAAATCTTTTTCGCTTTCTTTCTTCAAATTTTCCGTCTTCACAAACTTCTAGGTATTAGTAAAAATCTTCATGGTTTCTTCAACCTTCGCTTTTCACGTAAGTTGCAAAATTTTAGTTGCTGGCTAAGGATTGCCATGTATTAGAGTGATGTAGGCAAAATAAAAGAGAACTCGCACCTTCGGTGCAACAAAGGCACAACAGCTCATTTTTAAATTTTACAGGAGAGGACTTTTAAGATTTTTTACGCATTTATTATATTGCCTTATTACTGGATTACTATTTGTAGTAGGTTTGAAATATTACAAACAAAAAATTGTTAATTGCTTTTGCTATAGTTTCACGTAAAAAACTTATTTTGAATTATTAAAAGAAATCCTTTTAGATTTTGCAGTTTTGGCTATTTGTGCCTTTGTTGCACCGAAGGTGCGAACTGTTCAGTTCAACGATTCGTGTAATAATGCCAATGTTATTCGTGTACTAATGAAGGTTAGGCGAGCTGCACACTACACAATATCCTAATGTCAACTGCTTATCACCTACAAAATATTGCTTTTCACGATCCAGGGACGTTAATTGTTGAGGAGTTCTCCTAGTAAGAACCAGAAGAACTGGAGCTGGTGATAAAGTCACCATCAACTCCACTTCACCATAATACGATAACGAGCATAAATTGCTTAGCAACCATATTAAAGTTATACAATCGCAATCTGTGAAATACTTATTATTGAATAGTTCCGATGGCCGTCTGTGGTCTTCATCGTCAGTTCCACTTCACCAAAGGGTACTTTCCGAGAGCAAATTCACGAGTTACTACTATAAAAAATACCCAAATCTCTATATGTGCCTATAAAATTTGGGGGTGCTCTTCAATTTCCATGGTATCCTCTCATCAGATTCTGACTTGGTAACAATGGGACCACCCTTTCAAACAAAAAAGAATTTCCATAATCGGTCCACAACTGACGGAAAAATCGCTGTACATACAAATATATATATATATATACGCGGCGAATTGAGAACCCCCTTTTTTTGAAGTCGGCTAAAAATGCTGGAAATTCCGAGCACTAACAAAAACTATAAAAACAGTTAGCTTCTCAAGTAACGATTTTAGTCATCTAGCAAATCACCTTACAATGCAGGTGCCGAGTGTCAAGTGAAGGTCTAAGATTCACACAGGAAATGGCGTCCACGTGTAGGAGACAATTATGCCATTCTGTGTCATTTCTTTATCACCTAACTAAACCATAGACTATAGGGTGTCGAGTTCATTGACGTTCACACACATAGGCTAGCATTGTGTCTGTTGTATTTTGAACGGTTCTCCTGTATCGTATCATAATGGAATATTTAAATTGCATTCGAAATTCAAACGACCTCGACGTATTGTTGTGGAAATATATGATAGGAAATCTACACGTGTAGCCGTTACGGAAAAAATAATATGAATATACAATCATAATAATGGGTAATGAACTAATGACCTAATGACTGTACATTGCAGCATTGCAACCAGTAAACTGATATAATGGTTTTCATGGGGGCCCCAGTCTTGGATCACAAAACTTGCTGCATATGATGATTGGTTGTTTTAGAAATTTAAATGATAATTATAAGCACGTTTGGAATCCAGTTATGGAAATTGTCTACCTCAGCATTCTCAGTGAGTACTAAACAATGAAAACCATTGCGAAATTCATGTCTTTCGAGAAATGTTCCATTAGGTACTAGGTATCAAAACGAAAATTTCAATCTTCCCGCAGAATTTCGTTATTAAATTCTGTCGAAACATTGCGTGAAGGCCTAAACTAAAACTATGCAGTAATTATCGGCTGATAGTGATGGGAGACCGTAACCATTCAAAGCCACACATACGTAATATCCGAAACTAGACAACTCTCTTTAGGACTCCGTACCAAAAAGGAACCCTTATGGTGCGACTCAGTCTGTCTGTCTGTCCGTCTGTCACAGCTGGATATCTCAAGAACTACCAATGCTACCACATTGAATTTTGGAATAGTTTTAGATGACGTTTGCCCAACTATTTTGCAAATAAGAAAGAAATAAAAATTTATATATTTTTTTTGCAACAGAGTCCCTGTTGGAAAGGGCGTCTTAAAAGTTCGAAGTGGGGCTAGGTCATGTAGGGTATCATATGAAAGAGCGTTGTTTGCACATTCTCAAACATTTTTTCTTTTTTTTAGGCTGCATAGTTTTCGAGTTTTGATGAAAAATGTAAAAAAAAAAAATACCGTTCCCCCCTTATCTCCGAAGTTTGCGTAGAGAAAAATCTTAAATTATTCTGTGTGATAGAAGTTTATGTAAAGATTACAGGAAAAATAAAACGGTGTCTCTAAATAGCACACTTTATAAATATTGAATGATAGTGTGACGGTTGACAGGGGAGAATGGAAGAAGAGGCAAAAAGGGCAGGAAGATGATGATATTCGTATGGAACCCTCGGTGCGCGAGTCCGACTTGCTCTTGATCGGTTTTTTTTTTAAATCTGATTTTATTTAGGTTATTCACTAGTAAACAGTGATAAAGGTTTAAGATTGTTGTATTTATCGTATTTATACATACATAAACTCACGCCTTATTCCCATGGGGTAGGCAGAAACTACAGAATAGTAATCTCAGAAGCCTTTACGTTAGGCGCATCGCCCACGGCCGTGCGGTGTCCCCTGCACCGTTTTCCACGCTTAGCACCCCCTTCCCCCACCCGCACCCCTGCACCGCACGCCCGCGCCGCGACGCGCACGCGCGCCTCGACTAGCTCGTGTAGGCGACGCGCCTTAAAATAGGGATGGCTTCTGACTAAAAATTCCTGATTTTGCCACAACGTACATACCTATCTAATCCAATGTCTTTACTAAGCGTCCGTTCACACTGACGACACGGGATCCCTTAACTTGTCGATAATAATGGGTGACAATTTTTCTCTCCAAGTCTGTATGAAAGCGGCGCCTTGATTTTACGCAAAATGAAACATAAAATTTATTTTTGGGTGACATTCTCGTATAACACATTACATTTTAATTCATGAATCCATTTCGCACGTCTTGGCATTCGAGTTATTGAAATAAATATTATTAACATGCTTGTAAAAAAATATCTAACTCAATAAAAATTCTTTGCAAGAGAAATGTAGGTACTATATGAGGGCGCCGACAAAAAGTTGGATTGAAATATTGGCCATAAATAACTGAAAACCAGCATACTTTGTCATCTGTTGAAGGGCCGGTTTTTTAATCCGTACTTAACTCAACCAATGGTTAAACATAGTAATTAATCATTGAATTTTGGCTAAATGTGAAAGGATAAACATGAGATTATGATAAAAAATAGTAACTAATGGCATTTTAGCAAACACATTTAGCCAAAATTCAACCATTAGTTTACTATGTTTAACCATTGGCCGAGTTACCTACGGATCATAAAACCGGCCTTTAAGTGTGGAGAATCAGTTAGGCAATTCTTTTTGACTTCCAAACAAAGCAATCAACAGTATTTTTGCAGAAGCCACTTAACTCGTAAATGCGTTTTTAAGTACGGATGTAGAGTAATAATTTATTCGGAAAAAATAAATTGCCGGACGAGTGTATGAGTTAACAAATTATAAGTTCAAACAACAATACATCAAAAGGAAAAGATAAAACAGTGACATTTTGGAGAATCTTTGTTACCAAAGTCTGTGGTTACGGTGAATGTGAGGAAAACATCCGAGCAGCGATATTATTATCAAGTCTTATTTTTGTGTCTGTCACATGTGATATGTATTGGCAACTGACCAGAAAATGATTATTTATCACCAGCTTTTCAACGGAAGTTGGGAAACGAAATATTTACTAATCGGTAACGTGAATTCTTCAAAGTGTTTTCATGCCTCATGGGCTCAGAACTTCTGAGATCATCGAAGGTGACAGGAAAGTATCCCATCCATGGTGATGATTGCGGGGCTCGTGGCTAAGTAATAACTGCCGCACGGGTCGATCGCTACGCTTGCAGCGGTCAGTCCGTGGATTGGTGAAAATCTTCATAATGACAGTTGTGATTGGAATATACGGACAGTTTAAATTGGCAGTCAATTTGCTTAGCAATTAATTTGCCTAAGTTTACAATGAACTGTAATTAAGTAGGTAAATCATTTTATTTTAATTCATGTAGGTAATAGGTAGGTATATCATAATTGGCTCTTTGTATATAACATAAATATTTTGGTATGTAATTACTTTTCGTTGTAAACATAAACTCTGACCTTGTCTTGTATCACTACAAGTTCAGGCATGTGTAACACACAATATGACATAAATATAATCGATATACGTCGAGGAGAATAACGACCCATTACATATTTTACATTAATCAACATAACATCACGCCTGTAATCCCAGAAGGGTGGGGCAGAGGTGTACTTAGAGTACACCTACATTTCCCGAAGGGTGGGGCAGAGGAGTACTTTGAGTAGACCTACATTTCCCGATAGGTGGGGCAGAGGAGTACTTAGAGTACACCTACATTTCCCGGAGGGTGGGGCAGAGGAGTACTTAGAGTACACCTACATTTCCCGAAGGGTGGGGCAGAGGTGTGCTTAGAGTACACCTACATTTTCCGAAGGGTGGGGCAGAGGTGTGCTTAGAGTACACCTACATTTTCCGAAGGGTGGGGCAGAGGTGTGCTTAGAGTACACCTACATTTTCCGAAGGGTGGGGCAGAGGTGTGCTTAGAGTACACCTACATTTTCCGAAGGGTGGGGCAGAGGTGTGCTTAGAGTACACCTACATTTCCCGAAGGGTGGGGCAGAGGTGTGCTTAGAGTACACCTACATTTCCCGAAGGGTGGGGCAGAGGTGTGCTTAGAGTACACCTACATTTCCCGAAGGGTGGGGCAGAGGTGTACTTAGAGTACACCTACATTTCCCGAAGGGTGGGGCAGAGGAGTACTTAGAGTACACCTACATTTTCCGAAGGGTGGGGCAGAGGTGTGCTTAGAGTACACCTACATTTTCCGAAGGGTGGGGCAGAGGTGTGCTTAGAGTACACCTACATTTTCCGAAGGGTGGGGCAGAGGTGTGCTTAGAGTACACCTACATTTTCCGAAGGGTGGGGCAGAGGCGTACTTAGAGTACACCTACATTTCCCGAAGGGTGGGGCAGAGGCGTACTTAGAGAACACCTACATTTCCCGAAGGGTGGGGCAGAGGTGTACTTAGAGTACACCTACATTTTCCGAAGGGTGGGGCAGAGGTGTGCTTAGAGTACACCTACATTTTCCGAAGGGTCGGGCAGAGGCGTACTTAGAGTACACCTACATTTCCCGAAGGGTGGGGCAGAGGAGTACTTAGAGTACACCTACCCTAAATAAACCTGCCCTAAATAAATTAAATATTCGTAATTAATAATATTTAGTTTTGTCTGCCTAATAAATGGGCGAAACGAAATAATTATTTTCAACTGTAGGTACCTAATATTCTCATTCATGCATGAACTCATTATGAGTCCCTACTGCTGCTGTATACAATGGGTTTGTTTTACATGCTTCTTCACCTTCCTTCAATGGATCGTTTACAAATTAAAATCATTAGATGGACCTCTTGTATACAAAAGAATTTAACGGCTTCGTATTTTTATAGTAGGCAGTACTGATAAGGCTGAAGTGTCAAACGTCGGTCACACTGTCATTTACTCATCCTTTTCAAATTAGGAACACATGCACATCCGTCGTATGAAACTTCCTGAACATCAAAACAAGACGATTAACATTCTATGGAGTCGTATGCAAAATACTGCACTATACATTTTTTACGCGATAGGACAGTCTCTGTTTACGGTGATAATCATGAGCCGTTCACTTGGATGGTTCAGCTTTCATGTTTGTTTTCGTTCCCTCACCAATCGCAGCGCTGCTAGCTATTATTGCTAATTCTTGATTGGCTGACTCACCGTCTTGTGTGATAAAAATAAACGTATTCAATTAGGTGACTGTCATCTTCCGCTCGTACATAATTTAGGTTGCAAGGCGCCAAAAGGTGTAAGGCGATATATCAGATTGGAAAACATTATTTATCCTGATGTAACGACTATTTGTGTTATTCCTAATATTGCTCAGAAAGTTTTCTTCGAACAAGTAACTAGATTACTAAGGGCTGGTTTTTTGATCCGTAGTTAACTCAACCAGTGGTTAAACACAGTAACAAATAGTTGAATTTTGGCTAAATGTGTTTGCCAAAATGTGAATCATATAAAATCAAACTTGGCAATCTCCACTGCATCGAATTGTTAGGGAAATAGAAAAATGTAAAGAAAATATTAAATCGTCACTACAAACGTCAATAATAGTCTACATTAGAGGTGTTCATGTAAATATTTAGAAATTACATTAATCTACCTTCATGCTATTTTTTATTACATTTTTCTATTTCCCCAAAAATTCGACGCAATGAAGATTGCCAGGTATTTTATATGACTCATGTCATTAGTTACTATTTTTAACATGAATACATTTATGTTAACTCATTCAAGTTTAGTCTTTGACATTTAGCCAAAATTCAACCCTTAGTTAGTATATATAACCATTGGTTGAGTTAACTACGGATCAAAAACCTGCCCTTATACTCGTACTTTAAGCTATTACTATCCTAATAATCCGCAGCCTTAATATATTTACATTAAATGTAAAATCTTGGACTTTTCAAACAATCTCTCTATCCAAAGCCAAACATCCTAGGTATTCGCTTAAATACTTATAAGTAAGACGACGTGGTACGCACGCGGGTGTGCGTAAGAAAAATCTCTTTATACATAATTATAATATGTATATAAACGTAAAAAAAAACATGATCCAATGGCGACTGCGAGCTTGTAGTAGTTGTGAACCAATGGGGTTCGGTTGATATTCGAGCACACATTGACATGACCTATGTTTTTTTTTTATTGTATACAGGGTTATTGGTAAAACACCAGCAACCTCTTAAGGGGTCATTGTACTCATCATTATGAACAACTTTTACTATGGGACCAAACCTGAAATCGCGAAAAAAAAATCTGCAGTTCAGTACATTTATGTTCGCATAATTCGTCAAAATCTACTGAACAGCTGATTTTTTTTCGCGATTTCAGGTTTGATCCCATAGTAAAAGTTGTTCATAATGATGAGTACAATGACCCTTTAAGAGGTTGCTGGTGTTTTACCAATAACCCTGTATAACACATGTGACGGGTTAATCTGTACCATCTGAAACCATCGACAAACAAGGCAACGCACTGACATTTAGCGAAACAAATTGCATACTTACTTACGATTTTACAGAACCTAGCACATCAGTGTTGTGTAAAAAGTTCAATTACACGAGTAAGTGAAACCCTAATAACGATGTTTCCTCAATGATTTGTTCGCTACCTTTCCGAGAAGTGTCGTGATGATGCCTCCGGACGCGAGAGTTGGTAATCGGTTCCTGGGAACGATTGGGCCCACGGCCCTCTTGTGTTGCCAGCGCCAACTGTATACGTATAGTTGGCAATGATAGGACGTCGCAATTTGTTTGGATTCATTTCGAGGAGCGTCATCATGTGTGACGGGGAACGTTTTACCGTGATGCAGCGGCCTTTTAATTTGAGTGCATTTACAGTAAATTTATAATGATAATAATATGGTAATGAAATTAGCAGTAGTATATTGGCAAAACAAAACAACGACGAATGACTTTTTACATAATACACTCTCTGTTGTCGACTATTCTTTAACAGATGGCCATTAAAACATGTGTACTCGCGTGCCGAGGTTAATAAACGAATAAAAATATCTGCGCTATTATTCCTAGAAGGAAGTACTTATATCAATCTATTTTTATACATTTTGCATGGCTCTGCAACTTGACGTATTTATTTCAGAAATAGCGCCACTTATGTCTTTTCCAAGGTCTTTCCTATTAATCTGGAAGTGCTTTCGAGATTCGACTACCCTTCTTGGGTCATTCCGGTAGTACGGGATCATTTATAACTTGAAACCATTAGATTGATCGATATCAGTTTCTCAGCACGAGTGGCATTAAAAAAAATGTGCATTATGGCCGTGTGAAGGTCTTGACATTTGCGTTCAAGTATTAGTTTTTAATCGTGTCACATTTACACTACGATTATTAAAATGGTAGTGGAAGGAGTAATCCGTTCTTGATAACCAGTACCTGTCCGCTCTGATACTTTTACAAACTTGGATTCTTCGCTTTGAAGTGAAATACTTAGGTACCATTTTTAAACTTAATTTATGTACAAGGTTCACTTGGCAGTAAATTCCGAGAATCCTGGTAGACTATATTTTCTCATTTCCCTGTAAAAGGAAACAGGAAGCCGGCAAGAAATTCGCCAAGGAAAGTGGCTTATAACGTCAATAGATGCTGATATGATTTTTTTTTTTCTAAGAATTTATTCAAGTTCAATCATCAATTATTAATAAACCTTAAAATTAAGAGTACCTGAGAGATCGATCGGATTCTGAGAAAACTGTTTGACTGTCGAATAGGCTAACGAAATTGGAATGGTAATGGGATAATTACATTTTTAAGATTGAAATTGAATGATATGTATATACTTAATTGAAATTGTTTGGGGCTGTAACGAAAACAGAAAAGCAGAAACTTGGCGAAGTGTTTAAAAATTTGCATACCAAATTAACATTTTGGTTCGTTAATTTTCCTAAAAAAGTGCTCATATACACGAACGGCACGTTGCCAACGGCCAGAGGCAACTGCAGCCATCAACACTCGTCGGCGGCAGCCGTAGATGCGTCGACGACGGCATCGGCGGCTGCTGTTGCCTTTGCCGCTGATAACGTGCCGCTCGTGTGTATGAGCATTAAGTTCGGCAGTATTTACCAGTTGAGTATGTTTGCCTTCGTAAAATACTGGTCAGATCGAGTAGCTAAGCTCTCACGGTAATTGTCCACGGTCGCCAATTCACCATTAGTTCACTGATGCAGATAACAAACAAAGGGTGACCATAACCGTAAACCAGTTTCTCACAGATTAATTCAAAATTCACAGTAAAATGCAATCGCCATTACCTACGTTCTTAACTTTTTATGCCCGCGCAATTCGTGACGGTAATGCACTGATGAATTATTTAAAATTGGAACGCGATGTTTTGAATCTAGTTTTTTTTTTATCGTTAACCTTGATTCTGCCATAATCAATAATGAGTTCGGATTTAATTTTTAACGACTTCAAAAAAGGAGCTATTTTGTTGTATGGAATTTGCACGTGTTTTGTGAGTAAACTGTACGAATGTAACACTATTTGTGCCTAGGCTATGTTTGGGGAATTGAAATCGATTTTGAATACTATTACTTAATAATTATTATTGGGTTGTCTAGTCATGATCATGATCTCGATTCGAATAATAATGGCACTTAATTTTACTAATGGCAATGTAACAATGTTTTGATGATATCCCCGGTGGCCAGACATGAAAAATTAACATGATTCGGGTCTTAGATGTCTAGTGTCTAGTTATACCTAGGTTATTTTATTACCACTGGCAGACGGAATCACTGTTGACTAATGTATTTAAAAGTAGATCTGCCATCGTAAATCACACGGTGTCCCGGTTTCCGTCAACACGGGCGGCGCAGTGCTTGTTTTCAACTAAAATGTCACGTAAGCGGGCCCGTTCCTATACATAATTCATACAACAAGGCTGAAACTCATTGATTGCTCGCCGGACTACACTACACTAGTACTACAACCTCTACATTCACGCACTGCCTCTTTATGAAGTAAATTGAACCTTCTACTAAACAGACAGAATTCAAAATTGAACCAACAACATTAGTATTCGGGTGGCATTCGAAATTGAATCTTGAGACTGGGGCGTATGCTTGGATTTAGGTAAGCAAGTGTTTGGTAGACTGCTGGTTGACCTTGGTCGGTCGAGGGGTGTTCCAAGGTGGCGTCTGGCCCCTCCACCCCTGGGTGCGATGCGTCGGCGGCTTACGTAATAGATATTTTTACATCTTCAGCCAGAAATTTTGCTGAGTTGTCATAGCAACACAAGCTTATAAGTCTGTGTTGCTATGACAACTCAGCAAAATTTGTCTATATACAGAAATATTACTGGCTGGTTGTAAAACATGCAAAAATAAAATGTTAGCTACAATACTGTCGATGTCGTCATTGATTAGGTTGATGTTAGTTTTGGAGAAAGTCTGGATAAGACTCATAAAAGAAGCTGAATTCGCACCAAAACAAGTATCCGAAAAAAATATATTTAATTTCGATTAAAAGCCTCGATGGTAATGTAATATCTTACCCAACACAATGTAAATGTTGTCTTCCCGCACAAATTTCAACAACTAACACAAAGAGATTATTACCTAGATAAATTGATAATAGTTTCCTAGAAATAAGATTTGCTAATTTGTCAATAAAATCCCTGATCACACTGTGTTGCCGCAACAAAGAACCATACACGCATCGATTTGATGACAATCATGATATTATAAGTACAATATAGCTTTTGCCCGCAGCTTCGCCCGCGTGGATGTCAGAATATATCCCATTGAAACGTAGGTACTACCGGGATTAATAGTACCCTATGTATTAATCCAGGTTATAAATTATCTGTGTGCCAAATTTCATCCAAATCCATTCACTGTTTTTGCGCCAATCCGGAACATTATCTATACATCCAGAAAAATACACAAACGGACAAAAATTCTTCGCTACTATGTAGGTACAGATATAGATTGTGAAATAAATTGAACATATCGTTTTATATTCGCAAATCTGATAGGTTGTATGGCAACTGCCATAAAAAAAAAGATGGCTAGATTACGATTGACAAAGGCTTTAAAGGGATTACTGAAGCCAATATTATCGTTTTCTGACGTCAAGTTAGATGACAATGACGTGGTAACTGGCAAGTTATTGGACGGTACCTACCAAAGTTACATGTACTTGAGTCGAGATATCTGCGTTACACACTATCAATCGGAATCTGAATGATTTTGAAGCAAATTTCCATTGCTTCATATGTTCGAAAAAGTTTGTCTTCTCAGCACCGTAAATAACGCAATGAATGTTGTTGTACTGTCATAAATGAAACCGATTCCGATTGATGGTATGTTACGCAATTAGGGCGCAGGGGATTATAAAATGTAGCACAACCTTAGCCTAATGGTGGATACTAGCAAGATCGATTGATAAATTCAGATACGAGTTGAACCTGTTCATGGTTTGTGCATGTTTCAAAATTAGTACTTATATCAAATCAACAGTCATTTATTCAAATATCTGCTGAGAATCACCAATTTTTGAACATCAAAATTACGACAGTCCCCCAAAACGCCCGCCCTTCCCCACTTCCTAGTGCTTTAGCTGGGAAGAAGTGGCGCATAAACTCCTCAGCAGTACCTATAAAAAGCAATGACATTAAAACAATGAATGACAGTTAACAGGTTTAAGCAAAGGATATTGATTTGCTTGCCAACTACGAACCGTGTATAAATTGGCTGTTAGGTAGATAAGTACTACAGCAAGTTTGATTGAACAAAATCCTAATCCTACATTTATTGTGCAAAGGACCCTCGGCCCAGAGTAACTACCTAAGTATTAATATCGCTCTACTAATCTCAAGAAATCGAAAGTACCCAATATCTACCCAATAAAAAAATAATAGATGTCAGAATGGCAGTTCTTTTGCTACCCGTAAAAAAAAATCATTAGGTAAAGCCCGACCCCCCAACATAGATAACAAAAAAATAATAATAATAAATCGACTTTAAAAAGAAATAAACTCATAATTATGAAATAATTTCTTTGGGAACCTCTTTCATCTGTTCTGTGACCACACCCGTGGCTTGTATGAATAACCCAGGCCGTCACTTACACGTATTAGTCCATTATCTTGAAAACTACTGAACCAATTTTGATGAAACTTGCACTGTTCCCTAAGTTGAGGTAAATGTAAGCTAATAAAAATGAAAAAGTCACGATCCGATTAATAGTTTCGGAGAAATGCGTGAACATAGTACATCTATAAAATTTTGTATATTTGTTGGGAAGCCCTAATAGGTTATCATGTGAATATATTACAGTCCCAATAATATTACATACATACGTGTCGAAATGATAATCTCCTTTTTTTAAAGTCGATTAATAATGATTCGTGACGGTAATGCACTGGTGAGTTATTTAAAATTGGAACGCGGTGTTTTGAACCTAGTTTTTTTTAAATCGTTAACCTTGATTCTGCCTTGATCAATAATGAGTTCGAATTTCACAAATTCTTTGTTGTACGGAATTTGCACGTGTTTTGTGAGTAAACTGCACGAATTTAGCACTAGTAGTACCTATTAGAGGTTATGTGTGGCGAATTGAAATCGGTTTTGAACGATACTATTAATTATTATTGTGATGTCTAGTAACATGCCTTATATTTATCAAGACAGACATTTCCATAATATTTGCGAGAAACCAATGACAGACGAAGGTCTTAGATAGTGGCATGATACTTTAAAGAGATAAATTGTCTAGATAAACACATTACGATATATTATAAGATACGATTAATCATACGACATTAGCATAAAACTCGTTGAATTATATTTAGATTTTCTTGTTTATGGTTACATTATTTTTTAAATAATTTTTTTTTCACGTCAAAACGTCTTTTCGTTTGGTGTACTGGCGGTAAGTTCAATATTTCTGACCGATAAAAACATGTAAGATTTCAACCGCTAATAACTGGCTAGAGTAATGGTTGAGCCTTAGATTATAAAACTTTTGTTTTATAATCTAAGGGTTGAGCATTCAAAAGATAGGTCATATTTATAACAATTTTAAGGCCAGATATAATGTGCCTATGACGTCACACTGCGAGTGCATGCGCATGCGCGCGACCCTCTACTTTTCACTGTCTTGAAATATCAATTCGTATAGCGAAAAAACGTGTTTTGCTAGATCAGTTATTCTGATATATTTGTCAAGAGTTGGTAAAACACTACCAGGACCTAAAGAGAAACAACAGAAATATTGGCCAAAATAGGGTTAAAAATTAATATGAAGTTGGCAGTAGCAAAATAATGTCAGATGTCTCTTAACGGCCGTAAATCTGCTCAGAACTGAAAAAAATTATAATCGGTGAAAGCTTTCTTTATAAGGAATGCAATGAGCCTACTAAGTCTAGTGTCGAGCAAATCATTATAATGGCTACGGCAGTATCGGGAACCGGTAGTAAAATTTCAATAATATGTTTTCATGAAAATAAACGGCGTGGACTCGAAATATCATCTTTATTTCCCTTTATTTACATATTAATAATGAGACTGATAAGGACAAACAATAAATAAGACTATTGAAGGACAATCCAAATATAATAGTTTGCAATTCATGAAGCCAAAAGTCACTTAGCTACTTATTTATTCACTTACATTGATTTGCAAAGACAATGTCATACATAACAATTGGATTCTAGGGAATAATATTATTATGCTAAGAACTAACATTTATTGCCAACTTGGACGCAACTTTTGAATTCAATGTCATAATTAATTATTTATACGCAGAGCCCGCAAGGTCAAACTTTTGGGGAAAGAAATCATTTTATTTATCTTCCATGTCTTCTTTCTATTCATGGAAACTGCCATAGGCCATAGGTACCATCATTCATCATATAAAAATTACGTATACCTATTGACAATGGAAGATTCTTTCAATAAGCAATCAATGAAGCCTATTTTGCGTAACGGCTCTCCGGAGAATGAAGCTCAAGCTTTAATGAATTTAATGTATCTTCATTATTCATTTAAAGTGTAAGTGTACGGCCTGAGTGCACGCTCGACTCGAGCGTCCGGCGGGGCGGGGCGTGCGACGTTCGAAACACTCGCGAGTGTCCTGAGTGACGGCGCTTCTTCACTCGGATCGCACACTTAGTGGGCGGGAGCGGTGGCGGGCGCGGTCACGAAATATCAAACACGCAGCTTACGCGGTCACGAAATATCAAACACGCAGCTTAATATGCAAGTGTTCACGTACAAAACGCAGGTGCGGTGGAAGTAGCGGGCAAGCTAGCGGCTAGCGCTCGCGGCTATATCAAACGTGTGAAGTTGTTTGTGTGTGTTCACGTCGGAACTAGCGGCGGAGCGCGCGATTCAAGCGCCGCTCGGGTAAGCGATCAACCTTAGTTTAAACTTGCACACCGCGCAAACGCCTGGCGGTCGATGTGAACACGAACTCCCCAAGAAAGCTGCGCCTGCTGCCGCGTGTTCTACGTGAACAAGCACTTACTATGTTCCATCGTTAGATGCTGTATTAATTAACCAGCCCATTGTGAAATCGCATAACAAAATAATTACAATACCTTCCTAACATGCGGATATTTTCGTACGAAAACTTGCGTACCTACACCTACACCAGCACGCGATAGCATGACCACCATAGAAAGGAGTTTTGTCGACCGAAGAATAGACAAACATGACGTTTCCATGTAACACGGCATTAGACAGTAAGACGGCAACAAAATAGAAAGAGTCAAGTGCACTTTTATGACTCAGAATTCTTTCTTGTAACAGGTTTTTTTTTATGTTTATGTAATAAGTCACAACTACACCAATTTTTCACAAAATGAAAAACAACCGTAACCAACCGTATTTTGAAAAACAAAAAATAATTTACAGTAATGTTGACCTTAACCATTTCCTTGATAATGTCCTATTAACTAAGTGATGTAAAATAGAAGAAGATAGCTTTGTTCTTCTATTAATTATCACAGTTTTGCGTTCAAAACGCTCTCCTGTAAAATCATGATTTTGTAGATAAATAACCGTATACACTTTGCGGCCGTCGAGTAGAAAGTTTTCTACTGTCTTTAGCATAGCGATTACAAAATCAAATTGTATTCACTACCCTAGACAATTGAGGAGCGTCGGAATAAAAACCGATAAATCACATATTGTCATTTTTTTTTTTTGATAGCAATTGGTTGTTCTCGTACATATCTTGCTCTATGGTTAATGTAACCCGGTCAAAAACTGATAAATCCGCTCTAAATTCGTCTGCAAAATACACGGATCTGAACATAAACCGATAAATACATCAATCGTTCTAAACAACGATGATGATCGGAACAGATACCGATAATTCCCTAACATTTTTCATTATAACATTTATCAAATACCGATATATCCTACTTTGTTTTATCAAAAACCGATATATCCAGTTGGTTTGGTCAAAAACCGATATATCCATTTTCATTTTTTTGATAACTCAACAGGTACCACAGTCACGAATACAGTATTTAGGTTTCCAAACAGTGATGCTAACACCAATAAATTGATAGATTTTGTTTAACTCTAAATTAGACCACCATGAACTTGGCCATATTTTTACAATTTTCCACAAAAAACAACAATGTGATTTATCGGTTTTTGTTCCGACGCTCCTCAATTGTCAGTTGTCAGTGTGTTTTTGACAGTTTGAAAAGAAAACTTTCTTCCGAAATAGTCTACATAAAAAGGACCTAGACAAAGAAACGAAATATCACTTTGTATAGAAAAAGATGTGTCTATTCTTCGTAGAGATAGAAGTGGTCATGCTACGCGTACAGTAAAGAATCCTGAGCTGATTCCGTAATGAAATAACAAGCGAGTTTCAAATATTTTCCAACATTTTCCATGAAGTTGATTCATAGTTTCAGTATTCGGGGGCGTGCAGTGTCTTGTGTGAGTTGTGCGTCTTGTCTAAACAATTGGTCGTCCATTGACGGCTAACGTGGCTTAGGGCTGTCTCACGAGGATAAAGAAGAAAACGCGTTTTCTTATTTTTCTTCTGAACAATAATTTTCTCGAGATATTTTAATAAAGTTCGACATTGCCTACGCGGTTGGCTAATTGCTAAATACTTGAACATGGTACCTTCTCGTATCAATCAGATTTTTTTTATTCTATACTTATTACTTGGACAGCTTATTAGACTAATAACAGGTCATCATTGAGACATTGACACTTGACAGACTTCACATACCACAGGCTTGGCTAAGAATCACTTTCATTGTTTGCGTAGGCACTATCCGCTATGTACTAGCAGTTGCCTGGATATTTTATCCGCTCCATAAATATTGCCAGGTAGGTACTTTTGTATACAAAATTAAATTAGGATATCAATATCCGCAAAGAGGAGGACGGATTTATGATGAAAAACAAAGCGAGATTACTGGCTGTTTTTATCAGCAGATAATAAATTAAATTGCGCATGTTATTGAAAAACAAAGTTAGCTAACATCCTTATGTGTGCTAAAATTCGCAAACAACTAGAGTAGGCAATTATACGTCTCAACGCAGAATATCTAAGATACTAAAATGAATACGTACTTATTTTGCCTTGGATATGTGTGCAACGTGGTTACAAATATTATTTTAGTCACTTTACTACGCCTTATCTAGGAAACTCGGCTTAAATATGACATTGTAATTTATTAATTTTGGTATTAATTACTTATTGAGATTAATTTCTATATAATGTATTTGAATTTCAGTGTCTTAAGAAAGTAGGTAGGTCAACATTCTATTATCAATTATCATAGACAGTTTTTTTAGTTTTTATCGGCAGGAAACTTTGTTGAGTCTACCGCCTCACATGAAGGTTGTGCTTGTTTACATTTTGATTAGTGCCAGTGATTAGCTAAGTACACAAGCAAGTGCATATTATTATGTGCACTTAGCGATCAATATTTATATATTTAACTTTATAATCAGTTGCATTAAGTAAATAGGAAAGTTATTAGGTACTTATTTCTTACATTGTTGACTAGGACGTCTCATCATTATTATTATAGTCGTGCTCTTTTGTATCCGGCATTCGACCTCATTTGTCAAAGTAATAGGCTGAAAATAGGTACCTAATAGAAAAACGAGACTGTTTGAAATTCAAAAACTAAGTTCGAACCCAAAATATTTTATTCAGCGATCACGTTCGGCTTGAATTTGAATCTTGCGGGATTGTCAATAAAAACGTATTTTGTGAGTGTGAGTGGGACATCCCTGGACAGCAGACCGTTGCATTTTAGTTCATTGCCCATTTTCACCAACATGTAAACTTTAAACACTAAACCCATATTTGAAACAAATTGAAACAAATAGAAAACGTACGATTTATGTATCAGCTGCTATCGCCAATAAGTATGTAGGTACCTACCTATTATGTTTAGCATGGGGATAGCAGCTGATAACTGTAGCCTACATAACTGAACAACAGGGGAGGCAAATGAGTTATCGGGTTTCGGGAATTCTGGATGGCCGTTTGCAGGGAACTGGCCAGCAAACATTTTGTTCTCTGTTTGTAGTCTATTTTCCTATAAGGCCCACCGGTAACCTATGGAAAAAATATGAGGAGTAAAATACAAGCGAAGCGTTGTCACGTTTTTGTGTTTTATTTTAGGCCAGAGGCCGTATTATGAACAATTAATGCCATCATTTTTCCAGTGCCAGAGAGAGACGAAGCTATACATGACCTATATTTATAGCACCATCCCTTTTTCGCAACGGAATCATGATTTTGTTTTAACACATACAACTATCATCACAGGCTTACCTAATTCAATAGTGTAGTTAAAGTTATAACAGCTTACAAAGACTAGATTTACAATAATATTAGGAACAATTAATCGTAATTTTACAAAATGCGGCCCGTGTGAATTCACTCAGAGTACAATTGAAGCAGTCAATCTGTTGTGATACCATATTGAGTATACGTAACGCTGGCGTCAGCGGCGCGTGCTGCAGCGGCTTGGTGCGAGCGGCGGCACCCACAGCAGCGGCGGCCGTCTCCGTCGCCCCACGTGCCCATCAGGCACACACAACTCAACTGTCCGTAGAGCGCCTGGTTGGTGTATTTTACCACGCATAATCGGGGAGAGCTACTTCCCTTCTTACTTCCAGTTTATGATAGCCTACCATGCCCAGCACAAATAGGGTAGGATATATCAGTGGATACCCTGGATACACACCATACTGCTCTAAGTGCAGAATTCTCAAAAATTTGTTCTGGATACGTTCTAGCATTAGTTTGTACTTGGCTTCATGTGGCGACCAGACTACAGCATTGCAATCCAAATGGCTTTTTACAAGCGCTTCGTACAATGATCTCAGAGCGCTGATGTTCGTGAACTGGTTTCCTAGCCGTAAGAACAACACTAAATTGCGGTATGCTTTTTTACAAACATCCGTGGTGTGCTTACGCAAATTTAAATCGGTTGTAAAGCGCACGCCTAAGTCCCACGTTGCAGTCGGATTCCATCCATAAAATATTGATAATGACTAAGGTCGCGCGCCCGGGTAAATGATAACACCGAACATTTGGTCACATTGAAATACAACTTATTGCTACGACTCCACTCTACTAACTACGCTATTAATACCCTGCTGCAGCTGATGGCGTTAATAGTTCATAAATAATACTCCGTTATCTAGACTAACAAAATTGAAGTACCTGGGTCACTGGGTCACTTATGACCTGAATGATGACATGGATATAGAGAGGGAACGCAAGTCGGCGGTTGTCCGAGGTAATATGCTGATTCGCAGATTTGCACCTTGTACAACGCAAGTCAAAACGACCCTTTTCAGAGCATATCTACTGCCAGTCTTTTTACACGTGCATTCTGTGGGTCAGGTATACGCTGACGCTGAGGGCATACAACGCCTTGCGTGTCCAGTATAACAATGTATTCAGGATGCTGTTGGGTCTACCACGCTTTTGTAGTGCTTCCGGGATGTTCACCGAGGCCAGGGTTGATGGTTTTCATGCCGTTATACGGTGCGCTTCTATTCTCGGTAGAATTGGTGCCAGCTCCCACAATATCCTGAGTGTATTGTGTGATAGGTGGGACAGCCCCGTGCTGGCTCACTGGATACGACTGCACACGTAGGTGGCAGTCGTTTCAATTTTGTATATAAAGTGTGGGTTTTTTTTTACTAACATTTACTAACAACATATGGATCTTGTAATGTGATCTGAAGTAAATATATTATTATATTATAATAGGGACCCTGTCTGCCTTCATTGTAGCAGTCAATCTTTCCATTATATTCAAAGACAATCGTACATCATCATTCTCCTGGCCCTTGTCCCAATTTATTTGGGTCGGCGCAACATGTCTTTTTCTTCCATACTTCTCTATTAGTCGTCATCTCGGTAGTCACTCCCTTTCTGGCCGTATCATCTTTCACACAGTCCATCCATCGTTTCTTTGGTCTTTCCTTACTCGTATAGCCCTCCACTTCATACTCAACACTTTCCTGACGACATTTTCCTCATTCCTCCGCATCACATGCCCATACCATGACAACCGATTTCCACTCAACTTTTCAGTCACCGGTGTCACTTTCAGACTTCCTCTTACATACTCATTTCTTATTCTATCCATTCGCGTAATACCACACATCCCTCTTAGCATTCTCATCTCGGCTGCATGCAATTGCCTTTCATTCATTCTTTTTGTGGCCCAACATTCTGATCCATACAAGACAGCAGGTCTAACCATTGTTTTATAAATCTTCCCCTTGAGTTTAAGTGGAATGCGAGAGTCGCAGATTGTTCCCGTGATCTGCCGCCATTTCATCCATCCAGTGTTAATTCTGTGCTTAACAGTCCGGTCTACTTCACCATCGCTTTGCACAAGGGAACCAAGATACCGGAAGTCGGAGCAGACCGGGAGAATCGCGCCATCAAGCGCTATGGCTCCATCACTGGAGAGACCGCCGAAATCGCAGAACATATACTCGGTCTTGGTTCTGCTGATTTTCAAGCCGACATTCTCCAGTTTCCGTTGCCATTTCTCCAATCTGCTCTGGATCTCAGGTCCATCTTCACCGACAAGAACGATGTCGTCGGCAGATAGCATGCACCAGGGTGCCTCTTCCTGTATGTCCGCCGTCAGAGCGTCCATAATCAGACAATCGTACATAAAGAGTGAACTCCAATCGTGCGTCGGAACTGAAATACACTTTTTATTTAAATACGGTTCGGATTTTAGGCACACTTCTTTCAACATCAACCATGCTAAAAATCGGAGCAAATTATATAGGTACTGATCTCATCATGCAGTGGACAATTTTCCCATGAGTTCGTAAACTACGCATTGCCTTTTCATTAAACTCAAACAGAAATTACAAAGAATTTTTTTATTTTTTATAAGTACTTATTGAAATTGCAGGCAGCATGCTATACTTTAATATGAGAAGCTTTTGCATGGCAATAACACATAAGCAGTAAATAAATAGATGCCAAAGTTACTGTGACCTTCTACTTGACGAGTCCGCGTAGTTTTCGCTACATCAAATCGTTTACTGACAGAATAAGTTACGTAGTTATTTTGACGATAAACTAAAACGTGAGGCATCGGAGGTTGTTAGAGGAAAAACGGATTAAAAGCACGCAACGTAGGCCGTATGTAGGCACGTGCCGACAGAAAAACAGTTGCTAAATTGCAAGTAGGCCGAAATATGTTAGTTGGACCGCGCCCATCGCGTCCAATTTACTGTGAGCCTAGAAAGCCCATTGCCCTACCTACCTTAGGCCCTTTCGAGTGAGTGACGTGCCGGGCCGGGGGCGCCGAGGGAGCTCCGCTTACACGAGCTATCTTAGCACACGTTCCGCAGATGAGTCTCGACGGAAACCCCGCCGTTCTCTCATTACGCACATTGTTTTGGAGCCAGTGTTTTGAACGCGCCCGACGCCATTTTAACACAGCCGTTACATAGTAATGTGCTTTCTCCTCGCTGTAAGGTCTAATATCAATCGCCTTTCCAAATAAACAATACAAAATTATAGATTGAATGATGAGTTGATAAGTATGTTGATAACGTATCGGAATGTCATTTCTCCCACATTTTCCCTCGTGTTGTTATTCGTACAAGGAATTCGATAACGAACTATCAACAGAATAGAGGCATCGTATTGGCGGCGCGGCGCATCGCTTTGATTACGTCCTCAAATGTCAAGATTTCATGAAATTGAAATAGTCATTCATTAGGATTAAGAGGTGTATTGATCACTTTAATGATTCTAATTATGTAAACAGATACTTGTTATGGCCGCAAATTATATTTTGATCAACGTACAATCTAATACCGACTTGTAAATTGCAAAAAAAACGTAAGAAAATTTGAATTTCGCGGGCTACCTTGACGCTTCCCCCTTAAAGCCTAACATTTACGCATTTTGTTGGTGGGGTGTGAGTGTTTGGTGCGTCAGGGCTGGGCGAGGTTGGCGTCTGGGGGTCGTCTGCGGCCTGGCCACGACCTACATCCGCACCTCACCCCCAGCGGGGGGCGAGCGGGGGCGGTGATGACGCGCGCCGTCTGCCCGCCCCCTGTACCCCGCGCACCTCGCACCTGCGTTATGTAAGACGAATGTGTTTTGCTGATAGCGATGTGGTAAGCTGTGCTCATTCGAACGAGATGACGTGCTTTGTTTTGCTGTAGGGCCCATGAGATTACATGGGTTTTAAAGCGCCCCAGTCTGCCCCAGCAGATAATGAGTAAATTTTCACCCTTTAGACAATAATCTGGCTGGAACCTGAACTACGCCCCAATGCTGTTCCTTTGTTTGAACTATTGGGTTGGCACAAAAGTAATGAGACATTCTACAAAACTCATATATAAAGCCGCTCTCGCGATCGGTTTACTCGGCGCCTGGTTTAGGAAGTGGAGAATCGAGGTCAATCCCGATAGACCTCGATTCTCCACTTCCTAAACCAGGCGCCGCCGAGTAAACTAGCCGAGCTACTTTAAAGTCAAGCGGTCCTCTTTCTGAGAACGCGTCGCACTCGACTCCCCCCCGACCGATCACCATATTCGACAAGCCGATCCCTTGGGAGAAGCGAGCCAAATACTTGGTGTGACCCTCGACCACCACCTCTCCTTCTCTGAGCATATAAAGCAGTTGCGTTCGCGCGCCGCTTTCGCTCTTGGTAAACTCCACTCCGTTTTGAATGCACGTAGCAAATTGTCACTTAGGTGCAAATTGCGCATTTTTACAGCGTGTTCAGCGGGTTCAGTGTTTGCGCACGCAAAGCCCCACCTCATTCATAGGATGCAGGCCGTCCAAAACCGTTTCCTCCGAAAGCCAACGGGAGCCCCTTGGTTCGTTCGGAACGAAATCCTCCATTTAGATCTCGACATTCCCACCATCTCTCAGTTCTTGAAACGCAATTCCAAGCGTTTCTTCGACTCAGCCACCAACCAATCGCAACCCTCTGGTTGTCGAGGCGGCTAGCTATGTCCCCTCCCGTATTAGTAAGGTCCGCCGCCCCAGGCTTGTCCTCTCAGATACCGATGACCCCATAACTCTTCTCCAGGAGCGCAGTAGGGACCGTAGGAACAAAAACAAATCGACATTCCGACCTCGCCGCCGAGGTCGCTCGCGACGACCCCGAAGTAATCATCCTCCCCCCTGTCCGTTGCTCGGTAATGCAGTGCCAGCTGGTGGCGTAGCTCAGCCAGTAGCTTTAAATTCCCCGTACAATAATAATAACTCCGATTTGATCAAGCCTGTCCCAACTTGCTGTCCTCCCCCCAGCGACGCCCTAAGCCGAGGTTCGTTCCCCACAGGGGGAGCCCTTAGCGTGTAGTCGCTTAGTCTGTAAGTTTTATGCCCCTGGCTGGAGGCTTTGAGTTCGCTTAAGGCAGCCACAGGATTGACCGGTTAAGTAGTCACGGCCTCTCTAGGCCAACTACGAGAAGCCATTTAAAAAAAAAAACAAATCGGTTTAGTCAGTTTGAAGAAAAATGGACGAGCGACAGTGCGCTGCGCATAGTAAAAGTTGTTATGAACAACTTTTACTATGGGACGAAATCACGAAAAAAAAAATCAACTTTTCACCAGTTCGCATAACTCGTAAATACCTAGGTAGGGAACAGCTGAGTCTGTTTTCTGATACTGCAGCCATTTGACCAAATCACACCAGTCACAAGAACCTATTAACCAAATTTTAGTTTTCTAAGTACTGATTATACACGAGCGGCACGTTGCCAATGGCAGCCGCCGACGCGTCTACGGCTGCCGCCGACTAGTGTCGTGTCGACGGCTGCAGTTGCCTCTACTGTTGGCAACGTGCCGCTCGTGAGCATTTACTACAATGCCATCTTCGGGGCACTAAAACAAAGATAAAGCTGAAAGAATCTGCGTGTAGATTGACGTCGCGAATTTGTAATGAGAGCAGTTCTCATCGCTCCTTGATCCTCGGCATTCAGATAAGCCGTTGACGTCAGTAATGTGACCCTTTGACATTAATGTATTTACGTACTCCAAACTGTCGCAGACACAAGAATACTTCCACCGAGTCGCGATGGATTCTATTTGTGATTTGCGCCATACAGCGATTGAATAGTCTTGGAAATTATGCGAGGCGTTGCCTTGGGCGTTTTGTAGATTCTTTCTTGGCTTTAGATATCTGGAAAATGATATTGTTTGATACTGCACCCATTTGTGGTGTACCAGGTGTACCCGTAACTACGTTATAATTATGAGGATGCCTGGACTTCTTCTAGTTTCTACAACCCAAGAAAAATTTGTCAAAACTCAGGAGAAAGCTACGTTATATGCTGTCACACTATCGCTATCTCCTAATGCCAAATCACGTCATGCTAATGAGCCGTGACGCTAAAGGATGCGTATTGAAAATTGGATACTTATGAGTTTTTCTCTCATTCCAGGTGGTGGAAACAGTGGATTGTAAGCCGGAGCCGCCAGAATCGCCTCCTAAGAAAGTGCGCAGTGAGGACTACACGACGTACGCGCTGCTGCTGGACCCGTACGCGCTGCACTACCGCGCGCTGTCCGCCTTCCGGCCGTGGGACAAGCGCGAGCCGGCGCTGCAGCACCCCGAGCGCGTGGTGCGCGTTGCCGACTGCACGTCCTTCGAGCGCGACTACCAGCCGAACGTTGCGCTCAAGCCGCTCACGCCGCCCGTCGACGACGTCACGTCCTCCACCTCGCCGCCGCCGCACAGCGATTCCGAGCTCGCCGCGCGTCTGCTCGACGCCGAGGCGCGGCTCGCCGAGCGCGCCCGAATGCTCGACGAGCGAGAGGCCGAGCTCGCGCAGCGAGAGGCGCGCCTCGACCTACGAGAAGCAGACATCGCTCGGCGCGAGATGGACCTCGGCGCCGACAGCCCCTCCCCGCACCCCTCGCTGCCCAAGCTGGAGGAAGCCGAGCCGCCGCCATGTTGACCTACGCGCGTCATCACCAGGTTGCGCTAACAGTGATCGCGATGAACGCTCAGTGACATTGCGTGTCCACGGTACACACAGTACAAAACCACGAGGTGCTGAACCAATCATGACGTACAATCCGTACGCGGCACCGTGTAAATATTTTTTTCTCTACTTGGATATTATTGATCTTTGAAACGGAGTCGATTGAGACCTCTTTCTATTTATACTGTTTTGAATAATTTTGTGTGGCGACACCGATTTGGGTGTTGCCACATTGTGCAGATTTGATGAGAGAATCGTTTTTACCGCAGATTATACAGTAGCACGATGCAGATAAAAAATAGTTGTACATAATCATATCAAGTACAGTTTTATGAAATTAGTTTTTTTGTACAATATACAGTTTTTCTTGTAGTCTATTCAACGTGTGCCATTCTTAGGTACGTCTGTTACCTTTTCACATAACCTCAACTCTGTGCTTTTCCAATACCTTATTAACAAAATACTCACATATAATATAGTAAAATAGTTATAAAACTACAACCATAAGCATAATTTATACAGGGTTATTTTTTAAGATTTATTTGCAATATCTGTGTACATACAATAAGCAATAATAACGGCGTTTTAAGTTAACTTCCACTTGTGTACAATACATATAAACCTATTATAAACTTCATATTCCGGAATAGTAATAAGTAGATACAATCTGTGGGCGGTGTTACACTATAAATAAATGACTTCATAATCATGTTATTACTTATAAAGCTCATTCTAAACGCGATGTATTAGAACCATTACGTAAATCATTAAACATTTTGATGGTGTAATGTCGACCAGCCTCCTACAACATTTTGTTCGACATCTACTTACCGTAGACACTTTCGTTTGAATAAATAACTCTGTATAAAACCTCAGCCATACCAAATAGTAATAAATAATATTTCAAACACATACATGCATCATACCTCTTATATGTTAAAGGTTGTATGAGAACCATGTGGGAATAAGTTTATATTTGCTTACAGACACAAGCCAATTGTAGAAGGAATGAGGCACATTCGTAATGTTAATAATTTACTCGTATACATTTTGTTGTGTCAGGTCTATGGAACACTTTTGTTCTAATTTTATTCATCTGTCCCACTAAAATGTACGGTGGTAGAGATGGTTGATATAATCTATTAATTATAGTATATATTTATTAGTTATATATATAAAATTTTCAAGTATGGCCTCTGCGGCCCACAGTGGACGTCTTCCAGCTGATTTAAAATAATAAGTGATTGCTTTTCTTATACCACACTGTTTGCATTGTATAGTACAGCTACAGGGGGGCTGAAAGTTTTGAGCCTAAGTACCTTCAAGTGTCATTATTGTCATCACTAATTTGCGAATACCCTCTTTAGTATAAATACAGTTTCATGTCAATAGCATCATTACTCTTTAAAAAATCATCAAGTCTCAGGCATCCGTGGCCCATCCTTTGGCTCAAAACTTTTCAGTCCCCAGTAAATGATATAAGGTTTATTGGGGTGATTCCGATTGATGATAATTTCTACTCAACACAGCGGCATTTTACATAATATTGGCAACATAATGATTAGACGCCATTTTATCGGCCGCCGCCTTTGCTGTCGCTATATAAAATGCCGCTGCTTTTGGTAGAAATTATCATCAATCGGAAATACCCTAATAAACTCTAATTACTTTCCTTTTAATACATAGTAGTGTTGTATCTAAACAGCTTACGGCTAGTGGGACAGTTCATAAGTTATAGCTATTTTAGTAGAGTCCAGGCCAACAAAATTATCTTTATAAGGGTGTATCCCGCAGTCTACCTCATTGTACATAAAAAAATATTGGTCTAAATTAAGAAAAACTATGTAAGACACTGATTTTCATTTAGATTCTACAAATTGTTTTTTATCGAGCAATAATTTTTAAAATGGTGAATAAATCACTGCCTGATTCTTATCTATGTGTTAGGTTTTGTCTCTAGAGAAAAAAAAAAAAGTGATTGGTTGTCAACAAGTGGTGTTTGGTGGTGTTCCGAAGCGGTGTTGAACATCACATGGATATTGTTGTAACTCCATGGTACGACTGTCTACAATAACGCTGGGAGGGGCACACCGTGAATTAAATTCCTAATTGATTCGGTCGATACTAAAATTAACAATTATTGTAATTTTAACTTTGTCATCACAAGCTTTGATATCTTTAGTTTTCTTCTAAGACTTACGTCTTTTCGTAGCATTTTAATTTATTGAAAACTTGTGATTTTTTTTTTCGTAAGCAAAAGTTTTACGAATAACTGTTTTTAAAATATTTTTAAAAACTTAATGAATTATTAATAAATAGGTAGGTATTGTCAATGACCGAAAAGCGGCTGACGGACTTGTATGTTAAATGTAATTTATATACGTTTTGTAATAAATTTGAGCCACGCGTTTTAGCCTTTGCCAGTAACGGTGCATTTTAATTTAGTGCATATTTTTTGTGACTGAGCAATTATTATTTATGTATTATACTTGTGTCTATGGACACTAATTTCGGATGATTAACATTCGTTCTTGTGTGATTTTAAGCTATGAACTCAAGGGCGCCTCGAGTTATTTCTTTTATATCTGGTACGAACATTAAAATTGTCAAACGGTTATTAGCTTCTTTGATCGACTTCAGATTAGCATATAAATTACGAATATCACCGTTGATTTCTAAATGAAAACAATTTAAATTTAAAGTACTTATAAAATACTTTTGAAAAATATGAGAATAACCATTGCCCTAACTCCACTTCCATGAAATATATTTTCTTGTTTCCTTAATCCTTTATTATGATTACGAATCATTACCCTAATGTTCATACCAGATTTGAGGCAACTATTTTAAAATAGACCCCAATTTTTTTATATTGTATTTTATGTTAGCTAGCGAACTGAGGACAGATAAAAGATAATTATGTGTCTTTATAGTAAAAGTACTTTCACAATGTTAATTGGCAGCATATTACTATACAAATATCGTGAAAGACAAATTTCTAATCATTTTTTGCTGAATGCATGAATTTTAGGAAAAAAGGAGGGTCATGTTTTCTTCAATTCGCTAGCTAAGCATTGCCGGGGTCGATTCAAATAAAAAACAACAAATAAAATGAGTTGTGAAATATGATTTCACTAAGTGACTTTGGCTAAGCTCAAATTGTAGAAATGAAATCGAAACGATTTTCCCTTTGATGATATTTTTTCCTTCGAAGAGTGCTATGTTACGTAGTTAGTTGTTGTAGAATAAGATTTCAGTTTTAGAATAGGTTATATCTCTAGTCAGAGACACTTTGAAAAAATAAATTACCATTTACTTATTAATATATATTATTATAGGTACCGTAAGGGAGTGTAATAAGAATAACTTATTGTTTTAAACATTTAATAGTGTACATTAGAAATGGACTGCATGTCATTATATTGTATTTAGTAAGGTACCTCATATATATTGTGAAACTTTTCTGTCAGTACTGTTGTTGGATAATTTTGGTGCTACAATGTTTTGGCTTGGCTAACTTAGTGATTAATTATATATATTTTAGTATTTATTGGCGAATATTTTGGTTCTACTAATATTTGGTTTTAAATTACTTATTATTTCTAAAAGAGAGTTCAATGATAATCTATTTTGGTTTTGCGATATTAAATAGATGAAAAAAATTAAAACGTGGCTAAGCCATTTTTAACCTTAAATAACGCTTTAATTATTAGCGTAGGTAATATTCTATTGTATTGATGGAAAAGTTTCAAAGTAAGCTCTCGCTGTCTTGTTTATATCTCAAAATTTTCTATATGGATGGTGCTAAAGGACTAATCGTGGCTACATTGTTCTATTTCTAAAGAAACACTCAGTAGGTTGTATTCTTTTTCATTTCGAAAGAGATTTGTTTTTTTTTTTTTTTAGTATGTTTCCTATAAAGGCAGTGAGAGTAAGGATAATGTAAATATATGTTTTACTGTATGGTACGAAGCTATGTATGGAGGGATGTCAGGCTGTTGTAAACTATAAAATACTTGAATTTGTCGCTACAAACTATGTCTCCTTTCTTTGGCAGCTTTGGCGTATGGACAGAGGAATGAGACAAAGTTTCTCGCGTAATTGGTGACTTGCCAGGGTATTCACGTACTCTGTGATCTCATGTATGATTGTTATACATCAGTTTAAATACGTTATTGTGAAAGTCGCAAAATCTAAGTATCAAAAAAAATATATATTGCTTTATGTATGCGTTGTAAATTGTTTCACTAGATGGCGCTGAATTGATTTGCTTTCTCATCCTCTGCGTTTTTTTCTTCCAGTGTCTCCTTGTATTTTAATTACATACAATCATTTACTGCCATTCCTAGTTGAAGATGAAGAGAAGATGTTTAGATGGAAAAAAATAAAATAAGACCTCAAGATTTTAAACTATCAGTTCATGATAATAAAAGTACCGAATGCTGTTTTGTTTTGTGCCAATATTTGTTGTAAAGTGCACGGTGGTATGATCTTAGGAATGGCAATAAATTCTGTAAACATTGAGCCAAGTTAGATCTCTTTTATTTCTAATACTATCAACATTATATTTTCTTTGTATTCCGGTTTTTAATAAGGCTGTAATTATACCTGCAATAAATCTTCGCAATAATTACCCATGATGACTTTATAATCACCTATTTCTCAGTTACCTATTCCTAAGTAAACAATATTGGCGCCATTTTTTTACGAGATTACATCATAAACCAACGTCCCGATACGGATTCGCAATTGTAACGGTTTTTTACATAAAAAAAAGAGTATAATCTCGTATCTATCAAAATAGAGTTACAAACGATATAATTCTGAAACATTATTATCTTGCCCTTTAAACTGTACTTTTTTTATTTAATGGCCTATATTTGTGAACCTGGCGAGATGTAATATGTATTTTTTGTAATCACTATTATTTACAGGGATACGAAGTAGGTATATTATTTGTAACAGATTTATAATTATTTGCGACTGTATAATAAGGCGACATGTCTTAGAGAAACGGCCTGATTATGAATTGTGTGTGTTTATATCAGAAAATTTATAAGTTGCTGCTTGAAACCTCTAATCCAACTAAACATTCCTGTGTTTTTTGGATTATGCAAAACATTTTTCTTAATATTAAACAGTGGAAAAATCATTGTATATTGTAAAGTACCTGATAGATTAGAGCTATAAGATTATAATATTAAAGTTCTGTTATGCACACACATGTTCGTAACATGTGGTTTCGTAAGTGTTTTTACTTGAAAATAAAAAAGCTTATAAGTACCTACCTTGTGGAGCAATAAAATGAAATGATTTCCAATATAAGTGTTTCATTTCACATTATTCAGGCTAGAAAACGAGCAGGCAGGGCATTTATCAGGCTAGAAAAACAATAATAATATGCCAGCTGCCTAGCCGGCTAGTATCATCAGCTCTACCTAGCAATGGCAACCAACAACTGCCGCAAATTCAACAACGCCATCTTTTGTAAAAGTTAGTAAACATGATAAAACACTGCGTTACGAAGAATATAGATGGCGTTTGTGAAGCAGAGCTATGCGATTAGGTACATTATTTCAATGGAATTTATCACTTCATCCTTTTTATTATCATACAAATTACATTTGTGACATATACGTACATTTTGCAATGTCATTGGTTCACTTGGATACAAAATTCTCTGTATTGTAGTATCTGTACACAATACTTCGATATAATCAGTTGACCTTGAATAAATAAAATTTTAAGTGAACTGAAATCTTTATAAGCGAACTGTTGTTGCTGTATTTTTTCAATTATTTGTTACTATTTACTAAAACTGATAGCGAAATGAAAACGAATACGAAATAATAAAAAACATTTATACAAAATTCTGATTTAATAACAATAATAGTACCATTTAATATTTAAATTTCATTTGGAATGATCAGATAACCATAAATACAACATTACACATTACTCTTAGAGGCATGTAGATGAATCTTATTGCAAATTATTGCAACATGACTTGATGTGACCAACCGACATTTTGTGTTTCTCCCAAAATCAAGTTTGTGTGAGATCAACTGATCATTTAGTATAAAAATACCCCTACCTCATGTCCGTAACCACATTAGTACAAACTAATACCAGTTTACAACCGGTTTAAGTTTACAGTTTGGAGCGAATGGCGTCGATTCTTCCGGCCGCTTGTCTTTGCAGATCCGTCAATTTCATGGCTAGACCCATGTTGCCTTGGATCTTAATCTTGCCTTGGAAGAAAGCTTTCTGTGGGTTCAATTTTCCAGAAATTAGGTCGACGACATCATCGTCGCTGACAGTGAAGGTAACGTCGGGTTTCTCAGAGCCGTTGTACGACACTTTGCCTTTGCCTTCCTTGGCGTTGATGACCCAGTAGCCTTCAGCGCCATTGGGACCGTTCCTTACTTTGAATCCGTATATGCCTCGTACTTTTTCGATGAGGTTGTCGGTGTCACTTTCCATCGCATCTTCCAAAATCTTCATATATTTGAAGACCTTGAAGTCTTCGGGGTTCCCGGCGGCGGCGACCGCTTTGGGGGTGATGTCAGCGAATCCCTTCTTGTACATGGTTACGACGACTGCTCCTCCGAGTCCTAGGTTGTGTTGCAGACCGATCTTGGCGCGCGGCACCTGAAGATATTCACATTGACTAATTAATGACTAGCAACACACGTCTGCTAACAATGACGGGAACACAAACACTAGTAGAGACACATTACTACTTTATTAACGTTTCTTTCTATTGGAGGTCTTGCTCGAGTCCGTTTTCAACATTAACGGTTGGGAAATAGCGAATAATTATCTTGGTTGCTTGGCTTGGATACAATATATGTATATTGTACGTATAATGATCTGAGCAAAGGTTATTCTTATACATAAATTAAACCTTGATAATGTATATATGCATGAACAAAAAGTTTAGTGAATAATGTTATATGTTTGTAGTGTGATGATCTACAGATTCTACAACTTATTGGCAAATATGTTTTTGCACTTATTTATCAAATCACAGTTTGGCATTGGAAACAAATCAAACACTACTTAGACCGGACTTCAATGAGCAAATATAATCGGAGAATAACATTCAAAAATACTAGTTTGTTATTAGTCGGACGCAAACGTTTTCAAATATTAACTAACTATCCAGATCCGCACGTCTAGAATAAGTTATAAACTAATTTGACAAAAATAATAGCAGTAAAAATATCAACCCAACCGAACACATCCATAACAAATTTTTAGAACAAGACAAAACAATAAAAGACATGCAAATTAACAGGACGTCAGAGAATGTAGAATCATACAACAATCAAATCATCAATAATTACATACACAAGGAATTCAATGTAGGCTCACAATACTATGCTTCTCACACATTGATAGTAATTGTCACGTCTTGTCGTTGAACTTATCGTATGTGATTATTTAGGGCATACATACACTGAAGTATACGTACAAAATACAAACAAATACTTCGTAATAATTGTCTATAATGTACGTAAAAACTGCGACCTCGTTTACAACTCGATATCTCTTCAAAGATTTGCTACCTCTCTCGAGCCAAAATCTCTAAATACATAATTATTTAGTCAAAGTCGTTTATGTGTATTCGCTTAGCTTCTGCTAACTATGTACTGTATGATATGACGGATTTAACTTTTTAGGATGTTTAAACAGTGAAAATATATAAATTAGACGTCTAACTATATTAATTTATACGCCGTTTAATTTTTTATATTTCTTCTTTTCAAATTGAGTTATTGTATGGGGTATGGATATAAGTAATCTTTCAAAAGGTCACACACACTAGGCGGCGAAGGAGACAACAGGTCTGGAGGGTATGTGGCAAGAATTTCCTATTGTAGTCGCGCCCCTTAGTCATGACTTCATGTGGAAGCGACTGAGAAGGCGATCAGGTTTAAAACGCCGCAGGAGGGATGTGGCAGATTTATTAAAACGTGGCTGTTATTTCAGTATATTGTGTACGTTACCACTTCACGCGAACGAAGTCGCGGGCACAGCTAGTTTTGTGTAAAATTGGGATGAAACAACTTACGTTGTCGTTGATAAGAAGAGCCAAAGGTGGAGAGATATCACTTTAAGTATTCTCTAAACATGCCTCTACAACGCCATCCTAAAAAGTGCTAGATTTTCTGCTAAATTAAACTAGATTGGTAAAACCAGTATTTGCTGGCTCAAATACCGTTTTTAAATAATCTGACAAAGACGGAATCCACTTTAATAAGTAGAACCTGGTCGACCGAGCTCTGCTCGGATGAAAATAGAGAAACGCCTTTTGTCCCAGACATGATGAGACCTAGCTAGATCGATTTTCCTCCTCCTTAAACCCCTATATTGCAATTAGTTGAACACATGATTGTAGTCGTGATAACAAACTATGGGACAGCTCATTTTTTGGATCAAACCTGAAGTCGCGAAAAAAAATCTGCTGTTCCCTAAATTTTGACGAGTTATGCGAACATAAATGTAGGGAACAGCAGATTTTTTTCGCGACTTCAGGTTTGGTCCAAAAAATGAGCTGTCCTATACATTCATGTTGTACATGTCATGTTCTACATGAATGTAGTTATTATATTTAGTTTTAACCTCGACTCGATAAAAAATATGCGAGTTACAGTTAAAATCGCGGCTCACATCCATCCACGTTGGGTCAAGGAAACCGCGTTTTACTATGAGGCAACGAATGAAGTTAACATCATGTGCATAGATGCCGAAAACTACATTATTTGACTGTAGAATATACTTACATTAAAAGTACTGCACTGTATGGATTCTCTGTGGTTTGAAGTAAATGTTTATTGTTATTATTATTATTATTCACCGGTTCTGACAGCATCCATTCACCAGCATTCATCCATTTCAGGTTGAAACGATCTAACTGTCACATGAACAAATAGACTTTGTCGTTTCATTACGCGCAGGTGCAAGTGACATTCAACGTTAGGGTGAAAAAGCAATTAAGAGGTCGACAATACAACAGTACTCTGCCGTCATAAGGAAAAAAGATGTATCTGACATTTTTTTCGAAATAGAGTTATTTACATATTCGGGATCGGCAAAAAAAGACGCATCTACCAGTATTTTAACATTGGCGTAAACTTAGCGTCTTTTTTTTCATAAGAAGGCAAAGTTAGTGTAGAATACAACACACAATGTTCACACTTTAAACGGCGCGGCGCGGCGGGCGGCGTATGCGCAACAAGAATTTCCCTTGTAAAATGACACCTTGTTAGAGGTAAACGCCCGGTTGAAGGCTGGCGGTGACGATAATCAATTCTGATGTTTTCATTTGAAGATTTTATGTCAGGAACTCAGTAGATTTCCTACATTTATTTCTGTGTTTAGCTTGAAATGCTGCTCACTTGTGCAAAGCGATGGCGAAGTAGATCGGACTGTTAAGCACATAATTAACACTGGATGGATGAAATGGCGGCAAGTCACGGGAACAATCTGCGACTCCCGCTTTCCCCTTAAACTTTAGGGGCAGATTTATAAAACAATGGTTGGACCTCCTGTCTTGTATGGATCAGAATGTTGGGCCACAATAACAATAAGATGATAATGCTAAGAGGGATGTGTGGTGTTACGAGAATGGATAGAATAAGGAATGAGTATATAAGAGGAACTCTAAAAGTGACACCGGTGACTGAAAAATTGTGTAGATATCGGTTGTCATGGTATGGGCATGTGATGCAGAGGAATGAGGAAAATGGAAGTTTAGAGTATGAATGAGAATGGCTATACGAGTAGAGGAAGACCAAAGAAACGATGGATGGACTGTGTGAAAGATGACATGGCTAGAAAGGTAGTGACTACCGAGATGACGACTAATAGAAAAGTGTGGAAGAAAAATACATGTTGCGCCGACCCCACGTAAATTGGGACAAGGGCAGGAGAATGATGATGACGAGTTTGAAATGCTGCTAAATTAAATGCATAGCTTTTGAAGGGCCCTGATTTAAGATGCGAAGTTCTGAATTTATAATTTTAGCTTTCAAAACCAACTATTTGTAGTTTCTACCCAGAACTTATCTTCTATAAACAACAACTTAGAGAAAATACACTTAATACATACAACACATTCACAGGTCAGAGTCCATTACGCACGTATAATTTTATCATATTATCTATAATAATAGTCACGCAATAATCTAGTGGCCGCCATGTTGGAAACGGAGAAGACAATGAACAATATTAAAGTCAAGCGCTTGCGGATCACTAGCTGATGAAATGTTGTAAAGTGGCAGCACGTCAAATATAATATTCTGGTCTCTTATTCTATTGAAACTCCGTACTACTCTAGGCCAGCTCAAGGTCGCCCCGGTGTTAGTTAGCATTGTGTGGATTGCCCGGAGGACACGGTGCACCGCCACGTCCGATCGGCGGGAGACGATCGGCGCCCGCGATCTCTCGCGTCCGGCCCCTACGGGTCCAGGCCATGGTACGGAGCGAGAGTGCATGGGAAGCCGTCACTTTCTTCTGCGAAGCAGTAATGCTTGCGAAGGAAGAGGCGGAACGCGTGAGTGAGAGGCAATCTTTGCGCCCTCACGCCCTTAGTCGCCGCAGGAGACGCCCTGGGCGTCGGGAATTGAGAGCCGATTCCCTGATACCCCAGGCGCGGGCTTGCGGACGGCGAGCAATGGGTAACTCGCCGTCCGGTAAGGACCCGACCCTGATCGACGGCGCGTTGTGTTCCACACGCGCCTCAAAGAGATCTCAGCACTATCTGATGGGGTCCGTTAGGGCTGATGCCTGCCAGGGTCGCGGGTTGTTTACAAGAGTTACCGTGGCCCTGGCACAGGCAATTGAAGAAACACGGGTGGGTTTTAGTCAGTAAAAGTCTGATACGCCCTCCCGCTCCGCCCAGAGCTCAAGGTCAAAGTGTCACCGAAGTGCGGTCAATTGCAGGTACAGTCCTTACAGTTACTGTACCTCTGATCTTGCATCACTGTTAAAATGACAGTGATCTTTATTTTCATTTCAATAAGATTGCCGTTGGATTGCTGCCACTGACGAGTCTTTTAAAAACTAAGTGCAATAAGGTTGATGTTAATTTGCTGCCGTCAGAGATAAAATAACTCTGAACGGACTGTAAGTACCTAGCTACAATTTAGTTGAAAACTATATTGGTGAAGAATACGAACATACATACTGGACAAATGTCAATTTACTCAACGAAGTCTTGCCCATTTTTAAATGACTATAAAAAAAGGAGGTTCACAGTTCGTCGGAATCTTTTTTTTTTACAATGCAAGACATAGGTAGAGTTTAACTTTACTTTAACTATATACAACAAGTTTTACCATTGAGATTCACGTAAAATCGGTCTGAATCAGAAGAACAATGTCTTAGAAATATGAAATAGCTATAAAACGAAGTCACTATACAAAGTATTTTTTCCCGTTACCATAAATTGTAGAGATACGAAGGTGCTTAAATTATTTAGTTGCAAAAATGGCACTGGTTTTTATTTCACACAGCGTGGGATTAAAAAAAAAGGATAATGAACGTCTTTGTTACAATCATAAGATTTTAGCAACTTTTGGGTAATTATTTAATTATGTAAACGACAGACTAAAATAAACACCTAATGAGCTTCGTCCATATTTAATTACAAGATTCATATGTGTTGAGGAGAGGCCTTTGCCAAACAGTGCGATGATGCAGGCGAACAATGTGTTGCGATAAAAGTTGCAAACAAAATGCGTAGACAATCAATTCCTTTTGAAATAATAACAGTGTCTGGTAAAAGAAAATTTCGCATTTGGGGGCGCTATTAATTAATGAAGCAACTGCAGAATGCTCCAGTAATGAGTCGATATTAGACCAAATGAAGGCACCCAGTACCAATTACACGGTTCTGTAAAGTATCAGATATACAACACTTAAGAGGCTACCGAGCGCACAGTGGCGCCCTCATCGTTTGTTTTGTTATTTCTTTTAATTTAAAAAGAAAATGCAGAAAATAAGCACGTTAAGTTGTATTCCACAAGACTATACGTTATTATTATTATTATAAACAGTACTTTTATATTGTTAAGTTTTATTGTAATCATCATCATTAAAACGGACCCGTTTTAATGATTACAATAAAACTTAACAATATAAAAGTACTGTTTATAATAATAATAATAACGTATAGTCTTGTGGAGTACAACTTAACGTGCTTATTACGCTACGCTCGGTAGCGTCTTAACATGATGATGTAAGGATAGGAATTGGTAAGTATGACCGTAATGAAACTGACGACGCTCACAAAACCAATTCGGAGTTAATTGGCAAAGTAATTTTGTATATCACTGATCTTAAAGCAACCAAATGTAAATAAATAAAATAAAACAGTCAACTAACCAACGAATTTCTGAAGAAGCTATCACAAAACTGAGAGATTATTAGTTAAAAAAGCAATAAAAACCAACTTTATCTTCAAGGTTGTAAGTGGATTAGAACTAATTTCTGTAATAATTATCATAATTATTTGATTAAATAGTCTTAGCTGAGTAACGAGTAGACAAACGTACAATTAGATGATAACAATTGAAAAGATTTTGAAGATGTATTGTGTGAAAGATGATTCGACAGCTAGGTAGGAACTACTGACAATGAGATTCCACGGGTAGGTAGGGACTACTGAGATTTGATGGTTAGGTAGGAACTACTGAGATTCGAAGGGTAAGTAGGAACTACTGAGATTCGACGGGTAGGTGGGAACTACTGAGATTCGACGGGTAGGTGGGAACTACTGAGATTCGACGGGTAGGTAGGAACTACCGAGATTCGACGGGTAGGCAGGAACTACTGAGATTCGACGGCTAGGTAGGAACTACTGAGATTCGACGGGTAAGTAGGAACTACTGAGATTCGACGGGTAAGTAGGAACTACTGAGATTCGACGGGTAAGTAGGAACTACTGAGATTCAACGACTAGGTAGGAACTACTGAGATTCGACGGGTAAGTAGGAACTACTGAGATTCGACGGGTAGGTAGGAACTACTGAGATTCGACGGGTAAGTAGAAACTACTGAGATTCAACGGGTAAGTAGGAACTACTGAGATTCGACGGGTAAGTAGGAACTACTGAGATTCGACGGGTAAGTAGGAACTACTGAGATTCGACGGCTAGGTAGGAATTACTGGGATTCGACGGGTAAGTAGGAACTACTGAGATTCGACGGGTAAGTAGGAACTACGGAGATTCGACGGCTAGGTAGGAACTACTGAGATTCGACGGCTAGGTAGGAACTACTGAGATTGATTCCAATTTCGTCATTATGGAAGGATAAGTAGTGCAGCGCCAAATAAAAAAAAAGTGAAAATTGAAAATGATAATCAGAAAATTTTGGCCTGAATCAAAACCAAATGCGTCCTCTTATTACGCGTTGTGAGCTCATGGAAAACCGCATTGCTCAAATCTACTTAACACGCAACGCCTCGATTTCGAAATCGCATTATTTAATTTCACAATCTACTGAGCTTATCCCTAGTCTTTCAGCAAAGGTCTTGTGAGCGAAATGTGTAAAGCTGTGTATCCTAACCGAGTCGAGAAGGTTCCTTTCTCTTAAGATGCTTTTCTCAGAAAAAGCAGTCGTCTCCCGAAATTAACTAAGCGCACGAAACTGAATAAGGCTCTTTTGAGCACTACAAAAATGGTAAAATATGGCTCAGGTCGAGGAGATAAGCCGCCTCGGGTTGAGGCGCTGCGGTGTCCCTTCGACTCGAGGCTGCCTCTAGTGAATAAGTAGTAAATAAAATACAGAGACGAGACAAGTAAAACAGGGACCAGCAGTGCTATTCTGTACACGTCTCACCGTGAAAACTTAGGTGAGGTTAGCGTGGAGTGAGCTGTCAATAGTGTCAGAGAATGTAACTTTACATTGAAATAATGGAATTGTAACGAAAAAAAAACGGTCAAGTGCGTGTCGGACCACGCACAGTGAAGGGTTCCGTAGTTGGGATTAATTTATCCCAAGAACAAACTTAACATTGTAGTTGAAAAACATGTTCTCCCATAGATTCGAACTACAAATGTCCATAGTTAAACGAAAAGGATCCAACACACATTACACCTAATGTGGGTTGGATCCTTTTCGTTTAACTATAGACAAATGTAAGTTAGTACGCACAATATTGAGAGATTTACTATGTTATTTTAAGACCAAAGACTTCTTATAGGTTTTCCTGTAATCTATAGGTATAGAACTATTATCTGTATTTTTTTCAAAATTTTAAGGTCCGTAGTTGTGGAGATAAAGGGGGGAATGGTCAATTTTCGTCTATTTTCTGAAATAACTTTAAAATAGTTAATTATAAAAAAATATATATTTGAGACCCTCACAGTAAGCCCTTTCATTTGATATACAGGGTTATTGGTAAAACACCAACAACCTGTTAAGGGGTCATTGTACTCATCACTATGAACAACTTTTACTATTGGACCAAACCTGAAATCGCGAAAAAAAATCTGCTGTTCAGTACATTTTGACGAATTATAATAATAATAATAATTTAATTCAGAACATAATTCCATATAAAATTGTTAGTAAATCTTAAGTCTATATTAGTTAGTGCCTTATACCTACTTAATCCTTAAAAGCCTACCTTACATTAAAAAGGATACCACCTGAAGTGTGTACCTTATTCCAGTGTCGCACAATAGGACACTCAACCCTTTCCATTATGGTGTTTAGAAGGCCGTTGGTGCTGCCCCGCACATAACGCATCAGGGAGGCCACTCTCTTGCGCACTATTGCTCTAAGGCAGTCGGTGTTGGCCTCCGCAAACATCCCCGATGCACTACAGCAGCGTTCCTCAAACTTACGGCCCCACGTACCCTTGTTAAAGTTCCCAGACTATAGCGAACCCCTAAACCGGCTCCCCCCACCCTGTAAAGAATATCTAGCTGTAGGTAGTAGAAAATCATGGAAAAAAAAACTTTTTATCAAAAAATAAAACAGACTTCCAAAACAAAACACTACAAAGTGAAAAATAACTTTAATTTCGGTAGTCGGTGTCTTGGGTTTTGTATTTTCGTTTTTTGCCACCGACTTCCGAAATTAAAGTTATTTTTCACTTTGTAGTGTTTTGTTTTGGAAGTCGGTTTTATTTTTTGATAAAAAGTTTTTATTTTTCACTTTTTAGTTGTGGAACCTACCCCACACAAATTCGAATACATAATTGAGCACAATAATTGTAGATATAGCCATGTAAATAACAGTGATAGGAAGTTATTAAAACACCATCACATCATCCACATAAAATAAGTGGGAAATATACGCATTATTGAAGCTAACTCAAAAACTCCCCAAGCAAAGTTAATTAAATTTATATGGGACCACTTCGGAAGTATACCCTATCAAACAAAAAAAGAATTTTCTAAATCGGTCCATCCGTCTTTGAGTAATCGCGTAACAAACATACAAAAAAAAAAAAAAAACATACAGACGAATTGAGAACCTCCTCCTTTTGGAAGTCGGTTAAAAAGAAAAGAATCATGAAAGAAATTTATATAAAAATATGGTATTTTTATAAAAGTTATCAAATACAGTGTCGAAAAGAAAATTAATGTGATGGATGGGCTTGTTTCTTGTCACAAATTGAGTCGATTTTAGGAGTAATTTTGGTCAATTCCGACTCGGCTCGCTTGCCAGCTAACCAGCCGCCATTACGTAAATCTTGTCGCGAACCCCCTACCGTCAAATGGCGAACCCCTAAGGGTTCGCGGACCCCACTTTGAGTAACCCTGCACTACAGTAACGCGGCAACCCCAACAGCATCCTAAACCCATTATTGTAGAGGACCCGTAGGGCACTGAAAGCCCTCTGCGTATAGCGGACCCACTGGCTGCAGGTGTACAATGACCTTGCAAACCTGCGCGCCAGCATATTGCATCTCACTGCCAATGCCCTACGTTCCCTCTCAATGTCCAAATCATCAGAGCTCCTCAGTGATCCAATGCCCCAGATACTTGAACTTTGTGACCCTACTTACTGGCATTCCTCCAAGTCTGACCGGTGGAATGGTAGTTGGAGTTTTGTTACCCGCCTTGAACACAAGTAGTTCACTTTTTTTGGAGTTGTACCTGAGGCCATGCCTCACTGCGTACCTCTCACATATGCCTAAGAGCATGTTGAGGGCTTTAACAGATGGGCTCAGCAGGACCATATCGTCGGCGTAACTAATGTTGTTCATACAAGTGCCATCTATTGAACAACCGACACCGGTCCCGCTGAGCTTCTCTATCAGTCCATTAACATACAGGTTGAAGAGCCGTGGTGATGTCAGCCCCCCCTGTCTCACCCCGCACTCCAACCCGTACTCTGTGGAAAATGAGCCTGCCCACTTAACATTATTGGTTTGATTGCTGTACCAATATCTCAGATGTTGATCATGTCCCTAGGTGTGCTGGTTTCTTCCCGAAGCTTATCCCACAGTACATTGTAAGACACAAGGTCAAATGCCCTCGACAAGTCCAAAAAACAGCCGTAAATAGCCGTTTTCCTCGTCACATAGTATTAATGTGTAATTATGCGAACATAAATGTACTAAACAGCTGATTTTTTTTTTCGCGATTTCAGGTTTGGTCCCATAGTAAAAGTTGTTCATAGTGATGAGTACAATGACCCCTTAAGAGGTTGTTGGTGTTTTACCAATAACCCTGTATATCGCACGGTACAGTTTTCAAATATATTTTTTTTTTATTTTCTTATTTGCCCCCAATATTCAAAATTCATTAATTTACATTACACGTCCGTGTTTGGGTCACAAAAATACATACGTGTACCAAATTTCAACTTAATCGGTCCATTAGATTCGGAGCAAATTGGCTGTGACAGATGGACGGACAGACAGACACATGAGTGATCCTATGAGGGTTCCGTTTTTTCATTTTGAGGTACGGAACCCTAAAAATGATAAAAAACATGAAAATTTTCCGGTGGAATATGATTCAAAATAAGGAGCTGAATGCACTCTGTTAGTTTGCGGAAGGTTGGCCCTTACTGCTTACATCCTGTATAAATCATAAATATTATCATGCCAAACAAGAATGCATGCTGACAAAAAGTAAACACTCTGTCATCAAGAAAGATAGCGAATACTATCTCTTGCCACCTTAGTTACTAGTTACGATATGTACTACATCAGGTACAGCATTATAAAATCATCCTACCTATTATATTCTATATCGTAAATAATTCGGCGATATGATAACAGGGCCGGGGGGATTAACCGAAGTTTCGAGATATCGCTAATGTAATATCGATACGGTATGTACATGATAATCGCGATGAGACAAGATGTTATATAATTTGAAAAGGTAAACGGTCGCATTTTTTGACCCTGTGTATGGTAGGAATCCATACTAATATTATAAATTCAGATGTAACTCTGTCAGTTGGTCACCTTTCACACTTAAACCACTGAACGGATTTCGATAAAATTTGCCAAAGCGATAGATGGCATCCCGGGGAAGGACATACTACTTTTTGTCACAAAAATAATCCTACACGGGGTGGTATAGGGGATGAAAGTTTGTATGGGAAACCCAACATTTCTTAAGTTAGGGCTATGAAAATTCAAACTTATGCTTTTGGTAGGAAATAACGAGTTGTGGTTCAGCGTTTTTTTAAAAATCATCCCTTAATGAGTTAATTTAAAAAATTCTAAAATATTATTAAAATTTTTGATTTGTGTACCTCTTTTTAAGCGATTTAAGATTGGATCTATGGTTCGTATCTTAAGGTAATAAATACTCTGTCAAAAGTTATTGGCTGCGACTGTTTGTCAGTCTGAACGCGATAAACTCAAAATTGCCGTACGGATTTTCATACGGGTTTCACCAATAGACGGAGTGATTCATGATGAAAGTTTAGGTGTGTAATTCATTCCGGTTTTTGTTTTAATTGGCTGAAATATGACCATGATTGTTGAAGATGTCGGAAAAAATCATGCCGACTGGGACCTTTATGGCATGCGCCGCGTAAACCAATAGAGTTACCTATATGTAAACAATGTATTACGGAATTAATACATTGTGTATCTGGATTAACACATAGGGTACTTTTAATCCCAGTAGTACCTACGTTCCCGTGGGATATTTTTCGAAATCCACGCGGGCGAAGCCGCGAGCGAAAGCTAGTAGACAATAAATTGTCAAAGACGTAACATGAAATACTGTTTTATTGTGCACATAACGTTTATCTACACAAGATAAAATGCTGGAAACAAAAGCCAATGGGTATAATACAATCATAACTAGGTAGGTACCCACTCCCTACTATACAAATAAGTAGGTAAGTACATAATATAATGTGACCGGAGCGACGGAGCAATGACCACATGAAAACATGATATAAACATATATGTATAAGAGGAATAATACTGAGATAACAATTACGCCTATAACTTCACTGTAGTGTACAAGTCCACCTCGTAATTGCCTTACCACCCTAAGGCTCGATTTACATTGCCGCGGAACGGAATGAAAGCGAATTTTTGCCACGAAATTGGATCAAAGCATAAATGAGCTTTATGTCAATTGTCTAACGTACAAACTGGATATGAGCAGAAAAACAGGTTGTGCGTATTCCGGACAATTTTCGGGAATTCCCACAGCTAGCAGCTCAGATCTAGATATAAAAATCGAATTCGAGATCAAAAATGTAAACAAAGGTGTTGCCAATTTTAAATAATAAGCTCAATTGTGCAGTTTGCCGAAAAGTACTATTAACTGTTTGAAATAAAATCGTGCAAATTATTTTTATGCTACTAGCAATAAGGCATTCATTTAGTGTTTCAACTAGCGAAACGCCTCAACTTCGCATGGGTGCTATTTACTCATGAAATAAATGAGATTTTTCTTACACATACCTTGTCCTGACAATGATGAACAGAACAGAAAAGAAATCGGTCAAATCGGTCGAACTGTTCTTAAGTGATGATTATACGACGACGCTTGCAACACCCTAATATTACATGCGGCAACAGATTTTTATATAAAAAAAATACAAATCTAAATATATAATTCTATCTATTATTTTATATATAGAAAAAAAAACTTAATTCGAATTAGGGAAATGTCGACTACCCCTGAACTGTCACGTTGACAAAGACATTTCTTTGTTTACATTTTTGATCTCGAATTCGATTTCTGGGATTAGTTTGTACGTAAACAATTATTGACATAAAGTTCATTATGCTTTGAACCAATTTCATGTCAAAAATTTGTTTTCATTTGTTCCGTGGAAATGTAAATTGAGCCCTATATTGAATGCTATAATGTCTGTTTGTTTATGCAACAGTTAGATAATTTCAAGCTTATAGTTAGTGAAATTTCAGTCTGCTGGGAATTGTTGTCAAAAGTGATAAAGCAAATACAAGGACAACTATACATTTTAATCACCATGCAGATACGATATTAATATGCCATGGTCTACATGTATATATTCCTATAGTGCATACTGCATGTATGCAAATACACCCTTTGGAATCACCAAATGTTGATACTATGGTTGGTACTAATAATGAATACAGATAGGGACAGACACAATCCGACAGACACAATCCAACAAACACAATAAACAAGACAAAAAATATACCACCATATGATGCCACAAAACCAAAACCATTTAATTTACCAACATTAAACAAGGCCAAATTAATACCCTGAACAAAATACCAAAAACAACTTTTGTCTCATCCGTATGATTTTCTGACAGAGAAGTAAATGAAAGTGCTAAAGTAATAATAAAGTGTATCTGTGTAAAATATTTTAAATGTAACTTTCTATCTGTGTGGTGAGTTATGTTGTGTGTTGCATTTAGTTTAGAAAGTCAACCAAGAATTGAATGATCAGAGACAACAAGTTGTGCTGTTAATTCCCTAAAATCATTATGTACTATTCAAGAAAATATTTCTTGTTTTTAATAAAAAAAAAAAAAGATCAAGTTCAAAACTTATTTTTGTACTAGGTATTAAAAGAAATTAAAAATCAAGTAAATAAAAAAAAAACATTGAATTCCAATCTATGAAAAGCTAGCATAAATATTACACAAGGTTAGCAGTAAATAATTGATAACTTATTAACTATGTTGACATGCAAAAGTGCTTATTATGAAGAACTCATTGTAGATATGGAATACTAAAAGTCCAATCACATAAATATTCAAAAGCAAGACTACATTACAACTGGAATATCAAGTCATTGTGGAATGAATTGTTATGAAATATTTAATGTACCCACATGTAGTACTAGCTCTGCTTAGTTTGGAATCAGATGATGTGTGTAAAGTAATTTCCCAGGATAATATTATTATTATATTCAAATTCAAATTTATTTATTTGTGTATTTATATATTAATGATGTAAAGTAAAATTTAGAATACCTGTGTTGTGTAATGCAATATGTACACACATGTAGCCACATTTCACCTGATGGAACAGAACCCCCAAGCAATGAGAACCTATTGTTTAACCAACCTGTCTGTCTCCCGCCTCGCCACGCAGTTGCCAGACCAGTTCAGCACACTGAGCCAGCCCGGTCGCCCCCAAAGGATGGCCCTTAGCTATCAAACCTCCACTTGGGTTCACAACGACTCGGCCACCATATGTGTTGTCACCAGCATCAACAAACTTGCCAGCTTCGCCCTCCCCACATAACTGCAAACCTTCATATGTTATCAGTTCGTTGGCAGCAAAACAGTCGTGCAGTTCAACCACATCAACCTGTTTCGGTGACACACCAGTGCTTTGGTACAAACGCTGAGCAGCCAAAGCAGTCATGTCAAAGCCAGCAACTTTCATCAAACTGTTCTCTTCGAATACTGCAGGTGTGTCTGTGGCCATTTCCATGCCAATAATCTCAACGGCCTTCGCTTGCAGACCGTAACGTATGACTGCTTCCTCCGACATGAGGACAGCAGCACCTGCTCCATCACTCGTAGGACAGCACTCCAGCTTAGTTAAGGGACCATAGATCCTTCTAGAGTTTAATACTTCCTCTACAGTGTACTCTCTCTTACCCTGAGCACGTGGATTTTTGACTCCATGCCTATGATTCTTTGCCGCAATCTTGGCAAGGTGAACCTCTGTTGTGCCATACTTCTTCATGTGCTCATTAGCAGCATTACCAAAATACTGAGCTGTCATTGGAGCACCTGTTAGTTCAGCCATGTCTGCCATTTTGATGGTGTGTCTGTCCATGGGGTTGGTTCTGTCATTGAACACGCCAGAAGCAAGTGCGCCAGGCGCCATTTTCTCGAAGCCTACAGCTAACATGACATCTGAGATACCACCTTCGATAAGTTTTTTAGCGAGGTAGAGTGCGTTGGAGCCTGTCGAGCAGTTGTTGTTGACGTTGAAGATGGGGATGCCGGTCATGCCGACCTGATACAGCACGCGCTGGCCGCAGGTGGAGTCTCCGAACACGTAACCACACACGGCTTGCTGGATGTCTGTGTACTTGATGCGGGCGTCGGCCAGCGCAGCCAGCACCGCCTCCTTGCCCAGCTCCGGGTAGTCGGGGCCAGTGCTCGGCTTGATGAAGTTCGTCATACCGACGCCAACAACGAAAACTTTTCTAGGCATTTTGGAAAGTTTATAATTACCTCTTGACAAAGACGGCAGCTGACTCGGACTGCTACGTTGACAGTGAAATGCTAAATACGGTTTTCGATGGTATGCGGATAATTATCCAAAAGAAATGACGTATCTACAGATAACAATAATCCTAAATATCACTACACAACACCAACCGAGGGGGGGGGCGATCAGGCGACAAAGTCCAACTTTGTACAAACAGCGCACAATACAAGAAAGTAGGTACGAAAGCGACGAAACAAGTCTTCCAGTCAATTTATAAATGTTACATCTACCTTACTGACAACTGACGTCACCGATTGATGACGATGACATGACTGCATATTAGTAATCTGTGGACATGACGGAGCGTTGACATTGACACTGTCACTTTTGACAGCAAAAATAAAGACTTGTACAGACATGTCTTATTATTAAAAAAGTAGTATTATTTCATAGTATATTGCGTATTATATTAGTATAGTTTACTGCTTTTACTAGTGTATGGTAAAGTGTCAAACAGTAGATAATGGGTGCTTTTCAAATCTACCCTAGCATGGCACGGCACTTTATTATCGTGGACAAATGGACGGCATAAACGGCTATTATATTACTGACCGTAGCACAGCATGTCACGTCATTTAACCAGTTCTAAACCAACCACGGAAGAGCGGTCACCGCACTTAGCGGCCGCCGTAACGGCTGTCCTGAAAAGGATGGCAGTTGCAAAGATTTAAATCGTTAGATTCGATCTACCGCATCAAAAGATAGTCGCGTTTCTGGTTCGGTTTTACACCTCTAACACACAATGGTGCCGATTCTCTTGTCACAAATGCGTCTAAACTAGACTAAAAATCACTAAAGTTTTGTTTATTCCTGCCACACGAAGATTTGTCATTCTGAAATTGACTAAAGTGACACAAGTTAACTACATATATTATAGTTTGACATCACTAAATTGCATTATGATAATTAGTTTAGTGAAAATGGCAATTTAGCTATTCTGAATTTGACGTTTTTTCACCTAAAGGGGATGTTCCAAAATGTATGGACCTTGGGCCAGGTACGTGTACACTATACATAAAAATAGGGAAATATATTTAAAACAATTCTCAATTATCCAATTACCTTAAATCAAATCAAATCAAATCAAATCAAATTTATTTATTTTCGGACAACTAAAAAATCCAAAGGTTAGTATACAAACAACTTAAAAAACTATTGTTAGTTCATACACTTACAAATAGACAATCACATACATCTAATCCTCTAAGTACACAAAAATACATAAATACCCCTGCGCTGAGACATCCCGCCCCGTCAAGATAACCTATAGGGAGATACCTCCCTAGAGACCACCAAACGAGCGAAATGCCTCAACACAGGTGCACGTACATCCTCAGCTATCGTTTTCAGGATGCTGTTGTGACTCCCCCGTACCCTCCTCATAAGTGAGACGACTTTTTTCCGAATGACGGCATGAAAACCATCAGTCTGAGTCTGCGTGAACATCCCGGAGGCACTGCAGAAACGAGGAAGTCCCAACATCATCCTGAAAATGTTATTGAACTGGACGCGCAGTGTCCAGGGATTTTTTTGTATGACTAACCCATAGACCACCCGTGTACATGCCCTGACAATATGCCTTAAATAGAGTGATCTTGACTTGCTCCGTACAGCGGGCGAATCTACGGGCCAGCATGTTGCCACGGACCGACAGAGCCCTGCGCTCCCTCTCTATGTCGACATCATCTTTAAGGTCGTCGGTAAGGTAATGTCCAAGGTACTTGAACTGTGCCACCCTATCTAAACTGTTACCATTCAAAGTAATGGGTGGAACGGTTTTAGGACACTTACCGGCGGCCTTAAAGACCATGTACTGACTTTTCTTTACATTGTAAATAAGACCATGTGACTCGGCATAGGCCTCACAGACTTTCAGCATCTCTCCGAGCGCCCCAGCAGTGGGACTCAGCAGCACCATGTCATCCGCGTAGCTGATATTATTAACGCTAATACCACCCACCCGGCATCCAACACGCATGCTGCTGAGTTCCACTATGAGGTCATTTACATAGAGGCTGAAAAGCTTTGGGGATGTTAACCCCCCCCTGCCTCACGCCGCACTCCAGCCTGTACGACTCGGAAAGAGTGCCTGACCATTTGACACAGCTCGTCTGGTTATTGTACCAATATTTAAAAATATTTAACATCGCCGCCGGCATATCACTGTCCTCCAGCTTCCTCCAAAGCACCTCGTAAGACACGAGGTCAAAGGCCTTGGAGAGATCCAGAAAACAGGCATACACCAGCGTCTTGCGATCTGTGTAGTACTGGACAGTGTGCTTGAGACTTAAGATTGCGCTCTCAGTAGATAGTCCGGGCCGAAACCCAAACTGCGCATCGTGTAGTTCTAGATACTTTTGCAAGCAAGAATCAAACAGACTGTCCAGCACCTTTGCTATCACGGTCGCGAGGGAGATCGGGCGGTAGTTTTCCTTATCTGAGATGTCACCTGTCCTGTTCTTCAATATGGGCACCACTGTGGTTTTCATTAGGTCAGCTGGAAGGTACGCATGACTGATGCACATAGAAAATAACAGAGACAGGACCCTCGGGAGGTGCACTCCAGCATATTTCAGGTGTTCGACGCTGAGCCCGTCATGCCCAGGAGATTTGCCCTTAGTCATTCCTTTAATAAGAGCACTGATTTGGCTTGCTGGGAAACGCAACAGAGGCTCCTCTCCCTGGCTGCAGGGCGCAGCGCCAACATGCGCGGTAGGAGGACCGATCGGCGATCGAACTCTAAAATGGTTGCTAAACATATTAGCGATCTCGTTCGGATCGCTTAAGCCGCTCACACTCGCCGGGAGGCCAGGCCTAACATCCAATTTTTTGGTAGCTTTCCAAAACTGAGAAAAATTTTTAGTAGCTCGACACTTCGCTATCACATCCATTTTTAGTTGATCTTGGTTCTTTTGACACCACTGTAGCCTGCCTTTAAAAATGTTACGAGACTCGCGCATTTGGTCGTAAACTATGCCCACCGATGGTCGATTATGAAAAACCCACGCCTTATACTTAAGCCTGGCATCCCAATGAGCTTCCCTTACATGTTTGTTCCAGCCACACAGTACCTTTTTCCGACATTTAACATTATTTCTACCCTTGGTTAGGATTGCCCCCCTTTTTAAGACCTGCACAATTCGGTCATATAATGAGTCTATTATTAATTTGTGGGCACTAAGGTTACATGTCCCGTGGCTACAGTCAGTGAACTCTGAAGGAAAATCGATGGATCGCAACCCCTCCTGACATAAGTCATGATATTCACTAATTTGCGATTCATCTCTCTCCCCCCAGAGCACTGCATTCCTAGGCATGTCAGAGTTACATAGCTTTGGCCTAATCGTATCTAGATCGCATTCAATATATATGGGAAGATGGTCAGACACATATACGTCCTCTAATATACCAACATTTATAATGGTTTGCCAAGCTGAGAGGGAGACCACACAGTGATCTAGCCACCTCCTACTATCGTGATACTGGTCCACATAAGTGTAACTACCCGAATCGGAGCTTAGTGTCTTCACATCTGCACATACCCACAACCTATCCACGCAATACCTTTCAAGCTCATCATAAAACAGTTCCTTGGGGTTAAAATGGCTTTGTTTTCTGGTAAACCACTGAAAATAATAAAACCAATGAATCAAACTTAAAATTGCAACACAACAAAAACCCGTCATGGGGGGTAAGCTGTAATTTTGATTGATTAATGACGTTTGACATGCATAATACTCAAGACGAGGACTGAAGTGACACTGTTGTGACAGCTGATAATCCTCTTTCTAGGATCAATGGTCGATCTATGGTTTACTGTCATTGTTTTTATGCACAGAGTAACTAAATCGATGAGACGCCATGTTGAAATTCGATAAAAATAATTGATAAATATCCATTCCCTACCACAACAGTATACATTTAAGTGAATTATCTGTATTTTTTCCGAATTCTACGGATTTTTCTCTTTTTTGTGAGATCACTACCTCACAAAAACGAATACACAGACCTGGCCCATTTTGAAACATTTGCTTTTGATTGTCAAACTCAAAATCAGACTATTTTTAATCGCGACTTAAAAAGTGTGGAATAAAATTAGTTGTCATGAATTAAAATTTCGTAAAAAATTTGCTTATATCTCGGAAATGGTGTCGCAGAAATAATGAAAATTTCGACCCCCTATATAAAACCCATTAACCACTAAAACTTTACACGTAGGCAATAATTTTTCATATTTTCCATACAAAAAGTGAAAAATTCTATACAAAACAAGTTGAGAATTGCATCTACTCGATCACTACGGGATCGTCTCCGCAACCTCGGCTGCTATGGCTCGCATGGTGCGTGTGCCTTATAAGGCTGAGTTTCCACTGACGTGGAGCTAGCGGAGTCAAGAGGAGCGGATCGTGAATCGACCAATCATAGTGCATGAAATCTCCACTCCGCGTCAGTGTAAACAGTATAAGTAGAGTGGAGTGGAGCTAAGCTGAGCGGAGCGGAGCTAAGCTGAGCGGAACGGAGCTAAGCTGAGCGGTGCGGATCAGAGCTAAGCTGAGCGGAGCAGAGCTGAGCGGAGCAGAGCTAAGCGGACCTGAACTAAGCTGAGTAGAGCGGAGCTAACCGGAGCGGAGCTAAGCTGAGCGGAGCAGAGCTAAACGGACTTTTCAACAAAATATATGAACACACGGCCCCGAACCGGACAGAACGGAGTCGAGCAGGGCGACCAATCACAGTGCTCGAAATCTCCACTCCGCTGCAGTGGAAACACTTCCCACTTTTCGCTGCTCTTCTCCGCTCCACTCCGCCCAACTCCACGTCAGTGGAAACGCACCCTTACAGCGGGCGGAGCCTGCCCTGCCCTGCGTGCCTCCGTCTCTAAAAACACTCTCGGTTTAGGGCAAAAGGGAGTGAAGCCAAAAGGAAAAATGTACCACGTAGAGTCGCGATTGTCAATGTCAAACTCGATTATAGATGTGTCAATTTTTTTTCTAAATTTAGAGAGAATTTTTTGCAGAATAGCTTTTATGATTCTCATAGCCAGAAGTAAGAAATTTTAGTGATAGTTTAGTTAGTTTTGGTTAGTTTAGTTCGGTGTACAAGAGAATTGGCACCAATGACGCAGGGACTTGATAGTCATGGAAACGCTATTTAATAAATGTGTGAGCTCACTTTGCTTAGTGTGGGCACTTTTTTGTGTGACTAAGTATGGTGAGTGCAAATCTAGTGATTTAAATCTTTGAGGGACGGTGTTTGAAATTGACAGATTTTTGTGACGGCCATTGAGGTCGTTATCCTAGGAAACCGTAGCTTTATGGGCTAGAATAATTTCGCCGTAATTTTAAACGTATAGGTCTGTTTCCGATTCTGACGTGCGATCCGCTAATCTGATCTGTGGGGTGATCACCCCATTGTGGCGCAAAGGTGGTATTACACCGACGAGGTGGGGCTTGGATGGGATGGGCGAGAATTGAAATCACGCTTACCCTTTTACACCGAAAGATGCCTATCGCTATACCGCGCCGAAGCAATTATTGAAGGGCTCAAGGGGCTCGTGGCAAAATAATACCAGTCGCACGGTCGATCTTCAAGGTTAAGCAATGCTTGCCAAGGTCGGTCCGTGAATCAGTCACCATCACCATACATTACATACCGACACACCTCCGTGCCTCAGAAAGCACGTTAAGCCGTTGGTCCCGGCTGTCATTTGTAGACCATTGACAGTCGGAAAGTCTGACAACCAGTCTTTAACCAAGGGTATCGTGTTACCCAGTACCTGGGTTGTGGAGGTCCGATAGGCAGTCGCTCCCATCATTGTAAAATACTAGTATTCAGCTGTATCCGGTTAGACTGAATGAAATAGAATCTGACCCCAACGTTGTTGGGAAAAGACTGGGCAGATTGTGAAGCAATCATTACATATCCTTTCCTTTTCGATGTTTATTAGTGGCTTGTGTGGACAGGATATTAATTCACATCAATCATGTCATTCGGTTTAAATAGGTTTTTCTTTTATTTTTTTATTTATCTTTTAGATAGATTATTTTTTAAATTGTGAATGTGAGGACGTTGTAGGCTTAATAGACTAGATTTGTAGACCATTTTATATTTTGTTAAGTACCTGGTGCTTGTGGACAGGCCTTATTGTCCACCCATACCTATTATGTATTAACACTGTAATTTGAAAACATTGTAAAAGCCAATTATTTTCAAAAGAGTAACTAAAAACAATCAGTTGGAACCGAGCGTCTAGCTTCAGACATTTCATAAGCGCCCATGTAGGTTTATGTGAAATAAAATATGTTGTTTTTGATGATTTTTTGATATTGGGATCGGCTTCCAGTCTAGCTCGAAGTTATGGATGTAAGTATTAACAAAATTAAGGGCATTGTGATTGTTAGAGAGTTGCCACCAGTTGCCGAGCAGAGCATGCAGACTATGGGCGTTTGTGCAATACTTACAAGGATTTTTAATGTCCGGGCAGTCCGATTTTTTACGGTCCGATGTGGCATGAAAAAACGGATGATTGGCTTGTGCACTTGTCCGTCTTTACTCGGATCGGTGCGGCGCAGTTCAGGGTAGCTCTCTTTGAAATTACACGCCACGCACGCGTAATTACGCTAGGAACGATGAGTACGCCCCTGAATAGGGAAAAGTAAAAATGTCAAACGGTAAATTTACGCATAGTGCACAAACTAGTGTATACCTTTATGGCGTGCCATATCGGACCGTAAAAACTCGGATAGTAAAATTCCTTGTATTGTACAGACGCCAGCACATCAAGCTACTACAATCTGTCAAATTTCTTTAATAGATTTTCAACTTTATCACTAAAGTATTAGGCTCAAGGATGATTGGGAACATTTGACAGTTTCGGGTAGCTTGATGTGCTGGCGTCTGTACAAACGCCCTAGGCTATCGGATCCGATTATTATCGTATGAAAACATATAGGTAAGTACGATATAATATTCCCGGCCTTATATTGCGGATTAAACTACAAACCCAAAAGATATGGAACTCCTTTTAATTTTACGGGGATTTTTGAAATTATTTTAAAAATCGATCCATACTTTCATCCTTCAAAAAACAAAACACCATTTTTATGATCATTACGTGACGTTCAAAATTCAAGTTAAATATCTGATTTATAATATATATTATATTAAAATTTTAAAGTGTACAAATAACAAGAGGACTATTGTTTATTATAATGGCTTTGGATAAGCAGAAAATTTTAAACGAGTTAGGAAATGTTGTGAATCAACTGCAGAGTGCTGATTGGTAAGTTAACAAAAATCCTAGCTTTATATCTATACACACTTGTTTGGAAACAATGATTGGAATCTATCTTTTATCTAATATATTATTTTCTAGCGGCTGTATGGGAAAATTATTCTCGAATTCTAATCAATCAAATCGAAATGGTGGCTTTCAAAATGCACCTATGATCAGTTCGGCGCACGATGGAGGCATGCGAAGCTGTTGCCATGGACACGGGTGTCACGGATATAACGCACCAGGTGCAGGGGAACCATTCTCTGGCAATAGGAATTCCATAGGTTACTGCAATCCACCCAAACTATACGCCGATACCTACAACTATTTGAATAATAACCTGATGCAACCAGTTGTTAAAGAAGTGTATGACGATCTTAAATCTATATCACCAGCTAATACAATGATGAACAATCCAATGGGAGCTCAGATGGGCTTGTCGCCGGGTAATCCCACTAGTCCAGGTGACATGGGAGGTCAGATGGGACATATGGCTCAGAATCAAATGCCTGGAGGAGCAATGGGAAATCAAAACGCAATGTTGAATCAACACCACGGACCAAATGTCCGCTTTGCTAATTCAAACATGGCGGGTAACAACATGCAAACGAGCAATCCAAATGGCCAACAGCAAATGGGGCAAATAGCCCAACCCACACCTAAGCCACCTATGCCAGGAATGGGACCTAATATAGTGAATATGATGATGGGCGATGCTGCCCAAAGAGCCAGTAATCCAAATCAAGGTGGCGGCACACAAGAAGGTATAATAGGCAATAATATTCCGCAATCGCCTGAAATGGGGCAATATAATGGTGGCATGCCTGGTAATATTCCAGGACAGTATAATAACATGAGACAAGGTAATCCTGGTGCTCCAATGCAAAACTTCAATCCACAGTACATGTCTCAACCGAACATGTACGCCGGAGCGAATACAAATATGCAAGGAAACACAAGGAATGGTAAAATGAGACAAATGAATCCAGGCTCCCAGCAAATGCAAGCTATGAGTCCAGCCCAACCACAGATGAACGGCCAGAATCCTGGATGTGGACAACATGGTGCAGGTATGGCCAAATTTAATGAAATGTTCCCTGGTGTGATGCAAGGTGGGGACTTAGGATTTGACCCAATGGCTATTGCTATTCAGATGAATCCAGCCAACCAACAAAGGGCCGCTATGGATACGATGCAGAACATGATGATGGGTAATGGTAAAGGACTCAATGCTAACTCGCCATTATTGCAGCCTGTTATAAATGCTACAAATGCAGCTATGACGAATATTGCTCCAGCAACAACGAATCAGACTCCTGGTCAACAAAATATGGTTCCTACATCGATGCAGCAGCAATCACCAGGAGCCAACGCTGCGGCAGCGCCAGTTCACAATAACCAAGTGTCACCACAGCAAGCGTACAGTGCTCTAACTGGTGCTCCGACAATGAATCAGCAGCAAGTGCCTCAACAACAAATACCCACTCAACAGCAACTGTATCAGGGGCAATATCAACAACAGCAACAACAACAACTTGTTGATCCTAATACTGGAGCTGTTGTCACTGGTACTCTTCCAACAGTGTATGAAGGTTCAGAGGACCCTAATGTCAAGCAGGACGGTTCACCACCAACTCATTCAGCGCCCTCTACTACACGGCAAATGATTAAGGAACCTATATTTCCCGCGGATACTTCAAGGAATTTAACACCTGCTCATCTCAATCGATTCAAACAGCAACAGTATAACACTTTAGGTCAACCAATAGATATGATGCCGGCAGATATCTATCGTATTCCGGAGCCACTACTACCGCAGACTCTTTCGCCTCAGACGATTACAAGGAATGACCCGGGTAGATATAGTAATGTTAAGGCAACTGTCAGCAAGACTACTCTAATGGGGATTAAGCCCGTTGATAGAACTCCTAGTAGAGGCCAGTTGCAGCAAATCTATAATCAATATAAAGGATCCCACTCGTACACACAGCAGAATATTAGACCCCCCGATAATGGAGCTTCATATTCGGATGGTCATCTTAATATTATTCAAGGCAACGCGGTTCACCAAACTCCGATTGAGAAATTTGGCGGCGACACTGCAGCTAATAATGCGATGAATAATCTCGCTTATACAGCAGGGCATAAGCCTGGTCAAGGAGAAGTTTCCGCTGCTACAAAACCCCTTGGCGATGCACCCCCTGCTGATGCGGAGAAGGTAAAATTTTAAATGACTATTACTGAAAATAAATACATATGTATATGTCCATTTATTGTAACCCCGAGTCCTAACTAAAAAGATCGATCTCGCGAGTACGCGATCATCGCGTTCATAATATGAATTGGCGCATTCTGGTTTTTTGAACAAATGAGTGACATATTGTCAAAAAAACCAAAAAAACCGGAATGCGCCCTCTGTAGAAAAAGAACGCGACGCGACGACAGTCGTGTGTTCACGCCACGATCGCTGTAATTGAGACGCGGGCTAAGGGTCTTAAATATTATTTTCAGGCTCCTGTAAAGAATTCTGCAATCCGAAATGGTTTACAAGACATGAAATATACTGCGTATACAAAATCAGCAGCTTGGTCTTTTCATGGAGACGGTAGTGCACCACATTCTCTTGCAACATATCGTTTGCGATACAGAAAGTAATTTTTTTCGGTGGATAAGAAATGCTTGAAAATGCCGTAGAATGATTTATAATTCGAATTTTCGCGAAAACCCTAGGGATATTGCGATAACACGGATAATTAGACAATGGTAAAAACATTTCTCAATCTTACTGGAAAAATAATGTATTTTTGTAAAAACACGAGTCGCTCTAGTAACATTGAATATCCTTAACTCTGATTAGCTAGATTTTTGCTTACGGACCAAATCTTATTTGGATTTGTTCCTGGTTTTAACCCTGTGAGTTTTGAAGTATATCATAGAGTTATGAAGGGTTAGAAACATAGATATCGTGGTTAGAAATAACAATATTGCTAAAGGGACTTTACTTTTTATTGAACATTTTTGTTACCTAGGTAATCTACAAACATAATATGTTTACCTTTCTATCTATTTTATAGTTAGGTCACAAACTGACTTTTAGTAAAGTAGTCCTAACTTTTCCTAACTTATAATACATATATATAATAATATTATAAATGCGAAAGTAAGTTTGTTTGTTTGTTACCTTTTCACGCCTAAGCCACTGAACGGAGATCATCCTGAAATTTTGTATATACGTTGTCACGTGTACAGAAAAGGACATAGGCTGCCTTTCATACCGAAAAATAGTACTGTTCCCGAGGAAAACAACAATAACTTTCATATGATAATAGATGGCGCCACGTGTCTTTTGAATCATGATCGATTTATATTATTAATTTATTACCTATAGAAACTTTAGTAGTGTGTTAAGAGTTTCTTTTATTTTTTTATTTCAGTACGAAATACATTTTGTGAGTCTTGATAGACCGCTTTTTCATAATACTATAAATCTAAAGTTGTTTGTTACGCTATCACGCTAAAACCGCTGAACGGATTTGGATGAAATTTGGCACATACGGGTAGACTATGTCCTGGATTAGGACATTGGATACTTTTGATCCCGTAAGTAGGAACTCAAGTAATTAGCTTAATCAAAGACCTAAATACTATTTTTCTATATCACACGCTTACTATTTAATATTATTGTTAAATACTAAGCAAAACTTAAAAGGTGACTAAGTCCATGAAAATGAATATCTTTTCCCAAGGAACCATAAGTTGTGTTGAAAATGAGAAAAAATGTTGACCTTTTCATTCATACTGGTTATCAGCTGATCGGGTTATCTGTCTAGAGGTTTTTTTTTTTTTGTTTCAGACATTATAGTTCCTTGGACAAAGTTGTTCGTTTTCATGAACTGAATAGCTATTTTAATTTCGCACGCTATTTATCACAAATCTTATGTAGAATCATAATTTTTGAAAAGAATTAAAAAATGGGGTATGATTGACATTTAAAACGTCAACCAATCAGAGGAGGTCTCATTTTGGGCGCTCCGACCAGCCAATCAATATTCTTATTTCATAATAGCTAACGTTTCGTTTCGCAATATTACTAGAGCAACTCGAGTTTTTGCAAAAACCCTATCTTTTTCCAGTTAGATTGAGAAATGTTTTCACCATTGTCTAATTATCCGTGTTTTCGCAATAACCCTAGTTTTCGCGAAAATTCGAATTATCAAATCAACCTACGACAAATATATTTTTTTCCAAAATACCATTCTTTCAACGTGATTCGTATGCATTTCTATCTTGTTTGTTATTTGTTGTGCAAATGTTTTGGTGGTCAGTAAATTAAGCGATTAGTGAATTGTTAATGAAATGTTATTTTTTTGAAATTGGTAAAGGAAAATAAAGTTGAACTAATATGAATATTTGAATTTGTTTTTTTTTTATTTTGAAAGATAATAGAAAGAAGAAAGAAAATACGTTTATTTGCGAAAAACATGGCGCAAAGAAATAAAATAACAAAATAAAATAAAGAACAAGTTTGGGGAAAATATGCGTCACATTCACGTAAAACGGCCGTCGCTCAGCATCACGGAACATAAAAAAACAGTGGAAGTGCAAAGTAGGCGTGGCACGCGTGTCACAAATAAGCGCTGTATCGCTTGCTTGGTCCCCACAGATCTTAAACTATGGTCCCAGTCGAGTTCTAACATCGCGCCGAGTTGCAGTCTCACGACAAATTTATTTTTCCGTAGTTATGCCGTTTTGTTCCATTTAGGAGTGCAAAAATGATAGTAGGAGAAAAACTCATAATAATGGAGGGGTTTCGTACCATCGGTAAGTACGATTTTATATGTGCGTCAGGATTGCTCCGCCAAGTTATCAAATCAGAAAATGGTTTCAGCCAAAAATTTGTCGATATTTGTCAAAATCGAAAGAAACAAACCCCGTATTTGTCAAAGCAGAAATAAAGAAGTTATAAGCGTTTTAAGTTGGCCGCGCAATCCTGACGTCAAGGACTGCGCGGCCACGGAGATCTCAGCAACTACTTGGGATAGAGAAATAATTCCTTTTGTCAACTCAAGTCTGTATTTGTCAAGATTTGTCGAAAAATGAATCAAAGCTCTATATCAATATTATAATTAAATATTCGCCTTGAAAGTCATGGCCGCGCAGTCCTTGATTTGCTATTTTGTTTTTAGTATTTTTTTTATTAAAATTGAAGACTTCATATAGTATAGGAGTTAAAAGGAGAAAGGTCTTAATTTGTCGAAACTGACAAAAGCTTTAAAATACGACTAAAGTGTAATTAAACAGACGAAATCAATTTAAAACACAAAACTCGTGGCCGCGCAGTCCTGACGTTACTTTAAACCATGATATCTCAATAACTATAGTAGCTAGGATTTTGCTGTAGACGTCCATATAATCCTCATATTAACCCCATTAAAATGACATATCCTTTTACCCTCAACACTGTTTGGGACGCGAGTAATCTCAAGAATTATGTTACCCCATACAATGTTCTAGTAGAGTGACCATAATTTCAAGACCATAAGTTCAAGACAATACAGTCTAAGCGCATTTCTGTTCTGGTTTCTATTGTTAACTGATAAAAAACTTTTTTAATATTTAGATATTCTTATACATTATAAACAAAATGTACAGAATTATATTAATAGAATCTTGCAAGTTACTGCTCGTGGAAATGTTAATTATATCTAAAATAACGTTATAAATAGATATACACTATTTTAACAATTACTTACAGTAGAAGCACTAAAAAAAAATATCATTTAAGACGTGCTCAAGAATAAATGCAGCGTTACATTCACAATTATAATGATATATTTTAAAATATATCGAAGCAATTCTTATTCTTAATCTGTTTGATTCTTCACTGTTAATATAACGCTGTTATATCGTTATTTCTGTGATTATTGTCAAATAAATTGAGTATACATAAATACTCTTTATTCCCAGGGTCAGTAAAAAAAAACACTGAATCAAATGCACGAGTAAATTTAATATTTTTTACAGATAAATCAGTAAAATTACTATTTTAACATTATTCTAAGTTGGTCTCTTCGGCCGCACTACAGGAGCATCGACGCGAGTTTGCCTATTGCGCTCTCTTTCTAATATTGCTTTTCATTCGCACAACTGCTGGTCAGCGGACCACCGCGCTCGCGTCGAATCGTCACGATACCAGTATTATATCTCAACGGACTGTTACTGCTGTACGTTGTGGATCCGACAGTGATATTCCGATAAAAAGGACATAAGTGTGTATTCAGTGAGAGACTTAGTGTATATTTAAACGTGATATAAATAATTACGTGATATTAATCAATATGGTGAGTTATTTATTTTTGAATTAAATTTGTTAACGATATTTATTTTGTGTTATCTACCACCATACCATGTTAAAACTTTTACCAGTTTTGCTGTAGTCAGTACTTTTACATAGGTACCTAGTTAAAAAGTAGATCGGAATAAAGTCCTAACAAATTAGGCCTTAATGAACAAGGATGGAATTTATTGTGTTTTATATAATTAATAATAATAAATAAAGCCTGGGTAAGGTAAACCTTTCCCAGGCTCTCTATTTAAAAACTAAATAGAGCGTTTAAGGTTTTGCCTAAACCAGACGCAACTTTTAACTCCTGGTAATCTCAAATTATTAAAAAGCAGTTATAAATAAATAGATATTTAAAAATATACTTTTTAATTTAATTTTCAGATAAAAGCGGGTCGCAAAGGAAAAGTCAATAGTGAAAAATTAAAAAAAATATTTCTTAAGTACGGAGATGTATGCAGAAATCGCAGTATTAAATATAATGATCCAGTATTTAAAACAATATCTAATGAGTTAGATAATACGATAGCTCCTTATGCAATCTACAAAGCATTGAAAAGGCACTACGACGAGTATTTTCAAAATGATGAAGATGATAACCTTTATTCACCCCGAGTTCAGAGTAGTTCATCTTCTTCACCGTCGCGTCATAGTGTGGCTTCATTATCGCTGACATATCAAGACAAGGTGAAAACATTTAGTTTTACAATGGACGATCATGAATGGAAAAAAATTCAACCCGTGATGGTACATTATGCTAGAAGAGATATAAGGACCTCATCGACACACCAAAAATACAGGAGTCTGCCAAAGTTTAAGTGGGCGACTTTTTTGAGAGAAAAGCTCTGGGAGTTATCTAAGCTACCATGTACTTGGAATTTTAAAAATAAGAAAGTTGACGGTGAAAATAACATTTCGTTATTTGGAAAGTGCTCACAATGTCAAAGAGAAACAATAATAAAAACCGAAGCAATTTCTGAAAAAACTGTAAGATTTACATGCGATATACTTACTTGTAAGGAAGAGAATGTACCACACAATCCTAAAAAAAAATCAAAATTAACTCCATACAAAAGAGGTAAATTAGCAAAAATTCTACAGTATAAGCCTACCGTAGTCGTACAAAAAGAACTTGCGGCCAAATTAATTAAAGACCCAAATCAAGTTTGCCCACCAGTGCTGCCAAGTTTAGCAGCTCTCCGCCAGATCAAGTATGAGAAACGACAAAGCAAGAGACTTCATGCTCACCCAATTTTAAGTATACTCATGATGACTCAAGAGGTACAGAACTTTATCCGTGAAGTGACATTGATACCGTGTTTTCATTTATATTATTGGTCTGATCAGCAAATAGAGTACTATACTAACTATTGTAATAGTTTTTCTAAAGTGACCATTACTGTAGATGCAACTGGATCTTTTTTTCAGGCTATAAAGCTTCCCGATGGAACTACACTAACAAAACGACTATTTGTATATATTGGCATGATTGCTTCGGATTCAATTAAATCTACTCCAATTTTTCAAATGGTTACCGATTCTCACAATAAAGATTCAATTGCAGCGTGGTTAAAAAAATGGTTAATTCAAGTAAGGAGCCCGCCACATGAAATTATTACCGATGACTCATCAGCATTAATTGCAGCTAATGTTTCAGCATTTACTACGTTTAGCAGTATAAAAGATTATGTTAAACGATCTGTTTTAGTCTTAAGTGGCCGCAATTATGCATTACCTGAAGTATTTATTAGGCTAGATACAAGTCATTTTATCAAAACAATTTATAATTTACGTTGCTTTGAAAATAGGGATATAAATGTTAAAATGTTATACGTTCGTTGCATTTTGTATATGAAAGAATGTGAATCGTTTCAGCAAATTAAAACTCTCATTACTGATGTTGTAAGACTATGTCTAACCGAATACGATAACCCAGAAAACCCTGTTTCTGTTTATATTCAGAAAATAAGTTGCACCTTAGGTAATACTACATATACGGAACCTAATGAAGACACCGATGAGAAGGAAAATATTCACGAAAACATAATCCTCGACGATGATGACGGTTTGCTCTCATGGTTTGATGAAATTGTTGAGAGGGAAAAAAGCCTAGATAAAACAAAAAGTTCGTCAGAATCACAAAACTCTTTCTACATGCCTCATTTAATAACAACGCTCAAACGGTTACTCCTAAAGTTACCCCTCTGGAGTAATATTATGTGCCCATTATATAAATCACAAAACAAAGTACCAACATCTTCAGCTATAGAGAGCTATTTTAAAACTATGAAAAATTTGTTATTCACAACAAGGTCGAAGAAATATAACATTGATGAATATTTAAATATGCATTATGATTATTTATTAGGTGAAATAAAAATTGCTTTAAATTGTTTAAATAATTTCGCCGACATTGTAGACAAAAAGGAGAAAAACATTAAAAGAAAACGAGGTAAGACTAGGAAGCGAAAAATGTTACCATTTGAAAACAAATGCTGCAAAAAAGAAAAACCTAGTGTAACCAAAACGTTTTTAAATGATTCGGTATTCTCAGTAATTCCTACGTATGTTGAAAACTGGAGAGGCGAAGGTGTTCCTAAAGATGATTCTGCAAATAAACCTGTAAATATAATGTTTTTAAAAAATAGTAATTTTACTGTACAAGATATATCTGAAAAAAATATTAAATTAACAAACACTTGTGCATTTGATTCCGTATTTTTTTTATTGGCCCACGGATTTAAAGAGTATTCATGCATACGCGATTTATTTGACAATAATTGCAGAAATAGGGATATAACAGCGTTTTTACAAATCCTCTGTAACTCTGATAATAACAGTGAAGAAGCAAACAAATTAAGAATAAGAATTGCTTCGATACATTTCAAAAACAATCATTATGATTGTGAATGTAACGCTGCATTTATTTATGAGCACGTCTTAAATGATATTATTTTTAGTGCTTCTTCTGTAAGTAACTGTTCAAATAGTGCATGCATAAATTCTACCCCATCAAGAAGAAAACATGTGTTTATACCGTTAAATTTAGATATAATTAATATTTTCACCATCAGTAACTTGGAAGATTCTATTATTATTCATGATTGGGAAAACAAGCAATGCAGAAAATGCAATGAAGTAGTTCTATTTCATTATACCTTGTCAAAAATTGTTACATTCGATTTAAATGGCACGCAAATGGTGTTTTTACATGAGGTACCTAAAAGTATAATAATTAAACAAAACATTTATAAATTATTAGGTGCCGTAGAATATGTTCCTCCAATACTTGGAACAATAGGGCATTATAAGTGTCATATTATAAGAAATAGCGGAATGCTTTGTTACGACGATAACAAGAGTAAATTAGAAGAGAGTACAAACGATTCTGTATATATCCATTTTTTAACTTATGTTTTAGTAGAGGTGTAAGAGCCGATGAAAAACATTTAAAGTTGAAGAATAATGATTTTGTTGATTTTTGAAATCTTTATATTTGTGCAATGAATAAAAATATTCAAATATTAAACAAGTTTTTTATTTCGTCTTATTTAGTATTTTATTTAAGTTTTTGACTAACAGAACAGAATGCCCTTGAACTGTGCTGTCATAGCCAGTTTGACAAAGATTAAAAACAAATCGAAATTATGGTCACTCTACTAGAACATTGTATGGGGTAACATAATTCTTGAGATTACTCGCGTCCCAAACAGTGTTGAGGGTAAAAGGATATGTCATTTTAATGGGGTTAATATGAGGATTATATGGACGTCTACAGCAAAATCCTAGCTACTATAGTTATTGAGATATCATGGTTTAAAGTAACGTCAGGACTGCGCGGCCACGAGTTTTGTGTTTTAAATTGATTTCGTCTGTTTAATTACACTTTAGTCGTATTTTAAAGCTTTTGTCAGTTTCGACAAATTAAGACCTTTCTCCTTTTAACTCCTATACTATATGAAGTCTTCAATTTTAATAAAAAAAAATACTAAAAACAAAATAGCAAATCAAGGACTGCGCGGCCATGACTTTCAAGGCGAATATTTAATTATAATATTGATATAGAGCTTTGATTCATTTTTCGACAAATCTTGACAAATACAGACTTGAGTTGACAAAAGGAATTATTTCTCTATCCCAAGTAGTTGCTGAGATCTCCGTGGCCGCGCAGTCCTTGACGTCAGGATTGCGCGGCCAACTTAAAACGCTTATAACTTCTTTATTTCTGCTTTGACAAATATCGACAAATTTTTGGCTGAAACCATTTTCTGATTTGATAACTTGGCGGAGCAATCCTGACGCACATCGATTTTATTTGTTTTCTAATAAAATCTTACCTAGTTAATTTCAATTTCTAATGATGTAATAGTAAAAATCAACCTTATACGATTAAAATACAGTTTCTTTTGGATTGATTGTATTCACTGGCATTCCCTATTTCGTTCTCGAAAGTACTTCGCTACTCAATTAGTGATGTGGTCGGGTCGGATGTCAGTTTTATCGATAAAAGAAAATAGTGCCGATTCTCTTGTCACACATGTCTCTAAACTAGACTAAAAATCACCTAAATTTAGTTTATTCCTGTCAAACGACGATTGACTAAAGTGACACAACTTAATTATTTTATAGTTTGACAGCACTAAGTTGGCACTAAGCTATTTAATTTAGTGAAAGTGGAATTTTTGTTATTCTGAATTTGATGTTTTTCACCTATTTGATTACTAAATGTCTTTTTAATGGCGATTAAAAGTTTTCATTATTTTTTTCGATTAGGACACATCGTTTTCGAGATATAAGCAAAAGCCAAAAAATAAATGACACCTCAACTAGGGGAACTTTTCACTTTTTATATGGAAAATATGAAAATTTTCAAAATTTCTATTATTGATTATTACCAACATGTGGAGTTTTAGGGAGTTAGAGGTTGCAAAGGCGGCAAAATTTTCATTATTTTTTCGATAGGACACACCGTTTTCGAGATATAAGCAATAGAAAAAAAATGACACCTCAATGGAAGAACTTTTCACTTTTTGTATGGAAAATATGAAAAATTTCAAAATTTCTATTATTGATCATTACCAACATGTAGAGTTTTATGGAGTTATGGCTTGCAAAGGGGGGGCAAAATTTTCATTATTTTTTCGATAGGACACACCGTTTTCGAGATATAAGCAAAAGAAAAAATACACTACTTCATTCTTCCCACAATTTTACTTACCTAACTCCCAACAAGACTTATTTTTTCGAATTAAACAAGAAATCGGGTATCTATCGATATCGATATGTAATTCAAAATTCAATGTGTTAGGTACTGCACTGGTCGAGTAGCAATAGATATCGACGTATGACGCGATTGTCAACCTTATGGATAACGCAATTATACTTATAATTGCGATCACTGAGAATACTGCCATCTATGGTCGACTAGCGGAATTTACTCGTCAATAGAATCTAGTTTGACTTGAGATTACAAAACGTTGTAAATACTTTCTGAACTAAAGCAAAATAAATCCTATTCATAAAGTATGAAGGTTTGTTTCTCGATGTAGGATCTGTGACTTACGCTACTTTTGAATAAAATTAAAACGACAAATCAGACGAATTGTTTGTTTGTAGTGCATTATACGACTATCAGTTTATTTGTGTGAGTTTGGCGACAGCGGTTCCTATAGTAATTTTGTTGCATACCACTTCCACTGTTTTTTATGCTCCGTGCTCAGAATAATGCCGCGACCCCATACGAGACAGAGCCTCAGCGCTGGTTTTCAGCGACAGCCGGCGTTGACGTAATGACGTCGACCGGTGCATCATGCAGTGGAAGTACAAATGACAATTAAAATGAGATAAATAAGATTATTGAATATTTTCAAAGTTTATGTAAATATTATTATTGAAGATTATTATTGGTATTGAAGTAGAGAACTTTGCGTTCTAACGGAAAACAATAAAAACATTTGTAGCAAAACCAAGATTGTAAGCATAACTACCATGAATATTGCAGAAGGAACGAGTTTATGTAGCACGTTCTTGCCTTATAGAATGCAAATCATATTTCTGGCACAGAACACTAATACCCTTAACCGATGTCTGGTGGGGCAAAAGTGAAGCTGAAGTGAACAATATTACAATAATTTGACACTGGCATTTTCTTTGCGTCGTCCAGGGGGGGGCACACTTAACACTGTCATCATTTCCATAGACGACAGTGACATCTGCAGTCTAGTGGCAAAAAAAAACTTGGCAGCCATATTGTCTTGGTCAAATAAATGTCATTGTCGCCATTGTCAACTCCGACTTTCCCAACATTGATGCGCAATTCTGTTGAAAATTGTTTCTCGTTACTGTTATTTGTTTTGTTTTGTTTCTATTTCATAATATTGTTACCACTTTGATTTTCGTTTGTTATTTTTGTTGTATTGTTAACATGAGTGAACTCCGAAGAAGATATTATATTTTTGGCTGTGATGTTTTATGTGTTTATTACCATACCGTGCCGTATTATCTTTATTACAACCAAGAAAAAGTGTTATGTTATTCCTTAATTTAATTTAATTAAGTTTAATAAGTGTAAAACGTTATAATAAACGTATTAATAAAATTTATGTTTGATAATAATAAAAGGACATTTTTCTGAACTCCATACGTGTTTTGTCCCCTAACTGTTACCATAACACAAGTATGCATACCTATATGTAGGTATATATTATTATAGCCTTAATTCACCCACCAAACTAGAGGTAGCAGCACTTTCCATACATGCAAATTTTACTACAGAGTTACCTACCTACTACTCTTTCTCTCTATTTTACTTTACTCTTTGGCGTCGTCGCAGGTCGTCGCTTACAAAAAATAATTGATATACAAAATAATTGACACTGCCACTGTATACTCTATGGCTTTGCTTAATAAGCTGTGTCTCATTTTTGTATGTACACATACATACGTTTGCCCCGCACGGCCCTCCAGAAATTGCGTTTGAAGTGTGCACCAATGCAATTGTATTCGCCTCTAGGAGTATATGTACATACCTGTTTCTTTTTCAATGTTACCTCTGTAGCTTTGAAGAAATATGCAAAAAAGGGGGGCCGTGCCAGCCAAATGTTTTCAGCACGGCCCCCGTGTAAATTGAAAAATATATAGCGTATTAAAAAGTTTCTTAAACTCAAGTAATGTACTCTATTAACACGTTATACGTAAGTGCCGCAACAGATATATTGTTAATTCGTAGTAACAAATACTAAATAGATGTGGATAGGGGGCCGAGCTAGAAAAAAAAAGATAAGAAAATATCTAAAAAAGAGAAAAAAACCTTAGCCAAAAGCTATTAAAAAACCATTGATGTTTGGCAAGTAACATATTTATGTAACGCATTGGTTTCTCATACAACATGCTAAATTTGAAAACGAAACCAATTAAATACATTCAGCACGGCCCTTTATAATTGCCTATATCTTTTTAAATACGAGTATGTCATGTTTGTATAAAGAGTAGGAATAGGAGTAGGTTCGTTCCAAATAAATTGCGATTCTGCTGCATTAGGACTTTCAAATATAAATTGGACCAAACATATCATATTGAAACGGGAAAGCAGTAATAGACTTCACACTTGACGAATAATCACAATTATTTATTGATATTTTTATACAGTTGAACAGAGTTTCGACTTATCTCATGTACGGCAGCAAAATGTTCCCGCCAAATGAGCGGTCCGACTACTAAAATACACTTCGGCTGCCGGATGTGACGTCACTAATGGTCACTCGCTGGCTTGGCTGACAATTTCTGCTCCAAATGTCGTAAAGTGGCATTGGCTTGGCGTTGGCTCGGCATTGGCTTGGCGTTGGCTTGGCGTTTGCTTGGCGTTGGCTTGGCGTTGGCTTGGCGTTGACTTGGCGTTGACTTGGCGTTGGCTTGGCGTTGGCTGAACACATGACGAGGCGTTACAATATATTACAACTGATGGGGTGACCATGATTCCACGTGAAACTGGATTAAAAACTGTTACATAAATTTTCGCAAGGAACTCAAGTGGCTCCCAATCCGCCTTCGCAGGAACACTCGGATTTTATGTCTCCTCTTCAACATTTTACACAACCCGTCTTATCCTTCCTACCTGCGTGAGCGTTTTTCCTTTGCTCGCCCTAGTGACGCACCGTGTAGATCACACCTTAGATCCCTTCTTAAATCTCATCCTCATAAAACTAGCTACTATTCTTATTCCTTCTCTATCCATGCTGTGAGACTGTGGAACTTACTTCCGCCTAGCATTCGCGATTTAAAAACTGTGTCTCTTTTCAAATATAGAGTAAAAGAGCATTACTTTTCCTCTCAACTGTGAGTATTTATATAAGTATAGTATATGTATGTTTATATATTTTAGCTTTATGTATTTATTTAAGTTTATGTTATACGTGTAGGTATAGTTAATATTTTAGTTTAAGTCTTCGCATATTCTTATTTTTCTCTTCTTGTTATCACACACTATTGTCTACATTTCTATTTCATTTCTCCTTTCGCAGGTCTGCTGGAAGAAATTTCTTAAGAAATAAGCAGTACCTTTGTACTCCTAATTATAATTATGTATTTTATTATGTATTTTTCTGTGTGTACATAAATGGTAAAATAAATAAATAAATAAATTACGTAGTTATGTTACCTAAATCTTTAATAAAAAAAAAACAAATCAACAATATCATCATAATTAAATTATGTGACTACGTTGAAATAAACAATCTTTTTTACCGTTTCTTTTTTTTTTCTTCGAAATTACTACATGTTAGTGATGACTGCTTCTAGAGGAAATATATCAGTTAAAACTTGTCGTCGTGTACGGTCGCTATTAGTTCACTGATGCTACCGTAATTTTTGAAGTGGCGCTGGTGTCGCTGTTACTTCGTGTTGCGCTCGAGTGTTTATAAATCAGTCACATCTTTAAACGCATAATATACCTGCAATAGTAAATGTAAACACTGCTCAAACATGAGTTTCATACTTTATTAAAAAAATAATCTGTGATTTTATGATAACATAAGTTCAAGCATGAAACGACAATATTCTAATTATTATAGTTGCTTGAAACACAATCGGTGATTACGTGATTTAAATTAGTTGTCTGTGATTATTCCAAATAATTAATGTGATTAATATAATTCATATTATTGTAATGTAAGGTTCAATCAATGTGATTTTTCGGAAACGTATCTGTGATTTTTTAAGCCTTTTAAGCTCTGTAGTGTTAGTGACACATAGCTAAAGTTTTCTGCGATTATTCCATAGGTAAACGTAACTAATCTGTAAAATATAATTAATCTGTAATTTTATTGTAATGTACGGTTCAATCCACGTGATTTATTGGAAATACAAAAAATAACGGGCAACTCGCAGTGCAGTTCTATGGATAATATTAATATTTTTAGTATGTCATTAGCATAAATGACTACAAATTTCTTATTTTCAATGAGAATATAGTTTTAACACTTAAAAATCCTGGATCCGAAAATCCGTGTTAAAATGGACAATTTTATGGGTATAATGAAATTAAGAGTACGAGTATTTTTATGGTATTTTAATATAAAAAAGACATTAAAATTAAACATTAATAACGAGTATGACCTCCCCTTGCAGCGATTACGGCATGTAATCGTCATGGCATGCTTTCCACCAGGCTTTTGATGGTGTTCTGTGGAATGTGTTCCCACTCAGCTGAGATTTCATGTTTAAGCTCCCTTATGTTTTGTGGAAGTGGTTATACAGATCGTACTCGCCTTTTTAGGAGGTCCCAGACGTGCTCAATGGGGTTAAGGTCGGAGCTCCACGCTGGCCAATCCAAACGACGAATACCAACCTCTTGCATATAAGCATCTACGTCGCCATAACGGTGGGCCCGAGCATTATTATTATTATTTATTTTTATTTGTGATGGGTTTGCTCTTGACTCTAGTCTAGGTCAGAGGTGACAGAGACAAAGTCGACGATGGAGTGAGCTTACCCAGAAGAAGCCTGTTCACTCTCACTTTAAAGAGATTAGGGTTGTTTGCGTTCGGAAACACAGACGCAGGTAGTGAGTTCCACTCCTTTGCTGTGCGCATTGTAAAAGACACTTGGAAGCGCTTAGTGCGAATTGGTGGAATAGCAACCAGGTAGGGATGGTAACTGGCTGTGCGTCTAGATGTCCGATGGTAGAAGGGGGCCGGTGGAATGAGGTCGTGGAGTTTTCGGGCACACTCTCCGAAGTACAATCTGTAGAAGACCGACAAGCAGGCAACCTTGCGGCGATGAGTCAAGCTATGAAGCTTGGCATCCACCAGTTTTACATCGCCAATGAGCCTCTTAGCTCTGCGTTCCACCGAGTCAAATGTTTTATCGTCATTATCGTCCATGTAAATGGCATCTTCACCAATTACAGTCAGTGCAGGTTGTGCATGTTGACAAGGGATTTCTGTTATTTTATGTACCTTTGCGCATTTAGTAAGCCATTTTCAATTAATACTATCTCGGTACGATAGGTGGAAGTTACGCCCGCCCAAAACATAACGTACCCTCCACCATAAGGGGTGATTTTTGGGGTGGTGTTGGGATCTACCTCCCAGTGGTCCACCCCGGACAACGGCACCACAGGCTCGCCTGTGGTACGGCTGAACGATCCCACTTAGCGGTGGTAGGCTCCGCAAGGGGCCGCCTGGCTCGCGACCACCATCCCACCGGAGTCCGGCGTAAAGCAGCTTGCTGTGTTCCGTCGGTGTGTGGGGGTGCCAGTGCCTTTGGGGGAGAAGGAGATTGTCAGTTGCGCTGTTTGGAACCGGTTGTGGTCTCTGAGTCAGCTAGCCGGGTAACTCATTTTGGAGGGTAGCGGGATCCGAAGCACGGTACCAGCCGTTGGCCGACCGCAGTCAGTAGGGGGCCCAAGTAGCGCGCCAGCCACGTGCCAAAGGCTGCCCCGCCAACTCGCGAAAAATCCCGGTATGCTCCACCGTGCCAGCCGGCGACTGGATGGGAGGACCCGGTGGCCATATCCGGGGGGGTTCGGGCGTCCCCGCAGTCTCCAGATGAGTTCCCCGTAGGTGTGGTTGGCTCTAGTGTTCCACTTGGATCACTGAGCGGCGCCTCGACAAGTCGACTTTTTCCCCAACAACTCCACTCAATGACACACAAAGCGAAGAAAAATAGGTTAAAACAACGGCTGCACTTCCTCCCACTAAAAGTGCACCTCACTAACATCAGGGGGTTGCACTCCAATCTCGATTCGGTCCATCACCACCTTGAGACCGAGAAGCCGCACCTGTTTTTCCTAACGGAGACGAAGATAACAACCCCGTCGGACGTGGCGTACCTCAACTACCCGGGGTACTCTCTTGAACACAAGTTCAAGAGGCAAGCTGGGGTCTGTGTGTACGTCCGCGATGACATTTGTTGTCGTCGTCTCCGTTGCTTTGAGAAATCGGGTTTCTCTGCCATATGGCTACTTGTGGATACTGGCGTGGAGAAATCTCTCTACATCGGCATCTACCGATCGCATAGCGGTGACCAGGAGACAACAGCGCTCTTTAATTTCCTCGTGGAGTCGACTGACGTAGCCCAGCAACGGTACCCAACGGCGAAGCTCATTTTTCTGGGGGACTTCAACGCCCATCATAAAGAATGGTTGTTCCCATACCAGAAAACTGACCATGCTGGGTTGGAGGCGCGCAATTTTGCTTTAACGCTAGATCTGACCCAGATGGTGAATGAGGCAACGCGGGTACCGGATGTTGACGGCCATACACCCAATTGCTTGGACCTTCTGCTGGCATCTGATCCGGACAGTCATTCAGTATCGGTCTCAGCCCCGCTGGGAACGTCTGACCACTGTCTGGTGAAATCCATATCAACCTGCTCTCCTCCAGATGAGAGCCCTAGAGGCACGAGGCGAGTATGGCGATACGGGTCAGCAGACTGGGATGAGATGCGGCACTTTTTTGCGTCTTATCCATGGCGGCAAGTGTGCTTTTCCTCGGGTGACCCCTCGCGCTGTGCTGACGCGGTTGCGGACGTGATTCGGCAGGGGATGGAATATTTTATTCCATTCTCCGACATCCCGCTCGGTCACAAATCCCGGCCTTGGTATAATGCAGAATGTGCCCACGCTGAGGCCCGAAAAGAAACTGCCTACCAAGCCTGGGTCAAGGCCCGCGACCGCAAAGTTAGAGCGCGCAGGGTTCGCGCGAAGAAGAGAGCCTTTAATTCTGCCGCCAAGTTCTGCAAGCGGGTTTTGCGTAGGGCACGTTTTGACCATGTCGGACATATCGGGGCCAGGCTGGCTTCGCACCCTCCGGGTAGTAAACAGTTCTGGTCCCTGTCTAAAGCGGTTGAAACGAATTTCTGTCGTCCCACTTTACCTCCTATGATGAAACCTGATGGGTCGCTGGCTCACTCTGCAACTGAGAAGGCAAATTTATTTGCATCTCTCTTCGCAAGCAATTCACGTCTGGACGCTGGCTCAAAGCAACCACCTACTGTACCTCATTGTGACTCCTCGATGCCGGAGATCGCAGTTCACATTAAAGAGGTCCGAAGAGTATTGTGCAGTCTAGACGTGAACAAGGCCAGCGGGCCTGACGGCATTCCAGCGAGAGTGTTGAGGCAGTGTGCGCCTGAACTGTCTCCTGTATTGACACGTTTGTTCCGCCTCTCTCTTGAAAAAAGAACGGTGCCGAAATCCTGGAAGCTTGCAAATGTACAACCAGTGCCCAAAAAAGGCGACCGTGCAGACCCTGCCCATTACCGTCCGATCGCCATTACCTCCATTCTGTGCAAAGTTTTGGAAAGGGTACTGAACAATAAGTTGCTGAACTACCTTGAAGACAATGATCTCCTCAGTGACCGTCAATATGGCTTTCGCCGGGGACGGTCAACTGGCGATCTTCTTGTGTATGTCACGCACTGCTGTGGCGAAGCCATCGAGAAACATGGCGAAGCACTGGCTGTATCGCTTGACATCTCGAAGGCCTTTGACAGGGTCTGGCACGCTGCTCTGCTCAGCAAGCTTCCTGCTTATGGCATCCCAGCTGATTTTTGTAGCTGGATATCAGATTTCCTTAGTGAACGGTCGATCAGAGTAGTTGTCGACGGCTGCTCTTCTGACCTTATGGCTATTGATGCCGGAGTTCCTCAGGGGTCTGTTCTCTCTGCGACTCTTTTCCTGCTGCACATCAATGACCTGCTTCGGCCTGGTATTGTTGGGTACGCAGATGACAGTACAGTTTCAGAGAGATACTTGTCCAGCGCAAAAACCAGCGGGGCCGAAGTTCGTTCTTTGAGAGAGGCCATGGTAGAGCGGACAGATTTGACCTTAAGCTTTGTCTCCCAATGGGGTGATGATAATCTGGTCTCTTTTAACGCCACCAAAACGCAGGCGTGTCTTTTTACCGCTAAAAAGAGTCGTTTCGCCCAAACTCCTACTTTTCGGGGTACATCTGTTCCTGTAACTGATCGACTTGAGCTCCTAGGCATGGAGTTGACATCTGGTCTCAACTTCGGCGCCACCATCGAGTACAAGGCCCAAACTGCGGCCAAGAAACTGGGCATCCTAAATAGGGTGAAGCGATACTTTACGCCTGGACAGCTTTTAACCCTTTACAAAGCGCAAGTCCGATCCTGCATGGAGTATTGCAGTCACCTTTGGGATGGATCAGCTAAGTACCAACTAGCCGCGCTTGACTCGGTGGAACGCAGAGCTAAGAGGCTCATTGGCGACGTAAAACTGGTGGATGCCAAGCTTCATAGCTTGGCTCATCGCCGCAAGGTTGCCTGCTTGTCGGTCTTCTACAGATTGTACTTCGGAGAGTGTGCCCGAGAACTCCACGACCTCATTCCACCGGCCCCCTTCTACCACCGGACATCTAGACGCACTGCCAGTTACCATCCCTACCTGGTTGCTATTCCACCAATTCGCACTAAGCGCTTCCAAATGTCTTTTATAATGCGCACAGCAAAAGAGTGGAACTCACTACCTGCGTCTGTGTTTCCGAACGTATACAACCCTAATTTCTTCAAAGTGAGAGTGAACAGGCTTCTTCTGGGTAAGCTCACTCCATCGTCGACTTTGTCTCTGTCACCTCTGACCTAGACTAGAGTCAAGAGCAAACACATCACAAATAAAAAAAAAAAAAAAAAAAAAACACACGTCGGCATACCGTTCCCCTGGTCTTCTTAACACTCGCCGACGTCGGTCCTCACCATTGAGACAAATTCGAGCTTCATCGGAGGAGAGTACGCAACTCCAGTTACCTAGTGTCCAAGATAGGCAATTTCTAGCGAAACTCAATCAAACAATCACGGAGTAACTTGGGGGCCCGCGTTGGTCGTCGACTATGTATATCAGCGGCTAAAAGCCTCCTCCTGTCTCTTGATATCGAGTCCAGGTTCTTTGGACGGTTGAACGACTCACGTTTAACCGCTGTGAGACTTAACATTGGCTACACCCCTGTTCCAGCAGCGCTATAATTTTATTATATTCTAGTTCTTATTGCTTTTTCTGCCATTACAATCAAGTCACAATAGAGCAGGATTATGCGACAAACATAAATTATTCTACTACAAATAACAAGAACTTAGTTTTAGTTGCCTGATAACCTTTTAACCGCAAACCCCTGAAAAGTAAGCAAAAAGTCACAAACTGAAAAAGGGATTTTTAGTTTTTTAACCCTTTTACTGGTGGTGGCAGTATGTGTGCCACCAACATTTTCTTTTTCTCGTTTGGCAATACAACTCAAAATTAAATAAAGTACTGCCTCTGTGTGAAAATGAACGCATCTTACATTATTAAAAAATAAACCATATACACATCCTTAGCCACAATGATTCCATAAAATTAGTTTTTATTTCTCTAACATAAAAAAATGCTTCTACCAGTAAAAGGGTTAAAACAAAATATTCGAATTTGGAATTAGATTTTTTCATACCCAGACTCTTTATTAAGTGCCAGTAACATAGTCTGGCTATTGGAACCATATCTGTGATTTTTATAAGCCTTTTGACCTATGTAGTCTTAGCGACACTTGTTGATTTGTTCGATTAGTTTGTTTGTTTGTTCGATCTTTAATATAGATTACGATATTGTTGATTTGTTTATTTTATTAAAGATTTACTCAATTTATGTAACAGTTTTTACTCCAGTTTCACGTGCAATCATGGTCACCCCATAAGTTGTAATGTGTGGTATTTTAGATTCAATTTATCTTATACAAGTGCTAATACAGCAGAATCGCAATTTATTTGGAACGAATCTACTCCTGTACATAATTCAGGAAGTTGAATTTTGTAAACAAATAAGTCATATTCAAAAAGATATAGGCTATTACGCTTATAGAGGGACGTGCTGAATGAATTAAAATTGCTTTATGTTTTAAATTTAGCAAGTTGTATGATAAACCAATGCTGTGACGCATTACTAAATTAAATATGACTTGTTTGTTGAAACCAATGTGTTACTTGCCAAACGTCAATTGTTTTTTAATAGTTTTTGGTTGAGGTTGTTTTGTCCTTTTTTAAATATTTTCTTATAATTTTTTTCTAGCACGGCTTCTATCCACATCTATTTAGTATTTGTTATTACGAATTCACAATATCTGTTGCGGCACATAATATAACGTGTTAATAGAGTACATTTCTTGAGTTTATGAAACTTTTTAATACGCTATATATTTTTCAAGTTGCACAGGGGCCGTGCTGAAAACGTTTGGCTGGCACGACCCCCTTTTTTTGCATATTTCTTCAAAAATACAGAGGTATGTATACATTGAAAAAGAAACAGGTACATAGACGCGTAGAGGCGAGTACATTGCATTGGTGCACACCTCAAACGCTAATTTTGCTGGGAAAACGTAAATAATAGGTTGGGGAAAAAGTTTCTTCGCATTTTTTAAGAAAATTTAAAACATTTATTTACATTTAACTAAAGTATGTAGGTACCATTTTGTTCGATAACTTTTTGCCATCTTTTTCTTTTTGTAGGTAGGGACATGATCCCATTGCTATAGAAATTTTGGGACTTCTGGTCAAAATACCGCGACAAGTGGTTTTGGCAGTCCTCTCGTGATGTTAACCTGACACTGCCTAAAGAATTCTGAAGAGACCGAAACAGGTGGAAATCTGAAGGTGCAAGGTCAGGACTATACGGCGGATGAATTAACACCTCCCAGCCAAACTCTCTTAATTTTTACTGAGTGGCTAAAGATGTGTGAGGTCTAGCGTTATCATGATGAAAAACCACACCCCTTCTGTTGATTAATTCCGGCCGCTTTCTCTCAACTTCTTGCTTTAATCTCATCAGTTGTTCGCAGTATAGTTCAGAATCGATGGTCCTGCCTGGTGGTAACAGCTCATAATGAATAATGCCCTTCCAATCCCATCACACACACAGCATCACCTTGTTGCGAGTTAACCCGGGTTTCGCCACAGTCTGTGAAGCCTGACCGGCCTTTGACCACGACCTTTTTCGCACGTTCTTGTCATACGTGATCCACTTTTCATCACCAGTTATCAGCTTGTACACGGAAATGAGTACACGGTTCATTAGGTTTCTTTCAGTGAGCTCGTGAGGTACCCAAATGTCGAGCTTTTTTGTGTACGCAGTTTTTTTCAAATACGCCAAAACTGTTTTGTGGTCAATTTCCGGTTCTTCAGCTACGTCGTAACTACTGATATGCCGATCTTGCTCCACTTTTTCAAAAATGGCATCCATTTTATCCGTAATAGGGCGACCAGAGCGACGTGCATCAAAATTTCCGGATTGAAAACGCTTAAACCAAATTTGTGCTACTCTCACAGACACTACACTAGGCCCATAAACATCGCAAATTTTTTTCGCGGCTTGCGTGGCATTTTTACCTTTTTTGTAGTAAAATTTTAAAATGTATCGAATTTCTTCATTAGATTCACTCAACTTGACGGTACGAAAAACAAATGAAAATCACACATTTTCCTAATTTGAATTTGGAATTATGTTCTTAAATTTTCAATGATACCAAAACCAGCCAGATACAAGTAGACTTTTTAGATTTTATTACAAGTTCATACATACTATAATGCGAAAAGACTTTTTCCCCAACCTAATATTTTGGTTTTCTGTTCATGCTGTGGTCGGTTCGGTCTTCCTCGATAATATCACTCTATACTCTTTGGGTCGGTCTGGTGTAGGTAGAGCACAGACTACAGAGTACTTTTATTATGGTGTACCTATATAGCTACTGTAGAGTGAAATTGGCAGAAAGTATTGTATGTTCTGTGTCTGTGAATTGGCGAGACCGCGATTGAGGAGGGCTCGGGATTTCGATGTGATTATTTCTGCTACAATTTAAACCAGTGCAATATAAACATTTGTGGTGGAAGTGATTCGACTCCTGCGTTTATTTTTCCTGTGAAATCCAGACCTGTGATTGTTGATTTCGCGAGTGCAGATTTGCAGAACCATGTCTCTGTTCGGATCCTTGATGGGCGACGTGGAGGATGATCCGTTTTTCGGGTAAGTTTTATGATAATCAATCATATTTTAGTAGCCGTTCTTCATATTTTGATAAGAACATCATTTAATATTTGCTAATATACGCAGAAACAATATTCTGTGCTATGGATGAGTTCAGATTTGATCAAAACATTAACCGATTTCGTAAAATTTGACATGGTTTTTATTTGTTGCGACATTTGTAGGTCCCACATGAGGCACATGCGTCAAATGAACAACATGATGAACTCGCTGTTCTCGGACCCGTTCGGCATGCTGGGAGGCGACGGGCCGCTGGCTATAATGGGCCCGCGCCACGGCAATGCGATGATGCCTTTTATGCCTCAGATGCCTACTCTAAACAGGCTCTTCACTGGTGAGTACAGAGTACACTTGCTGGACACATCATAGAAGACCTCCATTTATCTTTAAGAAGTGAGATGACCATCTGACTATGTTGGCAAATTATGAAAGCAATATATTTATTAATTAAGATCTTATTAACTTTCCTGCATGTAAGACCATACTGTTATTGTCTTTTAACTGCAAATAGGTGACATGACACATTACTTCCTCGATGTTTGTGATTATTTGTAAGTTATCAATAAATTGACATGCTGTTTAACCACATCAAATAGCTGATTATAGGCAGTAGCCATAATAAGTCCAGCAGTTTTACCCTGTGCTTACACCCATATATACAAGTTGTGATTCTTGTTTTTGAGTCTTGTAAAAGACTTGTCAAATACATACAGTATTGATTTTGTTTCAGACATTGTATTGTTAAATAGTTTGTGGTGATCAGAATAGTTAACAACACAACTGAAACAAACAAAGAGTTATTGTTAACATGTGTTGGTTAACAGTAACTGAAACAAATACGTGTTTGACAAAATTTCTACAGGTTTTATTCATATACAACTTGTTTTGGGTGTAAATATTAAATATGCACCTAGTAGACACATAGGGAAAGTTTCCATATCAACGGTTAGCCATCAAGACCAAACATTTTACAGGAGGTGCAAAAAATCTTGTAACTTTGATACAAATGTATCAAAGTTACAAGATTGCTACAAATATGAGTAAACCAAAATTATAGTTGCTTTTAAATATAATTATTAACAATATTAAGATAAATTTATTTCTTTATTTCATTCCAATAAATTATATTTTTTTGGATTTTTTTAATAAGAAATGGCATTTTATCAAAACATGTCAGTTAGGAGGTCTTGGAGGTTAACCATCGATATGTGATTCAATCAGAAGAAGAAATTTGCTAGAGAACCAAATTTGCTAGAGAACTTAAGCAGCAGTGGGCAGGGCACATTGCTCGCAGAACAGATGGCAGAAGAGGCCTTAAGACGATTGTGAAGCTGTAAATTTTCATACAAAAAGCGATAATGTTTTTCTCCATGTAAACATAGTCTAATTTTCATAATTTTTGGAAATGTAGGTAAAATAAAATACTAGGTCTGTACGTTTTTATTATAAAGAAATATTGCATACGATTAAAGTTTGATTTTTCAAAAATCCAATGATGCAGTTTTAGTTTTCATCAAACTCGAGCCCGAGACTCCTTTGAGTACTTTTCGCTATTCCTCATGGTTTCGGATTTGGCCATCCACACTGACTTGAAAAGTTCAACCTGTATATATATATATACATATACATGTACTATCGTGCAAACTTACATCTGACCAAATTGAAAACAAAATCCCATGCACACGATGACCTGACATCTGTCAGCAAGCATTACTATAGTGGCCGAGCGCTGCAAGCAAGTATAGTCCTTATTGTGTATAGACGTTTGTTTCTCCAATATTACATATTATTATTATGATTTTAAATTAGGTAGGTACTAATTTAATTAAATGTAAAATGAATAATTAAATAAATAAATTTAATAAAACAAAGAATAACAAAAACATAAAGGTAACACCTTTCTCCTACAGATATGGATGGAAGCAACATGCATCATCACATTCCAGCCGGCAGCTCTTACAGCAGCAGCACAGTTGTCATGTCCAGCGGGCCTGGTGGCAAGCCACAGGTTTGTACAACATAACAAAAACTTGGGAAAAATAATCCTACTTCTTACTATCTCTAATCTATTTATATATATATATATATAAAAATGAATCGCCGAAATGTATGTACGCGCATAACTTCCGAACGACTGCACCAAATTGGATAATCATTTTTTTTTGTTGTGTTTGTAATTGTCAGGACAAGGTTTGTATGAAAGAACATGTTTAAAAACTTTCCGGGAAAATTGGAAAATTCGGGAAAACTGAAAGTGCATTTTCTATGGGAATTTTGTATGAATTATTGAAAAAAGTCAAAGTTTGTCGAGTCAGCTAGTAAAATTATAAATGCGAAAGTTTGTGAAAATGGATGGATGTTTGTTACTCTTTCACGGAAAAACTACTGAACGGATTTTGATGAAATTTGGCACACAGATAGTTTATAACCTGTATTAACACAGGATACTTTTTACCCCTATATTCCTACGGGTTCGATACTTACGCGGAAACCGCGGGGCGCTGCTAGTAATATTGAAATGCAAAAGTTTGTGAGGATGGATGGATGTTTGTTACTCTTTCACGCAAAAACTACTGAACGGATATTGATGAAATTTGGCACACAGATAGTTTATAACCTGGATTAACACATAGGAAACTTTTATCCCGATATTCCTACGGGTTCGAGACTTACGCGGGTGAAACCGCGGGGCGCTGCTAGTCTTACATAAGCATGTTTCTGATTTTCTTGATTGAACAACAGTTCTGGAGCTTAGCAATCCTAACTAACATTATAAATGCGAAAGTGAGTTTGTTTGTTTGTTACACTTTTACGCTAAAACGGCTGATTTGGCACATGGGTAGACTCTAAAAATTACCCTATGTCCAAATCCAGGTGGATTAGGACATAAGGTAATTTTTATCCCGATAGTACGTTCCCGCGGGATAATTTCCGACATTACGCGAGCGAAGCCGCAGACTAAAGCTATTATTAAAATAAAATTGAAACAAAAATTTTAATTACATTTTGAATTATAAGACCTACTTGCATTAACCTCTTTTTGTATTCAGCAAATTGTAAAGTGTAACTAAGCTGTGCTAATTTAAAACTAATTTTCTGTTTTTGCAACCGTGATTATGTTCTGGTCTAAATCTCCTTTTAAGAAGACAGGGTATCATTCAAATTCCTTTTCAAGCTGAGCGCTCACATGGTTCACTTCATTTCATTTTAGTAAATAAATTCAAACAAAGAATGTAAAAGTTAATCTTACTCATTTCCTGTTGAAATATAGTACATAATTGGTATTTGTTTCGAACTAGGCACACATGACATTACCCAAGCAAATATGATGCTTATAATACCACCACATAATGAATGAGTCCCATGACTGAATACTCACCCCCAAAATACAGGCCAAGGCCTAGTTTGGGAGTTAGGAACAATATTCTGTGTAAATACATTTCTTGTAAGATTGTGCCTCTATCCTAATGTCTTTTTAATGTATATTTCTTTTAGTGACAAATAAACGTTTTTATTTTTAATGATAATAAAAAAAAAAGAAAAAGAAAATTATCATTAAGTATTGCTTGCTTCATCAAATATGTGTTTTATAGGTCTACAGCTCAACCAGCAGCACAAAGATTGGACCGCATGGCATCAAGGAAACAAGGCAAACTATGCAAGACTCGCGCACTGGCACTAAGAAGATGGCCATAGGTAAGTACCTATAATCTATTCCAAAAGTATCTGACGGAATAGGGATGATGACTAAAAATGATTTTTTGTCCGTCTTGTAGATTATTAAAATATATTGGACACGTATTTTTTCTTTTTCTACGTAATCAAAAGATTACGGCGATACATTGAGTTAAAATGTGGCATGACGTCACGTCTTCGTAGATTTTATACGTAGAAGTGACGTAGCAAGCCCCCACTCCCGAACTTTAATGCGAGTTATCTAAGTCATTTTTTATTAATATGATAAAGCAAAAAATACGTATCTAATATTTTTTTATTATCTGACTGACGGACTAAATAGAATTTCTTTTTTTTTTGCCCAGGGATCATCCCTATTGTCAGCAAACCCTATCCAGGTTAAATTCTTACGTAACCATTCATTAGCGAATTATACTTATAGTTACACGTTCATCTTTTCAAATGATTAATAGTTTCTGTCAACAAATGTTTGTTTTAATGACATTATTATACCGTACTTAAGAGCGTTAATTCCGCGCGGGCTGGCAGCGTCGCATTTCTACAGGATTTTCGTGATTATTTTAATACATTTTAATCGAATTACATTTCTTCTTAATACACTCAATAAATCGTTGGTATTTATAAGTATGTATGCTATTTTTTACAGTTATTTTGGTATTTTCTCATAAAAATTGACAATATTCTACGTTATAGAATTATAGATTAATCCATAACATATCGAGACACCTCCGCGCATCGGAAAGCACGTTAACGCTTTCAAAGCGGCGTGATAAAAACAAAAAAATGGCTGCACTGTATAGTTCGCGTCAAATAACTTTGTCGCTCTGAAACCAGGTCTTCCGATGCGCATGGCATGGCGCGCTTCTGTTTTAGTATATACAGGGTTATTTGTAAAACACCAGCTTCATCAACCTCTTAAGAGGTCATTTTATCAGCTGTTAAGGCGATACCAAAATAATTTGGGGGCTTTTTCGTAACCATTTATTTCACTATTACAGAATGTATGGATTTAATTTTTGGATATATATTTATTGACTATTTGATTAATACTCTGACTGAAGGAAAACACGATTGGGTTAACTTTCCTCGATAGAATTTAATTCCGAAAATACCTCTACTTTTTTATATTTTTTTCTGTAATTCTAAAATCCTAAGTAATTTCATTACAAAATTGCACTCAATATGTGCGTATTAGGTAATTGAAAACTCTGGCTGAACATATTTTTGATAGATAGCTTAATTTATTTTTAAACAATTTTTATTTGGTTTGGCGCTTTTATTTTGGTTCCAGCGCATTGTAGCGCTCTCTTTTTTTCGCATGTGGATGTAATTGACTCTGTCACTTTCTTATTACCGCTCAGTTAGCTTTTTACGTATCGCCTTAAGTACATTTTGACGAATTATGTGAACATAAATGTACTGAACAGCTGATTTTTTTTCGCGATTTCAGGTTTGGTCCCATAGTAAAAGTTGTTCATAATGATGAGTACAATGACCTCTTAAGAGGTTGCTGGTGTTTTACAAATAACCCTGTATATTGACTACTGCGCAGTCATTTGTGCAAACTTCAGAGCAGCAAAGTTATTTGACGCGAACTATATGGCTATAACGTAACAAAAAATCTACATCTAAGTACTGCCCACGAGATATCTCGTCTGAAAACATCTTAGGGCTCATTTACGGAGACGCGGCGCGTCGTGCGACGCGTGTTGCGTGACGTCTCGCGGTGCGTTGAACGATTTTTCCGTTTACATTCTGGAACACAAACGTGTTCCAGAATTATTCAGTGACACGACGCATGTTTTACATTCAAATTAAAGTATACAAGAAGGATTATATCTATTAAGATTTTTACTGCTAGCAACACCAATAATAATATATACATCTATGTATAACTACGTATTTTCAAAGACCGTCGGGACATGTTGAGCCAGGCCCGTCTGGGAGAGCGATTTTGTTTGTTTATGCCCCGTACACAATGACAGTTTCTGGTAGACGAATTATCTCGTCATTAGTAAGTGAAAGGACATTTTGATGGACGAGATATCTCGATGACAGCATTGAAAGAGTTAGACGTTGCTCCCGGTTGTCATTTGTCGATCTTTGGTTACCGGTTACGGGTAGTCAGAAGGCCAAAACACCCCAACATGTTGCGAGAAGGCTAGGCAGATTGATTTTTGTCAAATGAAAAATATCTTTTAGAGGATTTAAAATTAGAATATTCAAATAATTAAAACAAAACTTTCAATTTGTAAGTGTCACTACAAATTGGGATCGACACGAGAACGTTTTCTGATCCATTTGTTTACATTTTCATTACCTAGATACTTTTGGACGAGACCATGCTGTTATTTGTATTGTATTTATTGCAATTTTACAGATACACTACTTGACTTTTTGTCTGTTGACCTCAACTGCCTATTGAATGATTAACTAACGATGCGGAAAAAATGTAATGTTTAAACTGTACCTACCTATTACTGTTTAGCGGTACTACTAATAATTGTAGTTCGTATTTCATCTTTAAATTTAGTCTCCGCGCCGCGCTTTTTAGTAATGAATTATAGATTTTGGGGTTGTACTATTAACACATTATCTGCTTAATTCTTTATGCAAACGCTTCTTTATGCTACACCTTTACCGACCCTTATTTTACGATGTTTTCGAAACAATAGAGATGCACAACGAACGCACAGGTGCGGCGCGCCGCACTCGAATAAAGTTATGTATATTGTATGGACGCGCATACGCGCCGTCCAGCACCTGGTGAACGTCCGAAAACGCGCATGTGCGTCTGCCGCGCCTAATGTATTAACGTCCTTTTTTAGGGCGAGGTAAAGATTGATGGGGTGTCCTATTTGGGTCCAACGGAGGTGTTTCTTTGTGAAAAAGGACAAACATTGTGGAACCTCTTTCACAAACAATGTTCGAAAACAAGCACTGGGTATTCCAGCAGGATTCACAATGCGCCGGCTCATAAGGCGAAAAGTACCCAAAACTGGCTCACGACCCGTGGAATCGACTTTATCATGAGGAGTGGCCCTCATCCAGTCCAGACTTGAATCCCTTGGATGACAAAATATGGCAGCACTTAGAGGAGAAGGTCTGCGCTAAACCCCATCGCAACTTGCGAGTCACTTAAGCATCCCCGATTAAAGCAGTCGCCGATATTGACATGAACGTCGTGCGTGCTTCGATTGATGACTGGCCTTGCAGATTGAAGGCTTGTATCGAAGCAAGAGGAGGACATTTCGAAAAATTTTAATGTGGTATAAATCTGTATTTTATACCCTTTCATTTGATGTATAAATGGTTGTAGTGCGTAGCTCATTGTGTCAGTTATTTAACTTTCCACATGTGACAAAACTTATGACCAGACTACGTACAAACGAGTAAAAAAATGATACATAATTTTTCACCTGAAATAAATACCTACTGTTCAAGATATTTCTGTTCAGCACTGTTCTAAAAACGAACACTATGCTGCTAATCACTCACACATTAGTCGGGACTGGCTAATTTTCGAACGTTACTCACCCACGCTTCTGCACTTTGAAATAAATTTATCTACTGTCGAGTTCTATTCTCATAACACGTGCTGATCGATGGTGTTGTCGCTAGTTCAGCAATAATCTTGATAGTTTGTTATTTTTTGGGGAACTATGGTAAAATTAGGTATCGCCCGTCAGTGTTAATGAAACTATGCTTTATCAATACATGTATGTGTAACCGCTTAGTTCATTCTACACGATGGGTGTTGATGCAGTTATCGCTATTATTTGGGGATTTTATTCCGGAAGGTTTGTTTGTATAACACATTCATATTAAACTTAAGACGAATATGCCAATGGCCTTGAGTGGTTAGTTTGCGTGTTCTGTGCTGAGCTCACGCAACGCGTCGTACGTCCAGCCAGTAATAGGACTCGCCCATCAAGGAGCGCTGTCCCAAATTAGACGGATTATTAATTTATTTTACATGAAACAAGAGGTATTTTAATGAAACATGTATGCTAAAAGATAAATAATTAAATTATTTTTAAAATGACTGAAGGTTTCATAAAAATACGCTTTTTGCATGATTCTCAGTTTTTTATCCGCTTTACATATAACTTTACAAATTAATTACACTTTGTAATATAAACGTTACTTAAAATATTCATAGATGAAATTATTAAGAAAATGCTCTAATTTAACATAGGTATATTTTTTTCCAAATCATTAACACTACTCGTGTTTAGACGTGATCTTCAGTTTAAAATCATTAAAATATGATTTATCGTCGCCTTAAATCTACTTAATACAATCTTCCATTCATTCACTCACTGACAACGCACAGTCAAAACCGCTGGGTCTAGAAGCGTGAAATTGCGCAAGGGTTCCTTATATATAGCGAATTTGAGCATTAAGGATGGATTTTTTAAATTCATCCCGGAAAGTTTAACGGCGCACCGAGCATTTTTTACACACAAACACGTTTTTATAACCGTTGTTAAAGAAATAGTATAGAATTAAATTAAAATCTAGGGAAATATATTGGTATTATTGGGGATATAATTATACTAGACAGTATACACGATGGAAGCATGATTTCATAAAGTATCCAACTTGTATCAAATCATATAGAATAAATTCGCAAAGTTACCTCTTTTCTAGTCATTTTTTCGTCTATTTCCCTACTTTTAGGGTTCCGTACCTCAAAAGGAAAAAACGGAACCCTTATAGGATCACACGTGTGTCTGTCTGTCCGTCTGTCACAGCCCATTTGCTTCGAATCTAATGGACCGATTAATTTGAAATTTGTGTACACTTAAGAATTTCTATGATCCAAACACGGACGTGTAACGTAAATAAATGAATTTGGAATATGAGGGTCGATTTTGGGGGAAAATAAGAAAATAAAAAATAAGTTTTACAAACTGTACCGTGTCACATATCAAATGACAGGGCTTGCTGTGAGGGTCTCAAATATATTTTTTATACCGTAGACGCGGGCTTGCGGACGGCGAGTAATGGGTAGCTCGCCGTCTGGTAAGGACCAGGCCCGGGTCGACGGCGCGTTTTGTTCCACGCGCGCCTCAAAGAGATGTCAGCACTAACTGGTGGGGTCCGCTAGGGCCGATGCCCGCCAGGGTTGCGGGTTGTTTGAAAGAGTTACCGTGGCCCTGGCACAGGCAACTGAAGGGACACGGGTGGGTTTTAGTCAGTAGAAGTCTGACACGCCCTTCCGCTCCACCCAGAGCGGGAGAAGTTATTTGATGATTTCCCAACCAAAAAAATAAAGGGGGTCCCATCGTGCACACGGCTTGTAACAAAGAAATCTCGATTTATTGTCAAGTCGTAAAAATCATGGGAAGCTAAAAAAAACTGCGTTATAATAACGTGATTGACGTACTGTTGTATGATTGTGTAGTAAACGCAGAACTTATCTAAGTTCCCCCTTCCCCCATCACATCCATAAGTACCGAAGTATCTAACTTAGAATCCAACAATCAATCAATCTACCTAGCTTTTCATTAAAAAAATAAACATGTTTTCTTTCATTTTCTTTCTTTCTTTTCTTTCTTTTTCCCAACTATGTTGGGGTCGGCTTCCAGTCTTACCGGATGCACCAGTATTTTACATGGAGCGACTGCCTATCTGACCTCCACAACCAAGTTACTGGGTAATACGATACCCCTTGGTAAAACTGGTTGTTTGACCCTCGGGCTTCTGACGACCCGTAACGACTGTCAAAGATCCACGAATGACACCCGGGACCAACGGCTTAACGTGTTTTTCGAGGCACGGACGAGTCTCGGTATGTAATGAGGGTGACCCATCCACGGAACAACCCCGGTAAGCGTAGCATATCCTGATGGAAAACCCGTGCGGCTTTTATTACCTAGCGACGAGTTCCTCTAGAATCGAACATGATGGAATAATGAGACGCATCTGTCATTGTGTATAAAAATTGTTATATCCTTTTTCAATACTCATCATCTTTAGCAAATAGGTAGGCTGCTGGCTAAACAAATATGTTGTCAGGCGGGCTTCGCCGGCCATTACTATCGATTGATTCAGGTTCGCATTCGCATGAAATGCATAGAGTATGAATCCTACTATCCTACTTCCTATTAACATTATAAATGCGAAAGTTTGTGAGGATGGATGGATGTTTGTTACTCATTCACGCAAAAACTACTGAACGGATTTTGATGTTTGGCACACAGTTTATAACCTGGATTAACACATAGGATACTTTTTATATCCCCATATTTCCACGGGTTCGAGACTTACGCGGGTGAAACCGCGAGGCGCTGTATTTCATATTTTTACGCGGCCGAGCACTACGTCAGTTTATTGATTGTAATGGCTCTGCGTCTCTGGTGCTGATGTTGAATGGAACTAGCAGCGTGTTGTTTCCGGAACAGTAGAACAGTATGGTCGCGAAGTATCTTTATGGCGCCAAATGTTTTCACCTGTAGGCCGTATAGACGTAACACTCAATGCAGAAGGCCCACTTCACACGTAATATATTATGCAGAAACCATTATCTAGATAGATTAACAATTTGGCGGTTTGGCAGACGTAAAATTATATGTCTGTGGATAATCACAATTTTTTTATTTGAGTAACCAATGAGCTATGCTGACTGCCTAGATGATCTTGTTTTGTTCAACAGTTCCGAAAGAGAAGAGTTTAGGCACAGATTACTAAATAGTTACTACGTAGTTTAGGTATTTAATATCATCGTCAGTTAATTTCCTATCGTAGTCTATACCATTGCAATGGCACTATGCAATGCTAGTTAGATCGTCTTTTGGGAAATCTAGGAAATACAACCGTTCCTTAATCTACCACAGTCTACTGCTAGACGAAGGCGTCTTATTCTCACCCAGAACGTCTCCAATGTCCAGTCTGCCTCCGCCTTTTCTTTCATCATTATTTCAGCCGAAAAACGTCCACTACAGGTCCTGTGCTTCTCGAATGACCTTCACTAGGTCATCGGTCCACCATTTTGTTTATCTTTGTTTAGTTACTGGTTCTATCTGGTTTCCACCTGTATCCTTCCAGTGGCACCTCCACACGTCCGTCTGAAGTCATTCTTCTCTCTATTATTAGACGAGGATGACGCAATCCGTTTTTTCTACAGTTTCTTCGGTAAACTAATGAGTGGATAGTGTTTGTAATAAGTACTCTGATCGCGACTAAAATAAGTGTGGGCGGATTTTTTTAGTGTTTATGTCTGGGGAATTGCGTGTGTCTAGCTTGAATGTTATCAAGGATTTTGGGACAGTAAGGGGATAAAATATATTCAAATTGGACAAAACTGGTCAACTCAGAAAATATACAGGGAGTCCGATAAAGAATGGATAATCTTGAAATAGCATAAAATAGACCTTATGGCTGTTCTAAAAAAAAATACAAAAAAAGAAACAAATATCCCAAGTAGTACCTAAGATAAGATAAAAAAAAAATACCGTGCAAATTCTAGTCACACTATTTACTGCCTCTTGCGACATAGTCATCGTACCATATTATAAAAACAAATAACTGATTCATTGGATGGAATTCATTTGTGGTCGTGATGAAAAAGAAGAATGTAAAAAGGTTTTATGTTTTCAATTTTTTTTCTAAAAATGTTATGTACATCCTGGGATATATTATATGTACTATACATGTATACCTACTAATACGCAATACAAGATATACAGAACAATTTACTTGACACGTCTGCTACTACTGCGGAGCGTGCGCGCCTACTGGCTGTGGGTAAGTGGGAATCGGGTTTGTGGCTCCATGCACTACTATTATCGAACATAGGCACTGTTCGACGACACTACTTTCCGCCTCGCCGCTTCCCTGCGACTAGGAGCTCCCTCCCTGTTGTTTTCTTCATCGCTGTCACTGTGGCGAAGTTGTCAACAGCCCCGCAGGCTTATTACGTATCTTGCAGAAGCCTAGCGATAGCAAAATTTGCACAATAATTGCTTTTCAATCGTTTGTCAATCGCAAATCAGTATGACGTATCGCTGATACATAATACCGTTTTGCGATTGAAAAGCAATTATTGCGCAAATTTTGCTATCGTGGTATCGTGGTAATGCCGCCAGTCTCTTGGAGGAATTTTTCGACGCCACATTTTAGTTTTTTAATAGTTTTGGTTAGCTTAGGATATTATATTATTAACTTAATTATTATTTAAAAAAATAAAATACGCAAAATATTACATAAAGATGCAACACTAAATTTAAAATTTAAAAAATTCACAAAAAATCATCAATTACAAAAAAATTTACAACGAAATTCCAATTATTATGTTGTCCAAATATGAATCCGCCATCTCAACAAATATTTTTTCTTGTTATTTATGAATGGAAAGATCGATTATTTATCGATAATATATTCTCCGTCAGAATTTAAGACTTGTTGCCAACGCTTAGCCAAAGTGCGAATGCCACGCTCATAAAACTCTTTTGGCTGGCTTTTTACTGAAGAAGTTTTTCAGTTTCATTTTAAGATCTGCCACATAAGCAAATTTTTTTTCATCCATATGATGAGCTAATGATCTGAATAGGTGGTAATCTGTTGGCGCAAGATCTGGCGAATACGGAGGATGTGCGTGTATTTTCCAGCCAAGCTTCAATAATTTTTCAATGGTTTGTTTAGCAACATGTGGTCTTGCATTATCATATCCTCTCGAATGTCTTATGTTACACAGTTCGACATAAGAAAAAATGCTCCAAGTGTCTTAAGTCGGACAGTTACACTAAATTGACAAGAGAAAATATTAAAATGACCTTTATGATAATGTAATCCTAATACAGCTTGACAATTTCAGTCAAGTCAATTTAGTCTCCGACATTCGAGAGGATATAGAAAATAAATTTTGTCTTTTTTCCCCTTACGATTCATTGCCACTCGATCAAGTTGCGAACTGTATGATTGAGCTGTCACTATACAATCAATGGGTAAAGTTCCCAATGTATTACGCCACTAATTCTCCACCATACACTTAACATTATATTTTTTCTATTCAGTTCGCGTTTTGGTGTCGCTATAGGTTTTTGTCCAACACTAAGCCATTGTCGCTTCCGTGTATGATTTACGTAGCATACCCACTTCTCATCGCATGTAAGGTAGCGACGCCAATCAAAGTTCCTATGTAATGACAAGTTTTGTAAGCATAAATCAACCCTACTGTTGTCGTTGAGATGGCGATAAGTCATGTCGTACCCACATTCCATTTTTCCAAGATTTTCCCAAGTCATGCAGATGCTTAGCTACCGTACTATGGGAGCTTCCGAGCTGATCTGAAAGATCACGTACGGTAGAACGTGATTGTCTTCTATTAGATTAAAGAAAAACTTCTGAATCGATTACTGATGGTGATACTCTGGCGTGATTCATCTTCAAGGTCGAAATTGCCATTATTAAATCACTGGAACCATCGCTTTGCAGTGTCGTAGAAGAGTGTATTCTCGCTCATCGAAATACATATATTACGCCCTAGAGGAAATTCGTACAGCAATAGTAATCGAATGTTTCTGCGAGAAGTATCCATTTTTGGAGCCGTGTAATACGTATTGAAGTCACAGACAGAATGCTCTGAAAGCTTGTAAGTTGGGCTTTATATAGGCGCGATATGGACGTCTATATAAAAAAATCTACGGTTCTAGAAATTGGTAGAATACATGGCGGATTCATATAATATTTAGTAACACGTCCTCCCAGAACAGTAAATTACGGAAAAACAAATATTGAATTTGAAGGTGTTAACATGTAGGTACAATAAAATACACATGGAAATAAAAGAAGCGAAAAGTATGTCTTGTTTTAAAACAACTTAAATCGTATATAATGTGTAACTAACAATAATAATACATATAAAAATACTTACTTTAGCAAGGGTTCATGCAAAGAAACAAAATAAAAATAAAAGATCCTTATTAGTCAGTACGCTGCCATTGTATGCCACATCTAATAAAGTAATACATCTACTTTCACTTTAGATCCGAGTTTACTCGGTTGGTGATTAGTCGATATTTACTTTTTTATCACTACCTTCCTATTTATTATTATTTTACTTTTAACATCGTTTTTGTACGCTCGTAAACATTTTATGTAAACTTAAACCTCATTTACGCCAGAGCAACATCGTGCGACATTGTGGCATGCCACAGGGCCGCATGCCACCATCATTTAAATTGTCGCACGTTGTTGCGCTAATATTGCGGCATGGACACCTTGCGTCACGTGGCAGACTGTCAACTTTGTATCTGAAGCCGATGGATTCCATGCGTCATTTTCATGAGTGAAAACAGTTTTTAGGTTACACAATTAAAAAAATCGTGGCATGCGGTCCTGTGGTATGCCACAATGTCGCACGAGTTGCGCCGGCGTATATAAGGCTTTAGTTTCTCAGTAAGTGAATTGTTGTTAATTCTTAATGAGGAATAATAAAGTTCTTAAACTATACAAAACAGCGGTGTACATCACCGCTGTTTTGTATTTTGTTGAGATATTATGGCGGAATTCTCAACTCAATTTTAAACCCGTATTACGTATATTGGTCTGCCTACCGTACGCTGCAGCATCCATCTATAAAATGAAATGATATTGAATCATGGTTAATTTATTTTCACTACAGAAAATTTAATTGAAGGTCACAAGTTTATCTTTGCGGTTTCGTGCAAATATTTTCGGAATATCAGCTGCTTGCTGTCATTAAACCTTATAAAAAAACGTTTGCAAAAATTTTCCATCGTTTTGTATGATTTCTTATATTCACGGTCGAAACTTCGAAAGTTGTAAATTTTTAATGGAATACATAATGTTTTATTCATTTACAATGAGTATTGATGGTATCTTTATGTTATTTTAATAGATCTCTTGACAATCATGAATCATAATATTATAATCAGAAGCTTATTTCGCGTTATATGCTCGGGCCCAAGAATAATAGTTTTTAATTGAGACCTTTATTTTCATGTCCTAAGCATATTATCCTGAAAATACACTTACATCAGGGGGATATTTAGGTAGTAATTCAATCTCTTCACCCTGACTACTTATATATATATACAGAAACATTTCAGTAATAACGACCCAACTAATATTTTACCCGTCTAACAGACAACACTCCCGAACAGATAGATGCCTCATGTAATATGTAGAGAAGTGACACCTGAGTGTCGACCAGTCAGCTATTTCAGTAGATTTTATTATTATAATACGCATGGAACTTTTCTTGTTAGGTACATGATGGTCGACGTCGGCATTCTGACTTTTGTTTTGTCACGCCAAATATATTTGCGTGTGACAACGATATTGTATATCACCGCGGCCTTCTGTCACGGGCCAGACCATTCCAGTCACGTGTCAAATCTTTATCGCATAATATATTGCAAGGTTCACGCACAAGGTTGGGGGTTCAAATCCGCAAGTGCCAACGTGACGTTTTCAATTAATATTTACTTTCTGTGGAAAGACTAGGGCGGCATTTGCCCTGCAATGGGACATCGCAGTCTTTAAATAATAATAATAATAACCCTACCGCTGTATCTCTACTTTGACGTCGTGGAGGGGCTTCAGTTCCGGTTAGAGTTTACTTTATCGGTCTAGGATAAGGAGCCAGGCCAAAAGAGATACAGAAACCCGTAGGGTATCAAGTGGTGAGCTGTTGGGCAGTAGCGACCCCACGGACCCTATCTCCCGAGAGAAATCTTGTCCTCATCTCTGGCTTGCCTTTATTGGCCGGCTGGAGTGAACACTGACGAGGAACAGAGCGCCCACCTCATTCTTGCCTTTATTGGCCGGCTTGTGTGAAGATTCGTAAGACCAAACGTGGTCGGAGGAAGGAAGTATTCCAGTAAGTGCTGGTAGGGATCTTGACCATCTTCCGGGCTTTGGGATGGTTCTGATAACTGTGGAATACCTTTCCACTCCTCAAGCACCTCAGGACATGTTGCCCGTTCGTCGCTACGTCACTATGTGCTAGCGGCCGTTTCCGGGGGCCTATTATTGAGTGTGCAAGTCACCCCCTGCCATTTCATTCGTGTATAATATATAACATTGGTCAGGCAGGGGACATAGTTCTTCCATAGTTCAAAATAACCAATCCACAATAGCCACCCAAACCCATAGCCCAATATATTTTGTTTCTTTGTAATTAGGGTTCCGTATCAAAATGGTAAAAAGGAACCCTTATGGTGCAACTCTGTCTGTCACAGCTGTATATCTCAAGAACCACTAATGCTATCAACTTGAAATTTGGAATAGTTTTAGATGACGTTTGCCCAACTATTTTGCATATAAGAAAGAAATAAAAATATATATACGATATATATATAGTTAGCAAAAGTTTGGGAAAAGGCTAGGCAGATTGATATATAGTTTGCAACAGGGACTGAACGGGGTCTTAAAAATTCGAAGTAGGGCTACTAGAGCATGTGGGGTAACATATGAAAGAGCGCTGATTGCACATCCTCAAACATTATATCTTTTATTTTTAGGCCGCATAGTTTTCGACTTTTGATGAAAACTGTAAAAAAAAATACAGTTCCCTCCCCTTATCTCCGAAGTTTGCATAGAGAAAAATCTGAAATTATTCTGTGTAATAGAAGTTTATGTAAAGATTACAGGAAAAATAAACGATGTCTCTATACAGTATACAGTATTTTTTTTTTAAATATATGATAAGCCTCGGTGCGCGAGTCCGACTCGCCATGACCGGTTTTTTTTTTATCTTGGACATCATCGACATTGATGAAGGATAATATTGTCAGGAAACCTAGGCTCTATACCACAAAACTTTGACAATTACAATTTACAAATTTGTAAATCTTACAAGTGCGTTTACCAAAAAACTCTAAGCCACACAATTGTAACGGAAAAACATTACAAAATATGTAAATTGTAGTGAGTCGTCTACAATATTGTAACTCAATAATTATTTTTGTAATTTGTGTTACGCAATTTTTTATGTAATTTAACAAGTTTGTAGAATGGTAGACTAGTAAAAGTTTTGTGGTATATAGGGCCCTTTTTTTGTGGATGGGAAATCATCAAATAACTTCTCCCGCTCTGGGTGGAGCGGGAGGGCTGTCAGACTTCTACTGACTAAAACCCACCCGTGTTCCTTCAGTTGCCTGTGCCAGGGCCACGGTAACTCTTTCGAACAACCCGCAACCCTGGCGGGCATCGGCCCTAGCGGACCCCTTCAGCTAGTGCTGACATCTCTTTGAGGCGCGCGTGGAACACAACGCGCCGTCGACCCTGGCCTGGTCCTTACCGGACGGCGAGCTACCCGTTGCTCGCCGTCCGCAAGCCCGCGCCTACGGTGGCCGGGACGACGCCGAGGGCGTCTCCTGCGGCAATGGTGTAGGGCCCTGGACTTTTAATTACAATAGGTCTAAAATCGCTAACCCGTCTTGAGCAAACATGATGATCAATGCTCATGCCTTCTCTCTGTAAGAAGAGGCTTTTGTCCTGCTATGGGACAGTAATAGGCTGGTATCATTATTTTATGTTGCAAAGTATGGTACATGTTGCTAACTGACCTCTATTGGTCTAGTAGTGGTCGCAAGCTCTTCTGCATTGAGCATTGAACGCGGGGTTCTGGACACCCGGTTTCGATCAATGACGCCGATTCCCTTGTTCACAAACTACAGCAAATTTTAAGTTCAGTACATATTTTTCTTTCTATTTCATTAAGAAAAAGACAAGAAATATTTGTTTAGTCCTGGCAAATTAGTCAGCGCCTGGCGTAAATTGACGTATTTTTTTAATAGCCAATTTTTTAATCACGTCTAAATTTGCTGAAAGAGTTATCTTAATTTGACAGGACTAAACTAATATTTATCGTCTGTCCTTTTCTTAATTTAATAGAAAGAAAAATATGTACTGAACTTAAACGTAGTTTACTTTGTGAAGGGAACGGCGCCAATGTCTATTAAGTTTATCGATTAAGAAATTCTCTGTTGCAATCCGCACTCTAGATTTATGCCACGTTAATTGAAATAAGTTTGATTAACATACAACGGGCGGTGCTGGTTGTAGGTTCGAACTCAGGCTGGCGCTTCGGTGAGTGTGCCCAAGAACTCCACGACCTCATTCCACCGGCCCCCTTCTACCATCGGACATCTAGACGCACTGCCAGTTACCATCCCTACCTAGTTGCTATTCCACCAATTCACACTAAGCGTTTCCAAATGTCTTTTATACAACCCTAATCTCTTCAAAGTGAGAGTGAACAGGTTTCTTCTGGGTAAGCTCACTCCATCGTCGACTTTGTCTCTGTCACCTCTGACCTAGACTAGAGACAAGAGCAAACCCATCTCAAATAAAAAAATTAAGAAAAAGAAAACTACATAGTTCATTAACACTGCTCTCACAGTGGTGAATGAAAAGATCATGAGGAAACGGGGCATGTCCAAGAAACAAAAATTCGAAGGCATGTGACATTACCAACCCGCACGATTACAGCCCACTACTCCCTCTCACAGACAGAAGGCCTGTATTCCAGCTGTGGGAACATTATAGGATTATTTGACGTATACAGCTCTGTTCCTCTGCCTACTTCTTCTTCGGGGAATACTGGCTGATTGGTAACATATCGGCAATCCATTAAGGGGATGTAGGAGAGTTGATTGGCCACTAAATTAATTAACCCTTATGACCCCTATGTAAAGGGGAATCCATTATCGAGTAATTTGACTTTTTTTTTTTGAGATATCTGCGGTAAAAAACGAAAATGGTTAACATTTGCATAGGAATTTTATAGGGTCATTTGGTTGCAAATGACCTCTCCTGCATACCCTTAATGGAATGCCAACATATTAACAATAACCCTGTATATTTTGTTGGTAATTATTCACAATTAGACATATGAATCATGGAGGCCTGTTGTCACGAGGCTGGCCACCCCAGTCACGTGCGATACTTATGTCGCAAGGTACGAAAAGGTACACGTTTTCACGAAACACGAAACACAGAGGAAAACTTTTGTTTGTCGCAACTGGTAAAAAGTCTTACATTGATGCGGCTGCTCTTTGTTCCTTTGATTTGCGAAATGTTTTATGGAAATGTGAATAATTTATTGTATATTTCTCCTTGAGGGGAGAATTTTGTTGCTACCCGCAAAAATATTACGTGAAGCTACTGACACACATGTCCATTAGTTGCACGAAAGCATGCAATTATTGAGCAATTGCTATAATAGTAGCATGTGTGTCACGACATTACTAGTAATGAGCATGCTTATTTCGAGTAAGCATGCTTGTCGTGTTAAATGGACTAAACTCCGCAGACGTGATGGGTATCGATCGATATCTAAACAGATACAACGAAAAAGAAAATTGAAGTTTTCTTTTTGGAAGATGTTGTGTAGTTATTACCTACTTGAAGTATGAGTATAGAAACTGTATTTTTCTGTTATTTATTTTATTTCATTACCTTTCCCCAGGCCACCACATCGGCGAAAGGGCTCACCTGATCGAGCGCGAACAGAACTACTACACAGGTGACGCCGAAGAACGTCAGGAGTACATCAACCTGGAGGAGGAGGAAGCCGAAGACTTTGACAGGTGATTCTGTATTTTATAACTTAAGGAATTAGGTTCAGATTGGTGATATAAAGGTACATGTGTTAATATATTACGCCGTGCCTCGAAACAGCCACGAGCGTGCTTTCAAAGATTTCTTTTCAAAGATATACGAAGTCATCTCGGAAGTTTTTATGTGCTAAGAAAATTATAACAGCCGCACGGGTTGATCGATCAGGTTAAGAAGCTGCGCTTGCCGCGGTTGGTCCGTGGATGTCTGACCATCATTACATGCTAAGACCCCTCCGTGCCTCGGAAAGCACGTTAAGTAGTTGTTCCCGGCTGTTATTCGTAGATGTTTGACAGTCGCGTCGTTATGGGTCATCAGAAGCCTGATAGTCTGACGATCAGTCTTCCAAGGGGTATCGTATTACTCAGTAACAGTAAGGTCAGATCGGCAGTCGCTCCATGTAAAATACTGGTATTCAACTGCATCCGGTTAGATTGGAAGCCCCCAACGTAGTTCGAAAAAGGCTATGAAGATGGCACAGACATGAGTTTGCAACTATATTTTGAACTTTTTTAATTATGGGAATTGGAATCCTGATAGTTGGTTGTACACTTGAAAGTTTTCTTTTATTTTTACAAATCTTAATTAATTCAATATACAATCTAACACTAAATATACATTATATTATACAGGGTTATTGGTAAAACACCAACAACCTCTTAAGGGGTCATTCATTGTACTAATCATTATGAACAACTTTTACTATGGGACCAAACCTGAAATCGCGAAAAAAAAAGTCAGCTGTTCAGTACATTTATGTTCGCATCATTCGTCAAATAGTACTGAACAGCAGATTTTTTTTTCAGCGGTTTCACTCGCGGAAGTCTCGAACCCGTAGGAATATCGGAATAAAAAGTATCCTATATGTTAATCCAGGTTATAGTGTTCCGGAATTCAACACGCTGCTATAGTTGATGGCATATATTATTATTTACTATGGTACAATTATTACAGTTCCGTTCAACATCGGCACCAGAGACGCAGAGCCATTACAATCAATTAACTGACGTAGTGCTCGGCCGCGTAAAAATATGAAATACAGCGCCTCGCGGTTTCACCCGCGTAAGTCTCGAACCCGTGGAAATATGGGGATATAAAAAATATCGGACTGGCCTGTTGGTCTAGTGGTTAGTGGCCCTGACTGCTATGCCGGAGGTCGTGGGTTCGATTCCCACCCAGGACAAATGTTTGTGTGATGAGCATGATCATTTGTTCTGTGTCTGGGTGTAATTTATCTATATATGTATGTATTTAGAAATATATAAGTATGTTTATCAGTTGTCTAGTACTCATAACACAAGCTCTGCTTAGCTTGAGGCTAGACGGCGTTGTGTGATAGTTGTGGAATATTATTATTATTATTATTATTATCCTATATGTTAATCCAGGTTATAAACTGTGTGCCAAATTTCATCAAAATCTGTTTAGTAGTTTTTACGTGAAAGAGTAACAAACATCCATCCATCCTCACAAACTTTCGCATTTATAATATATCTTTATATTATTTATAGATATTGATACCCATCGCGTCTGCGGAGTTAGCTAGCCAATTTAAAATAATGCTGTATTAGTCAACTTTACTCACTTGTTTCGCAAATTCCAGGGAGTTCCAATACAAGGCATCCAGTGCTACCGGTGGTCGCGGCCGCCCCGCCATCCAGGCCGCTCGTCGCGAGCCACAGCGTCTCGCCCTGCCCGCTCCGCCTACGCCAGCTATTACTGTGCCCAAGTGAGTAGTACACAGAACTTTACTGTAAAGTTGGGTATTGATCGGTAGCAGAGAATCATACTTTCGTAGATCATAAATAAATCTGGCATTAGAAAAGGAATATAGATTTATGAGATTAAAAAAAAAAATCTTAGTATGTAATAGAATGTAAAGCCCCATTTACTCGATGCAAGTTTCTTGCCTGTGGAGTACAATAAAATTGAAGCAATAAATTTTAAGTTATTCTAAACTTTAGACGATGCAACTTTTATTGTTGCTTCAACTTACGGTATGCCACAGGCAAATAAATTGCTCCGTGTAAATGGGGCTTTATATTTTATTATGAAGATTTAATTTTTACAGTCTATCATAGCATGAAAGAAAAAAAACCTGTATATATTCAAGTGTAGTGTAAGTAATTTATTCAAGCGACATGGAAAAAAATACCAAAAAGCGTGAAGCTAGCTGGGTAAATACTAGTGTTTTTGGATATTCGAATTAACATACCTACAACGATTCCAAATGAATAAACAGAAAATTCGTAGCATAAACACGATGGGAGATTCGGATAATTTCGTATAATTTGATGGGAGATTGGGATAGTTTGTGAGGGCTGGAATCTATCCTCCAGTAGTGTTAATTATCAGCACATTATATAATTACATGTAGTTCACAGCTATATCCATGTAGTCGCAGCATGTATGTTTGCCTATTTCTTTGGTTTACTTTGGCTTATTTTTTATTTATTTTTCATTATTATTTTTATTTGTAAAGAGGCGGTTATATTGACGACACGTAATATTGCCACGATACACATTTATGGAATGCACAACACTAGAAATAATCAGTCTTTATGATATATTAAAAAAAAATGTAGATCGAAAAATATCTTTTTGACACTGTCATTTGCGAAAATGCACATTTTCCTATGATTGGAAATTCATTAACACAATAGTTTCTGTATTTCGCACTTAAACTTTCATAATGTAAATAATTATCATCGTATTAAAATGATGACAAGTGTTGTTGCAAGACTTTCTTTAAGCAAGCAAGAAAGAAAGCAATTACAAAATTGCTTTTCCCTCAAGCAGTGGTAATAGTGGTCTTTAAGTTTCTCAACCATTAGAAAAACTATTGTATCCCTATTTAAAATGAGAACGAAATCCCATGACATACTTGAGTACAGAAATGTAGATGGTATCTTTAGCAAGAGTATATGTATCAGTGTACCCGCCTCTGGGTAGTTAGCACGCATGGTATCTATTGCAGTACAAGTAGTGAGGGCTCTGGGCGCCGCCACAGCGGCTCATCGCGACCTTCCTCCCGCCGACCAATCAGATCTGCCGCCAGCCCTCTCACACTGCCGTCCAGGTAAATTATATCAAACAACTTTTTGGCATTTACAGAGGAACACTAACTTGGTATTTTTTCAGGAATGGTTAGAATTACGTGGATTTTTGTGTTTGGGAAAATAATGACTATGCTCAAGGGCCCAAGGCTCTAAGTCGCTCATTAAACCAGTGACTCGATACTCCATTATTGAGAGTACTAATCGTATGGTTTCTGAGACGTCAGCGATTAAATCCTTAAAACCTAGCTAACTTAAAAATACTTAAAAAGTGGTGCCGGGTAAATTAAAGTTTTCTAATTTTGTGATGGCATTTTAAGTTCAGATTTTTTAACTGCTACATAATGCATAACAAAATAACAATAAAAATTTTGGGGAATTACTGTCCTACTTTGTTTAAAAGTTTCCAGAAACTTATTCCAAATTTTTCCAATCAGTTCCAGATTGTGGAGGAGGCGTTACTACTATTAAACGCGTAAAAACGTATTAAATATGTATTTGTGGCTATTATTATTGCTATTACGTTTGCTATTATGGACATTTTTTTTTTTACATAATTTGCTATCTATGGTTTACAATTTTACGCATGTGGATATATGTTTAATATTAGCCATCGATATTCTTGCATGAAACCTGCTTGGATTCTTGTTTGGATATTTTATTTGTACTGTTTTTTTGGTATTGTTTTAAAATACCGAATGAATTTGAAATCAAAATGTGTAAATATTTATACTTTTTAACTCTTTGCGTATACGACTACGTGCATGAAATATTTTTGGAAATGGTTTTTTCAGTATTAGAATATAAATGATTTTATTTTGTAAATATTAGTTAAGAATTTGCAAGAAAGTTAAACTCAAATGGAAACAAAGACTGAAATACGGTGTAAACTCTTTATAACGAAACTCAAGGGACTGAGCATTTTTAACTATAGAGTTTTCGTTATGTGGACTGAAAAAAGAGAAACAACCAAATAAATACTAAATAATCACAATACTTTTTAATACTTATTTTTATTTCTTTGTTTATGATTGATAATACGAGAGGTGCCTAGTGTGTTTAGTAACTGGGGATAACGTTCCTAAAGACAATGCAACCCAATATCCAAGAGCAATGTCACACGTGTTCTAGGCAATTAAAAATAACGAAAGAAAGGCGGCTGTTTACGACCTCGGGTGTCTTTCTAATGCCGCGGTCCCACGGCCCGCTTTCTCACAGGAAAGACCGACAGGCCGTGAGAATAGTGGGCCTGTCTAATTGAATTTAGGGGATTATCCGAGGAATACCCGGCACGGGCCGCGACAGGCCTCGACAGGCATGGGCCGCGACGGGGCTCGACAGGCCGTGGAAAACGCTTTATTAGACGGCACCTCAAAGAATTAGTCGGAGCCTTTTGTAAACTGGTAAAATAAACATTAATGCTGCCATGATAACATATATTTACTGACGTATAAATATGAACGTATTTTATCGTAATAGAGACAAATGTTGCGTTAGACAGAGTGTGTTAATCTATGGGTTTTAAGGTAAATCAATCAAATTGAACTAATTTCTACGCTATAGGGAGCTTTGCGTTATATAGAAAGACGTTATAAAGCGTACACACTGTATCAAATGTAATCTCTGCGCAAGAAATTAAGTTACTGTTATTCTTGCAAGTCACACTTACGTATTCTTGCAAGGAAATAAGTTATTCGGAGACCACACAGTCCATTTGGCAGATAAATAACACAACAAAGGTTGCATTGCAGAACTACAACAAAACTGCAACAACACTACTCTGCGAACCACTTAAAACTATATTATGCAAATGTAAATACTAACCTTTAAACACATCATCCCTTATCATACAACGAGGATTTAATAAAAGTGCATTCTTGCAAGGTGAAAGGTATTTGTCCTCTGTTTCTTTTTATAATACTTGCTTGACATAAATTAACACGTTCTAGAAATATATGTTGGTTACTATGCAAATCTTTATAAAATTAACAGAATACAAAGATTGCTCTCCATCAGTGACAAGTGTCGTATTACATTACACTTGACTGTATAGTACAAGAATATTTTGGCGCGTACCCAAAATTAGAACGAACGCCGCCATCTTGTTTGTTATTGACGAACATTTGCTCAAATGTTTACTAACAACGCTCCCGTCAATGCCATTCAAGCAACAAAAGATTCTTGTAGCACTTTGTTATCCGATACCATACACCCAAGTGACACGAGTAACGTATATTTGCAGCCCGTCGGTGCGCGAGGTGTACGGCAGCTCGCACCCGCAGCGTCACCACAGACACAAGCAGCAGAAGGCGCACGTGCCACAGGCGCCACCCGCGGCGCATGCGCCACCCGTAGCGCACGCGCCACACGCAGCGCACGTGCCACACGCAGCGCACACGCCACACGCAGCGCACGCGCCACACGTGACACACATGCCACACACATCGCACGCCCCGCACCGACACTCGCCCGCTGACAACTAAACTGACCCACAGATGGCGGTAGCGGCGACTGGGATACGGTTACACATCACTGCGTCTTACTGTTTTTCTCGACATTGGTAATGATACTGTTGTTCATCGATTAAACTTAATTTTTTTGGTTATTTTTTAATTCCAGATTAATAGGAAAGATGGGCTTTGTTGGGAATATTATGGTCACTATAGCCCGGGATTTAATAATAGGCGATTCTACTCTTTAGAGTTATATTACTTAGCGACAAAATTACATAATTATTTACAGTATCTGTCTGACGCTTTAGACGCGATGCGCGTACGCACGTGATCTCAACGAGTGTCGTCAGTCGACAGGCTGATAAATAAATTAGTTTAGAATATTAAAACGTCAGCATTTTCTACTCTACTAACACCAATCAATGCTGTTCTAGATTGGGAACCAACCAGTGTCATTTTATTATCTTGATGTTGGTTGGTTACCCTAAATTGACAGCTCTTAAATTACATTTGTCTATTTCTCGTTTTATTTGCAAGGAAGAGATAGCCATAATTTAACTTCATTTGGTGCCCAACAGTATCAGGACCACGATATACGTAAATCTTTGATTTATCCCTTTGATTGAGATTTTTTGTTTTATAATACACTTTTTGTTTAAATTCTGATGATTTCCGTTTACGGGTGTTTTCGTGGTTTCTTCAAATTGACTTCATCTTTGCTGAATGACAAATTTAGTTCCTTTTGACGCAATGTATTGTCGCATTTCGTAATCATTATTCTTGAGTTTTCTCTGTTTTAAGTTTTTCTTATAGAATGGTTACAATAATCCGCATGTCCCTTGCAACATGCGGATTATTTTCAACATATCAATTTTCTCTTTCATTCTCTCTCTGTATAATTTTAAGTGCTTTGATTCTTTGCGTGGATTTATCTTGATTAATAATGTGTAACCTGTAACTAGCGAACAAATAAAATTGAACTGGCATTTTCGCAAATTTACTGCCAAAATATTTTGAAAATGTAGTAATGCGGTGTGTTGCCGTCTTGCCGAATTTAAAAGATTCTCTTACTAAAACATATTTGGCTAAAGATGCCTAAGTTAAATGAATTGTGTTGATCTGTTCCCCGTTCATTTTATTTGCTGGCAAGCCGCTGCCGTAACAAAACGACTCGTGATACGTCGCCTTGTATTGAACTTTATTATCGTCTAATGATTCGGAACGTAGACATTAGTAAAATGTATTAAAGTGTAGGACATAATATTTGATGTTGATGATGCCCGCGCCACTCGGTGTAAAACCTCTTTTGATTGGACTCTGCACATGTTAGCCACGATGAAATGGCGGGAAATTCGTAAAATGGCGCCCGAATAGAAATGATGGCTGACATGAATTTCGTTTTCTAATGTATTTATTGACTTTGTGGGTAATTGAATGCTCATAGATTATGATTTTATGACCTTTAGGCTTAATTTGTTTGGTTTAACGATAATTACCTGTTAGTAGCGAATTAGTTTAATAATAACACCTTATCGGGTCGTGGTTCTGTGTGCTTTGTCCAACATTCCATACGCTATACCCACCTGACAATCGATCTATGTACTAGACATGTTCTAAAAACAAAGATAAAAATACCCTGTGTTCCACTCAGTGGCGTTACTAGGCGTCTGGCTATATTGCCCCAAACTTTTTGACACCAGTCACACAAGCCAGCCTGTATTAGGACCATCACAGTTGATCATGAATACAATGTTTTCTAGCGACGCCACTGCTCACACAAGATTTATATAATAAGTAATAATCTTCGTATATCCGATTTTCTTATGTCACCAAACTTTTGATTAAACTGGTAAAAATTTTCTGGGTTTTCATGCCTTTGTGAAATTTCGTCACTAGCTGTTCTTTTAGAACAAACATAACGCACTCTTGTTCAGAATAGCTTTCCTCGAAATTTTAAGTTCTGGTATCGTAAATAAGATAATGTTTAATTATAAACTCATTAGTGTTCGTAAGTATCGTACTTTTATGTATTTTCGGGAAAATTGTTCAAATGTAAATTAGTTATAGAAATCAACTGATAAATACTTTTAAGCTAAATTGCAAATTTATTTATTGGTCGATTTCAATATAACAATTAATTATTTAACTACAATAACAACAGTTTCCATAGATCTTAAGAAGTCTGGTATAACAGGTCAAATATTGATTTCTGTTGACAGGCATTAGTTCACAAAATATTATTATTAGATAGTTCTTTAGACTAAGGTCCATCGGCCATTGAGACGTGATAAGAACCTTGTCGTTTGCAGCTAACAGAAATAACGAAGTTTATTCCATAGACACTCAGCTTAAAGAAGATTGCCATGTGTCAAATTTGACAGGTCTTAATGGCTCATGGCTGTATTTTTACCTCAGTTTCCCTTTTTTTTCGTTTTTCTGTCATAATACCTTTCTGCACAAAATTTGGACGGTGCTGGACGCTATCAAATCGCTCATTCCTTGAAATAAAGTAATTATTTTATTTATTACTTTTGTTTTATTTTACTCCTGTTCAGTTCGTTTTTAGACTTATAAACTATTTTTAGACATAATATTATTGATGTTAGTTGTAAAAAACCAATTTATTACTTGTGTGAGATAATAAAGTAGTGAATTCTCTTATGTAAGGATTTTATTTCATTTTACCTAATATGAAGGACACTGCTAAATAATCAGCGATGTTGAATTAACTTCGCTGCGGTCTGCGCAAAGGTTAATATTAATTTTCCATATTAAGACTATTAAGACATTTCCGATATTAAGACTCCCTTGTGCATCAAAGATTGGGACCCTGATGCCTTACGATAACTAGTCTAAAGCGGTCTAACGTAATGACTAGTTCACATGGTGCGAGTCGGCCTATCGAGCAGCTACACTGCAGCAACTCGCACTGTGTGGACGTATTGTAAAGGCGGAGACTGACTTAACGTTAGTTTGAAATGCATCGAGTTTTTGCAACACGTTACACTAGTCAGTGCAGCGAGCGCCGGATCCTCCACTCGACTGTCGGCTGTTACTGGAATTCCTTTGAAACGCTTTACAAACAAACGTTTCAAGTCAATCTAAGTCACTAAAGCGAGCCAAGCCGCTTGATGCAAACATTGCGAATGCAAGCTTTCGTCGAAACGGATTTCGTTGTTGGCACATAGGTGGACGTGGACGTGGGTTAGGAGTTTCAAGATAATATAATACTAGGGTTTGGATAATTATATAATATAGGATAAATTTTATCCCGGTAGGTACCTTCTATAACAATATAATATTTTATTTACTCAAAAGAAAGGTTTGCCAATTATAAGTTCTTACTGGATTGTAAGAAGTATATTCCCGTCAGATTCCCGTAGGATAATAGGGATGATGCCTGGGTAAAAAAAAATGAAATTCTATTTAGTCCGTCAGTCAGATAATAAAAAAAATATTAGATACGTATTTTTTGCTTTATCATATTAATAAAAAAAAACACTTAGATAACTCGCATTAAAGTTCGGGAGTGGGGGCTTGCTACGTCACTTCTACGTATAAAGTCTACGAAGACGTGACGTCATGCCACATTTTAACTCAATGTATCGCCGTAATCTTTTGATTACGTAGAAAAAGAAAAAATACGTGTCCAATATATTTTAATAATCTACATGACGGACAAAAAAACATTTTTTAGTCATCATCCCTATTTCTGACAACCACGGGCGAAGCCGCGGGCAAAAAAGCTAGTGTTAAATAATTGTATTCAGTATTTCGGACAGGGCTGATCATCAATGGGAAGAGGCGGATTGGATGGTACAGTTCGCAAAATTAAACAATTCATGTAAAATAATAATAATTTATTAAGAAATTAAGCAATTAACCCTAGAGTACCAATCATCGCCTGAGAGGCCGCCTGCAGTCGGTCCTTTTTGGTTACCTAATTTGAAATTGCGGAGACGCATCGGGTTGTACGTTCGTGCCAACTCGTCAGGGTAACCCGCAACGCGTCAGAGGATGATTATTTACTATACTATGCTATCGCCTGGGAGGCGATCATTAGGATTTATTAGAGGGCGAATTTTGAACAGAACATTTGTTTTTTTTTTTTTTTTTAACTATAATAACTATTTGATAAGTATTAGGTAGTTCATACATTCAATTATAGCCTATATAAAAATCAGCGCTAGGACTTATTTTTTTATAAAACATTTCCGAAAGGTTGTGTCAGAAGGCAAAATATATAAGGTGAATTTTTTTGACTAATCAGGGTTTTGAATTTATGAAAGGTAGAATGCTCGCCTGTTATGTCGTCTAAAGATTCTTAAATTTTAAGTAAAAATATTAAAACAATATTTCGATATATTTATGAAATCGCCTCCCAGGCGATCATTTGTAGTAAATCAATCTGCCTAGCCTTTTCGCAACTATGTTGGGGTCGGCTTCTTGTCTAACCGGATGCAGCTGAATACCAGTATTTTAGATGGAGTGACTGCCTATATGACCTCCACAACCCAGTTACTGACTAACACGATACCCCTTGGTATTAACTGGTTGTCAGACTTCTTGGGCTTCTGACTACCCACAATGACTCAAAGATCTACGAATGGCAGCCGGGACCTTCCGAGGCACGGAGGGGTCTCAATATGTTACCCATCCACGAACTAACCACGGCAAGTAGCGTAACCTTCGATCGATCAGTGCGGCTATTATAATTTACCTAGCCACGAGCCCTCTTTAACATTAAGTGACGATAAAATAAGTACCTACTTAAGTTTAGTATTCTAGGGCTTAAATGAATTTAAAAAATCCAATAACCCAATTTCAAATTAAACATTATTAATTTAAACTTAGGCAATATTAGCAATTACGACAAAGTAAAACAAAACCTTTACGTACCCCAATAAAAGATAATATACAAATAATAAAAAATATTCAAAAACGAATAAATTAAAATTATAAATCCTTAAAATAAAGTTAAGGATTCACCGACTTTACTGCCTACGTTACTGGCGTCCACCATTTTGTTGTGGACGCCATCTTGCTGTCAGAGACACATGCGGCAGATGTCCTCGTTGATCTCTAGCATTTGGTCGATGAAGGCCTGGTTGGCCATCACTTGGGCAAGCTGGCAGATGATGGTCAGCAGCTCGCCTTGCTTGTAGTTCATCTTGGCGTTGCAGAGGTGGACTTCTTCTGATATAGCTTCTGGAATCTGGGGACACAGATGTAAAGCGATGTTATTTTTAACCGACTTCCAAAAAGGACCTCCTCCTTTTTGGAAGTCGGTTAAAAATAACATCGCTTTTCAATTCAAATAGCATTCTCAATTCACATGTTCATATTTTTTCTTTATAACTCCGTCATTTATAGACGAATTTACAATTTTTTTTTCTGATGAAGTCAGAATCTGATGAGGGGATAAAATGGAAATCGAAGGAAACCCTCAAATTTTATATTCACACCAGTAGCGATTTGGGTATTTTTTATAGTAACTCGTGCATTTGCTTTTGTAAAACACCATTTGGTGAAGTGGAACTGATGAAGAAGACCACAGATGGCCATCGGAACTACTCAATTATACCTAAGTATTTCACGGGTTGCGATTCGATTACTTTAATATGGTTGCTGATCAATTTATGCTCGGCACAATGCATATAGTGATGGTGAATTCACCATCAGCTCCAGTTCTCCTGGTACTTACTAGGAGAACTCCTCAACAATTAACGTCCCTGATTTTCCCGATGAAAAGCAATATTTTATAAAAACGTGATGAGCAGTTCACATTAGGCTATTGCAACCTCAGACCAAATAAAACTTTTTATTTGGTCTGAGATTGCAACATAGATAAATTACAAACTGACCCACTAAAAAGTGAAAAATAAAAACTTTTTTTCTTACAAAAATAAAACACAACCGACTTCCAAAAAACACTACAAAGTTAAAAATAACTCGAAATAATTTCGGAAGTCGGTGGCAAAAACTAAAATATAGATCCAAAGACACCGACTTCCGAAATTAAAGATATTTTTAACTTTGTAGTGTTTTTTTGGAAGTCGTTTTTTTTTTTTTTTTGTAAAAATGTTTTTATTAAGGTCCAAGCTGCTCTTCAGCAGGTTTAAAACAGAAACACCTACTTGTTTATTTTGCTGATTGCACAAGTAGGTCAGTTTTAAACAACATTACTGCTAAGGCATTAAAAATAATTCACTGTGATTACCAAGGAGAACCTCTAATCAACTGCTTAAATATGCTAATAAGTTAGACTTAGCCAGCATTTGCAATTCAAGACAAATACTTGAAATGAAAGGCTTCAGTCGGTAAAGCGAGCTGTTGTATGGGCCTTGATTATAGGCTGTTCGCGGGAATAGCCGCAGTTGGTAACAGCCACAGATCCGCAATACATCAATTATTATTCAAGCAGAAGACAACATCATCGATTTTAAAATATATACTACACCGGTATACCAGTATAGTATAAGAATGAGGTACTTAGGGTCGGGAATTTTTTGAAGCAATCGAAATTGTTTTCGGCATTTGGGGAGTCTCCAGAGTAGATGTTAGATCATTTTATGGGGACTTAGGTGTACGGGGAACCTTCCTACACAGTTAGGTACCCAGAAAAATCAAGTTATCCTTATGGGCTGATCTAACATCTACTCTGGAGGCTAAGCACCCAAAGTAACATTTTATAAACTTTAGTTTTTACTTTTGACGTGCCCACCAAACGAAACATTCAATCATTTTTCTAACGATCGGCAACGGCAAACCTGAGTTCTCTCAAAACACATTGCACCGTCCCATAATGTAGTCGAAGGTTAAAATTAAATCATTAGCATCGTGTTTACAAGAACTCGATCAGACACAGTTCTCATTGTTTCTGCAACGTTCTACGGGTTCTAGGTTTACACACGGCTGTGAACTGGGTGGATCAAGTGGCCGAATGCGACCGGAAAGCCATTATTTAGAGTAGCTATGTAACGGTCACATTGGCTTTGTTTAAAATTCGATTATAGATTATTGTTTGAACAGATTAAAACATTAGTGTATTGACCTTTGAGATCAATGTTGTACGGGTTTCGAGTGTGTGATATTCACATATGAAATGAAAACTGCCAAATTGCAAATCCCAACAAAACCTACGAGACCAAATCCTGATGAAAGTGCCTTTTTCCTGATTACGTCCCGGAGCTCTTTCTTTTTATTTTAACATACTTTCTAGTAGTTCCTTTGCTAAACCTAACTAGCGAAAAGAGGAGGAGGTACCTATATAGTAATAGCTACGAGTAGCAGCTGATTGCTGGCCAGCTGGTCAAGACTACATGAAACGTCTTCCATTCTTCTTCTTAACCTGCTTCATTGGTAATGTTCCAATGTGATACTCACTTTATGTGGATCAGCGAAGGTGCCGAATTTGTACTTAGTCTTCCGCTTGTCCGGCCCGTTGTTGAGGAAGAGCGTGAACTGTGCATCTTTGATGGTGGCCCCCACCGGGAAGTACAGGCCGGCTATTAGGTGGCCTTTCTGATCGCGGGAGAGTAGACTCCTGGAACAAGGAAGGGGAAATTAGTCACACATAATGCTATGGGCGTTAATTTGTAGGTCAAAATGTGGCAGAGCACCCATAGAATCCACCGAAAATCATTTTCATATGGAGAACATTAAGTCAGATATAAGGATCCTTTCTTGGCCTTAGAAACCAGGAAGTCTCATTTCAGATAAAACTTGGAAGTCCTTAAAAGGAAACCCGGAGCTGCTGGAGAATATATACAAGTAGACACAATAGATAGGTAGGTATTTTCTATGTTTCTGGAAGAGGATTTTGAACAAAATGGACTGCGTTGTGCTAAAAAGGAACGCCCACTTAATCAGTTCGTATTGGAATTTAGTCAATAAAAGTTAGACTTCTACGATAGTCGTTAGAAGATTGGAGTGACTGACAAGTCAATGATCTTTAAAAATAGGATGATTGATGTGTTTGGTAATGCAAACAATTAGTTTTTGATTTGTTCTGGTTAATGTCCGGGCATAGATCAATTTTAAGGAAATGAGGCCTGCGGAACGATGCTTGAACTTTAAAAAGAAGCGTGTGCAGCGCATGAATTAGTATCTAGAATTGTAGACTATGCAATATACCTATATAATTTAAGACAACGATAAGTTATTAAACTTATAACGAGGAAGAAAATAGCTTTTTTCCTCGTTATAATAAAAAAATTGCAAGTAACCTAAAAGCATCTAAGACAGGGAAAGACCACAAGCTAGAGAATCATCATCTCCCTGCCCTTGTCCCATGTTATATGGTACGCTAGAGAAATGGATTTCAAAATGATCGTCACCTAAAGTTGTAGACGAGGTTCCTCCTCTCGGTAACGTTGACTCCGTCGAGGTAGGGCTGCGCGGCGAACACCAGCGACGTCTGACACTTGACGGCCTCCCCGCGGGTCTCACGCTCGTGCCACTCGATGTAGCCCGCGTTCAGCACGTTGAACGAGTAACTGTACTCCTTGCGGCATTGCGCCTCGTCCGACTGCACGAACCAACCTGCTCAACGACCAGGAGTACAGAGGGATTGAAGATTGAAGTTGGCACTGGATATTTTTGACATGGGTTTGGATTTATGGTTTTTAGAAAAACATGTGAGCTATTCAGAAAGTGTTGCTACTCACCGGTGTGCGGATAATTCCGGTCCTGCATGACGGTGACTATCCTGGGCACGTGATAGCCAGGGTCGGCCAGCATGACGCCGGGCCGGCCATTCACGCGGATCTGGATGCCCACCATGACGTGCTCCTTCTCTGCGGCCAGCACGGCGGCCGGCCCGTCGCCGCACGTCACGTACTCGCGCACGTCCACCACCGCCTCCTCGCACGACAGTAGCGCCGTGGCGCGTTTGATGCCGCTGAAGTCCCGCTCCAGGCTGCGCCAGCGCCGCACCAGCTCCAGGCCCAGGCCCACGCATGTGTGCTTGCGTGCACGGATCGGTGGCGCATACCGCTCGTATACTTGGGTGAGCGGGTCGCCAGCGCGCTCCCACGCCTCGAACAGCGAGATGAAGTTGCTGACAGAGTCGTAGTTGTCGGTGAGTAGCAGGCGGCGCAGCGCGGACTCGGCACGCGTAGCGAGCTCCTCATGGCGCGCGAGTGAGAGAACGAGCGGGCGCCGCGCCGGGCCCCAGCGCGCGCGCGGCAGCGGCGGTTTGGTCAGGTCCCGGGCCGGCCGGGTCACGTCGTCTGTCCGGCGCCCCTGTCCGCCCGCCGGCCCGCCGGCGTCGGGCGAGGGCTCCGCTTCCGAGCTGAGTCAACTCGGCCACTCGGCGCCCCAGCGGCCCACGCCGGGCCCGGCTGGCTCGGCCTCCGCACCCCGCTCATACAGGCCTTCATCCCGGCCTCGATCCGTAGCGACCTCGACGCTCTTGACGAGCGCCTCACGCTGCTTCTCTAACAAAACTGATGATGGTTTTTCACGCTCTGAAATAGCATAAACGAGAGATTAGCGTTGTTATATTTGGTAGGTGAAGATTATAATTCTTTTTGGTAGGTGAAACAGCTTCATGTGCAAATACTAATAAACAGTTCTGATGTATCATGTAAATATGTTTGACAAGATGCATGTAAAAGTACATGTTTCGAAATTGTAAAGCCGGCATTGATTGAAATCATGAAACAGATGTTAAATAGTGTTTCTGTTTAACATCTCTTTCATGATCATGGTTTACGAACGATGCTTCAAAGATAATTAACAAAAATATTAGGTCTTTACTTTTTATTTCGTTTAAAATTGCCGTTTAGTATGCAGAAAGTTAAAGTCATTTTTATATAAATATTTCGTATTTCTATCAATCAAAATATGCACCCATGCTATCGATGCATCTCTACTAGCGCAGTGGTAATTTTTCGATGCCCTTCTTGAAGGAGGCAGGTGTACGGGAGCCAACAAACTTCAAAGGCATTTTGTCCTGCCTCTCGGGTATTGAATTTTTTCCCTGCTAAGGAGTTGTGCAAATTTTGGAAAAAGTAGAAGTCTGTCGGCGCAAGGTCTGGTGAGTACGGTGGAAGACGCAAAACTTCCAACCTTCTCTTCTTGTAGCTTAGAAACCGTCTGCTGTGCCATATGAGGCCGAGCATTGTCGTGTAGGAGCAGCGGGGACGAGCGATTAACCAAGGCTGGCCGGAGATTTGCGAGCTTCTCCATCATTGTGTCCAGTTTCTCACAATAATGCTGGTGCCATTTGGCTTACCAAATGCTTCTTAAAGCTGTGATGAATAATACCAGCACTAGACCACCAAACAGTGACCATGACTTTTTAGGGGTAAGTTTTCGTTTGGGGCATTGCCTAGGCGCTGAACCAGGGTATAACCAACATGATGACCGGTTACGATTATCAAAAAGAATCCATTTTTCATCGCAAGTGACAACGCGGTTCAAAATACCATCTTTTCTGTGTCTGTTAAGCAACGCAAGGCATACCTCAACGCGTTCGTCGCGTTGGCGATCGTTCAGTTCGTGCGGCACCCACTTATCATGTTTTTTTACCTTGCCAATTTGAAGCAAATGGACCAATATTGTTTTGATGCTAACGTTGAAAGCTGCTGCTAACTCAGCCGTAGATTGAGTATCGTCAGCTTCCACTAACGCCTTTAATTCGTTGTTGCTGACTTTAGTTTTCGGGTGACTACGGGGTTCATTTTTTAGATCAAAATTTCGCTACCGACATGGAAATTTGGTAGCGTTCAGACCAATAAGATAACGATAAGAAACACGTATAAGATACGATTGATTACGTATAAGATACGATTGGTGCGTTCGTTTGTAGTGTTCACTGCGTACACGTAACTAATGTTGCGAGCCGTTTGTGCGGTATTGCTACCGCGATGGAACTCGAATTCCATAATTACTCGTATTTTTCTCGTGTCCATATTGATGAAAAAGATACAAATGTAGTGAAAACAAAACACTAATCAATAAACAAATGACTGAATTTGAAAATAGAATTCCATATTTTTAAAATAAAATTCAAATAATTTAGAATTTATTGCCAGCCATACATAAATTACGTTTCAAATGGCCCAGTATTGTAAAATGGCAACTTCATAGGTAAAGACCTATTATTTCACTCGACAACGTAATTAACGCAATGAATGATATTGAACTGTCAAAATGCAACCGCGTCCGATTAAATAGTGTGAATAGTGTGTTACGCAATTGCCCCGCATGATATCAACTTTGTGCGCAAAATTTCTAGTGTAAGTCTACCAGCGTCCTGTCCTCGGTCCACAGAACCGAAAAGTTAACCACAAGAATCTTAGCCCCTTCTCAGGTTGACTCGGAAGTGTGAACGCCTGGAAAGTGGCTTGCCCGGATACGGTTCAGCCCGAGAACCCGTCTTCCCAGAGACTGTGGGATGAGCCGCTCTGCAGGTAGGTACGGAATAAACTTATTAAAACGGCCACCAATACTGCTCAGCGTTCCCGCCTGCTGGCTGTGGGTGAATGGGAGTCGGGCCTCTGGCTTCAGGCGCTACAGTCACCCAACATAGGCACTATGCTGGGTGACACCATATTCCAGCTACATGTTTGCGTCTGGGTGCTCCTTGCGGGGCTCCACATCGCTGTCAATGCCGTGAAGGAGTCGACTGCCTCGGACACCATGGCCTATCCTGCAGCAAGAGTGCTGGTCGGATGGCACGGCACGCCAGCATTAACGACATCAGTCGTCTGGCTCTTGTCACCGCCGGGGTGCCAGCGGTTCTAGAACCCAATGGTTTGTGCACGTGACGATGAGAAGAGGCCAGACGGAAAACCTTAATGACCTTAATGCCTCGGAATTTGGGTAGGCCTTTGGTGTGGGATGCAACCTGTGTTGACACCCTCGCACCATTCCATCTTCCTAGCACGGCGAGCTGTGTTAGGGCGGCTGCTGTAAGAGCAGAAAACCTCAAACGACGCAAATATAATAACCTTATTAGGAGCTATTTGTTTGAGCCGTTTGGAGTTGAAACGTTAGGGCCTTGGGATCCGAGTGCTCATCTAGTATTTCGGGACATCGCCAATCGATTGGTCGATTCTTCACGGGACCAGAGGGCTGGCCTATTTTTAGTCCAAAGTGGCAATGCTGCCAGCCTTTTGGGCACTTTTCCAATTGACAGCGAAGCCGACGAATTTTTTGATGCCCAATGACTCTTCCCCTTTTTATTTTGTATTATAATTATACTTGTTCATAATATAGCTTGTATATTGTAATAAGCTGTAGGTTGTATTTTATTTATAAAGTTGTTAAAAGGAAAAAAATATATTAATACCTTTACATCAAAATTACTTTGTGAAAAGAGTAAAAGAGTAAAAATAGTCTCAACCACATAGCAGTGGCTTATCGTAATACGAACCGTCTCATCAATCTTTGTCACGTAAAAAGATCTTGATCTCGTCCGATAGGTGATACCATATCATTCCGAGTCAACAACTACGTATTTTCGAGAAAGGAATGCTGGTTACAGTAGTGCGTGATTCCAGGTTGAAGCGAAGATTCAGAAATTACAATGTAGGCCTAAGTTTCTGCTTTTTCAATGTTTTTTTTATAAAAATATTTAAAAATGTAATAAAATAAGTTTAAAAAATAAATGAAGGAGATAATAATAATAATAAGTGCATATAGGAATAATCGTCGGTTGGTGCCTCCTCATCTTTTAAAATTATCTAAGGGGCCTCTGCGAGTTGGCTTCGGCCCCTCGTATGCCTTCCAACGGTCCGGAACCCCAGGGTCCCGAGATATGTAAGAAAGAAGCTAATAATAATATTATCCTGGGAAAAGATCTAGGTATTGTCCAGACTTGTTAGTCAATAACATCGTTCTTCACCATAATATTCATTCAACGCCTTTTCAACTTTGTAAGTACTACACTGTAAATGCTGCGCATACCTATTCTGCACATTAGTTTTTGCAAAATTAATTATTTATTATTATTTATTAATTAAGTTATGTTTTTAAAGCAAGCAAGTTATAAAAAAGTTTGCTACATGAGCATGACATCAGTGCAGGCAAGGCATGGGTAATTTCATAAACCACTTGTAATTAGAGCTGCCAACCCCCCTAGTTTGATCCGAAGACTCCCGGTTTGAATGACGCATCTCCGGGCTACGGGTTGATATCGTATATCTCCGGGTTAGACGGGGTGGGCCCGAAGTCCTAAGTCCTATCGCTCGCTCCGCTTCTGTCATAATATTTGAATAAATATTTTTGAGAATTCTGTATTCAAAATATTCTTGCAATTTGATTTCAAAAGTCTAGTAACTTATGAAAACGCTATAAAAGCTGTTGAATTGCTTGGCTTAAATGTAGACGAGGACCAGCTTTATGACGAGATCAATGAGTTGAAGAAAATATATCCACAGTTTACACAATCACAAGACTTTTCAAAATTACCAGTGGATTTAATGTGGGTTCGGTTATTGAAGACAGCAATGAAATACCGAAAATCCTTGGTAAATTTTTCTCTATCCCCATTATATCGTGGATCTCGTTTTCTCCCCGATGGGGAACTTATGGACATATGAGCGAAGCTGTTTATCAGTCGATATTATTTATAGATATATTTATTTTCTGCGCTTTCCAACGACGTTTGTTTGGTTTATAGTAACATGACCAAATGTCATAAAACCTACGAGAATGTAAGGAAACTGGGATATATTATCGACCGTGGGAAGACCAAAGAAACGATGGATGGACTGTGACTGACGGTGTGTCAGATGATATGGTTAGAAAGGGGGTTGACTACCGAGATGATGCCTAATAGAGAAGTATGGAAGAAAAGTTGCACCGACCACAAATAAATTGGGATCAGGGCAAGAGAATGATGATGACGTAAGAAAACCCGGAACCGGAAGACAAACATAAAAAAAATACTTTGGTTAGGAAATATAGGAAAAGTTTCCAGATTTCTTCTACAGATTTCTTTTTCTTATTAACCCTATCCCGTTGGATAAAGCAGCCTCCTTCCCTAACTCAGCTTTATCCCACTTTGTTCGTAATCTTCTGGTAAGTTTTGGTATCATAAAATTCATCAATTTATCACGCTAGTGTGTCCTAGGCTTCGTTCTGGTTTGATTTCGGAAAGGAGAACAAACTACAAAAATCTGTGTCTTGACCTACATCTCTGTTCTTAATGATGCGACGTCTTACGTATCATCAATTATATTTATTTTTATATAATTAGTATTGTTATTGATAATACAGTACGGCCGATTTATCTTGGAATGGCCGAACTTCGCGCAGAAGACTGCGCAGTAAGATTTTTTAGAAACCAAATGGTGACATGAGGCGAATGTGAGTGAGAGAACATGCACGAAACTTCTTAGTGCCTATGTTCGGACCTGCCAAGATAAATCGGCCGCAGTGTAGGTACCTCGTCGGTGTGACGTTTGTGTTCATACGTTATTGCAAGGTTCCTCATACTTATGGCCCCACGTACCCTTGTTAAAGTTCCCAGACGATAGCGAACCCCTAAACCCCCTCCCCCCACCCTGTCAAGAATATCTAGTTGTAGCTAGTAGAAAATACAGTTTTTATTTTAAGGAAAGATCAAATACAGTGTCAAAAAGAAAATTAATGTGATGGGTGGGCTTGTTTCTTGTCACAATTTGAGTCGATTTTAGGAGTAATTTTGGTCAATTCCGACTGGGCTCGCTTGCCAGCCATCCAGCCGCCATTACGTACATCTTGTCGCGAACCCCCTACCGTCAAATGGCGAACCCCTAAGGGTTCGCGTACCCCACTTTGAGTAACCCTGCGTTATTGTATTGAGAAGTAGAGATGCATCAAAAATAAGATCAAAACGTTCGTTGGCACTTGTATTGGCAGTCATCCCTACACATCATTATAGAAAACGAATTTACTTTCAATGATAAGTAATTTTATTTGCAACTCAATACCACGATCTTTTTGTACCAATTTACCTTTTAAAAGTTAGTCATACAAGATTCAAGTGTTAAATCAAGATCTGACATTTTTCTTACGTTATAGAAGTTAATTATTTAGTCGTAGTAAGTTAGTTGGTTTAGCAGAGGTTAAAGTTCAAACATCCACGATTTTGTAGACTTTCAACACAAGTCCAACTCTTCACCACTGAAAACCAGTAACAAGAACTAAGTACTAGCATTGAAGTTCTAAATATACCTACTACAATTGTGACGTCATTACCATGCGCCCGCGCAGACTGCGGTGCAAGAACAAAGTGGTCTGTTTCAACCAGCTCCGGTCATGAACTGGCATGGCCATGTTACTCGGAAGTGCTCGGAATTCTTCGGAAACAACGAAATCCGTATATTGTCCCAGTTTCAGTACGCAATGTTCGCTGTCATACGTAGGTAACTTCGTTAGTCATTAATGAGTCACTGGTTTGGGTGAACTTTGACGTAGTTGGGTTAATGTTTTTGTTTTAAAACGAGTCTTTGTCATAACATAATATACGCATACACATATATGCATTGATCCATTGTTGTTCATTTTCATTACAAGAGTAAACTTACAAAATTTAAAAAAAATCACGTGAAACTTCAAGTGGTTTTGTTATGTCAAAATGCAATATTCAGCCCCGGAGTAAAGTTCATTCCCCTGTTTTAAAAGGTTAAATGATTATATACCTATTATGTATTACAACTACAAATCTATCTTAAAATGTCAACCCAAATCGTCTGGAGATCAAAAGGTTACGAACCCGCTAAATCCAGACCTTTTTAGGGTTCCGTACCTCAAAAGGAAAAAAACCCATAAAGGATCATTCGTGTCTGTCTGTCCGTCTGTCACAGCCAATTTGCTCCGAATCTAATGGACCGATTTAGTTGAAATTTGGTACACATATGAATTTCTGTGACCCAAACATGAACGAGTTACGTAAATAAATGAATTTTGAATATTGAGTAAATTTTGGGGGCAAATAAGTTTTGCAAACTGTATCGAGTGACATATCAAATGAAAAGGCTTACTGTGAGGGAAATATATATATAAATATAATTTTGAAATAAATAGTTTTAAAGTTATTTAAGAAAGTAGACGAAAATTTACCATTCCCCTTATCTCCGAAACTATTGAGCCTAAAATTTTGAAAAAAATACAGAAAATAGTTCTATACCTATATAGATTATAGGAAATCCTATAAGAAGTCTATGGTTTTAAAACAACATGGTAAATTTCTCAATATTGTGCATACAAACTTACATTTGCAGTTGGAATGTATGGGAGAACATGTTTTTTAACTACAATGTTAAGTTAAGTTAACTACGGAACCCTTCATTGTGCGTAGTCCGACACGCCCTTGACTGTTTTTTTTTTATTCTGATAATTTAGAAAATATAGCACGCGTCAATCCTAATGAATGACAAAAAGTCAAAGAGATAAAAGCACTGACTTACTTATAATGATTGATTGCCTTTGGAGTTTGAAATTAAGATTGAAATATAGCCGGTTGTGGTAAGTACCTACTGCAAAAATTAGTTTCTTTTTATACTAACAAAAACAGATACCTACCTAGATACCCACTAGGTACAATTATTTTCAGGAAAATTCAAACACTTCTCAAACTTCCGTCTACCAATTTTTAAGGCTAAGTTAATAAGTTGGTCAGCATCATCCAAAGCCCGACTTCACCCCCTACTGGGCATACGCCTCTCTTTTCTTGTGCCAGTCCCCACGCCCCTGTGCCAGCCACTCCACGTTTTGCCCGCGATAGCAACAATGTCGTCCGCCCATCTCACCGCCAGACAACCGACATCTCGTCTTCCAGTCCTTGGATGCCACTCTGTCACAGCCTTACTCCACCTGTTATCACTACGCCTTGCCAGGTGTCCTGCCCAACTCTATTTGTTGTACAATAAGTTGGTACTATAGTACATTCGCGTTAAGAATGCAGTGAGTCATCATTGTCCGTCGGCCTAGCCCCGCCCCCTAACCAATCAAATCTTTTCAAATTACAAAGTCAAGTTCACAATGACAGTTGAAGGTATTGCTTCGAACGCAACGGTTGGTCAGATCTTGCAGTTGCACTGATGACTCACTGCATTCTTAACGCGAACGAACTATAGGTAATTTGTAGTTTAAGTCACCTTTTGCCAGGAAAAAGCACATGCTAAGATCCAATAAATAGAGTTCATTCTGTTGTACTTTATTTCATTACTCCATTTTCCTCCCCAGAATGGCCCATTATTATAATAAATGATCCCGCGGTACAAGTATAAAAATACATTCTCCATTCTCCTTTATTGGGTCAACTCGGCCAATACCCCGCGGCCCTTCGGCCAATGAAGCCCAATCTGCGGGTAATAAGGGTCCTATACGTCGATAACTATGTGCCCATGTTGGCACATAATTGAATGGCTTCTTATGACTACTTTAGCCTACTTGTGTGCCCAGACAGCATTGAAATAAGATGCCAAGTAATTTACCTACTTGGTGGAGAAATTAACTGGCCATTGATTTTTGTCTTAGATACTTTTGTTATGTCTGCTGTGCCTTTGTATACTATATTTGAGTTTTTACCCGACTTACCCAGAACGAGGGTAATGTTTTTCGCGGGAATGTGGTGCATGTCCATGTCCGTTCCATTGTGACTTCATGTAGCCTAAACGGCTTGATGGATTTAAACATTTGAGGAGTCGTTAGTTTCGCCTTAATTGTGAATAGGCTGTATAATATTAATATATTGCATCTGCAGATACAAAAAGAAGGAAGGGCAGGTTTTTTTAAAAATAAATTGTAACAGTATTGGTATCAAATAAAAGCTAGTGATGAGTCAATACCAAATATATTTATTAATAACGCTAAAAAGCTTGAAACAAAACAAATTATTTAAAAAAAATAAACCCGACTGCAAACACATAGAAAAGAGAAAAACCAGCATTCTCATCTCTATAGAATTTTGGTATCGCAGGCGGGACAAACAAAAAGCACCATACTTTGGGTTACTGGTTTGTCCCCGCTGGCAATACCATAATTCTATAGATATAATGCTTGTTTTTCTCTTTTCAGTTATGTGTTTTTGCAGTCGGGTTTTTGGTTTTTTAAATAATTTGTTTTTTAAGGCCTTTGCTGGTTTGTTGTATAGTTGAAAGGCCTTTCAATACTACGTTTCCTTAGTCAGAGCTTAAACCCAATATTTATGTAGTTATGGTTGAGACAAGTTTTCACAATGATGATGTTTAAAGAAAACATGGAAAATAAAAAAGGAAATTCGGTATTGTCTATTTTTTTTCATGAAAAGTTGTTTAGTATGAAAAATTTATTTGCCTATTTTATATCGCCAGAATACGAGTATTAATGGACAGCAATTTAAAACTGAACAAATTAATGGAGACAATAAATTAAATGGTAATTGCCGAAGCAACATTGAGCATTAACGATCGATACCAACTACCACAGCTACTACCCATGGTATGTCACAGGTCAGGGTTCTGATAATGATAAACAGTTTGTAATAAATTTTGTCGAAGGACCGATGGCCGGTGGAACAGACGAGTCCTGGAGAGGAGGAGGTGGCTGGGACAGACTGGATGCGGAAGGCGGAGGACAGTGTGTTGTGGCGCAGCCTGGGAGAGGCTTAGGCAGTGGACTGTGATAAGCAGAATTGATTGATTGCTTCCCATACTTAGGCATATGCATGGTATTTATAAATTCTTGATAGTTTGTACGCTTCAACTGGCAAAACATGCAGCTCCTTTTTAGAGTTACCAAAGGGTAAAACGGGACCCTATTACTAAGACTCCGCTGTCCGACTGTCTGTCCGTCTGTCACCAGGCTGTATCTCATAAACCGTGATAGTTAGACAGTTGAAATTTTCACATATATTATGATATATTTCTGTTGCCGCTGTAACAACGGATACTAAAGAACAAAATAAAGTAAATATAAGGGGGCTCCCATACAACAGACATGATTTTTTTGCCGGTTTTATAGATAATGGTACGGAACCCTTCGTGCTCGAGTCCGACTCGCACTTGGCCGGTTTTTATATTTTTAATTCCATCCACAACGCACATGTATCACTTGCTCACGTTTTACAAAATAAAATTATCTTTATTTTATTGATTGAAACTTGTAATAAATATAGCAGAGAGGATAGCTTTGCGTCCATCAGGATTCAGGATATCGTTTAAAAAAAACCAGAGTTGAAAAATACTTATCTAAAATCAGCTGTTTCCTACATTTTGACAAGTTATGCAAACATAGGGATCAGCTGATTTTTTTTCGCGATTTTAGGTTTGGTCCCATACTAAAAGTTGTTTATAATGACGAGTAAAATGACCTCATAAGAGGTGGTGCGTTATTTAAGTTACACCTTGTATACTTTACATACCAAGACCCCTCCGTGACTCGGAAAGCACGTTAAGCCGTTGGTCCCGGCTGTCACTCGTGGATCTTTGACAGTCGTTACGGGTCGTCAGAAGTCCGAAAGTCTGACAACCAGTCTTACCAAGGGGTATCGTATTACCAAGGAACTGGGTTGTGGAGGTCAGATATGCAGTCGCTCCATGTAAAATACTGGTATTCAGCTGAATCCTTTTAGACTGGAAGCTGACCCCAACATCGTTGGGAATAGGCTAGACAGATGATGACGTCTCATCGTGAGTGTTTTATTTACCAAGCAATGATTAACACCACAAAAATGTTGAATCATGAAAACAGTGAAAACTTTTAGTACTCACGAGTGTTTCAGTGTAAAAATAACTATGGCTATTTACTATTGTTTACTTTTTACCGCGAAGTATGTGGCTGCTTGCACCCAGGTGCAGATTCTTTGTAACGTGATTCATTTGTAACTATATATAATTTTACAAACAAAACCTACTTGTTATTGAAACTAGGGGAAAGCGAATGAGAGGGTTTTAATTAAACATTTTGTTTCTATAATACAGTTGTTTTTTTTTAATTTGTTTTGTGTAACTGTAACATTTTGTAGTCAAAGGAATTGTAGGTAGTCAAAGGATTGTAGCCTATCTCTTGTAGATCATTCGATATTCTTACAAAATCTTTTTCTAAAGCATTCCTCAAATCGAAAAATCGTTTTCAAATTAGCTTTATTGCGTCAGTTGTATTGACTAATCGCATAAAGAGAATGCATCATGAGATAAATCATGATTTTATGATCCATTTTACGTTCAATCCAGGTGTTGTGCAAATTATATCCCATTTATTGACGTCAGCTTATATAGTAATGGAATTCCATTCGACCTACAATTTTTTTTTAAGACTTTTATTTAAAATTGTCTTTGAAATATCAGTGCCTTGGGAGCTTTGGAAGGCGTACGTGGGGCCAAAGCCATCTCCCAGAAGTTCCATAGACAATTTTAAACGATGAGAAGGCACCAGCCGAGTATTATCCCTGTATGCACTATGCAAGTGTATCCCTGTAGTTGCAGGATTACTGCAGAACATGGAAACCTATTGGGCCATGGGATTGGGTGACCCTTGCCTGATTAGGTCTTTTTATTATTATTCATATTTAGCTAATAATATAATTATGTATTTATCTTTACCTAATCAATTTATTGCTCATCATATTATTCTATAGATATCGACATAAAAACCAACATAAAACTGAGTATGTAATTTTGAAGCAAATTGCTAATCCATTGCTGCATATGTTCGAAAATGTTGCCTGGTCACAACGTAAATAACGCAATGAATGTTGTTGAATTGTCAAAATGAAACCAATTCCGATTGATAGTGTGTTACGCAATTTGGGTACAGGCTGGGAAAGTGTCCCTCGTTTAGATACATTAGAAAAAAAAATGTTAAGAACTAGAAAAAAATAACAGTCTCCTTTTTCAGAGAGTTCCATAATGAGGTGAGGTGGCCTTCTGAAGAAATTGACAGCAATATATCAACGTATCGCCGGTGTTACCTTCACATAAAAACGATAAAGAGCATGTGAGAAATAGCTCGTGAAAGGACGCAATCATTACTTAGTAGCGAAAAGGAAAGGATAGGCCTTGAGCAAGTAGGTTACATTATCATAGAGGTCTTATATTTAAAGTTTTAAATACAGACAAGACAAAAGTTGACGACCTTAATTGTCTGTTTTTGTAAGCAATTAAATATTATGTCTTTACCTATGAAAGTGCCGTTTAGTACCTATGCAGAAAGTTAAAGTCATTTTTATATAAATAGTTTTTATTTCTATCAATCAAATATGAACCCATGCTATCGATGCATCTCTGCCAGCGCAGTGGTAATTTTTCAATGCCCTTCTTGAAGGAGGCAGGTGTACGGGAGCCAACAAACTTCAAAGGCATTTTGTTCTGCCTCTCGGATATTGAATTTTTTCCCTGCCAAGGAGTTGTCCAAATTTGGGAAAAAGTAGAAGTCTGTCGGCGCAAGGTCTGGTGAGTACGGTGGATGACGCAAAACTTCCAACCCTAGCTCACGTAGCTTAGAGACCGTCTGTTGTGCCATATGAGGCCGAGCGTTGTCGTGTAGGAGCAGCGGGGACGAGCGATTAACCAAGGCTGGCCGGAGATTTGCGAGCTTCTCCATCATTGTGTCCAGTTTCTCACGTACACATCCGCAGTAATGTTGGTGCTATTTGGTGAGAAGCTGTGATGAATTATACCAGCACTAGACCAACAAACAGTGACCATGACTTTTTTAGGGGTAAGTTTTCGTTTGGGGCTTTGCCTAGGCGCTGAACCAGGGTCTAACTAACATGATGACAGAAAAAAATCCATTTTTTAACGCAAGTGACAATGCGGTTCAAAATCCCTTCGTTTCTGTGTCTGTTAAGCAATGCAAGTCATACCTCAACGCGTTCATCGTTTTGGCGATCGTTCAGTTCGTGTGGCACCCACTTATCAAGTTTTTTTACCTTGCCAATTTGACGCAAATGGACCATTATTGATTTGATTCTAACGTTGAAAGCTGCTGCTAACTCAGCCGTAGATTGAATATCGTCAGCTGCCGAGCTTAGCACGAGGAAACCGTTTAAAGAAGAGAAAACCTTAAAGTTATAAAGTAGGTACTTGTATAGTTTTGTTATTTTACAGTTTCAGACCCTAATAGACTGTTTGCTTAACCTTCTGATAAGTTCATGTTAACTTCTATCTAGCGTGTGGATGGCAATCTTGTGTCAATCCAGAACTAAGCTGCGATTTACCCTAGATAGAAAGGGTAGGTAAATACCTATTATATCCTACTTGGGGTTACACACAAATCTCATTATTCAAGACGTACCTAATTGCTAACAAGATCCAACTCCAACTAGTATTCATATTTCTTGATTTATCAACTTAATTGTTTCTAATTAGCCCAATACAACAAAAAGTTCGTTTGTTAACTATAGAAGCTATGTAACCTCATTCACATTTCCAAAGGCAGCTAGGAAGTGATAGGAGGTCGTACGAGGTCGCACCCGGCTGTAGTGCGCTAGATTCGGTCGCACGTGATCGCAGCCGCGGCCTTCCTGATTCACGTGACGGTAATGTACCGGCAGCACTATGAATGAGACCCATCGCGAGGAAAGATTGCGTTTAACAACACTATGAATACGAGCTAATGACAACGGTGCAAGCCGAGCTTAGCATGCGGAAACCGTTTAAAGAAGAGAAAACCTTAAATTATATCAACGTATAAAATAGGTAGTTGTTTAGTTTTGTTATTTTACAGTTTCATAAACTTATTGGACTGTTTGTTTAACCTTCTGATAAGTTCCTAGCATGTGGATGGCAATCTTGTGTCAGTCCAGAACTAAGCTGCGATTTACCCTAGAATTAACTATTCTGATTCGAGCCATGGGCCAAATCTCCTTCTGCATGTAGGTCCCAGAAAACATCCGTCGATATCGAGGCAAACCCAGGAGAAGATGGCGAGACGAGCTTGACGTCTACAGACAGGATTGGTCACAATAGCTCAAGACAGAGAAGAGTGGAAAGGAGAAAGGGAGGCTTTTGCCCTGCAGTAGGTAACAAAGGCTAAAAATTAATAAACGAATAATAACTTTTCTGACACATTTTAGAATTTTCCTGGTAGACAAAGGTGCCTTATTCAGCCAGAAAGTAGACCCTTACATGTGAACGAGAGGTACACGTGGAAGAGCCTATCTTTTGGCGATCTTGATACCTCATCTTTAATTTATACAAAGGAGTTCGGAAGGTCTTGCTTTTATTCTCTCGATACTGCAATAATAGGCTTGACCTTCCAATGGAAAGGCCAAATAGAACAAGGAAAAGAATGTAAGTGTTTTGTAGGCAACCAGCAGTAGCTTTTTAAAGAAAACTATAAATGTTGCTCGCGACTTCGTCTGCGATCCTAGGTGAAAAGTAACCTATATCCTTCTCCAGGTCCCAGGCTACTTATCTGTCAAATTTTATTCGCATTTATGATATTAGTTAGCGGTAAATTGGCATGTAGGAATCTCGAAAATGGAAAATCTGCAGCTTATTATGCAAAACATGCATTCTGTTAATTAGTGATTCTCAGCCTAGTTTGAATAAATTACTTTTGATTTTATATATGCAATGCTTCACATTAAAACATTATCTACTAACAATCACTCCTATAGAGATATAACATGCGGATGATATTCAAGGAAAATATATAGCACTGATTACGGATTGAATTAAAATAAATATTCCCGAAACGGCGTAGTTACGAGAACCTATAATTACGCCGCTTCTATGTATCCATGGTTACCGATAAAGCTTATTGGAAGATCTAATTGGAATATATTGGAAAACTGTATTATATAACAATATGTTTATCAGAAGTTACACAGGTAATATCAGCTTCAATGTTTGTTTCATATGTTCTGTTAAAAATGGAGGGTTCAACAGATCAAAACGAAATTATTTAGCATAGGCATGATTATGTAAAGGATATTATGAATTGCACATCAAATAAATAATCACCTTTCAATTTATTTCCATCGTTTATGTACTTTTTTACATCAAAAATACTGGCTGCACAGCAAAGTAACCAGAGCGTACATACCCACTATATATTAAACCCGAGGTTAGGTTAGGTTACTTTAAACCTCTTACACAGAAATAGGAGCCCCGCAGAGCGGGGCTCCGTCGATATAGGATGCAAGGACGAGCGCAGGACGCGAGGGGGTATGTTACAATAATTTGTTTTTCTCAAGAATGGTAAAAGGTTTAATGTGCGCTAGTCATTATTAGCTATGCGTTCATAAAAAGCTATACTTTAAGATAAATAGCGGCGCGCCACGAATATAAATTGTTGCTTTTTCAGTTATATATATTTTGAGTTGAGTATTTTGCTCTGCAATCAATATTTTTTATTGGAATTCGGATTATTTTTGGATACAAAAAGTATTTTTTTTTGATTTGCGTTTAAATACTACCCATTATTTACCAATCCTGATATCAATGGGCTTGCCTGTTTTGAACCTACACGATACTTCAAAGTTCAAATTTAATTGGATTAAGGGTAGGTATTACAGTACACACCTCAACCAAACCCATTGGGAATACAGGCGTCTATAGAAGAGTGGGTTATCAGAATATTGGAGTTCAATTCCCCAGGGTGTGAGGGGGTGGCAGATGGTATGACAGCGAGTGCGTAGGCGTGACCTTTTAGACGAGCACGCGTTGTCGCCGCGTCATCGAGGATGGTGGGCGTCTTAGTCGTGAATTCGTGAACAATATCCGACTGGCCATTATTGCTGACATAAAATCACTTTATTATCCGTTTCAGAGAAACGCTCGTTTCAAGACGCATCTGCTTGTATTTTGTATTTTAAAAAGGACAAAAATGTTATTTTCTTCATTTCAATATTTCTGTAGTCCTATTTCCTTACGGCGGTAGAATAGTAAACTTGAGGTTTTGATAAGGACCTTCAATTCACCTTTATTTCATTATTGACGACTGTTCCTACTAGCGTAGAAGCAGAACGTCTGGCTAGTCTGCAAGTTTTGCCGACGAAACAATTAATACTTTTACTTTTTTAGCAGATATTTTGAAAACAATATTTATTTTCCTTGTGTTTTCTTGAGATTTTATAATGTTAGGTACTTAATGTCAAAAAATATTAATAAAGTATTAATAACGTAATAAAGGTATTTATAATTGAAATTAAAACCCTTAAAATGAAGTCTTTATATTCGTTTGAGAAGTCTACATCCACCCTGCGGGATACCGCAAATACTTGGATCCCGCGGAATAAAGAAAGGTCAGTCCCGTAAATACCGGGATTGAAATTATCTTGCGGGATTGCATTCCCTAGCTGCGGGCCTACGCTTACCCTATAGAACATTATTTTAAAAGAGAGGAAATCTAATCCTTCCTGTTGGTAAAACTTGGCCTTATTTAAGGTAAATCCCTAAGATTTAAAACAGAATAACACCTTAACTACGAGTTTTGCTTTGCGTGTGGAGTCAACGTAAAGTAAACTGGGTCGAGTTTCTCTGCAAATTGCATCTAAACACCGCTGCATGTGGGTGGTCTCCTTATTTATGTAATAATATCGATATTGAATGGCTATTACAGTCGTACAGGTAGGTAATGATAACTGAATATTTTTTAATGGTGCGATTAAAGCTACCTAGGTATGCTTTTTTTTTGCGATAAAGCAGTCACGTTCAGACTTCGATAAATAATTACGAAAGGACTTCACCAATATGTTGATGTGCTTACTCATGTTAAACATAAAATAATCTACATATTTTGCAGAAAACAAAGTGCGAATAATTTTCTAAATCCTAACTAATACTATAAATGCGAAAGTAAGTTTGTTTGTTTGTTTGTTACCTTTTCACGCCTAAACCACTGAACCGATCATCCTGCAATTTTGCATATACGTTGTCAGAGACACGGAAATAGGGTACCTTTCATACTGAAAAAAAATACTGTTCCCGAGGAAAACAACAATAACGTTCTTATGATATGATAGATGGCGCCACGTGTATTTCGATTTGGATGAAATTTGGCACGTGGGTAGACCATGACCTGGAGAGGGACATAGGTTACTATTCATCCTGGATCGCAAACGAAGTCACGGGAAACAGCTAGTGGATAAATATTATTCGAACATATGGCGCATTGACGTATGATGAGTTGATTCGTCATGTAGCTTAAGGAAAAGTTAAATAATAATAATACATAGGATAATATTATTCATATAAAAGCAGTGACATGTCCATTGTTAATTTAAGTAGGTTGCCCATTATATATATACAGTATTGTATTTTTATACAATTATCTACCAGCTGGAGAGCGAATGTCTTATCAGTTAGTTTAATAAAATATAAAAACAAATGCAATAATGCAATGAAAGAATTTAAAATATTTTAAATGTCTTGATCAACATTGGAAGCCAGTATTTATAAACAATATGTTAGCGAATCGCGGACCTCCCGACACATCGCATCTTAAGAAGAACAATAAAATTAAAACATAAAAAAAATTACCATCAGTAGTTCCACCGTTATTAACTAGCAAAGAGCTTCTGTTTTCAGCCAAATCATTATCCACTATGATTTGAAAAGAACACCATACGTTGCTTTGTTTACATTTGTATATAGCCTAGCATCACTGACATTTACACAGATATACATGTACACGCTCTTTGTCTTAAATTACTCTGTTAATCACTGAATGTTCAACTTTAAACGGTTTACAAAGGGTTAAAAAGTAGATTTTATTAAATAAACTTACCCATACAACGGCTAGAAGCCAAATAAAAAAACGAAAACAGTTCGCAGCCTCAAGGCGCGCTCTATCCAATCGCGTATCCCCCACAAACACCACAGACAGACTGATCGTTGAATACCGCCGTGCCCTCGTTATTTATATTTGCGTTAACAGGTGTAGTGCTTTGCAAAGCAGTTATTAGCAGTTATTTTTCAACACGTTGTTTTCTGTGACGTTATTAACATCAGATAAAGCTAGTAATGCTGCAATAGCTAAATTCGTTTCCAGGAGAAGATTGACATTAATGCCATTTGGATAACGATCTTGATCATAGTTATTAATACCTAATTTAATTCACTATAATGATAGTAAGCCTAATTTCGCTCAGTTAGAACACTTTGGTCTCTTTATATGATGCAATCGGCTTCATATACCTACTATGATAATACAAGGATAAAGTCTCAAAACTAATCTACTCTCGCAATCTATGTAGATCTCGAAGTAGATCTCTCAATTTAGAGGTGTTGTGCCAATCCCAGCCATATTTCGGAGGATATACAAGTTAACGTTAGTTATCATCGTTTCGTTTCAGCTACAAAATAACGATAGCCAATAACCGTTACTCAATGTCAGCTACTATTCACACCAATACAACTGTCGGCGTCATGACAACCGCGCATGCGCGCCGCGCCCGCCTCCATCTTGCCAGCTGACTCGGCGGCGTTGACCACGCGTCGCCGCCGCCGCTTTGAACCGCAAGCCGCAGCATGTCATTACCAACACGCGTCGATGCCCTGACGACAATATATTACGTTGTTTTCTAACAAGATAAACTAATACATTGGGTTTGTTTACCAGATAGCCGATTCGTATCGGAACATATTTTATCGCCTCGTGGTTCCTTATCAAGTTATCACGTTTGAATACAACGTGATTGTCTATCGTTTAGAGTAATAGCGCACCTACTTCATTAGAGGCTTTTGTGATTTTTTTTCGTGACGTAACGCTTTATTTCTCGATGTCAACAACAGTAATGGAGAATAAAGACTTTGTTCATAATGAATCAGCCTGTGTCCCTACGATTTTCCGAACCGCGTTTCTACACTTGCGAGCAACCAAATCGACTCAACTTCTAATCGTGCATAATTTCGACTCTTATAGCAATTACTCGGAAAAAATTAACCGATTTTAATACTTATGGTATCATCTTACAGCTGAAACGTCAGGCTTAAAAAAATAACTTTTAATAAATGGGATAAGAACTTCTAAAAAAAAAAACTAGTTTGTTTGTACGGGTTGTATTGTGTTGAGTCGATTTGGTTGCTCGCGAGTGTGGTATCTACCGGTATGTGTCTGGTTAGAGATAGGTAGGGTACTGCAGCGTCTGCATCGGCATCCCCTCTCATAAATTAGTCTATACCACAACTCACCCTAACAATAGGGAACCACCCCTTGGTAGACAGATCCATACACGTAGGGGAAGTATCTGTATAGTATTTAAATCGTTTTTGTCAGTCTGGAGCTCACGGCTAAATAATAGGTAAGGCTACGCTTGCCGCGGTCGGTTCGTGGATGGGTGACCTTCCATAACGTATCGAGATCCTTGCGTGCCTCGGATAGCACGTTAAGCCGCTGGTCCTGGCTGTCATTCAGAAGCCCGAAAGTCTGACAACCAGTCTTACTAAGAGGTATAGAGTAGATAGGCAGTCGCTCCATGTATAATATTCAGCTGCATTCGGTTAGACTGAAAGCCGACCCCAACATTGTTGGGAAAAGGCTAGGCAGATGATGATGTCAGTCTAGTTTATAAATTTAGTTTACAACGAGCCGTAGGTATATGTCTCGCTCATCCCTACTCACAACTTGTGAGTAGGGATGAGCAAGACCTTTACCTACGGCTCATTTTTATTTCGAGTCACGCGAAAAGTTTAGTTAGTAAAGTCGGGTAGAGTATTAGGTACGGTAGAGGCTGCCAGAGAAGAAAATTAAAAACTTTCGATTATCAGATATGAAAGGCACAGGAAAAGAAGTGGCTTACCAACAAAAAAATATTCAAAGGTCAATTAACGGCCGAACCCAATTACCCATCTATCACCGGTTTTGGCATACTGGAAATAGAAAAACCTATCTATCTATGGTTTTAACGTCCCAATAATCCGTAGACAGAGAATGCTACAAAGCGTGTCGCAGAAAGAGACAAAAGAAAATACGTCACTATAATTTAGGGTTACCGTCTGAGGAAAAGTTTACCCCACAATTTGTGTGATTCTAAATACGTACAAAGGTGTTCTCGGTCGGGGAATGGAATGGAACGGTTGGACAGAATTAGAAATTAGTAAGTACCTATGTAAGAGAAAGCCTGAAAGTGACACTGATAAATTGATTTATCATCGGTATAGGCATGTGTTGCCGAGGAATAATAAAGGTGTATGGAAGAAGACATGCTGGCGATCTCAAATCAATTGTGATGAGGGCAAGAGGGTTACGTTGGATGATGATGATGTGATACCTGTCATTTCTTATGTGATAATAGGTTCTAGCTTTGTGAATAAATAATACAACATGTTTATTTTTAATTAGCTTTTATTGATTTTATACGTTATTGTCCTTATCATTTCTTATGTGATACTTAATAGGTTCTAGCTTTGTGAATAAATAATACAACATGTTTATTTTTAATTAGCTTTTATTGATTTTATACGAGATGCGTAAACAAGATGCGTATGAACGTTACTGATTTTTTGCTTGGGTTCAAATCCTTTTGATGCGTGATGTTGCGTTTTCTCAAAATGTCTGCTGCATATTTTTGATGACGGTTTTGGTATCCAATCTGTTCGTCCTGTAGCTACATCCAATTCCGACGTAAATTATCAGGTTCATGAAAACTACAACAAGCCATTATTTCTTTCAGATATACAATATATAACAAAAACTCTGTTGTTCCTTTTAACACATGATCGTATTCATGATAACAACTTTTACTATAGGACCAAACATGAAATCGCGAAAAAAATCAGTTGCTCCCTACATTTTGACGAGTTATGCGAACATGAATGTATGGGACAGCTGATTTTTTTTTTCGAGAATTCTGGTTTGGAATTACTTTAACAGATTTTTAACTTTGTTGCTAAAACATTAGGTTCACGGTTGATTGGGAAAATTTGACAGTTTCGGGTAGCTTGACCTGCTGGCGTCTGTCCTGAAAATATTATTATTATTGGTTACTAACTGTTGCCCGCGGCTTCGCCCGCGTGTATGTCGGAAATTATCCCACGGGAACGTACTACCGGGATGAAAAGTATCCTATGTCCTAATATACTAGCTGTTGCCCGCGTGTATGTCGGAAATTATCCCACGGGAACCTTCTACCGGTATGAAAAGTATCCTATGTCTTAATATACTAGCTGTTGCCCGCGGCTTCGCCCGCGTGTATGTCTGAAATTATCCCACGGGAACCTACTACCGGGATGAAAAGTATCCTATGTCTTAATATACTAGCTGTTGCCCGCGTGTATGTCTGAAATTATCCCACGGCAACCTTCTACCGGGATGAAAAGTATCCTATGTCTTAATATACGAGCTGTTGCCCGCGTGTATGTCGGAAATTATCCCACGGGAACCTTCTACCGGGATGAAAAGTATCCTATGTCCTAATATACTAGCTGTTGCCCGCGTGTATGTCTGAAATTATCCCACGGGAACCTTCTACCGGGATGAAAAGTATCCTATGTGTCTTAATATACTAGCTGTTGCCCGCGGCTTCGCCCGCGTGTATGTCTGAAATTATCCCACGGGAACCTTCTACCGGGATGAAAAGTATCCTATGTCTTAATATACTAGCTGTTGCCCGCGTGTATGTCGGAAATTATCCCACGGGAACCTTCTACCGGGATGAAAAGTATCCTATGTCCTAATATACCAGCTGTTGCCCGCGGGTATGTCGGAAATTATCCCACGGGAACCTTCTACCGGGATGAAAAGTATCCTATGTCTTAATATACTAGCTGTTGCCCGCGGCTTCGCGCGCGTGTATGTCTGAAATTATCCCACGGGAACCTTCTACCGGGATGAAAAGTATCCTATGTCTTAATATACTAGCTGTTGCCCGCGTGAATGTCGGAAATTATCCCACGGGAACCTTCTACCGGGATGAAAAGTATCCTATGTCTTAATATACTAGCTGTTGCCCGCGGCTTCGCCCGCGTGTATGTCGGAAATTATCCCACGGGAACCTTCTACCGGGATGAAAAGTATCCTATGTCTTAATATACTAGCTGTTGCCCGCGTGTATGTCTGAAATTATCCCACGGGAACCTTCTACCGGGATGAAAAGTATCCTATGTCTTAATATACTAGCTGTTGCCCGCGGCTTCACCCGCGTGTGTGTCGGAAATTATCCCACGGGAACCTTCTACCGGGATGAAAAGTATCCTATGTCTTAATATACTAGCTGTTGCTAGCGTGTATGTCGGAAATTATCCCACGGGAACCTTCTACCGGGATGAAAAGTATCCTATGCCTTGATATACTAGCTGTTGCCCGCGGCTTCGCCCGCGTGTATGTCGGAAATTATCCCACGGGAACCTTCTACCGGGATGAAAAGTATCCTATGTCTTAATATACTAGCTGTTGCCCGCGGCTTCGCCCGCGTGTATGTCTGAAATTATCCCACGGGAACCTTCTACCGGGATGAAAAGTATCCTATGTCTTAATATACTAGCTGTTGCCCGCGTGAATGTCGGAAATTATCCCACGGGAACCTTCTACCGGGATGAAAAGTATCCTATGTCTTAATATACTAGCTTTTGCCCGCGGCTTCGCCCGCGTGTATGTCGGAAATTATCCCACGGGAACCTTCTACCGGGATGAAAAGTATCCTATGTCTTAATATACTAGCTGTTGCTAGCGTGTATGTCGGAAATTATCCCACGGGAACCTTCTACCGGGATGAAAAGTATCCTATGTCTTAATATACTAGCTGTTGCCCGCGGCTTCGTCCGCGTGTATGTCTGAAATTATCCCACGGGAACCTTCTACCGGGATGAAAAGTATCCTATGTCTTAATATACTAGCTGTTGCCCGCGTGAATGTCGGAAATTATCCCACGGGAACCTTCTACCGGGATGAAAAGTATCCTATGTCTTAATATACTAGCTGTTGCCCGCGTGTATGTCTGAAATTATCCCACGGGAACCTTTTACCGGGATGAAAAGTATCCTATGTCTTAATATACTAGCTGTTGCCCGCGTGTATGTCTGAAATTATCCCACGGGAACCTTCTACCGGGTTGAAAAGTATCCTATGTCTTAATATACTAGCTGTTGCCCGCGTGTATGTCTGAAATTATCCCACGGGAACCTTCTACCGGGATGAAAAGTATCCTATGTCTTAATATACTAGCTGTTGCCTGCGTGTATGTCTGAAATTATCCCACGGGAACCTTCTACCGGTATGAAAAGTATCCTATGTCTTAATATACTAGCTGTTGCCCGCGTGTATGTCTGAAATTATCCCACGGGAACCTTCTACCGGTATGAAAAGTATCCTATGTCTTAATATACTAGCTGTTGCCCGCGTGTATGTCTGAAATTATCCCACGGGAACCTTCTACCGGGATGAAAAGTATCCTATGTCCTAATATACTAGCTGTTGCCCGCGTGTATGTCGGAAATTATCCCACGGGAACCTTTTAACGGGATGAAAGGTATCCTATGTCCTAATATACTAGCTGTTGCCCGTGGCTCCGTCCGCGTGTATGTCTGAAATTATCCCACAGGAACCTTCTACCGGGATGAAAAGTATCCTATGTCCTAATATACTAGCTGTTGCCAGCGTGTATGTCGGAAATTATCCCACGGGAACCTTCTACCGGGATGAAAAGTATCCTATGTCTTAATATACTAGCTGTTGCCCGCGTGTATGTCTGAAATTATCCCACGGGAACCTTCTACCGGGATGAAATGTATCCTATGTCCTAATATACTAGCTGTTGCCCGTGGCTCCGTCCGCGTGTATGTCTGAAATTATCCCAGGGGAACCTTCTACCGGGATGAAAAGTATCCTATGTCTTAATATACTAGCTGTTGCCCGAGTGAATGTCGGAAATTATCCCACGGGAACCTTCTACCGGGATGAAAAGTATCCTATGTCTTAATATACTAGCTGTTGCCCGCGTGTATGTCGGAAATTATCCCACGGGAACCTTCTAACGGGATGAAAAGTATCCTATGTCCTAATATACTAGCTGTTGACCGCGTGTATGTCGGAAATTATCCCACGGGAACCTTCTACCGGGATGAAATGTATCCTATGTCCTAATATACTAGCTGTTGCCCGTGGCTCCGTCCGCGTGTATGTCTGAAATTATCCGACGGGAACCTTCTACCGGGATGAAAAGTATCCTATGTCCTAATATACTAGCTGTTGCCCGCGTGTATGTCTGAAATTATCCCACGGGAACCTTCTACCGGGATGAAAAGTATCCTATGTCTTAATATACTAGCTGTTGCCCGCGGCTTCGCCCGCGTGTATGTCTGAAATTATCCCACGGGAACCTTCTACCGGGATGAAAAGTATCCTATGTCCTAATATACTAGCTGTTGCCCGCGTGTATGTCGGAAATTATCCCACGGGAACCTTCTACCGGGATGAAAAGTATCCTATGTCTTAATATAGTAGCTGTTGCCCGCGTGAATGTCGGAAATTATCCTACGGGAACCTTCTACCGGGATGAAAAGTATCCTATGTCTTAATATACTAGCTGTTGCCCGCGGCTTCGCCCGCGTGTATGTCTGAAATTATCCCACGGGAACCTTCTACCGGGATGAAAAGTATCCTATGTCTTAATATACTAGCTGTTGCCCGCGTGAATGTCGGAAATTATCCCACGGGAACCTTCTACCGGGATGAAAAGTATCCTATGTCTTAATATACTAGCTGTTGCCCGCGGCTTCGCCCGCGTGTATGTCTGAAATTATCCCACGGGAACCTTCTACCGGGATGAAAAGTATCCTATGTCTTAATATACTAGCTGTTGCCCGCGTGTATGTCTGAAATTATCCCACGGGAACCTTCTACCGGGATGAAAAGTATCCTATGTCTTAATATACTAGCTGTTGCCCGCGGCTTCACCCGCGTGTATGTCGGAAATTATCCCACGGGAACCTTCTACCGGGATGAAAAGTATCCTATGTCTTAATATACTAGCTGTTGCTAGCGTGTATGTCGGAAATTATCCCACGGGAACCTTCTACCGGGATGAAAAGTATCCTATGTCTTGATATACTAGCTGTTGCCCGCGGCTTCGCCCGCGTGTATGTCGGAAATTATCCCACGGGAACCTTCTACCGGGATGAAAAGTATTCTATGTCTTAATATACTAGCTGTTGCCCGCGGCTTCGCCCGCGTGTATGTCTGAAATTATCCAACGGGAACCTTCTACCGGGATGAAAAGTATCCTATGTCTTAATATACTAGCTGTTGCCCGCGTGAATGTCTGAAATTATCCCACGGGAACCTTCTACCGGGATGAAAAGTATCCTATGTCTTAATATACTAGCTGTTGCCCGCGTGTATGTCTGAAATTATCCCACGGGAACCTTCTACCGGGATGAAAAGTATCCTATGTCTTAATATACTAGCTGTTGCTAGCGTGTATGTCGGAAATTATCCCACGGGAACCTTCTACCGGGATGAAAAGTATCCTATGTCTTAATATACTAGCTGTTGCCCGCGTGAATGTCGGAAATTATCCCACGGGAACCTTCTACCGGGATGAAAAGTATCCTATGTCTTAATATACTAGCTGTTGCCCGCGTGTATGTCTGAAATTATCCCACGGGAACCTTCTACCGGGATGAAAAGTATCCTATGTCTTAATATACTAGCTGTTGCCCGCGGCTTCACCCGCGTGTATGTCGGAAATTATCCCACGGGAACCTTCTACCGGGATGAAAAGTATCCTATGTCTTAATATACTAGCTGTTGCTAGCGTGTATGTCGGAAATTATCCCACGGGAACCTTCTACCGGGATGAAAAGTATCCTATGTCTTGATATACTAGCTGTTGCCCGCGGCTTCGCCCGCGTGTATGTCGGAAATTATCCCACGGGAACCTTCTACCGGGATGAAAAGTATTCTATGTCTTAATATACTAGCTGTTGCCCGCGGCTTCGCCCGCGTGTATGTCTGAAATTATCCAACGGGAACCTTCTACCGGGATGAAAAGTATCCTATGTCTTAATATACTAGCTGTTGCCCGCGTGAATGTCTGAAATTATCCCACGGGAACCTTCTACCGGGATGAAAAGTATCCTATGTCTTAATATACTAGCTGTTGCCCGCGTGTATGTCTGAAATTATCCCACGGGAACCTTCTACCGGGATGAAAAGTATCCTATGTCTTAATATACTAGCTGTTGCTAGCGTGTATGTCGGAAATTATCCCACGGGAACCTTCTACCGGGATGAAAAGTATCCTATGTCTTAATATACTAGCTGTTGCCCGCGTGAATGTCGGAAATTATCCCACGGGAACCTTCTACCGGGATGAAAAGTATCCTATGTCTTAATATACTAGCTGTTGCCCGCGTGTATGTCTGAAATTATCCCACGGGAACCTTCTACCGGTATGAAAAGTATCCTATGTCTTAATATACTAGCTGTTGCCCGCGTGTATGTCTGAAATTATCCCACGGGAACCTTCTACCGGGATGAAAAGTATCCTATGTCCTAATATACTAGCTGTTGCCCGCGTGTATGTCGGAAATTATCCCACGGGAACCTTTTAACGGGATGAAAAGTATCCTATGTCCTAATATACTAGCTGTTGCCCGTGGCTCCGTCCGCGTGTATGTCTGAAATTATCCCACGGGAACCTTCTACCGGGATGAAAAGTATCCTATGTCCTAATATACTAGCTGTTGCCAGCGTGTATGTCGGAAATTATCCCACGGGAACCTTCTACCGGGATGAAAAGTATCCTATGTCTTAATATACTAGCTGTTGCCTGCGTGTATGTCTGAAATTATCCCACGGGAACCTTCTACCGGGATGAAATGTATCCTATGTCCTAATATACTAGCTGTTGCCCGTGGCTCCGTCCGCGTGTATGTCTGAAATTATCCCAGGGGAACCTTCTACCGGGATGAAAAGTATCCTATGTCTTAATATACTAGCTGTTGCCCGAGTGAATGTCGGAAATTATCCCACGGGAACCTTCTACCGGGATGAAAAGTATCCTATGTCTTAATATACTAGCTGTTGCCCGCGTGTATGTCGGAAATTATCCCACGGGAACCTTCTAACGGGATGAAAAGTATCCTATGTCCTAATATACTAGCTGTTGACCGCGTGTATGTCGGAAATTATCCCACGGGAACCTTCTACCGGGATGAAATGTATCCTATGTCCTAATATACTAGCTGTTGCCCGTGGCTCCGTCCGCGTGTATGTCTGAAATTATCCGACGGGAACCTTCTACCGGGATGAAAAGTATCCTATGTCCTAATATACTAGCTGTTGCCCGCGTGTATGTCTGAAATTATCCCACGGGAACCTTCTACCGGGATGAAAAGTATCCTATGTCTTAATATACTAGCTGTTGCCCGCGGCTTCGCCCGCGTGTATGTCTGAAATTATCCCACGGGAACCTTCTACCGGGATGAAAAGTATCCTATGTCCTAATATACTAGCTGTTGCCCGCGTGTATGTCGGAAATTATCCCACGGGAACCTTCTACCGGGATGAAAAGTATCCTATGTCTTAATATACTAGCTGTTGCCCGCGTGAATGTCGGAAATTATCCTACGGGAACCTTCTACCGGGATGAAAAGTATCCTATGTCTTAATATACTAGCTGTTGCCCGCGTGAATGTCGGAAATTATCCCACGGGAACCTTCTACCGGGATGAAAAGTATCCTATGTCTTAATATACTAGCTGTTGCCCGCGGCTTCGCCCGCGTGTATGTCTGAAATTATCCCACGGGAACCTTCTACCGGGATGAAAAGTATCCTATGTCTTAATATACTAGCTGTTGCCCGCGTGTATGTCTGAAATTATCCCACGGGAACCTTCTACCGGGATGAAAAGTATCCTATGTCTTAATATACTAGCTGTTGCCCGCGGCTTCACCCGCGTGTATGTCGGAAATTATCCCACGGGAACCTTCTACCGGGATGAAAAGTATCCTATGTCTTAATATACTAGCTGTTGCCAGCGTGTATGTCGGAAATTATCCCACGGGAACCTTCTACCGGGATGAAAAGTATCCTATGTCTTAATATACTAGCTGTTGCCCGCGTGTATGTCTGAAATTATCCCACGGGAACCTTCTACCGGGATGAAATGTATCCTATGTCCTAATATACTAGCTGTTGCCCGTGGCTCCGCCCGCGTGTATGTCTGAAATTATCCCACGGGAACCTTCTACCGGGATGAAAAGTATCCTATGTCTTAATATACTAGCTGTTGCCCGCGTGAATGTCGGAAATTATCCCACGGGAACCTTCTACCGGGATGAAAAGTATCCTATGTCTTAATATACTAGCTGTTGCCCGCGTGTATGTCGGAAATTATCCCACGGGAACCTTCTAACGGGATGAAAAGTATCCTATGTCCTAATATACTAGCTGTTGCCCGCGTGTATGTCGGAAATTATCCCACGGGAACCTTCTACCGGGATGAAATGTATTCTATGTCCTAATATACTAGCTGTTGCCCGTGGCTCCGTCCGCGTGTATGTCTGAAATTATCCCACGGGAACCTTCTACCGGGATGAAAAGTATCCTATGTCTTAATATACTAGCTGTTGCCCGCGTGTATGTCTGAAATTATCCCACGGGAACTTTCTACCGGTATGAAAAGTATCCTATGTCTTAATATACTAGCTGTTGCCCGCGTGTATGTCTGAAATTATCCCACGGGAACCTTCTACCGGGATGAAAAGTATCCTATGTCCTAATATACTAGCTGTTGCCCGCGTGTATGTCGGAAATTATCCCACGGGAACCTTTTAACGGGATGAAAAGTATCCTATGTCTTAATATACTAGCTGTTGCCAGCGTGTATGTCGGAAATTATCCCACGGGAACCTTCTACCGGGATGAAAAGTATCCTATGTCTTAATATACTAGCTGTTTCCCGCGTGTATGTCTGAAATTATCCCACGGGAACCTTCTACCGGGATGAAATGTATCCTATGTCCTAATATACTAGCTGTTGCCCGTGGCTCCGTCCGCGTGTATGTCTGAAATTATCCCACGGGAACCTTCTACCGGGATGAAAAGTATCCTATGTCTTAATATACTAGCTGTTGCCCGCGTGAATGTCGGAAATTATCCCACGGGAACCTTCTACCGGGATGAAAAGTATCCTATGTCTTAATATACTAGCTGTTGCCCGCGTGTATGTCGGAAATTATCCCACGGGAACCTTCTAACGGGATGAAAAGTATCCTATGTCCTAATATACTAGCTGTTGCCCGCGTGTATGTCGGAAATTATCCCACGGGAACCTTCTACCGGGATGAAATGTATCCTATGTCCTAATATACTAGCTGTTGCCCGTGGCTCCGTCCGCGTGTATGTCTGAAATTATCCCATGGGAACCTTCTACCGGGATGAAAAGTATCCTATGTCCTAATATACTAGCTGTTGCCCGCGTGTATGTCTGAAATTATCCCACGGGAACCTTCTACCGGGATGAAAAGTATCCTATGTCTTAATATACTAGCTGTTGCCCGCGGCTTCGCCCGCGTGTATGTCTGAAATTATCCCACGGGAACCTTCTACCGGGATGAAAAGTATCCTATGTCTCAATATACTAGCTGTTGCCCGCGTGTATGTCGGAAATTATCCCACGGGAACCTTCTACCGGGATGAAAAGTATCCTATGTCCTAATATACTAGCTGTTGCCCGCGTGTATGTCGGAAATTATCCCACGGGAACCTTCTACCGGGATGAAAAGTATCCTATGTCTTAATATACTAGCTGTTGCCCGCGTGAATGTCGGAAATTATCCCACGGGAACCTTCTACCGGGATGAAAAGTATCCTATGTCTTAATATACTAGCTGTTGCCCGCGGCTTCGCCCGCGTGTATGTCTGAAATTATCCCACGGGAACCTTCTACCGGGATGAAAAGTATCCTTTGTCTTAATATACTAGCTGTTGCCCGCGTGAATGTCGGAAATTATCCCACGGGAACCTTCTACCGGGATGAAAAGTATCCTATGTCTTAATATACTAGCTGTTGCCCGCGTGAATGTCGGAAATTATCCCACGGGAACCTTCTACCGGGATGAAAAGTATCCTATGTCTTAATTTACTAGCTGTTGCCCGCGTGAATGTCGGAAATTATCCCACGGGAACCTTCTACCGGGATGAAAAGTATCCTATGTAGAAAGAAAGAAAGAAAGAATAACATTTATTTGACACAGTTCGTGAAACACAAAATACAAATAAGAAATTAAAAAAAATGTTTAATCACCAGTGTGTGCCTCACGGCTGCATCAAAAAGGTTCATTTCAGCATTAATGCCAGACAGATGCTTTCTGACGCTGGTTTTCTAATGAACCTTTAGGGACAAGTGACGGGGAGTACACACAGTTTCAGCATACTTAAGACATAATATTTTTAGTACGCTAGGTTCGCATTGACGTGTTTGCGGATACCAGCCCGTATTACCTATTACCTACATAATATTTATATTTATACTTAAATCAATAAATAAAATAAACTAAGTGGGTTCTTTGTGAATAAAAAAAAAATCTAATAGTTATATATACTTAATAATAATTTGATAATAAAAACTAAGATACAAAACAATAATAAATACTTTAGTCTTAATATACTAGCTGTTGCCCGCGTGAATGTCTGAAATTATCCCACGGGAACCTTCTACCGGGATGAAAAGTATCCTATGTCTTAATATACTAGCTGTTGCCCGCGTGTATGTCTGAAATTATCCCACGGGAACCTTCTACCGGGATGAAAAGTATCCTATGTCTTAATATACTAGCTGTTGCCCGCGGCTTCGCCCGCGTGTATGTCTGAAATTATCCCACGGGAACCTTCTACCGGGATGAAAAGTATCCTATGTCTTAATATACTAGCTGTTGCCCGCGTGAATGTCGGAAATTATCCCACGGGAACCTTCTACCGGGATGAAAAGTATCCTATGTCTTAATATACTAGCTGTTGCCCGCGGCTTCGCCCGCGTGTATGTCTGAAATTATCCCACGGGAACCTTCTACCGGGATGAAAAGTATCCTATGTCCTAATATACTAGCTGTTGCCCGCGTGTATGTCTGAAATTATCCCACGGGAACCTTCTACCGGGATGAAAAGTATCCTATGTCTTAATATACTAGCTGTTGCCCGTGGCTTTTCGCCCGCGTGTATGTCTGAAATTATCCCACGGGAACCTTCTACCGGGATGAAAAGTATCCTATGTCTTAATATACTAGCTGTTGCCCGCGGCTTCGCCCGCGTGTATGTCTGAAATTATCCCACGGGAACCTACTACCGGGATGAAAAGTATCCTATGTCTTAATATACTAGCTGTTGCCCGTGGCTTCGCCCGCGTGTATGTCTGAAATTATCCCACGGGAACCTACTACCGGTATGAAAAGTATCCTATGTCTTAATATACTAGCTGTTGCCCGTGGCTTCGCCCGCGTGTATGTCTGAAATTATCCCACGGGAACCTACTACCGGGATGAAAAGTATCCTATGTCTTAATATACTAGCTGTTGCCCGTGGCTTCGCCCGCGTGTATGTCTGAAATTATCCCACGGGAACCTTCTACCGGGATGAAAAGTATCCTATGTCTTAATATACTAGCTGTTGCCCGCGTGTATGTCGGAAATTATCCCACGGGAACCTTCTACCGGGATGAAAAGTATCCTATGTCTTAATATACTAGCTGTTGCCCGCGGCTTCGCCCGCGTGTATGTCTGAAATTATCCCACGGGAACCTACTACCGGGATGAAAAGTATCCTATGTCTTAATATACTAGCTGTTGCCCGCGGCTTCGCCCGCGTGTATGTCTGAAATTATCCCACGGGAACCTACTACCGGGATGAAAAGTATCCTATGTCTTAATATACTAGCTGTTGCCCGCGGCTTCGCCCGCGTGTATGTCTGAAATTATCCCACGGGAACCTACTACCGGGATGAAAAGTATCCTATGTCTTAATATACTAGCTGTTGCCCGCGGCTTCGCCCGCGTGTATGTCTGAAATTATCCCACGGGAACCTACTACCGGGATGAAAAGTATCCTATGTCTTAATATACTAGCTGTTGCCCGTGGCTTCGCCCGCGTGTATGTCTGAAATTATCCCACGGGAACCTTCTACCGGGATGAAAAGTATCCTATGTCTTAATCCAGGTTATAAATTATCTGTATACCAAATTTCATCCTAATCCGTTTAGCCGTTTTTGCGTGATTGAGTAACAAATATCCAAACATACAAACTTTCACATTAAAATTTATAATATTAGTAGGATTGGTTCAATATGTAATTGACAGATGACAGATTATCTAACATGGCCGCGTAATGGACGCGTTCTTTAAATTTAGTATAGAGACAATGAGAAACTTCTTTATCGGTTTTGCATGTAATGTGTACCCTAATGTCAAGTTTGAGCTGCAATGGGATCCCTTTAGTCGTTTGTGGACTTTTTTGTTTGTTGATTATCTTTACAATGAGCTATTTTTATACTGTTCTGAATAAACCAAATGAAAGGCCCTTTTATAACGAATCGAATGGCGTACCTAGTTACTTAGATTTTACGAAATATATTGATGAGCCCTTTCTTTTCCTGCACATTCAATAAGTTATTTGAAATCTCCTGGTCTGGCTGTTCCATATCTTAATGTTTAGAACCTAGAATTGCATAGAGATAGTCTCTTGAAAATTTAGTTAGTACCTAATTTAAATTTCGCGCCTGTACGGGCATTGTTTCGGACGGATCAGTCTCGTTTATTTGGGAAACTGTTATAGTTTGCGTTTGGTAGATATTCCAGATATCACTCATCAGCTAAATCAAGAGTACCTATTGTAGTAGGTATAGTAATTTTAATCCAAGTACATCGTCATCACATATATTGGGTTGGTGCATATGAAATTGCCGATTGCGCAACAATGTAAAAGACTGGGCGCGTATTACCGAACATGTTTTGACTTGTTTATTTTCGTTATTGTCAACAAAGTATCGACATTTGTTGTATCTGTCAGAATCGCGGGTGTATGACTTCCAAATAGATCAAAAATAAACTATATAAATGTTTTTTATTTTTTTTTTATTTGTGATGGGTTTGCTCTTGACTCTAGTCCAAGTCAGAGGTGACAGAGACAAAGTCGACGATGGAGTGAGCTTACCCAGAAGAAGCCTGTTCACTCTCATTTTGAAGAGATTAGGGTTGTATGCGTTCGGAAACTTAGACGCAGGTAGTTAGTTCCACTCCTTTGCTATGCGCATTATAAAAGACATTTGGAAGCGATTACCTAGTGTGAATTGGTGGTATAGCAACCAGGTAGGGATGGTAACTGGCAGTGCGTCTAGATGTCCGATGGTAGAAGGGGGCCGGTGGAATGAGGTCGTGGAGTTCTCGGGCACACTCTCCGAAGTACAATCTGTAGAAGACCGACAAGCAGGCAACCTTGCGGCGATGAGCCAAGCTATGAAGCTTGGCATCCACCAGTTTTACGTCGCCAATGAGCCTCTTGGCTCTGCGTTCCACCAAGTCAAGCGCGGCTAGTTGCAAAAATATAATTGTACGTAAAATGTACGTTTTTGTACAAAAATACGTATAAATTTACGTGTCTGTATGCGTAGGAAACATCACGTAAAAGTGAGCCGCCATCCTGACATCAGATTGGCGGGTGTATTTTAATTCAATTTACTTTTTTCAAATTTATCATTACGAATTCATCATCGAAATCGAAATCATTCAGTAACGCCGTAGAAGTGCTGCGCTGTTTCCTAAAATCAGATTGTAGATCAGGTAACACATCGCACCTTGATAACAAAAGTGGCATTATCAAAATTATGTTTTCTAAATAACTCCATAATTTACTGCCATGTTTTCAGTACTTACCTACATAACTTAAAAGTAAGATAGTCAAACTGATAAGTGAAACTAATTGCAGTCTTTTATTTCAATTATTTGCTAAGATATTGACCCAAATGCTACATCAAAAACGTTAAATGGACATACTGAAAAATTAAAACTTTTGTATAACGCCACTTTTGTTTTCAAGGTGCGACATCGTTCTCTTCTATAAACCGAGTTAATTGACGGTACATTACCCTGAAAGACGGGAGAATACTGATCGACCGCAAGTTTTTAATTTCTGTAGGGTTTGGACTCTTAGTTAGGGATCTAACTGTGGTAATTTTCCATTGGTAAGGAAACTTTGATGTCGAAATAGAATAATTAATGATGAAGGTAATAGATTCCAAAGTGTGCGGCAAAATTAGAGTAAGCCTACTTAAGGTTGTGCTGTTAGCCTTCAGCATTTGATTTTAGGTCAGAAATAAAGCGGTAGATATCGTTTTGGTCCACCGGAGCAATGTGAATATTGCTTTACTATATCTGTGGGTCTCATAGAATGATATAAGCGACGTGCTAGCTACCGGGTTGCCAGGACCATTCAAAAATGTTTTATTTCGGGTCTGGGTTTCTAAAATGTGGGGGAAAGTCTTGTCCTTGCTTTGAGGGTGCAAACGTGGATTTAATATTCTTCCATAGTAATTTTGGATTCTTTATTTTATTATTTATATTGTGCCTAAAGCAGTGATTTCGTCGTGCGTGTACTTATTTCCTCAAATATGGCGAGGAGGGTAATAATATAATATAATATCCTGAGACATTCCACACACGGTCATCTGATCCCAAACTAAGCAGAACTTGTACTATGGAAACCAGATAACTGATATACTACATATATGTACTACTTTTTTTTGTAAATACATACTTATATAGATAATTACACCCAGACTCAGGACAAACAGACATGTTCATGCACACAAATGTTTGTCCTGGATGGGAATCGAACCCACGACCTGCGGCGTGATAGGCGGTATCTTAACCAACCACGCCAGCTGGCCTGTCAAATATATAAATAGGTAATGGCTGATCTTTGCATTATGCTCGTGAACGGGTGCTGCTTGTGGTGACTGGTCGTCTTGCTGACCTTGGTTTTGTTATTGTTATTAGTAATTAACTCTTTATTTATTTTACTTCGATGGTCCTAGTTTATCATTTGTGACTTCGAGTTACTGCTACATATATGGCTATATGTAAGTGGGCACGCCCTTTGTGCCTGGAGTCTTTTATTTAGTTATAAAGTTGTGTTTACGTTTTTAGTTTTGTATTTTAATGGTTTTGTTTTTTTTTTTTTTGGTATATTGGCGTGCGCTAGCTGACTTATGGCAATGAATTTAATTTAATTTCATGTTTTGTTGTGTAATACTTAAATTATTTTGCGCAGTGCTGTATACAATCAAATGTTTTAACAGAACAGACAGCCGTGCTGCTGGGGAGTTTGTTGCGACACTTCTTCTCCCCAGCTAAAGCACTAGGAAGTGGTGAAAGGCGGGCGTTATGAGGGACTGTCTTATGTAATTTTGGCTTTCGAAAAGTGTTGATTCGCAGCCTAGTTTGAATAAATGACTTTTGATTTTGATTTTAGCATATAGGTGAACAAAATCCACCACCACTACTTCCCTCTGATTGCGGTTCGATATAAAGAAATCGACTGGCCAGCCTTGCCTACTCCGCCCATTCCCTTGTTGTAACTTTAGTCATCAGAGGCATAACGATACTCATCGGAACTTGTAATCATTCAATTTTTATATCCGAATCTTACAGGTTTACCTCTGATAAACTGTTTTGCTGGATGACGCCCAAAGTATTTCACCATCGATTCTCAAATCTTGATGAAATACAAAAAAAATTTCACGTGAAAACATCGTTTTGCTCGATTACTGGTGGTAAGTTCAATATTTCTGACCGATAAAAACATGTAAGATTTCAATCGCTAATAACTACGAGACCTTTAATGCTAGAGTAATGGTTGGGCATTCAAAAGATAGGTCATATATGTATATTACAATTTTAAGGCCAGATATAATTTGTGTGTGACGTCACACAGCGAGTGCACGGCCCTCTACTTTTCACTATGTATCAAAATATCAATTCGTATAGCACAAAAACGTGTTCAGCTAGTTCAGATATTCTAGTGTTTTTGTCAAGAGTTAACAAAGTACTAGGAGGAGGAGGAGGAGCTCGTGGCTAAGTAATAACAGCCGCACGGGTCGATCCATCAGGTTAAGCTACGCTTGCCGGGGTTGGTCTGTGGATGGGTGACCATCTTTTCATACCGAGATTCCTCCGTGCCTCGGAAAGCACGTTAAGCCGTTGGTCCCGGCTGTCATTCGAGGATCTTTGACAGTCGTTACGGGTCGTCAGAAGCCCGAAAGTCTGACAACCAGTCTTACCAAGGGGTCTTACCCAGTAACTGGGTTGTGGAGGTCAGATAGGCAGTCGCTCCATGTAAAATACTGGTATTCAGCTGCATCCGGTTAGACTGGAAGCCGACCCCAACATAGTTGGGAAAAGGCTAGGCAGATGAGTTAACAAAGTACTACAAGGATCTAAAAAGAAACAATAGAAATATTGGCGAAAATAGGGTTAAAAATTAATATGAAGCACAATAATGTCAGATGTCGTCTCATACCGGACGTAAATCTATTCATAAATGAAAAAAATACGTATCGAAAAAAGCTTGCATCAAAAGCAAAGCAATGAGCCTAAAAAGTTTAGTGCCGCGCAAACACAATACTACGGCAGTGTCAGAAACCGTAAGAAGATCTGATGCAAATAGCAAAAAAGTTTGGGATGTTCTTTCATATCGGCCGTAAATCTACTCAGAACTGAAAATATTATAATTGGTGAAAGCTTACTTTATAAGGAATGCAATGAGCCTACTAAGTCTATTGACGAGCAAATACAATGGCTACGGCAGTATCGCAAACCGTAGTAAAATTTCAATCAGTTTTCACGAAAACCAAAGGCTCGGACTCGAACTGCGCCTACTAATATTTCTTTACATTAGGATGTCTGCAAGAGGTCTTATTTAGAACAGCTTGTCCGTAGTTTTGGCAGTAGTAGCTTTATTGCAAAAATGTTGATATTTTTTTATTTCAAGATACCTGTTTATCGACATAGCTTTTGTGAAAAATTGCAATCTTCATCCAGAGACCAATATATACATTCTCGGGATAATGAAAGCCAGTCAACAGCAAAATTCCGATGTTCTATCAGAATACCAGCGCTGCGGTATTTATTTAAATATTGCAGCTTTATGCTGAGATAGGAGCCTTTTTGGCCTCGCACAGGTATTTTTAATTCTTATATTTTGTATTCATTTTGTTTTATTTTTTTAAATGTTAATTTTGTTAGTTTACTATGCTCTTTTTTGCTGTTTGTATTTCCTGTGCGTGTCCCAAATAAAATATTTTTCTTTCTTTCTTCCGATGTTTCCTTTAGTAAATCAAGCCAATAAAAATGTAAAGTTTTCAGTAAACTAGGCGTTGGTGTCAGTCGCGGAATCATGTTCAAACATTAATGCTATAAAATTATCTATCAAATAAAGCCAATTTCATGGATATTAAAAAAAAATTTCTGTGTTTTATTTCAATTTTAAATTTCTACGCCTCTGAATAAAATAACCTTTACAAGCAAGAACCGTTACTAGAATCTCCAGATTTACGTAAAACAATTGCATCATCATTTAAAAACCCTTATCATATCCCAATTTTGTCCACAAAACTCTTACACAAGCACAATTCTTAGTCACAACCTACGTCATGGTGACTCGACTGCGCAGGCGCAAAAGACATGCCTTCAGTAATGTTTTTCCTCGTACAGCTGTATAAATAATATAATAATATTATGTCTCACGTATGTGACGTCACAGAGATGTTACATAAAACGTGTATTGCGCAAGAGTAGCGAACGCGTGACGCTCGCACGTGTGGCCAATTACCTTTGTTGTTAGTTCTAGTACAGAACAACTGAATCAGAACAGCTCGAAAGATCTGTAATAGCTTAAAGAAAGAAGAAAGAAAGAAAAATATTTTATTTGGGACACGCAAAGGAAATACAAACAGTAAAAAAGAGAATAGTAAACTAACAAAATTAACATTTAAAAAAATAAATACAAAATATAACAATTAAAAATACAGGTATTTTTAATTGTTATATTTTGTATTTATTTTTATCGAGGCCAAAAAGGCTCCTATCTCAGCATAAAGCTGCAATATTTAATTAAATACCGCAGCGCTGGTATTCTGATAGCTTAACTACTACAAATTGATACAGGAGACATTTTAAAGTTTAAATTTCTTGGGCTCTGGGATGGCAACGCTTCTGCAAAGCTTCTGGTATTGCGGCATTGGTATCCAGCAATGACCAGTTTACATCAGCACGCGTAGAATGACGATGTTTTGTCGAAGGAAGAATAGACAAAATGACATATTGCCATGCTTAGACACATAAAATGCGTAAAAATATTTCTACAATCTGTCATTCTGTATATTCTTCCGTCGACAAAACCCGCTTCTATGGTGGTCATGCTACGCGTGCTGGTGGGCCGTAGGCCGTAAGCAATATCATATGACTCTAACATTAATTGGCACTTTAAAGCTTAATATTTTGCAAACGGATCCCTGAATCGAAAAATGGTTATCTCACACCCGCAATATTTTTGAACGGCCTATCCAACGACACCCCACACCACGACGATAGACGAGAAAAAAGTCATCCCCAATACGTGTGGGGAGTCACCCTAAATATTTTTATTATTTCAAGATTTTTTTATCACTTTGGCGGCGTGATTAAAATGTATACCCGTGGCAAATTTCAGCTTTCTAGTACTAAGAGTAGAGACTTAGCTCAGAGGAGCTGTCAGACAGACGGACATGGCGAAACTTTAAGGATTCCTTGTTGACTACGGAACCCTAAAAACCACAGAGTACTAGCGATGTGCATTGTGGAGCATAAGTAAGTAGTGTTTCACGTAATAGTACAAAAAGAGGAATTTGCAAATATGACAACGGACATTAGAGAAATCCTGCTACTTGCTGTATCAGTTGTATGATATGTAACCAAACGGCAGTCCTTAAGGCGACGATAGCCGACTTTTAATGATGTTAGACTGAAGATCACGTCTAAAAGAGTGGTGTTAATGATTTGGAAAAAATATATGTTAAATTAGAGAATTTTCTTAATAACTTAATCTGTGAATATTTTAGATTATATTTATATTACATAGTGTAATTAATTTGTAAAGTTATGTCTAATGCGGATAAAAAACCGAGAATCACGCAAAAACTATCAAGCGTACTTTTATGAACTTTGACCATTTTAAATATAATTTAATTACTTATCTTTTAGTACACGTGTTTTATTAAAAATTTAAAATACCTTTTGTACGTGTCATAAATTAATAATGCTTCTAATTTGGGACAGCCCTCATCGATGGACGAGTCCTGAGTGTTACTGGGTGGACGTACCTAGACGCGTTGCGTGAGCTCAGCACAGAACACGCAAGCTAACCACTCAAGGCCATTGGCATTTATATATGCCTTACATAAACACGCGTCATCAAACACTTTTACAACTTTATTTTATTATTTTCTTTATTCAATTTTTTTACATATAAGTTATATTTTTAAATATTAGAATTAAAAAAAAAAAACATTTAAAAATATAAAAAATAGAAAAAATAGAAATCCACCGGCATGGGGAACAGGGTCCAAGCTACCGGTGGTTAGGGCCCCAGAGACAGGAACCTCCTCACAATACGCGCCGTATCAAGGAGGACTGCCTTCTGAATCAAGCCCTTCACCCAGCCACCCAACGAGAGCCTCTTGAGATGTTGGTCGAGGCTCTTAGCGATAAGGCCATTGACTGTAACGACTATCGGCACAATGATTGCCGAGTCCACATTCCACATAGCGACAACCTCGTGGGCTAAGTCGAGATACTTCAATTGTTTCTCCTTCTCAGCCTTCACGAGGTTCTCGTCATGCGGGATAGTGACATCGATTATCATTGTGCGGCGCACTGATCGATCTATTACCACTATATCAGGCTTATTGGCTACAATAGTCCTGTCAGTGATAATAGATCGATCCCAGTATAACGTGACATGGTCATTCTCGAGAACTGGGTCGGGCACATACCTGTAATACGGTACCTCAGAGTCCACAAGGCCGTATTTCAGAGCAAGTTGCTGATGGATAATCCTGGCCACTTGGTTATGCCTGTGCAAATACTCGCCGTTAGCTAAACGAGAACAACCAGAAGTAATATGTCTGATAGACTCACCGGGACAATGGCATGCCCGACATATGTCGATCGTCCCGTCTTTCATTATATACTTCCGGTAGTTATTCGTTAGCATAACTTTCTTATTATTTTTATTGTTATGTCCACAAACCTTACCGAAGGAAATAATTCAAACTTTAATCGAACTAAGTAGGACAGGCCAGATGGCGTGGTTGGTTAAGATACCACCTGCCATGCCGCTGGTCGTGGGTTCGATTCCCATCCAGGACAAACATTTGTGTGCATGAACATGTCTGTTTGTCCTGAGTCTGGGTGTAATTATCTATATAAGTATGTATTTACAAACAAAAAGTAGTGTATGTAGTATATCAGTTATCTGGTTTCCATAGTACAAGCTCTGCTTAGTTTGGGATCAAATGACCGTGTGTGAACAATGTCCTAGGATATTATTATTATTTATTAATTTATTAACACATTCACTTTTTGTATAAATGCGACCGACCGTGTGTTCGTTAAATATGGAGAAATTCAAAAATAGAGGTTCTGCCCGTTTGTGTATCGTCTTTATTTTGTTTTCTTTCATCACGACTGCGGTGTTTCGATAGCTAATCTAATTTGACCCTGTAGAAAAGAAGGGGTATAATATAGCCATATTTCTTTTTTGTCGTACGAGCCTCCGTCATAAGCGAGTGACCCTGGGCAGTCGACCTCAACTTTGCTCAAACTAGCTAGCGAAACTCCGTATAGGACAGAAAATCTGTTCTTTTTTTATCGTGTCTAAATATATCATACCTATATACCCATTGAGTATGTGAAGTTTACACACAAAAAAAATGTTTAAACTAATACTTCAAGTAACTACACTACCAGCGGTCATTGACCCAAAAAAGGACTTCAAATCTCTGAGCTTGAAGAGAGCTGTCATTCCCACCTGCCGGTCTATTCTATAAAAATCTCACCGTGAAAACTTAGGTGAAGTGAGCTTGAAGAGAGCTGTCATTCCTACCTTTATTTTTTTCCGTGGAGAAATGCTCATGCACTACCACGGGGAGATAGTGCAGTTATTGTGGGACTCCAACCCACTAAAACTCCACGGTGTCCTCCTCTGCCGCTTGTGGCGGAAACACGGGCACGCGTTAGCACTCACGGAGAACCCGCCGCGGCTGTCCGTCACCGGACCCTCCTCTGGGGAGCACCCCCCATCACCGGCGCACAAGAACACATTGTGCACCGTGACCACCCCACGGACCAAACCAGCACATGGGCGCCAGACGACCCCGTGTTTAGCCACCCTTGGTCCCCCTGCGACCGGTCGGGTCAGTGGCCCAGCCGCCTACCACCTTTCGGCCGCAGAGGATAGGGAGAGCGGCGAACGAAATACCGACACTCCTCCTCCCCTGCGGCCCCACCGCGTCCGCCATCAGACGGTGGCGACCCCGTCAAGGCCGCGGAAGGTAGGGAGAGCGGCGCACCGCAATACCGGCACTCCTCTCCCGCCGCGGCCTCCAACCCTCAGCCGCGATGCCTCCCATACGACATCGCGGCTCGCCTCAGTTGCGATGTCGCTCAAGCGGCACCGCAACCTACCCGTTGGCCGCTACGTCGTCGACTTCCTGGAAAAAGCCCTGACGAGCGGCCCCTCCTCGGGTTCCTCTTCGCTTCACCGTGGGTGACCAAGCCACGGCTACTGAGCCCCCCCGCCTCGACAATGCGGGAACCCCCCGGGGGGGTGTCATTCCTACCTGCCAGTCTATTCTATAAAAATCTCACCGTGAAAACTTAGGTGAAGTGAGCTTGAAGAGAGCTGTCATTCCCACCTGCCGGTCTATTCTATAAAAATCTCACCGTGAAAACTTAGATGAAGTGAGCTTGAAGAGAGCTGTCATTCCCACCTGCCGGTCTATTCTATAAAAATCTCACCGTGAAAACTTAGGCGAAGTGAGCTTGAAGAGAGGTGTCATTCCCACCTGCCGGTCTATTCTATAAAAATCTCACCGTGAAAACTTAGGCGAAGTGAGCTTGAAGAGAGCTGTCATTCCCACCTGATGCTAGGGATTGACGCTATTGACGGCTCGCTCCACGCTCACTTCACCTAAGGTGCAGCGAACTAAAAGTTAACTAATAAGTCTGTCACACAACCAATCTTAACACAAATCCAGTGCAACCCAGCTGAAACCGGTTTGCTGCAAAACAAGTTCCAAATAAACAAAAAAATTAAAAAGCTCCGTCGGCCTCCTCCTTACTAAAGTCGGTTAAAAACAAATCATTATCTATGGTTTAAAACTAATTTATTCCAACAGTTTATTTAGCAAGAAGATTAGTTAAATAAATATTAGTTTAGAACTGCTGCTGTGTTAACAAAAAATGTTGAAATGTTCGTCGAACCGTGGTATTATACCTAATAACTAGTTTAGTTTATTTACTTATATTCAGTAAATAAACTAAATATAATGAATATAATTATGATAATTTACAATTTACTATCAGATATCGTTTTTGCTTTACTTGCATAGGGAAAGATATTATAAGCCATGAATTTGATATCGTGGTTCCGTGAAATATTAAAGTACTTAGTTAAGTTTCTTAAGTTTCTGCAATCCATAAAAACCTAAGGGTTTTTTATATTTACAATGTCCAAGGGTTTAGGGTTATAACTTCGTATGGACATGGGGTACCTATGTATAGGCGTACTAAACTGGCGATTAGGTAAGTAGTGTTAAAAAAATCGGCCGCTGAACTAGGTTTCTAAGTATTTAGGTATTTCTACGAATTAAAATACCTACTAAATTTTTCCTACTGATTCCGTATGATGGAAAATTCTCAGTTGTTTATTTCATGTTTAATCCACACGAGAGGATAATTTTTGTTTCCATGTTTGGCTCATATTTGGTATTATAAAGTCACTAAACTTTTCCTCATTCGTTTCCTTTTTCATGATTTTACTATGCCGAAATACTAGGTAATAATAGAAAGTTGATACTTTTATCAATATTTAGTTTATATTGTGGAAAAATAATGTTACTGAGGGCTGATTTTTCAAGAGTCAGATACCTAACAAAAGTAGTGTATGTAGTTTATCAGTTATCTGGTTTCCATAGTACAAGCTCTGCTTAGTTTGGAATCAGATGACCGTGTGTGAACAATGTAACAGGATATAGTCTCGAGTCTAAATCAAAATCAAAAGTCATTTATTCAAACTAGGCTGAGAATCAGCCCTTTTCGAACGTCAAAATTACATAAGACAGTCCTCCAAAATGCCCACCCTTCAACACTTCCTAGTGCTTTAGCTGGGGAGAAAAAGTGGCGCAACAAACTCCCCAGCAGCACAGCTGTCTGTTCAGTTAAAAAATTAGATTCTATACCACAGTGCGCAAAATATACCAAAAAAAAAAAAAAATCGAAAACTATACTCAAGCAGCTATACTCGTATAAAACTAAAAACGTAAGCAATCGTGGCATCTTTTAAAAGACGAAGGCTTGAGGTATACAGAATATGGGAAACCACTCCCGAGGCGTTGCGTAAAAACTGGTAATAATATTCAACCGCAGCTAACAAATAAGTGAAGATTTTACAACAACAAAACATCGAATAGGTCTTGAAATAACCCCCTTTTTTGAAGTCGGTTAAAAACAACCGACTTCCTAAAAAAAAAAAACACTATAAAGTGAAAAATAAATGCATTGTTTGTAATAAGTTACAAAGGAGATGTTTCAAAATGGGTCAGGTATGTGTACACTACCTCAAAAAAAAAAGAGAAAAATTCGTATAATTCGGGAAAAATACAGATAAATCATTTATATATTCATTTATATACTGTTGTGGTAGGGAATTAATATTTATCAATTATTTTTATCGACTTTCAACATGGCGTCTCACCGATTTAGTTATTCTGTGCATAAAAACAATGACAGTAAACCATAGATCGACCAATAATCATAGAAAGTGGACTGTCAGCTGTCACAATAGTGTCAATTCAATCCTCTTCTTGAGTATTAAACATGTCAAACGTCATTATTAATCAGACAAAATGACAGCTTACCCCAATGATAGGTTTTTGTTTTGTTGCAATTTCAAGTGTAATTAATTGTGGTTTACCAGAAAACAAAGCCATTTTAAAGTAATTGAACAGTTAAGAACTGTTTTAAATATATTTCCCTATTTATATGTACAGTGTACACGTACCTGGCCCAAGGTCCATACATTTTGGAACATCTCCTTTATTTTTAATAATAAGTTCAGATAACTTTAGACATGTACGCTATCGCAGTTTACCCTGCAATGATAGATGTAAGTTGGAAAAATAAATAAATAAATAAAACTTAAATTTCGGAAAATGGTGTCTTTGGATCTATATTTTAGTTTTTTGCCACCTAATTTCTAAATTAAAGTTATTTTTCACTTTGTAGCGTTATTTTCGGAAGTCGGTTGTTCGTATACCACTACTCGCTGTAAAGAACAGTGACAGCAAGTATTATACCATCACAAAATATAAAAAGTGGATTAAATACGCTATTATCAAAGTTAACTCAAAAAGCACGCAAGCAAAGTGAACAAAGTTTATATGAGACCACCGCGCAAGCTTCCACTTCCACCACCAAATGTAATAATAATTTTCAAAATCGGTCCACAATTGACGAAAATATCGATGAACATAGTCCTCCTGTTTTGAAGTCGGTTAAAACGAGAACAATCGAATTCCGCTCCGACTCAATTATTTTCACAACCACTTTAACAAAGCAAAATGAATAAAATGAAGTGAAACCGAAAAAGTTCGTAAAAGATCGCTCTAACAAGGCCTACGCCGTAGGCCGTCTACGCTCGTAGACCTAGTCGTAGATGACCCGTAGCCCCGTAGCATCCCCGTATGCTTTAAGGCCCTTATTAATAAACGTTCCTCAGCCCACGAACTCGCACTTGATAACGAATGATCTTGAGGGCATTATCGTATTAATAAACATAATAACTTACGTACTCAACGGATTGGGTTTATTTTATCAGGCGAGTGATGGACTGTTCAATAAAATAAACTCGACATTTAAGGGGAAGCGTCCGGGTAGCCCGCGAAATTCAAATTTTCTTACGTTTTTTGCAATTTGCAAGTCAGTATTAAGTTGTATGTTAAATAAAGTATGATTCGCGGCCGTAACAAATATGTATTTACAGAATTACGTAGACCACTACTCCTTATGTTAGTATAATCCCCAAATGTCAAAATTTCATTGAATAGTAATTCATTAGGATTACCTGGTCTTAAGGAGTTGTACTGATCAGTTTAATGATTATAATTATTTAAATACATACTTGTTACGGCCGCGAATTACATTTTGATCAACGTACAACCTAATACTGACTTGTCAATTGCAAAAAAACGTAAGAAAATTTGAATTTCGCGGGCTACCCTGACGCTTTCGCCTTAAATATACAATAGGTGTGTGTACTCGAGATGCAGACACTCCACACTAGACAGTCCGTCCGTGACTTTAGCTCGTGATTAATAGCGCGAGACATGGAGTTTGAAAATATTTTCTGTGAAATGAATTATTACGATGAATATATTTTATGGCCTTTACGATATCGTTTATAGTTCGTGTCATGTAAGTTTGCCGCTCTGAAGTAGGCTACACATGACTACGCAGTAGTCAATATTAAACAGCGCGCCATGCCATGCGCATCGCTTTCGGAGCGGCAAACTTACGTCACGCGGACTATACCAAAAATCTATCTATATATCTAATCTAAAAATCTATCTATTAAATCTATATCTATATCTATATATAATTTAGAGAAAGTATTTTTTCTCCATTGGAGTAAATACAAGGTCAAATTAAATCAGTAAAAGAAACTCCGCAGACGGGATGGGTATCGACATCTCAACACATAAAACAGATTTTATTAACTCACAGTTCAAATAACAAAACTAACAGCGGTCGTTGACCCCAAAAAAAATCATAAAATATTTATTTTTTTTATTTTTTCGTGTTTAGATATCGTTCATAATATTCATCGTTATCATTATCGTTTACGAGATCAAGGGATCAAGTACAGCGCTTTGAGAAGCTGATCTTGGTAACTGAGATACTATTTTGATGTTTTCATGTGTTCTATGAGTTATTAATTAGAAATGATCTTGAGATGCTGATATCGTAATAATGGCGTATCAAATGATTACGGGACTAAGGTAATGCGCCATAAATGATGCAAAAAGTGATGTCTTAATATTTATGTTTAGGGTTAAAGGGGAAGCCAAAGGAAATACCGTTCTAAGGATTTCAATTGATTTCAATAGTAAGTTTATTATCCTTCTTTGCGGGAACAAGTCTAGGATGAGGAGCCAGACCAAGAGAGATACAGAAACCCGTAGGGCAGCATGTGGCGAGCTGTTGGGCAGTAGCGACCCCACGGACCCTATCTCCCGGGAGAAATCTTGTCCTCATCTCTGGCTTGCCTTTATTGGCCGGCTGGAGTGAACACTGACGAGGAACAGAGCTCCCACCTCTTTCTTGCCTTTACTGGCCGGCTTGAGTGGAAATTCGCAAGAGCAAACGTGCTCGGAGGAAGGAAGTATTCCAGTATACTTCCTGTATTCCAGTAAGGTGAAGCCGTGGAATACCTCTCCACTCCTCAAGCAACTCAGGAAGTGTTGCCCCCTTGTCGCTACGTCACTATGTGCTAGCGACCGTTTCCGGGGGCCCATTATTGAGTATGCAAGTCACCCCCTGCCATTTTATCCATGTATAATATACGTATAAGTATAATAATAATAATAATAACAACCTGGGACATTATTCACACACGGTCATCTGATCCCAAAACTAAGCAGAGCTTGTACTATGGAAACCAGATAACTGATATACTACATAATACTTTTTTTTTGTAAATACATACTTATATAGATAATTACACCCAGACTCAGAACAAACAGACATGTTCATGCACCCAATGTTTGCCCTGGATGGGAATCGAACCCACGACCTGCGGCATGATAGGTGGTATCTTAACCAACCACGCCAACTGGCCAGTCGAATATAATATATAATATATGTAGGCAGGGGACATAGTTCTTCTATAATTCAAGTTACCCAATCCACTTTAGCCACCCAAACCCATTGCCCAATATGTTTTGTTTCCACGTACAACAATAGTCCTGCACCAACCGGGGGCTGTCCTTGCGTGCACTTGCATAGTGCATATAGGGATAATCGTCGGTCGGTGCCTCCTCAACGTTTAAAATGATCTAAGGGGCCTCTGCAAGTTGGCTTCGGCCCGTCGTACGCCTTCCAAAGGTCCGGGACCCCCGGGTCCTGAGATATACTAAGAATAATAAATAATATATAATAATATATCCTGGGACATTACCCATTTACACACAGTCATCTGATCCTAAACTAAGCAGAGCTTGTACTATGCAAACCAGATAACTGATATACTGCATATACTACTTTTTCGATTCGAACCTGGAATCTTCTGAAGTCTCTAAATAGCACACTTTTTTATATATGATGGTACGGAACCCTCGGTGCGCGAGTCCGACTTGCTCTTGACCGGTTTTATTATTTTGTAAATACATATTTATATAGATTAGAGTAGTAACAGCCGCACGGGTCGAACCATCAGGTTAAGCTACGCTTGCCGGGGTTGGTCCGTAGATGGGTGACCATCTTTACATACCGAGACTCCTCCGTGCCTCGGAAAGCACGTTAAGCCGTTGGTTCCGGCTGTCAATCGTGGATCTTTGACAGTCGTTCCGATTGTCAGAAGCCCGAAAGTCTAACAACCAGTCTTACCAAGGGATTTCGTATTACCCACTTACTGGGTTGTGGAGGTCAGATAGGCGTCACTCCATGTAAAATACTGGTATTCGGCTGCATCCAGTTAGACTGAAAGCCGACCCCAACATAGTTGGGAAAAGGCTAGGCAGATTGATTGATACTTATATAGATAATTACACCCAGACTGATTAATGATTTTAAACTAAAGATCACGTCTCAACAACTGGTTTGGAATAATATAAATGTTAAATTAGAGCATTTTATTAAATTTATGAATATTTTAGATTATGTTTATATTATTGTTATGTCTAACGCAGATAAAAAACTGACAATCACGCAAAATCTACCAAGCGTATTATTATGAAACCGTGTGACTGACTGGCATGGCCACCATCAGAGAATTTAATTTTGATAGCACAAAAAAGTTTGTCGCTAATTAGTCGGAATCAGTCGTCAAATATCAGAATCTGTCGGTCACTGGTCCAAAAGTTTCTAGGTGACCGACCTGGGGAGAATCTGTTTTCTCCCAAATTTTGTCGCTAATTAGTTTTATATCGCCAAGTCACAGATTTAAGCAGGTCTTAGTTTAGAAGATATTTATAATGAGTTCAATTTTTAAGGTTAGTCAAAGAGTTAGATCTTTAATTCCTTTAATTTACTATAAATTGCCAAGAAAAATATTTCTATTAATATACTTCTAGTTTTATCTGTCTAAAGTCCTTAGAAATGTCAGAGTGAGATAAATTCTCAATTAAATACATTTTATTTTTTAATTTTTTATTTAAATGCCTTAAAACTATCCTTACAGGTCGTAACCTAATGCGATAGCCAAGTCAAACTCACAAAATTAAAATTAAACCACAAGATACATTTCAAGTTCTTAAAGATTTTTGCGAATTCACTCCAGTGACATGTAAATATCAATTTCGACCTGAATATAATTGATGGTGCGAATTGCTCGAGTCAGAGGGGTTTTGGCTAGCAAGTTGGTCCTGGCTGATGGTACGACCAGCAGTGGCGGCGGCCGTCGCCTCCACACATAACGGTCGGGTACGTACAAGTGCAACCGCTGCAGCACTCTCGGGTTGTGCTCTATGCCTCGGAGCAGCTTCACAATGTACGACACTAGTGCAAATTCCCGTCGCACCCCGAGTTAATTGTACCCCACCATACCCAGTACGAATAGAGTGGGGTACATCACAGGGTAAAATGGGTATACCCCATAAAGTTTCTTGTACAGGTGGAGCGTGAATTTGTTCTGGACTCGCTCCAACATCACTGACTACATCGCCTCAAGTGGAGCCCATATGACAGCACTATGTTCCAGATGGCTCCTGACTAATGCGTAATACAGGACTCTGATGGCTGTGGTAAAGTCTCGCGTCTGTCTCAGAACGAACCCTAAGTTTCTAAATGACTTTTTGCAGATCTTAGTTATATGGTCGCGAAACGACATTTCAGGAGTGAGAACAACCCCTAAATCACGTACCTGCAAGACATGATTTGATGTTTTAAATTACTAGGTTAGAGTGGCTTAAACTTCTTTGAAAACATTAAACCTTGCTTTTGGTCTCTTTGGTATCAAAATAATGTACAGTCGCATGCAATAGCATAGAACTGTTTATAGGTAATGAATACAGCTTTCCATTGGTGGGTAAGTGGGTTCTTTATACACTTTATATTTATATATTTCGAAACAAACATTCCACCATATGACATCATAGATACTGTCTAGAAACTAGGTACTTTCTTGTACCAATGTATGGAGAAATTGAATTCTTTATTATCTATTAAATTATACATCGACTAAATCTGTGACTTGGCAAAAAATTGCGACTAATTAGCGACTAAATTTGGGAGAAAACAGATCTTCACTAGGTGCCCTAGTTTTTGCGATATAAATATGGCAAAGCTGGGGAGATACTCCCCAGGTCGGCCACCTAGAAACGCGTATAACTTTTGAACCAGTGATCGACAGATTCTGATATTTGGCGACTGATTCCGACTAAGTAGCGACAAAATTTGGGAGAAAACAGATCTTCGCTAGGTGCCCTAGCTTTTGAAATTCAAATTGGGCTAAGCTGGAGAGATGCTCCCCAGATCGGCCACCTATAAACCCTTGTAACATTTGAACAAGTGACGGACAATTTCTGATATTTGGCGACAAATTTAGACTGTGTTATCAAAATTAAAATCCCTGATGGTGGCCATGCCAGTGTCAGTCATATTATGGAACCTTCACCATTTTAATTATATCTATTAGTATAGGTACATATTTTAATATAATATATTTTGTTTTTTTATAATAAATTCATAATGCGTCTAATTTGGGACAGCGCTCCTTGATGGGCGGGTCTTATATGGGTGAACGTACGACGCGTTGCGTGAGCTCAGCACAGAACTCGCAAGCTAACCACTCAAGGCCATTGACATATATCTGCGTGTGGACTATCCATGCGGTGGACGACGTCAGTAAAGTAGGGCGAAACAGAAAGGTTTTTTGAAGATGTCGAAATGTAAAAATAAAACTAAAACATTTTACTAATATTTTTTTAATATCCCATGTTGAACCGTGTCTCGGCATTCGTCTCAGTACTTCAATCTACGTCACAACTACTTGTCTAACATCTAATATCGAAATGATGAACTACATGAACAGAATGTATGGATGAAAACTAATATTCAACCCATTTGTATACAAATTGCAATAGGTATTCTAAAAACATCTAATACATTATCTGTGCGTAAGAAAATCAAAAAAAGAATTAATTCCATAGATAAACGCTGTTATTGTTGAGATGTTTGCCATTATAGGCAAAGGTCTTAAACCATACAGCCTTGCGCTTTATATTAGGCCAAAGCTACGTCATTTCCAATGAATGAATGAATGAAATAAGTAATACGTAACAAGAAAATGTCACATCCAATTTTAATGAGTTCTACGAGGATCCACGATACTAATTACCCGGGACTCTATTCTACGAGTATGTCTAGTTTTCTAATTGATACTCAATTTTAAAACGATTAGGTAGTCTAATAACTACGATGTTAAAATCGATTATACACTATCCAAATATATGTGCAAGAAACCAAATTAGAACTCCATCAATACGCAAACTAATGACGATATTCTAAAGATCTTGTTGACTTAATGTAATTTTAAAGATTTTTTGGTTTAATTTCCAGCAGAAAGTTGCACGATTTTGTCGTTGATGTCCTGTAGTTCGACCATGTACTCCTCGTCGGCCATGATGGTGGCCAACTTGTTCAGGATAGACAGGAGCTCACCATCGCGCAGATGGAGCTGGTCGTTGCACTGTTCGACCTCATCTACGACCTCGTCAGGAATCTGGAAAGGAGATAATCCGAGGTTAGTCATTGGCAATTTGTGCAGGGGATTGAGAGAGGCCTATCCAGCAGTGGACGTGTTCCGAGTGAGATGATGAGTGTTATTATTTTATTTGAAATCTTAGATGAAATATTTAATTCGCTGTTGGAAATATAAAGTGTACAGGAAGTTGAGTAGATTTCAGGTTATTTGTTTAGTTTTAAAAGTTAACACATGCTGTATGCTTGCATAAAACGTCCATAATATAATTAATGGCAGTGTATATTAAGTTATTTGAGTAAGAAGTTGAGTTTTAAAGCTAGACATAGTACTTGATTTTGAGTCAAATAAGTAAGCTTGTGTTGTTGCAGCAAGAGCTCAATACATGGCGTTCACTGTTCAGGAAAAAGCTCAATCTCATAAAGTCTGGAATGGTAAATTCCATAAAACGATTTTGGCAGAACGCCAGAGCAATGACGTGCATGTAAACGATGACTTTGATTACGGGAATTTCACATTTTCGTTGAGTTATAAATATTACTGAAATATGTGGAATAAAGTGCTCTGGCTATAAAATATTAGGTAAGTTCCTGTACTAGCCAAACGGTACTTTATTTGGGTACCTAATAAATGGTTTGTCCTCAACATATTGTGGCTGGGTATAATACTATAATTATGACGACGTTAGTATTCTGCGTCCATTGAGGAAAAAGATTACATTAAATTCTAATAATTTTGTCATAATTACTTTTTGCAATTTCAAGAAGGTTTCGAACTTGAGTTTCTTTCTTTGCTTGCCGTTGTTGGCATCGAAGAACATGGTGAACTGTTGGTCCTTCTTCTTAATAGGGAAGTAGATACCGGCGGTCAGGCCACCCTTAGGATCCCTGGCTAGTAAACTCCTGAAAACAACAGAAAAATAATGGTTAAAATTTAAGTGCATTTAAAATAAAATGCAATACTAGCTGAGATTTGGCTGTATATCAAGCCCTCTGCCGGCCTATATCCATGAAGGCTGAAATCTTAAGCTTTAGGGATAGAGAGCCTCAAGGCCTCTGCCTGTTTAAAGTCGCACACATGACCGATATAGTTTCGAGTTCATTGACTGAATCGGTCCTACAAAAACTGGCATAAAATATGGAGAAGCCGACATGAATTTATATCATTTGACGTCATTGGGAGCGGAAATACTCCAGAGCCCATAGCGATAGAAATATACGCTATAGATTTTATGTTTCTATTTGTATATCAATGGTTTCTATGCATAACCATCGTCGTTTCAAATACCGATATAAGTTGGTGTCAATTTTCGGGTTATATCTCTCTCTCGTTATATTTAATTCTTACTAGCTACTAGATAGCTAACCATGATTGCTATTATCTGCTACTGCTTTATCAAAAACCAATCTGCCTAGCCTTTTCCCAACTATGTTGGGGTCGGCTTCCAGTCTAACCGGATGCAGCTGAATACCAGTATTTTACATGGAGCGACTGCCTATCTGACCTCCACAATCCAGTTTACTGGGTAATACGATCCCCTTGGTAAGACTGGTTGTCAGACTTCTGAGGACCCGTAACGACTGTCAAAGATCCTCGAATGACAGTCGGGACCAACGGCTTAACATGCTTTTCGAGGCACGGAGGAGTCTCGGTATGAAAAGATGGTCACCCTTCCACAGACCAACCCCGGCAAGCGTAGCTTAACCTGATGGATCGACCCGTGCGGCTGTTATTACTTAGCCACGAGCTCCTCAGCTACAGCTTTATATAACAGCAAAAAACTACTAAAAGAGTACTGAGAATAAATACTAATAATTAGTTTTGCATGAATCACGACGTTGCATCGTGTTTTATGTAGTTCTATCTAACTATTACTAACCAGTTATAATGTCCTGGTACAATGTTAATCAGACTGTCATGACAAACAATTACCAGAGCCCTAATTATATTACAATATATAGCCATTTGGACATACAAGGTAGACGATGTGCCCTAGTTGGGTTAAGAAGAATAATAAACAAGCAAAGCTTATAATTATTCAATACTAGGTTGCACTATACTACACTCGCGTGCCCGGCGTCGCCCTATCGTCGTCGACTCTATCTCCAGTGGTTTAGACTGTGTGTTGTCTGTTTTCATACAAAAATACTATACAAATTTCCGACGTTTCCGTGTTCAACAAAAAAAGAATTAGCCAAATAGGTGCAACCGCTCGAAGTGATGCGCGTACATACATTCGGCAGTTTATATAAGTAGTTTGTATTGACCTCCTTATGTATCTCTAAATAGTAAGTAAACTTTCATGAGATAACTATTATCTTGAACATTTACAGACTATTGTTGTGATGGTATGATTGTCATCCTACTAATATTACAAATTTTAATGCGAAAGTTTGGATGGATGGATGGATGTTTGTTACTCAATCACGCCAGAACGGCTGAACGAATCTGGATGAAATTTGGCACATAGATTATAGCCTGGAATAGCGCATAGGATACTTTTTATCCTGGAAAATATACGGTTCCCGTGGGATAATTTCCAATATTCACGCGCGGGCGAAGCCGCTGGCAAAAGCTAGTTTACATCATAAACTCGCGTTGTGTATCAAGAGGCACCATATCTGTTTACAACGAGTACCTAGATACCAGTATACTCTTAATCCTATTTGCAAATCAAGTGTTTTTCCACAATTTTATCTAAATGACGCCTAGTACCTACTTAAAAATAATTGTCATAATAGTAGACGTCTCGTAAATCTATATCAATATCAAGAAAATATACTGATACAACATGACTCCAGAATTATTGAAAAAAAAAGACTAGAGAGACACTTTCAAAATTGTGAAACTTGGTATGGTACCAACCTCAAGTCCCAAACGATGTTCCTCTTCTCGGTGACACTGACAGCTGTCAGATACGCCTTAGCGACGTAGATGAGTGACAGGCGCTCTTTCACCACGGCGCCCCTGGTCTCGCGCTCATGCCACTCGATGTAGTTGCTGTTCAGGTTGTTGAACTGGTAGTTGTACTCCTTGCGGCAGTGAGGCTCGTCCGATTGGGTGAACCAACCTGTAAGCAAAATATAGTTTAATATAAGTAGCTGCAAAACTTGGTAGGACCAAGACAATGGTGAGGAATTTTGAATTTTAACTAGACTGAAATGACAACTGTATGAAACTTACCAGTATGAGGGTAGCAACGATCAGCCATCACAGTGACGACGCGAGCGATGTGGTAACCCAGATCTGACAGGAACATGCCAGGCCTTCCGTCCACCTTCACGTTGATAGCAAGCATCACGTGGTCCTTCTCGTTCTCAATCAAGAACCCCTGGGGTCCAGGACTGAATGTAGCATAGTCCACTAAATCTTGGATGTTCTCATCACACGATACAATCATCATGGACTTAGAGATGCCAGGGAAGTCCTTCTCTAAGCCTTTCAGCAGTTTCTCGACTTCCATGGCCAGACCGACACATGTATGCTTATGGGGACGAATGGGCGGGTTGTGCTTCGGGAAGTACTCCTGAAGAGTCGCGTCTGGGGCTGCCATGTAGGCATCGTACAAGGAAACGAAATTATTGATGGAGTCATAATTCTCCGAGACGACGAGACGGCTCAACAGCGCCTCCGCCTTAGCGACCAGATCCTCGTAGTGTTGGAGGGTGAGTCGCAGGGCGGGGCGGGAGGCCCCCCACCGGGGTGGCGGGAGGGGGTGGTCGGCAGGCCAGCTGCCGGCGGCGCGTGCGTCGGAGCCGAGTCAGCTCAACCACTCGGTGCCCCAGCGGCCCACAACGCGGCGCAGGGCGCGCTCCTCGCTCGACGAGCATGCTAGCGGCGCGGCGGACGCGTCGGCCCCGCCCGCACCAGTGGCCTCCATGCCCGCCCCCGCGGACGCATCCAGAGACCACTCTGAGTCCTTACTTAACGGTTTTATATTTAACATATCTGTAACAAAGACACAATCCGGTCAAATAATGTTAGGGCACTCTTAAATCTATGGTACGAGTAAGTTTATGATACGAATGTAGATGAATGGTAGAAGCATTTGATCAAACGGAAGAAATATCAATAACAACTCACAATATTCCCCTTCGTGCCATTGTCAATGAAAGACCGCGATAAGCTGCCCATGTGTTGCGGCATACAATGCGGTTAGGTTAATCAGTGATTATGGATCAAAATGTCTGTTCTGTGTATCAACTAATGCTACACAAGGAGTGTGGGTAATCTACCTACGTCATAAAGGCCAACCTCCAAAATTTGCTAAGATGCTAATTGAGCACAGTGACGAACTTCGCAAACAAAACCGTAATGGGAATCCGGATGACTCACCGGCCACGGTCATATGTCGGAAGTAGGGACATAACTAAAACGGTTTACATCCACGTCTGACGTCACCGTATATCTTTATGGCACAGTTAACGAATATGGCGAAAAGCCAAAAAGGAATGGTCTACGTCGTTTCTTATTTAGCCAATGTTTGACTTGACCTTCTACAATTTATTTTTGTTAACATCAAAAGACGGCGAGAACTTTTACATGAAACGTAAATGGAAACAGACATGATAGAAAACACGTGTCTGGCGGCAGACGATTTAAAATTAGAAGCTTTACACACTTTTATGCAAAGAATGAATGTTTGGTAGATTTGGATAAAATTTTCAAAAAGATGGCTAAATGTTTATAGATTTTAACAAATATTATCTAATCCACTTGAAAGTTTATCATTACTAATTGAAATTCAGCAAACAGAGGTGTGTCTGTTTTATAATCTGAGGGCATGTTAGACAATTAGAAGTTAATTTAATTTAGTCTAGACTGCGGCACGCGAGGAAGCCATTATGTACCCTACCCAAATGACGCATAGCGCCATAAACGAATATGGTGCAATTTCTTTAATGAGATCAACTTTTCGTGTTAAATACCTAATGATGATGAAGGAAGCGTTTTCAGGAATAATGGAGCTTATTAATCACAGGTATGACACTTTAAGACACAGGGAAACTAAAGAACATCAAATCATATAAAGGAAAAATTTCGAAATAATGAAACCTAAATTATTAAAATATAAATTGATAACGTGTGAGACAAATGTGGTTTTCCTCTTCACTGTTCACTGTAGAAGTCATAGGAATGGCCAATTTCAGATTGCAGGAAAAGCCCGGTTGCTATGCCACGAAATAACACTGTTGATAGGTTTATTAGGCCAAAATATAATGCTCTAGTTGAAACAAATAAATGAAACAGTACAAGATATACATAGAATGATGGGCAGTATTAACTAGATAACAGCGCAGTTGCAGTGAGTGGAACTAATTCAATAAACTGATATTGTGCCATGTCTGTCTTGGAGAGGGTCAGAGTAACAATTGAAGATCACTCAAAAAAAAAAACATAGTAAGCTTTGGAAAAAAAATCGGAAGCATGGAGAATTATCGGAAGTAGAGGTATTTTTTGTTGGGAAATAGATTTATAGTTTGGGGGGATGGAAATATAGGCTAAATGAAACTAAAGTTAAAGCTGTGATAAAGTAGAAAAGGTGAACGTACCCATACTTGGCTAACAGCCGGCGCAACAAATTGTGATGCTTTTTCGAAGGTGTTTGTTTGTTTACTTCGCGAATCAAACTGGTTTCATCTGCGTGCACGCGTCCTATATAAACCGTCAATTCCAATTTGCCTCGCCCCGCACGCCCCCGCCCGCCCCCTTGCACGTGCGTCATACCGATACAACGGAAAACGTGCACGTTTATGTTGTGTGTCCATTTGTAGGTTAACTTTGTATGTGTGCGACATGCTTGCTTGTGTGCGATTGGAACGCGTCAAAACAAAACGCACACGTTCGCGTTAGATAGTGTTCTTAAACAGAGGTTGTCTGCGTGTGGAAATCCCTATGAAAATTTAAAACATGGTTTAGTCTGCGTCTGCGCCTTTGGTTGCTTGTTTGAGGTGAAGTGTAACGAGGTCTAATGAAACTGATGCCTTTGAAGATAAATGTATTCAGTTTTATAAGAATAATATGACCCACAGGCCTGCTTGAGTTACCGACAATACGTCTAGAAAGGTCATGAAAGTCGTCAAAACACCAGAAGTAATTGTAACCGCTGTAAGAACATTCTAGTTCTAAAACAAGCAAGGTTATGGTGAACTCCAGCCAGGCAGCAATCGAAGTAGGTCTATGACATATCTCTGAACTAGGTACTCTAAAGGTTTCATACAATGGGCAACCTTATGTTTTACTGGCTGACATTCTATCGTTTAAGCCAATATCGAACTACTTTTGAATAAAAAGTATAATACGTAAAGTAAGTGTATAAGTGTATATAGTAGTGTAGTCGTCTATGTACATTTTGTCTGACCGATACTTTACAAACAACTTTACTAAGGGACTAAACCTGCATCCCGAAAAAAAAAATCTGCTGCTCCCTAAATTTATGTTCGCATATCTCGTCAAAATGTAGGGAGCAGCTGATTTTTTTTTCGCGATTTCAGGTTTGGTCCTACATACAACAAAATGGTACCTACATACTTTAGTTAAATGTAAATAAACTATATTAAAAAAATGTTTTGAATTTTCTTAAAAAATGCGAAGAAACTTTTTCCCCAACCTATTATTTTGAAAGGACACTGATTTGAAGACGAGATATGAGGAATTAAAAATTTCTATACAAAACTTATTTTTCTCATATTTCATGTTTAAATCAATGTTCTTATTTAATATATATTTGGGAACCTAGATATTCTGTAACCAAATTAGACTACCTTTAGAATATGTTTGATTTACAAATTATTTTGGTATTTCGTTTGTATGAACTACGCATGCTTGGTGGGGCTCTTAATATTTATTATTTGCAGCGAGCCGCAAACTACATCACCAATACCAGCTATGTCTTCCATAGTCTTCACCGCTAAACACAACCAACTTGTGATCAACTAATCTGTTTGGTCCATTAAATATACACAATCATCTATTGTTTGCAGAGCGATTCTCATATTGCCATAACAATGGAAAGTTTTCTTTCAGTAGAGTCACGCTACACCTACACATCTGCTCACCCTCCTGCGAATGACAAGCGAGTCTGTAGCGTAGACAATATCGATTTTGGAAGCCCTACCCGTCTGGCTTGGTAATGGCGTGATGGAAATAAAATGGAGTCTAGATTAAAAGAATGGAGTATTTCGTGCTACACCGTAGGCCCACGTAGCAAGGGAAAATGTAGGGATACAAATTTATTATTTAGTTTGGGATTTATTTCAGTTACACAACATTGTCTCTAGAATAAACTATTACGAGAATCATTCGATTGTTTTGTTTAAATATGTATACCAAGTCAAATCTGCCTAGCCTTTTCCCAACTATGTCGGGGTCGGCTTCCAGTCTAACCGGATGCAGCTGAATACCAGTATTTTACATGGAGCGACTGCCTATCTGACCTCCACAACCCAGTTACTGGGTAATACGATACCCCTTGGTAAGACTGTTTGTCAGACTTTCGGGCTTCTGACGACCCGTAACGACTGTCAAAGATCCACGAATGACAGCCGGGACCAACGGCTTAACGTGCTTTCCGTGGCACGGAGGAGTCTCGGCATGAAAAGATGGTCACCCATCTACGGACCAACTCCGGCAAGCCAAGCTTAATCTGATGGATCGATCAGTGCGGCTGTTATTACTTAGCCACGAGCTCCTCATAAATCTGGCTGCACTTAAAATGATTTGTTACTACTTAGGGTTAATTGGAGCAAAAGATTAATTGTCACACACACACGAGGGGCCAAGGGCCAAAATAAAAGCAGTTTTCAACGCCGATGCAACCAATCGCGTTGGCACATACATAAGGCATCCTCACACGACACAACTTGTCGAAAAGTCAACGGCGACTTAACCAGTCATGGCAGTGACCTGCACTGCCTGACTGACCTGCGCCACGCGAGAGTACCTGTAACATCACAGTTGGCATCAAGAGGCCGAAGATGAGATGTCGTCACCCCGTGTGAGAATGGACTTAGACCAATATTGTACCTAGCAGTTCAAAAAAATATAATTGGACCAATATTTTCTTCAATCTTGCTTTTTTGAACGAGACACAATAGAAGTTTTATTGTTATATGTCTATGAACGTTTAGTGTCCCTCAATGTGTCAACTTAGAATTAAGAATTTCGGTCCCTATTATGACAAGTACAGTCCTTCAGTTCTCAATCGAGTTCAAAGTCCTATTTCACTAGGCGATGACCTTGCAGATGCAACAATGCGATAATAAAACCAATAACTATACAAATCATTATAATATTAGGTAGGTACTCTAAGATAATATCGTCCCATTTCAATCGATCGTCGACATTATCTGATAATAAAGTGTCAAACTATCGAGAAGGTGCAGAAGTAAGTCGTAAATATACATAGCAACGTGATTTATTCTTTTCTCTAATATTTTATCAAGGGAGGTTTAGCTGACCTTATGATGATCGTTGTTCTTTACATATTGAGATGAGACTAATTCGTGCTTCGGAGAGCACGCTTTGCTGTCACGTTATAAAAGTGAAAAATCATATCTATACTTGTAGGTAGCTGTGTTAAACTATAGCACAGATCTTAAAAGTTTAAGTGCTACTATACGTGTTGTCAAGCGCAGTGCCGGACGCGTACTAATTCATAGAAAGCGAGCGGCGCTACTCCGCATATTAGCGGGGTCGGCAGGCTGAGCGCGGGTCAACCCGCACCCCGCTAATTCGCGGAGCTGGCAGCGAAAGTGTTAAATATTATAATACCTACAAAATAACAGTAGGTATGTTAGTTTCCCTATATTTTGACGAGTTATGCGAACATAAATGTAGGAAACAGCAGATTTCTTTTTTCGCGATTTTAGGTTTGGTTCCTTAATAAAAGTTGTTCATAATGATGAGTAGGTACAATAACCCCATAAGAGGTTGTGCGTTATTTAAGTTACATCTTGTATATAGTTAGGCATTTAAAGTACCTGGTGTAAATAGTTACGTTGTGTTATATATGCATTTATTGTATATGGAATAAAGAAACAGTGAATATTCATCATTATAATTAAAGTACTAAGTACGTACTCGTGGTGAAAATACAGTCAATATTCTCCGAATACGCTTATGAGCGGTAAGAACAATTTTATTATACTAATTGTAAAATGTGTGAAGCACGCCATGAAGCGCCCCGCGCCGCACTCAGCGGCTTCATTTATATTTTTAACTAACTTCAAAAAGGAGGAAGTTCTCAATTCGACTGTATGGTTTTTTTTTCGTATGTTTGTTACGCGATTACTCAAAGACGGATAGACCGATTTGGAAAATTATTTAAAAAAAAATATTGTTTCTTCCTAGGTTGGTCCCATATAAATATTATCAACTTTGCTTGGGTAGTTTTTAAGTTAGCTTCAATAATACGTATTTTTCCCACTTAGCATAGTGGATGATGTTTTAATAACTTCCTATCACTGTTATTTACATAGCAGGTAGCGGTATTCGAATTTGTGTGGGGTATGTTCCACAACTAAAAAGTGAAAAATAAAAACTTTTTTGCAAAAAATAAAACCGACTTCCAAAACAAAACACTACAAAGTGAAAAATAACTTTAATTTCGGAAGTCGGTGGCAAAAAAACTAAAATACAAAACCAAAGACACCGACTACCGAAATTAAAGTTATTTTTCACTTTGTAGGTAGTGTTTTGTTTTGGAAGTCGGTTATATTTTTTGCTAAAAAGATTTTTGTTCCCGCCGCTCGTCGCTCCGCGGCAAGTCACCTGGTAGCGGCAAGGTCATGGCCATGCGGTTATAGTACGTAGTCACTACTTCACTAGTCACTATCTTTATCCACCCAACCAAACAACAACCAATGGTCACGTTTTAGCCTATCACCAAGCATGTCTTCACGTGTTTACCAGGCAGCTGTACAGATATGGCAGACTGCTGTTGTCTTTGTAGTAAAATGTGAAGATAAGACGAGTTGTTTGCCACATAGTTACCTACAACTGAGAACGAAATTTGAAAGGTTAACTGATTATGGGATCAATTTAATTAAAAATTAATGTTTATTCCGCCTTATGATTTATATGTGTAAAAGTATGCCTACAAATTGTAAGCTTTAGTTAAAACAATTTGTATGATATTGGGTGGCAAAAACAATCCGTCTGCTCACCGGATGGCGACTTGGTGAGTGATCGTCGACGTACATAATATTAGGTTGGGGAAAAAGTGTATGTAATATCAGAGTCCCAGGTGTCATGTTGAAACAAAAATTGTTATAAATCAAGAATGTACAGACGGCAGCACATCAAGCTACTACAATCTGTCAGATTTCTTTAATAGATTTTCGACTTTATTACTAAAGCATTAGGTGCAAGGTTGATTGGGAAAATCTGACAGTTTCGGGTAGGTTGACCTGCTGGCGTCTGTATATTACATGTACTTCTACAGCGGTCAAAAGAAAGAAAAGATGCATACTGTCCATGTAGAAAAACGAGCGTAGGTATAGTTAATTTTAGCCCCAAGAAAACAACTAACTGTCTAGTTTGGGGCTCACTAGTAAATAATATTTTAAGATACTTATACTAACGTCTCAACTTATTGGTTAATTATCTCTACTTGTTGTTAACCTATAAACCTGCTTACTGTATTACCGAACGGGTGCTGCTTGTGGTGACTGGTCGTCTTGCTGACCTTGGTTTTGTTTTGTTATTAGTAATTTAACTCGTTGTTTATTTTACTTCGATGGTCCTAGTTTATCATCCGTGACTTCCAGTTACGACTACATGTACGGCTAGTTTTCGATCTTTTTTTTTTGGTATATTGGTGTGTGTTAGCTGACATAAAGCAAATAATTAAATTAAATTAAATGTTTTTGTTGCGTAATGTACTTAGATATATTATTTTGCGCAGTGTTGTATAGAATATATATATATATAATATATTAACTGAACAGACAGCTGTGCTTCTGGGGAGTTTGTTGCGCCACTTCTTCTCCCCAGCTAAAACACTAGGAAGTAGTGAAGGGGGGGGGGGGCGTTTTGGGGGACTGACTTATGTAATTTTGACTTTCGAAAAGTGCTGATTCTCAGCCTAGTTTGAATAAATGACTTTTGATTGTGATTTTGACCTGGACGTGGACAATAAAGTAATTTCTATTGCTATAATTAGATATCACACGATATTTTAAACAGCGAATAATGTATTGTTTATGTCTCTGTAAAAAGTTTCCGTTAAAGTTTATACCTACAACGTTCTGTGGGTGAAAGAATTTCATCATCCCTAAATATGGAAAAATCGATAGTTTTGTGGCCACGGCACTAAATATACGTCATGAACAGTCATGAGTCATGACCTTCCTTCAAGCTATGTAGGCACTCACTACATTTGTGTGTATAAACACTACACTTTTGTACCTACGTAGTCACACATACACACATATATACATGTACATATTTGGATGTAATTGTCTCAACTAATGTGCTGTCAGTATCAGATCAATATTGCTTGCTTTGTAAACACTCTGCAACACCATAAGTAATATTAAATGTATCTGGTTTGTGTTTGTTCCTGTTCGTTTATGTGGCATTTACGACTAAAATACTAAACAGATTTTCGTAATATTTCGTTGAGAAGGGTAGCTTGATAAATTTTAATCAACTAAACGGATTTTTAGTAGTCAGAACAAAAGAACAGCTAAAGACTACCGCGAGTGGAACCGAGGGCGGCGTCTAGATAGCTCCTATTTATAATAATAATATAATTATTTATTTAATACCACTTTACGACACAAACATCAGTGTTGCCCTGACTCTTTTATCACTACAGTATAATTATGACGATAATTCAAATTAGGGCCGGTTTTTTGATCCGTAGTTAACTCAACCAATGGTTAAACATAGTAACTAATGGTTGAATTTTGGCTAAATGTGAAAGGCTAAACATGAATGTATTCATGTTAGCTCATTCATATATAAAAAAAAGTAAGTAATGACATAACTCATTTATATTTAGCCTTTCACATGTAGCCAAAATTCAACCATTATTTACTGTGTTTAACCATTGGTTGAATTAACTACGGATCAAAAAACCGGCGCTTAGTCTTTTTTATTTCGGGAATAGTTCCGTCTTATAGACAGGTAGGATTAAAATTAGGTTAAAAATATCAAATAAGATAGTATTTATGTAAACAATGAAAAATCATTATGTATTTCCCTCCATGTTAATTAAATTTAACTAAATTATGTGATTATGTGGACAGATAATAATAAAATAATCTATCATAATCAAATGACAACGAATATCAAATTCTAAACATATGACAAAATATGCGTAGCATTTGCCTCTTGATATGTAATAACATTTCCATGTATGTATTACAATACATACATGGAAATGTTATTATTTTTCCTATAGGCATAAATTCAAAACACGTGATCGAGTCCACAAACCGCATATTTGCGACATTGCTGTGTTTCATCATTATCAGTTGGTACCTAATAATATTATCGAATGGTCAATAGTAATTCTACACTTGACACATCTGTTGAATGTTCATCTGCTGGCCTATATACAGGGTTATTGGTAAAATACCAACAACCTCTTAAGGGGTCATTGTACTCATCATTATGAACAACTTTTACTATGGGACCAAATCTGAAATCGCGAGAAAAAAAAGGTGTGCATAATGTAGTTATTACTACCAGCACACCTTTTTAGGGTTTTTTTTTATTTATTTTACTTCGATGGGCCTAGTTTATCATTTGTAGTTACTGCTACAAATATGGCTATATGTAAGTGGGCACGCCCTTAATGCCTGGAGGATTTTATTTAGATATAAAGTTCTGTTTACGTGTTCTGTTGTTTTGTATTTTTATTTCTGCTTGAGTATAATTTTCGTTTTTTTTTTTTTGTATATTGGCGTGTGCTTAGCTGACTTATTATGGCAAATAATTTAACTTAATGTTTTGTGTTGCGTAAGGCATAACTAATCATTCCTAAATTATTTTGCGCACTGTGGTATACGATATTTTTTTTAACTGAACAGACAACGGTGCTGCTGGGGAGTTTGTTGCGCCACTTCTCCTCAGCTAAAGCACTAGGAAGTGGTGAAGGGCGGGCGTTTTGGGGGACTGTCTTATGTAATTTTGACGTTCAAAAAGTGCTGATTCTCAGCCTAGTTTGAATAAATGACTTTTGATTTTGATTTTATGCACCCGACCTTTTTGAAAGTCTTTACTAATTAGGTTTGTCCTTCGATGCGGGTGTCCCCTTCTGGCGTTTCCACTTACCTACATCCGTTTTTTAGATATCTACTATAAAGACATTTTGGTGGAGGGCCGCACAATTTTTAATTAGAAGATCTACCTAGGTATAACTTAAATTAGACCAATAACTATACATTAAGATCAAAATCAATCTGCCTAGCCTTTTCCCAACTAATTAGGGTCTGATTATTTTTTACATGGAGCGACTGCCTATGTGACCTCCATAACCCAGTTACTGGGTAACACGATAGCCCTTGGTAAGACTGGTTGTCAGACTTTCGCGCTTCTGACGACCCGTAACGACTGTCAAAGATCCTCGAATGACAGCCGGAACCAAGAGATACGGAGGACTCTTGACTTGTCTTACGTAAAGATGGTCACCCATCCAACCGCGGGCAGCGAAGCATAATTATTGCTGCTGTAATTACCTAGCCACCAGCCCCTCAATAAATGAAAATATTTCAAGATACTGTTAAGTCCATTTTTTTCATTATTTTTATTTAATTTTTTTTTTTATTTTTTTTATTTGTGATGGGTTTGCTCTTGACTCTAGTCTAGGTCAGAGGTGACAGAGACAAAGTCGACGATGGAGTGAGCTTACCCAGAAGAAGCCTGTTCACTCTCACTTTGAAGAGATTAGGGTTGTATACGTTCGGAAACACAGACGCAGGTAGTGAGTTCCACTCTTTTGCTGTGCGCATTATAAAAGACATTTGGAAACGCTTAGTGCGAATTGGTGGAATAGCAACCAGGTAGGGATGATAACTGGCAGTGCGTCTAGATGTCCGGTGGTAGAAGGGGGCCGGTGGAATGAGGTCGTGGAGTTCTCGGGCACACTCTCCGAAGTACAATCTGTAGAAGACCGACAAGCAGGCAACCTTGCGGCGATGAGCCAAGCTATGAAGCTTGGCATCCACCAGTTTTACGTCGCCAATGAGCCTCTTAGCTCTGCGTTCCACCGAGTCAAGCGCGGCTAGTTGGTACTTAGCTGGTCCATCCCAAAGGTGACTGCAATACTCCATGCAGGATCGGACTTGCGCTTTGTAAAGGGTTAAAAGCTGTCCAGGCGTAAAGTATCGCTTCACCCTATTTAGGATGCCCAGTTTCTTGGCCGCAGTTTGGGCCTTGTACTCGATGGTGGCGCCGAAGTTGAGACCAGATGTCAACTCCATGCCTAGGAGCTCAAGTCGATCAGTTACAGGAACAGATGTACCCCGAAAAGTAGGAGTTTGGGCGAAACGACTCTTTTTAGCGGTAAAAAGACACGCCTGCGTTTTGGTGGCGTTTTATAAATAGGTACTCGACTGAAAAAAATTGAAGTGACCATTTTCTCTGAGGACACACGCACACACGCATGGTCATATAACACACACATGCAAAACAAAACACACACATATAAATCCCTTATATATGTGTGTGTGTAAATACTGAATTAAATTGATGTGTGTGCGTGACTCAAAATAATCCTACCTTCCGTTAAGCTGAAAAAAACTTTGCAATATAAACCTTAAGGTTGATTTTAGCTTGGTAGTGTGTTAGGTGATAAGGTGTTCCAGGGTATTCTAGTAATTTTCCGAAGAGTTTGTTTACATAACATTGCAAGTGATATTGCGCAGTAGTTGTGTGGTTGTGCGATTATTTTATTAGATTAGCAGCCTGTTGTACAGTCCGGTTGGATGGGTGGTTGTGTTTAGGTCAAGGGCTTGTTAGGGTCGATTTGGATAGTCTCAATAGGGATAAAGGGACGTTGTATGAAGCGAAGGGTATTCACTTTTGTACATAAATCGAATTACAATTTTAAAAAAAATTCTTCACTGTCAAAACAAACTTTGAACTGAGGGCAGTTCAAAGTTTGCCCTAACGATAAAAAAGAATCTTTATGATATTAACAATGTCAGTTCTGCGAAAAAGACCACTGTTCAGCAGGGACTAAACAGTAGTCTCCCTGCAGAACCGACATTGTTAATAGGGACGGTCGATTTATTGAGACTCGCACAAAAATATCACAAATTAAGCTCATACTTAAAAATACAAACTAAAACAAAAGTGAAATAAAAATAGTAAAAAACAGTTCCATACGAGGTCAAAAGGCTCCTATCTCAGCATGATGCTGCAACACAGCGCTGGTATTCTGATTTCTGATAGGGCCCGCTGTGATGTCACGGTCAATTACAGAAATAAATAAATGATAAATAATTTTTATTTCTGTAAGTAGGTTTGTACAAACACTTTTACAAGTCAATCATGTTTTTTTTTTTAAACTAGACGAGGTCGGCGTTTCCTATCTGACTACTCTGAGAAGAAAGGCCGAAACAAACTCAGAGGTCACAGTCTCTTATAAAGTCCAGACATAATCTTGGTCACTTCATGTGAAGACCATGTAGATTGGTGTCTGAAATATTATTGTAACATGTACCTACTTACCTACGTAATAAAGGTGCATAGGTACCCTATTTTTACGAATTACCTACACAACAGTATTTAACTCATCATTTGCCTAGCCTTTTCCCAACTATGTTGGGGTCAGCTTCCAGTCTTACCGGATGCAGCGGAATACCACTATTTAATACATGGAGCGACTGCCTATCTGACCTCCATAACCCAGTTACTGGGTAATACTGGATTAGACAGACTTTCGGGCTTTTGAAGACCCGTAACGCCTGTTAAAAATTCGCGAATGACAGCCGGGACAAACAGCGAGGCACGGAGGGGTCTTGGTATGTATGGATGGTCACCCATCCATGGACCAACCGCGGCAAGCGTATTACTTAAACAGTAAAAGTTGCTGTTTAACGTGTCTTATCCTTACTTGTAGTTTCTATCGATAGATAGATGGTTTCCATTTGTAATTTTAATCGGGATTAAATATAATGACCACCATAAAATACTTTGATACCCTAAGCTTTTTGCACTTCAAATTGTATTCAAACACCAAATGTAGTAAATGATCACCAAATCTTAACGAGCGAATTATTGCGTTAGGTTAGGTTAGGTTTTTTTATATATTTGTTTGATTTGCTTTTAATGTTCTTTCTAGGTTAGGTTAATAATGATTAGTTTGTAGTCTAGGATAGCAAGATGTTAAACATTTTGTTTATAATTTCACAATAAAATGGAGTTTTAACTTTGGTGATCATTTACTATTTTTGGCAGTAAGAAGTGTTTTTTTATGTTATATTTTACTTTATCTGGTGGTAAGTTAAACATAAGCCATTTTAATCCAACTCGCTAATTTCTAGAACTTTTGACTAAATTGTATTTTACTGCTATCATAAACAAAATCTCTTCAGTCATCCCTCTTACCTAACCTACCCAGGTAAATGCCAAGGGGGTGTTGACTGAAAGGTGAAAGAGGGTGGGATCGACATAGTCACGATTAACCTTCTCTTGTTACAGTTAACCTTGAACTCTGACAACGAACTCTAGTTAATTGGAACTTGGAACTAAAATCCATAGACAGAGTGGAAGTGTAAACCAGTCAACCTTTTAAGGGGTCATTGTACTCATCCTTATTAACAACTTTTACTATTGGACCATACCCGAAATCGCGAAAAAAAAAAAAATCAGCTGTTCCCTACATTTTGACGAATTATGCGTAAGTACTACTTTTATTTTTTTTGGGGCATCAACCGCCCGGTGTCACTTAAAATATCAGTTTAAACATAAGTTTTTTTTTTGTGTAAACTATACATGGTGTAACTTAAATAACGCACAACCTCTTAGGGGGTAATTGTACTCGTCATTATGAACAACTTTTACTAAGGGACCAATCTTGAAATCGCGAAAAAAAATCTGCTGTTCATTTACATTTATGTTCGCATAATTCTTCAAAATGTACTGAACAGCAGATTTTTTTTGGCGATTTCTGGTTTTGTCCCATAGTAAAAGTTGTTCATAATGATGAGTACAATGACCCCTTAAGAGGTTGTGCGTTATTTAAGTTACACTCAACAAGATAAAACCGATTTTATCAACTCACACTGCAAGTAACAACACTCCCAGCGGTCATTGATCCCAAAAAATGCCACAAACTGAACTGAAACAAAAACGAACCTTCACCCGAGTGCAAGTGCATTTACGTTCCATTACATGTTCACACAACACTGAAGAAATTATCTAAGAATGAACGTTCATCATCAGGCTTTCCAAACTGCATCTTAAAAATAATCATGATTTTTATCGATAGTTCGAGACCTACGTAAGCTAGTGGCAAAGGCTAACCAGATAGCAAGGTTGAGGTCGACTGCCCAGGGTCATATCACTCTCTTATGAGGAAGGTAAGGAAAGGACTACATACTAATTGCTGTATCCAATCATGAAAGTGGATCAGGAGTAGGTAGGTATTAACAGCCGCACGGGTCGATCCATCAAGTTAAGCTACGCTTGCCGGGGTTGGTCTGTGGATGGGTGACCATCTTTACATACCGAGACTCCTCCGTGCCTCGGAAAGCAAGTTAAGCCGTTGGTCTCGGCTGTCTTTCGTGGATCTTTGACAGTAGTTACGGGTCGTCAGAAACCCGAAAGTCTGACAACCAGTCTTACCAAGGGGTATCGTATTACCCAGTAACTGGCTTGTGGAGGTCAGATAGGCAGTCGCTCCATGTAAAATACTGGTATTCAGCTGCATCCGGTTATACTGGAAGCCGACCCCAACATAGTTGGAAAAGGCTAGGCAGATTGATTGAGGTAGGTAAGTACTGTAATGACCCGGATGGGATCTATGTCGGGATATAGGCTGATAAATAATAAGCTGTTCACGGTAGACTAATGTATTTTAAAGACTTTTCTATATATTATATCTTTTAAACAATCCTTTCGCAGGGGGCCGACGCCCTCACCTGACAACGCTACAACAAACTAGATGCCTTTTATAAAAGTGACCGTTCGAAAACCAAAGTACGCCAGCCAGATCTCAACAGTGTTGCCAACTTAGTCGATTTCCCACTAAAACTGGTGGTTTCGACCCCGAAATATTGTTTTTAACGACTGGTGGATTTTTCTAGTGGTTTAGTAGAATTCAGTTTCAGTTACTGAAAACGATATCACTCAACCACTACGCCACTAACACATTATGAAATTTATTATTTCTATCCTACTTCATTTCATTTTTAGTTACTTTTTTTTGAGAGACTATTTAGCAGTAGGTATGAATGTAATAAAAAACAAGCAGAGGAACAGAATTAAGTTAAATGTTTTAACTACATACTATACTAAGAATAAGCTGTGGTTTGATATTGGAAGGAAAATGCTGCAATGAATATGAAATTACAATAAACGGGTACTTTTACTATGGGAGCAAACCTGAAATCGCGAAAAAAAATCAGCTGTTCAATATATTTTGACGAATTATGCGAACATAAATGTACTGAACAGCTGAATTTTTTTTTCAGGTTTTTCATTTTGATTTCAGGTTTGGTCCCATAGTAAAAGTTGTACATAATGATGAGTACAATGACCCCTTAAGAGGTTGCTGGTGTTTTACAAATAACCCTGAATATTTTTTTATGCCATGAGATTCCGGTAGACCTGTACGCTCGCTCATCAGACCGAACCAATGAAACAATCAGTCGTGAATCAACTCGCACTGTGGCATTGAAATTCGAGCTTTATTACGTGTTACTTAGAGTTGATATTTCAACATTCAAGTTAAAAGAAGTGCACGACGTGTTAACGAGGCGTGGTTCACGCATTGCTCACCGGTGACAGTCAAATGTAATGTTGAAATATCCACTCTAAGTAACACGTTACAAAGCTAATATTTAAATGCCATACTGTGAGTCGATGTGGAATGGAGTCCACCTACCTACCTACGTTATTAGTACCTATCTAGGTACCTCTTAAGGAAAATTGTACAAGTTTGAATGAATCAACAATGCATTTTAAGTTTTAAGCATTGGTACTCACAGAAAAATATATGTATCCAAATATTAAAATTAGGCAAGTACTCAATTTATCTGTGATTATTCCCTAAAGATGTTAATGCTAAGGCAAAGCAATACGAATAATTTGTATGAGACTAATTTTTAAATAAAAATATTGAATCATAACCGTTTATTATTTTTGACTTTGAATAACCTGACCAGCAAAGTTTTGTATGCAACTGTACTAACAAAACATCCATATTATCCCGTTCATTTGAGATGATTGCGCTTATATATAGTGCGGTCGCTTTTACGTGACCTCTTCAATTTGGTCGGTTTATTAGAGAATTGCTGATATATTCTTGCTTTTGATTTATCTTTCATTAATTAACCCTTTAACCGCCAAGATTTGCTACCCGTGGCGCTGGAGGTAAGCCTCCAGCGCCACGTCACTTTAGGTATAAGTTGGAACAGTGTTGGGAATAACTAATATCGATGCATTAATTTAAGGAGATTAGTATAATGACTTTGCCTTCTCAGTACATTTTTGAAAATCTTTTATATGCCCATAAAAACATTAAATTGTTTAAAAAATACAGTGATATCCACAATATAAATACTAGGAACAAACACAAATTTGTTGTACCTCCAACAAGGCTCAAGAAAATAGGTCGCTCATTCAGGTGTCAATGTATACGCTTTTATAATAAACTTCCAAGCCACGTTCAAGATCTGAGCCTTAATAAATTCAAATCATTCATTAAACGCAAGTTGTGTCAGAAAGCTTATTATACCGTTAAAGATTATATTGAGGACAAAAAGGCTTGGGAGTGAACTGCTCCAAATTTTATTTTATTCTTTTATTTTTGCATACTGAATGTTGACGTGACTATTTACTTTGTACAGTATTATATTATTTTAATTTATTGTGAATGTGAAGACTATGTAGGTCATTGCTTTTTTTGTTTGTTTTATTTTTTCTCTCAGTTATTTTTAATCATCGTCTGGCAGTTTGAGTAATTTATGCGGACTACCCCAATGTCCTTTCTTTGGTATTGTTCGTCGAATCGTTGAGCTCCTTAAGTTCTGGGTTGAGCTGCGCGATTACTGACAAATGCGTGCACTGACTGGACAGGTCCTCTCAATCTGTGTGGTTCTTTCCTCAAAAGACCATTTCAGACACCAATCTACATGGTCTTCACAAGAAGTGACCAAGATTATGTCTGGACTTTATAAGAGACTGTGACCTCTGAGTTTGTTTCGGCCTTTCTTCTCAGAGTAGTCAGATAGGAAACGCCGACCTCATCTAGTTTAAAAAAAAACATGATTGACTTGTAAAAGTGTTTGTACAAACCTACTTACAGAAATAAAAATCATTTATCATTTATCATTAATTATTTATTTATTAACAAAAATAAAAGTCTGAATCACGAATGTTTTATTATTACTTATTAATTTTACAATATTTAAATCAGCCACCAATCAATCTACTATATTAATACTCAGGAGATGGGCACGTTCTTCGTTTTTCTTCTGACTAAATTCATTATCTTCATGGAAACTTCTGAGCGAATTTCTGGCCGCCCACTTTCCAGCTCAAAAGCTATTAAAGACGCGAAGTATACATTACATGGGTCACTCGGTCTCTGATCAAAAAAATTAAATACATAAATTAAACTTACCAAATCAACATCACTATCTGTAGAACTGTCGTCACTTGGTCGTTCATTATTCTATTCTAAAATAGCGACCGGTGACTGTCTGCACTAGTGAGGTTCTGCATTATCGATATTTCTATATTTTTCATCGTAAAAATACCAACATTTTAAACTTTAGTACACTTTATTGTATAATAAATACTTGTACTAGAGTAACATTATGGTTATTTCTAATGAAAGTACTCACTTTCAGTAGAAATGGTAATGGTAATTTCAATAGTGCCTTGTTTATTGTTCCGAATTCGCCCATCCCTAGTACCCGCAAAATTACGTGATTGGCGATACAGGTAGGGACAAGCAGTGATCACACTGTATTTGAACCTCAAAATTCACAGCATTTATCATTCGAAACATAGAAAAAAAATGTCCTTATCAATAAAGATACATCCTAAATCGTAAAATTGACAAATTTTGTATGCAATTTGGGCGCACTAAGAACTGTTTTAACAAAATAACGTAATATTACGTGTGTGGCGTTCGGGCACTATCTTCAAAGCCCGTGATATTACGGTGTCGGCGGTTAAAGGGTTAAAGCCGTAAATTGTAAATTTACGGCTTTAACCGTAAATTGTAAATTGTAAATTTCAACATGTTTATGTTTCTTAATGTTTTGGGATCTGCGTATTTCGTCGCTAAAGTGCGATCAGTCTAAAATTAATCAAATTTGTTTTTATTTTCTTATCGCGTAAAGTTACAAAATCTAAAATTCCTGACGTTATAATTGTCTAACACGGGTATTTTTTACAGTTGTTTATTTGGTTATAAATGTATTGGTTTACTTGCAAATCCGTTTTTTCTGATTTTTGAAACCATTTAATTACATTGATTTACGTAAACCAAATCAAAAAGTAATGTTTAAACAAATTTAAACAAACTAAGGTCTCTTATTGGTATTTTTTCAAACTTCTGCGTTGAGGCGCTTCCGAGATCGGGGAAATCACAAAACGTTACCGCAGCAAAATCTTAAATAACTTAAGAACCACATAACACACACTTTGCTATTTGCTAACATTTACTACTCAACAAAAGCTATCTATTCAAGTATTTGGTTCTGAAACGAATTTTTGAAAAACGATTTTGCCAGGGTTTCAAACGTTAGTGCAGCAAAATCTGTTTTTCTCAAATAACTTTATAACTACAATTCAAACAAATTTTGCTATTATTAAACAAATTGCTACTCATGATACACTAATTATTTGTTATAGTCTCACCTCTCTAAAGCACAACTTTTTCAGACATTTTGCCCGGGTAACGCACTCGGTCTAAAGCACCTTTTAATTTTTGTAAAGTAAATTTTTAAGGACCTTATACAGGGTGTCTGAGAAAGGGTGTCGCCAACTTAAGGTGTGGTACAGACCATGAAATTGAACAACTTTTCCCGGCAACCAACATCGTAATCGTGAAAAAAAAATCAGTCGTCCCATACAAATCTTCAATACCTACTTGACCAAATGTACCTATGTGACGACAGATTTTCTTTTTCACGATTACGATAAAACAATTGTTCATTTTGATGGTTTGTAGCAATACCACGACACCCTTTCTCAGACACGCTTTATATAAAATCGTATCCGTTTTTTTGAGGCATTCATCATACTGACAAAAAAATAAAAAACGCTTATACCTAGCCATAATGAATGTAGGTAGGTAACCGTGGACGAACAAAATATATACCTAAAACCATAGACGAACCAAAAAGCCTAAAACTGTTTTTTATTAGATAAAACATATTTTTTTTCCTTTTTTAGATGTTGGTGTTTGTGTCGGGGTTTTTTTTATTTTTTTTAATGTAACGGGTTATTGTAGGACCATCGTCATGCCTATTATAAAGGCAAGGGTTAGATGCTAGCCTACTAATTCCAGATGCAAAATCCACGGCCCACCGCTGACGCATGGTGACGCCCATATTTGATGCGAAAAGTTCGCCAAAACTGTAAAATGGGTATTTTCGATTTAACATATTTGTTATATATTTTCATACACATATGACGATAATTACACAATACAACAATTTTTTTTTTAATAATGGGTCAGTGGCTCGTCTTAAAATTTTCTATTTAATTCGGACGAGCAGCTCCATTCTTCTTTAGAATCATCTGGCTGATTTTCTATGACCTCATCACTTGACTAAAACACGGGCTCCAGAAGAAGGTGGTACTTCCGCGGGAAGAAGTAATTTAAACGTTTGTCTTGAGAAAGATTTTTATTAAGTACTTATACAGAGTGTATCAGAAAGGTGTGGTCAAAATTGAGGGTAAACCACTTTCTCCATGGGACTACCATCGTATTTCAAAATTATGAATGAAATTAATTAATGTTGGTAAGATGTTTGGATTCTTATAGATAGAAGAAGGATTGATTTGCTACTCAGATACCCGGAGAATGCTCGAGAATAAACAAAAGTAATTAAAAAAATAATTAAATCGACTTCAAAAAGAAATTAAGTTCACTTAAAAAAATGCAGTTTATGAAAAAATACTCCACATACCTTCAAGATCAGGATCCATGACTAATATTTCCACAGATACACTTCAGTTCACAAGTATATGACTAACAACGTACTGCATGTGCAACAGTCAAGTTGCGATTTGCGAATGACATGCCATAGCGATAGCATAGTGTGAAATTATTTTCTTTTGTATGTACGAGAAATCGCAAACAATAGCTGCAGGTAGCTGGCCCGGTCCCTTGGCGGTTCTGAGAAATTAAAAATTACGGTAAATTCTTTGTTTAGTAGATTCGACTATTCGAGTTCTGGAAAATACCCCTATGAGCGACGAGGAAGCTACTAGCTATCGACTATTTTCTCGCTCAAGAAACTTCCAAAAATGGTTGTAAGTCGGGTCCTTACGAGTATATATTACAGTACTACTGTAACTATACAGGCTGAATTTTTCAAGTAGGCGTGGATGGCCAAATTCAAAACCATGGCACCGCATTTACACAATCGTGTTCACCATTCGCCTCGTCATTCGATGAACATTCGACTAAACTGGCACAGGAATAGCTGGGAATAGCGAAAAGTACTCAAGGGAGTCACGGGCTTGATTTTTATGAAAACTAAAACAGCATCATTGGATTATTGAAAAATTAATATTTCTAGCCAGAAATCGATCCCGTTGATTTTGAAAAAAAGAAACACACTGTATTATTAGTTTATTACACCATTCGACAGTGTCGCCAATAAGGATAGAATTCTGGGAAGTAATGACATACGGCAAACTAAAGGATAGAGCTAATTTTTAACAAAATACTTTTTTTATTATTCTTATGTTACTCGTACCTACCTATTAAACCTTGACATTGATTTTTCAAAACTCCAATGTTGCAGTTTTAGTTTTCATCAAAATCGAGCCCGAGACTCCTTTGCGTACTTTTCGATATTCCTCATAGTTTCGTATTTGGCCATCCACGCCCACAAGAAAAATTCACCCTGTATCCTAAGGTCGGGTCAGTAAAAGAGATCCTACATACAGTAGGCGCTCGGTAATCCGTCGCTCGCCAATCTGGCACTCCCAGTAATCCGGCAGTTAGCGACTCAGGTGACCAGCTCTAATAATCCGGCAACTTTCACAACCGAACACTGTTATTCAATCAATCAATCGAAAGAGTTCGTGTAATTTCGCTCATTTTATTTCCCATAGAAATCCAATAATCCGGCAGTTCGAACAAGCCCGCATTGCGGAAAAAAAATCGGGTTTAATCGGATTAGCGTGCGCCTACTGCAACTGTAATTAGTTGATCGCTGACTGCTCACACCACACCGACGAAAACTCTGTCAAGCATGAAAACAACTGGTTTTTAACTTCTACTCACTGTTCGCTAATCGTCGGCGGTGGGACCTGAGTGAATCCTATCGTACTATCCTACTAATATTATAAATGCGAAAGTTTGAATGGATGGATGTTTGTTACTCAATCACGCCAGAACGGCTGAACGAATCTGGATGAAAGGCACAGAGATAGATTAATGTCTGGAACAGCACATATGATTCTTTTTATCCCGGAAAAATGTATGGTTCCCGTGGGATAATTTCCAACATCCACGCGGATGAAGCCGCTGCCTGGCAAAAGCTAGTCATCAACTAAAAACGATCCTGTAAAACTTTCGGCGCACCGACCTATTTATCCACACAAACACATTGCTTGAAACACCTAGTAAACTAGTAAACAATTAAGTTAAAATCTAAGGAAATATATTGGTATTATTGGCATTTATGGGGGATATATACAAGGTGTAACTTAAATAACGCACAACCTATTAAGGGGTCATTGTAGGTAGTCAGAATTATTGAACAACTTTTACTATGGGACCTGAGTATTGGACATTACCTGAAATCATGAAACAATTCGGCTGTACCCTACTTTTGACGAATTATGCGAACATAAATTAAGTTCCGCAAAATCCGAGAACTTAATCAGGAAAATCCTAGCCCCCACACTGATTAATTTTGATGTGCCTTGTTTCACCGAAGCTATGACTGGAGACTCCTTGCCCGAATTCAGACTCATCCGACAATCCATCTTCCCAGAGATGGTTGGATGAGCCTCTCTGCAGAGTAGTACAGAACAATTTACTTGACACGTCTGCTACTCTTGCAGAGCGTGCGCGCCTGCTGTCTGTAGGTAAGTGGGAATCGGGTCTGTGGCACCATGCACTACCATCGTCGAACATCGGCAGTTAGTTCGACGACAGCGACAGTGGGAAGCTGCGAGGCGGAAAGTACGAGTATATCGTCGAACAAAGTGCCTATGTTCGACGACACTACTTTCTGCCCCGCCGCTTCCTGTGACTAGGAGCTCCTTGTGGTTTTTCTCATCGCTGTCTCTGTGGCAAAGTTGTCAACAACGTCGGACACCACGGCCTGTCTTGCAGCCGAAGTGCGGGTCGATTAGGGCGACACGCGAACATTAATAACATAATCCAACGAGCTCTTGTCACCGTCGGTTGCCGTCGGCGTTCTAGCGGTATTAGAACCCAATGGTACGTATAGTATTATAATAGCTGTGTCAATGGCTTGGCACGCGACAATAGCAAGAGACCGGACGGCATTTCTTTATTTCCCTGGAAGGTGGGTACCTACTTTTGTGTGGGACGCAGCGTGCTGTGCTGGCGCTGCTGCTGCGGCGGCGGAAAACCTCAAGCGGCGGAAGAGTAAGTAAATACCTTATCGGTAACTATATTTTCGAGCCGTTTGGGGTTGACACCCTCATGCCGTGGGGTCCAAGTGATCATGGTTTGTTCAGCGAAATCTCCAAACGGCTGGTTGACACATCCCGTGACCCAAGCGCTGGCTTTTACCTTGGCCAGAGGCTAAGCATTGCCATACAAGGTGGCAATTCCGCCGGTCTTTTGAGTAGTAGATGCGGAGGAATTTTTCGACGCCATATTTTAGTTTTTTAATAGTTTTAGTTAGGTTATTATATTATATTTTTAACTTAATTATTTATATTTTGAAGAACAATACCTAATAAATAAATCAGATAAATATGATTGAAAAAAGTGCAAAAGTTTGATTAATTTCTTTGTTCTTTACACGTAAAGAAAAAGTCAGACTATATGTATACCTAAAAGCCCGGTGCGCCCTTATAATAAACAAACACTTATAAAATGTTAAAAAAAGTGTCAATGAAGACACCAATTGATTTGTCAGGTGTGGGGTTCGAACCCACGCTCCCTCTCGGGAACCAGAGCTTAAATCTGGCGCCTTAGACCACTCGGCCAACCTGACTTGATATAGTTGTTCAAATATTGGATCGCTATCTATAAATTTTGGCAACTTGCCGACACTATTAGAATTACTTAATTTCAGATTATAATTATCATTATTATCAATTATTGTAATGAAGTAAAAGTAAGCAAGTCAATTCGAAACATTATAAATATTTCTACTGTAGTATTATTATAACTTTTCTAGTCATCGTTTCTAACTGCTTACTCATTTTATCGCCGTTACTCAGTAAATCATAATAAAATATTATGATTTACTTCTAAGATCTAGTGCTTAAATAATTGACCATATTTCATTAAGTTCTGTTAAGCGCCATCTATGCATAACATCGAACATCTACCTGACACACTTACAGCTATTTAGTACGGCATTGTCTACATAGATGGCGCTGTCTTCAAATTTATTATTATTATTTTATGAACATTGGTGAATGATTTAACAATAAAAATCAACTGTATTTGTTTTAACAACATATGCATATCATTTTTGTATAATTGTTTACTACGTTTGTCAGGTTTCACTGACATTGGCCTAGGAATGTCACGGTCTTTACAGCTGATTGAGATAACTAGTATGTTCTAGCTAGCGTATCTCAGTTCACACAGTGGATCGACTGGGCCAATGTCATCTGAGGCTACATAAATAATTACATTACTCACGTAGGTATATGTATACATACTTCATTTACAATGCAATGAGGTCTAAATTGTGGCAGGAAACGGTGGTCTGTCTGACCGAGTTTCCGTTTTTTTGTCACAGACGGGTAATGATTGTTTAAGCTTTGTTGTAGCTTGAGTACTTCGGTTTGATGCAGATCAGACAATGCGTTTGGCACAATACAGTATGCAGGTAACTGTGGCAGTGACAATAATCATGGAAGTTTTGATTAATAACAGGTCTTCATGAAAGGTTAAGTGTTCCTTTGTAAAAACCTCATCCCGCTATAGGAGTTTCAACCGCAAAGTAGTGCATTTCCAAGCAAAGATCTCTCTTGCACAAACAAACACTGTGATCCATATAAACAATTTGTTCCATGCTAGAATCGAACCCGTGACTCGTAGCCGTAGCATATATTGGGTGGTCGTAGGATTCTCGCAGAAGCCTGTAAGAAACTTTAACCATAAGCTACTCGTAGCAAGCCTAGGCCTAGCAAGCTAGTGATAACAACATTTAGGGAAGCTTTTTATGGCTCCAATGACTATAGCCAATTACTATTCAAAAGTTTTGATAGTTTACGTAAAGGATCTATTTATATAATTATGTTCTAGTGTACATAAATAAATATCCCAACATAAACATAAACAAAAATGCCAAGTCTCGCAACGCAGTTTTTCTGCAGTAAAAAGTGGTGAAGTCGAATGTAAACCAAGTCGGTTAATTCAGTACCTACCTATCTATGGGAGCAGCTATCCAACCACTTTTTCATAAATTGATACTTTGTTAGTTAGCTATCAACATTTTATAGTAACCATATCAATATTACATTTCTTTATTTCTTTAACAAGTAGAGTGACTTCGCCATTGCAGACAGCAACATAATCTACTAGGTAATTTAAATAGTCTTCCATAATAGGTCCTACTTGCAAACAAATAAAAGCACAAAGCGCTAATATTAAATTTGGTTTTGCGTAGATTAGATTGCTGTGTGTAATTGCCAAGTCACTCTACTTAGGTATGCTTTTGCCGTTTGGAGATTTCTTTGAACAAAGTAATTAGTTAGTTATTATTTTGCATATACCTCACTTGAATTTTGAACGAATGGAGAAATTATGCATACTTATTATTTTTTCAGGTCATAACATTCAACCAAATTTCTGGTCGCATAAATAAAACAATAAAATAAAATAATACTGCCACATTTAATCACTAACACATCATCAACCCTAACACACCAGCCACCATCATGAGCACACTCTTCAGCGGAGCAGCAGCATTGCACTCGTTATCGAAGCATTGGCAGACGGTCTCCAGATGGTCCTCGTTGTCAGCCTTGTAGCAAGGCTTGTGGTGCTTCACCCAGCCGCAGCTGCGGGTCACACGGACCTCGGGAGCGTAGCCTTTGTGAAGGACTGGAAGAACAATGAAGAAGACTTGAGTCCGGAGTTGAGCTACACGATTGCTGGCACTGACTGGACAGGTCCTCTCAAAGTGTGGTTCTTTCCTCAAAAGACCATTTCAGACGTGGATCTACATGGTCCTCGCATGATCTGACCAAGGTTATGTCTGGACTTTAAAAGAGACTTTGCCCCCCTGAGTTTGTTTCGCCATTTCTTCTTAGCCCAGGGGTAATCAGATAGGAAATGTCGACTACATCTAGCTTATTTTTAATATTTTTGTAATAAGACGTGTAAAATTGATTCCGATATCCTATTTACAGAATCTACAATTTCATTTCATTTCACTTCACTTCAAAAAGGGAGGAGTCTAAGGCCGAGCAGATCTATAAACGTTACTTAGCGTACCCCACGCTACATCCACAAAACGCCGCCACCGAGCTGCGAACCACAGTTTTCGTACATTTTATATGAACTCGCCGCACACGGATAACGACGGTGATCGATACACGCCACGATACCGCAGCTTGGTGGTGGCGTTTTCTGCCTGTAGCGTGGGGCCCGTGTACGGCAAGGCTTAGCCCACGTGCGCACAGGCGATTTATTCCCACGGCATTTTTTTTTCGCCCATTGAATTTTCAACGCTCTGCTTAGCGCCGAGAGTTGAAAATCTAACAGTATGTTTCTTTCGACGCGCTGGCATGCACTCTGTTGGATTCTCAATGCTCGGCTCAACACCGATAAAATATCATTTATTTCAGACAATTATTAAACCCATATAGAATATTAAAATACACAAATACAATAACGAAAAATCAATATTAAAAAGTCTTTTGCCTCTCTTGCAAGATGGACGGCACGGCACACAGCTTTCACAATTTCATGCCTACTCAAGGGTTATCCTTGTGTAGAAAGACACTCTGAGCTTACTCAGCAGCGCGGAAAAGCCGGCAACGTTGCTCTCGGCGAACATGTCAGTCGCACTACACTCCTCGTGAACCAGTACCAAAGTTGGCTGGTGTATAACGACTGACAGTATGCTCTGAACAGCGTCACCTCTTGATTCGAGCAGTGATATACACGTCTAGCTAGCATTTTGCTTCTACAAGCGAGACTGCGTCTCTGTCGTTCCAAATCATAAAATCCCGCCGAAATTTTTTTACGTCTGTGCGAACGTACCAAAGAATTTAGTAGTGGTGAGTAACGTTTAAAGATCTCGGCCTAAGTCAGGGCGGTAGTGGTAGGCCCAGTTGCCACACGAACCTCTGGCTCGTAACCCTTATGGAAAACTGGAAGAAGAATAAAGAAGACTTCATTTTTAGGGTTCCGTACCTCCAAAGGAAAAACGGAACCCTTATAGGATCACTCGTGTGTCTGTTTGTCTGTCCGTCTGTCACACCCAATTTGCTCCGAATCTAATGGACCGATTAAGTTGATATTTGGTACACATAGTATGTATTTCTGTGACCCAAACATGGACGTGTAACGTAAATAAATAAATTTTGAATATGGGGGTCAACTTTGGGGGCAAATAAGAAAATAAAAAAAAAAACGTTTTGCAAACTGTACCATGTGACATATCAAATGAAAGGGCTTACTGTAAGAGTCTCAAATGTATCTTTTTTTTATAATTTTAAAATAAACCATTTTAAATTTATTTAAGAAAATAGACGAAAATTTACCATTCCCCCCTTTATCGCCGAAAGTACTTAGCCTAAAATTTTGAAAAAAAATATAGAAAATAGTTCAATACCAACAGATTACAGGAAAACCTTTGAGAAGTCGATGGTCTGGTAATTCTCTCAATATTGAGCGTACAAACTTACAATGGTCCATAGTTAAACAAAAGGAATCCAACCCACATTAGGTATAATGTGGGTTGGATCCTTTTCGTTTAACTATATTTATATTATTCAATAAAAAACTATAATTATTATATTATTAATAATAATATAATAATAATATCCTGGGACATTTCACACACGGTCATCTAATCCCAAATTAAGCAGAGCTTGTACTATGGAAACCAGATAACTGATATACTACATATACTATTTTTTTTTTTGTAAATACATACAGACTCAGAACAAACAGACATGTTCATGCACACAAATGTTTGTCCTGGATGGGAATCGAACCCACGACCTGCGACATGATAGGCGGTATCTTAACCAACCACGCCAGCTGGCCTGTCAATTATATATTAGGTACATTATATTCAATAATGTGTGAAAATCATTTATCATTAAATCGTAAGAGCCGTTTTCGGGAACGTGATTAAAAATATTATATACTTGCTTCTGCCCGCGACTTCGTCCGCATGAAATTTCCTGTTTCTCCGAGCCACTGCGTCACATCGCATCACCTACCTGCGCTATTACTAACTTCGTTTTTGCTTCGCGTTCTTAAAGGTCCCAGCGTGATGTTAAATAGCCTATAGCCTTCTTCAACAATTGGGCTATCAAATGCAAAAAGAATGTTTCATATACGACTGTTATGCGGAACATAATATGTTTTGTTATTTTGGGAGAGCTTGACCAAAGCTATCACCACCTACAACAGTATGTCGGTCGATTTCTGGGACACCCTGTAGATATATCTCGCAGCCAACTAACTGGTTTACCCTTTGGAAATAGTGTTCGACGGGCGTTACCGGGGCAACGCTCGCTTCGCTCGCTCTGTTCGCGCGCGGTTGGTCACAGTTTTAACCTAACCTAACCTATTTGGTCGGGGTGCCATGGCTTAGAAGTTACTGCGACCAATTCGGCTCGCGCGTGGTTGCTCACAGTTCCAACATAACTTATAATTGAATATCGTTCAGGCCGCTAGCTGAATGGCCGCCGTTTAGTTGAAAGTCTAGGCGATTACTAAACAGCTAACTAAACCAGTTCTGCGACATTAAAACAAATATTGTTCATTTAATAGTATAGGAATTAACACTTAGAGGGACGCTATACGGCTATAGCAGTAATAAATAACAATAAAACTTCTATTATGTCTCGTTTACTATCCCGCAGATTGTGAAAATATTGTCCCCAGAATTGTTTATTATTAGAATAAGAATTGTTTATAAGCGCACGCGCAGTGTGGTTTGTTCCCAAGTTTGACCTAAGTATTATCTCTTTCAAGAACATGATACTAAGCCATAAGTAAACAAATCATACGGAAATAAATTCCCATGTTGATGAGCAAACGTAAATTGCTACGAAAACATTTTGTTTTAAAATTTTTTTGGTTTTTCTTTGGCTTTGGTTAATTTTTTGGTCTTTCTTTGGTGTTGGTTAATTTTTTGGTCTTTCTTTGGCTTTGGTTAATTTTAGTATAATATATTTAGCAATGGACTTTTCAGGCAGACATATTATTTAAAGCCTAATAGTATGACAACGAGTCTTAGCAATGGGTATTATCCAGTGATTGGGTCATGGAGGTCAGATAAGCAGTCGCTCCATATAAAATGAAGGAACTCAGCTGCATCGGATTAGATTGGAAGCCGACCCTAACGTACTTGGGCTAAGGCTAAGCAGATGATGATATTTATAGCCTTGATTCTAGTTAAACCATCGTTGCTGCGCGTACGCTCGCTTACTCTATTAACTAATTACTATACTGCTTTTAATTAACTCTTATCTGTATTTAGTTGTGGCCCTCAAGTGACTATGCAATTGCCTATAAAGTGAATAATGATTTTCAGATGGGATAACTAACCGTCTTTAATGGGATAATAATTATAATTATTTTGTAATTGATAACTAGGCCTTCCCTGGAACTTTTTGTAAAAAATTATTGGAAAGAAGTTCTATAACGCAGCTTGCGGTAGGAGTAAACTGGTAGAATCATCTGCCTAGTCTTTTCCCAACTATGTTGGGGTCGACTTCCGGTCTTACCAGCTGAATAGCAGTATTTTACATGGAGCGACTGCCTATCTAAACACCACAACCCAGTTATTGGGTAATACGATACCCCTTGGTAAGACTGGTTGTCAGAGTTTCGGGCTTCTGACGACCCGTAACGACTGCCAAAGATCCACGACTGACAGCCGGGACCAACGGCTTAAAGTGCTTTCCGAGGCACGGAAGAGTCCCGGTATGTGAAGATGGTCACCCATCTACGAACCAACCGCGGCAAGCGTAGCTTAACCTGATGGATCGACCCGTGCGGCTGTATTACTTAGCCACGAGCTCCTGGTAGAAATCGTCACGTAACGAAAAAGCGTTAGTTTCAAGTGTCAAAAGTTTATGTTATTCAATACAGAGCCATCTAGTGTAAGTTTTTGGCTCCTAAAACGTCTAAGTAGGTACGTACTTAAGTACTAGATATTTATTTATTTACATAAAACGTAAATCTTAAATCTTTTGCCAGCGGCTTCGTCCGCGTGGATGTTGGAAACTATCCCACGGGAGCCGTACATTTTACCGGGATAAAATGTATCATATGTGCTATTCCAGACTATAATCTATCTCTGTGACAAATTTCATCCAGGACCGTTTAGCGGTTCTGGCGTGATTGAGTAACAACTCATTCGTTCATCCATCCATCCAAATATTCGCATTTATAATAACAGTAGGATATTATGTACAAGTATATAAAGGGAATAGCTCATTGGGAATCAAAAATTCGTCCGCAACTGTCAGTCGCACTGATGCGGACGAAAAGTGCCCAAAAGGTTGGTAGCGTTGCCACGTTGGATGGCAATGGATGTCGGAAAACTATACGTATAAACCCTCCTCTTCAATCACTCTATCTATTGATGAAAACCGTATCAAAATCCGTTTAGTAGTTTTTGAGATCGTCGCGAACGTACAGACAGACGCGGCAGGGGACTTTGTTTTATAATATCTAGTGATAGTGACGAATTGATATAGACACGAGATTACTGATTATTAGCTACTTGATAATTGATTAAAGTTGGTAAAGGGATTATAGTCCAGTCAGCCAGGGTGGTAGCAGTTAAATCAAGGTAACTCCTGCGCACCTTGGATAGTCAGCCCTGCTACGTGTTCAGTGCCTGATTTGACCACGACATGAATTTTTCTCATACAGGGTGGAAGGGTCTCATACATGCAAAGTGTTGCCATGGATTCAGTATGTACAGACGCCAGCACATCAAGCTACTACAATCTGTCACTTTAATATATTTTCAACTTAATCGCTAAAGCATTAGGTTCAAGATCGATTGGAAAAATTTGACAGTTTCGGCACAGTAACTACTATTTTTAACTACTTTATAACTACTATTTTTTTACTGTGGTTTCGGGTAGCTTGACCTGCTGGCGTCTGTACATGATTCGAGAACCGCAAGCGTTGAAATTTTTCGTCGGCTATTAAAAAAAAAAACAAGGTATTCCACCCAAGGTCATATTTCAATTGTTGTAGTTCAATTGACCGAGGAGCGAGCGAAGTGAGCAAGTCTGGCAAAATTTGCTTTCGTCTGTCAGTTTGTTGGTACTCCTCTACAGGTCGTATTTTACAACCGATCTGGACGAAACTTGGTATACCTACAGGTTTTACGACTTTATAGATTTTTTTGTCGTCGGGGATTTTTGATCGTCGGGGATTTTGGACTAACTCCAAAAACGGGGATATCTCCGCCTTATCGTACATTTTTTATTTGAAAGTTTTACTACCTTTCAAGTAAAACAAGATTATAAGAATTTGGTGAAGATCTGATGAAAATACAATGGTAAATATAACTTTAGTGGTATAACTTTGGTGGTGGAACTTCTAGTATTATTTTCAGTCCCCAAACGGGACCTGCATACAGTTTGTAGTGATGGGACGTATGTATTCTTTGTTCAGGTCATTACCAACTATAGCATATCGATACGGCAAGTGCGTGTCGCACCACGCACAGTAAAGGGCTCCGCTGTCGTAGGTACGTAATCATGTAGCTGTTTCATACAAAAGTGCAATATCTACTTGGTCAAAATCAAAAGTCATTTATTCAAACTAGGCTGAGAATCAGCAATTTTCGAACGTCAATATGGAACAGCTGGTTTCTTTTTTAATAACCGAAGTAAAATTGCGCGTCGATGTCCCTTAAACCGTGATATCGACGGTTAAGAATCAATAGTGTCTGTCTATCTCAGTTTTTTAAGTTTTCACTTTTTACTGCTATCTGCATTTATTTATTTAAAGTTTAATTTGGCTTGACCTATTTAGGCACTATCTCAAAATTCACAAAATGGTTGTAGTTATTCGCTATAGAAATTCCATCTATGTTTAAGAGCACGTGTATTTTTTCTCACATTTTTTATCTCCTGTAAAGTTAATTTTATTGAGATAGACACTATTGATTCTTAACCGTCGATATCTTGATCTTAGTTAGTAACATTTGTTTATGAATGAATAAACTTTTTATTATTTATTATTATTATTAACTAGCTGACCCGGCGAACTTCGTTCCGCTTAACAGTAGATTCTTTATGTTTTTTTAAATACTTATTCTGCTATATTCAGGACGGCCGGGTCAGCTAGTAACATAAAAAAAGAAAAAAGAAAGTTAATAAGTCAACAATTACATTATGTCAAAAAATAAAAATTATAAACCACCTAAAATTCTTTTAATAGTCAGTAAAATATCACAATGAATTTATTTTTGAGTAATGTCACCATCATCGTATAAATATTGACAAATATTGACATTAATATTTATACGATACTAACGTCACTCAATTGTTTTGCCTTCCCGGAACCTCTCCACTAACACTTAAACTTTATGGTATGGTATTAAAGTTCAAATTGACTTTTAAGTATTATTACGAATCGATTGTATGGGTGTATAGAAGTGTTGTTTTTAGACTTTTTCAGGCATTTTTTAAAAATTTTCTCTCCGTAAGAACCATCCTCGTACTTCAAGGAATATTCTAAAAAAAGAATTATCAAAATCGGTTCATCTGCTCTCGAGATTTGCGCTTAGCAACACATTCAGCGATTCATTTTTATATTATAGATTCATGGCCGATGTGAGCTATCTAAAACTTTCTTTACAACTTACTGGTCTGCACAATCTTCCTGCAGAAGAAGTCATTATTCGCCGAGTAGACTCCATGTCCACACTCAGCGATTGGCAGGAAGTTGTTCAAAGTCTCCTTGTCGTAGATGGTGGGGTCCAGACACATGGAGTTGTTCATGCTGTTACAGTCGAAGCAGCGGATGGAGTCAGCTGGAGGTAAGAAGGTTCACAGGTGTAAGGACCAGTTTCCAAGAAAGGAGAGAGGAGAGATAGCTAGTACGCTACCAAAAGTTTGTTATGTATTGAAGCTAGGAGAGATGTAAAACAAATGCAAACCTTTTGGATTTCAAGACATCACTGACTATTATTTGGTGAAAATAAGCCCTACTAATACTATTTTGCTACTTTTATTAGATACTCGCTGTTGCCCGAGACTTCGCTCGCGTGGATGTTGTCAATACTTCCCTATTTGTTCACAATTTCATGTTTATTTTTTTTGCGCGAAACACAAATTCTTTTTATGAAATAAAAGTAGGTACCAAGTTACTCCTTATAACATCAGCTATCTGCCAGTGAAATTCACGTCAAAATCAATCCAGCCGTTTCGGAGATTAGCCGGAACAAACAGATAGACAAACAGACAAAAATGATATTACCGACTTGTTTAACAAAAATCCACAAGGACCAACAAAATATTTCTGAGTTCCAGACAATCAATTCAAATTGGACTAAAAACCCAACATACTTACCATATCTAAAACAGAATGCGAAAACGAGCAAATATTTTGAATAATCCTTCAACATTTTGAAAAAACGTTTTTACTCAATCAGCAGAACTATGTAAAGTTTAAACCGCGAGTTGGATCCCGGACAGTCGGCCACTAACTGTTTACAATAATACTTTAGCCATAAAATTGTGACGCGCGGACTTATTCTGCGTTATCGGAAGTCAATTGACGCCACGGTCAGGTCTCAACTCTATCGGAAACGTGAAAGTTCAAGTGTACGCGTGGATTCTCCTCTTACACAGTAGAGGTTCATAAATTATCAAACTTATTTTAAAAAGACGGCATTCGGCAGTCCCAATAACAAAAATCTAGCACCCGACTAGGCACCCTAAATTAGTTAAAAAAGTTTTTTTTACAAAAAAAGATAACAACCTACTTCCAAAAAACACCAAAGAATTTGAAAAAATAACTTTATTTTCGTTTTGGTCACCAAAACATTGAAAAATAACTTTAATTTAATGTCTTTGAACCTGCCACCGACTTCCGAAATTAAAATTTTTCACTTTGTAGTGTTTTTTTCTTTTGTAAAAAAGTTTTTTATTTTTCCCTTTTTAATTATGGTAGCTACCCCAGACCAATTGATATACCTACCTCTACTTGCTGTGTAAACAACAATAACATAAAGTAGTATAAAATCATCAAGATACACAAATTAGCAGTTGGCGTGGTTGGTTAAGATACCACCTATCATGCCGCAGCTCGCAGGTCGTGCGTTCGATTCCCATCCAGGACAAACATTTGTGTGCATGAACATGTCTGTTTGTTCTGAGTCTGGGTGTAATTATCTATATAAGTATGTATTTAAAAAAAAAGTAGTGTATGTAGTACATCAGTTATCTGGTTTCCATAGTACAAGCTCTGCTTAGTTTGGGATCAGATGACCGTGTGTGAAATGTCCCAGGATATTATTATTATTATTAGATTAAATACGTACCTAGTATCGAAGCTAACTAAAAAACTACCCAAGCAAAGTTAATAAAATTAACTTGGGTGATAGGTTACCGCGCAAGCTTCATTTACCAAATGAAAAAAGAATTTTTTAAATCGGTCGACGAAAATATCGACGAACATCTTTTTTGAAGTCAGTTAAAAAGCGAAGATCTTTAATAGAAAAAAAAACTCAAGAGAAAGAGACTGATACAAATGTGATGTGGAAATTGTGTTTCTGGTAAATAATTACAAATTGCAGTGGATTTCTGTTATCAGGGTAGACTAGAATTTACCTGGAAGAGCCTGGGTTCTGGCCTTTGGGGCTCTCGGGCCTCGACTAGGGGGGCTCCTAAGCGCATGCTTGGAGAGGGGCCAGTTCCCACTTCGTTGGAAGACGGGGAAACTGGTCCTCATTAAGAAGCCGGGGCGCCCTGCGGACTCTCCGTCCGCTTACCGACCCATCGTGCTGCTCGACGAGGTGGGCAAGCTCTTTGAAAGAGTTATTGCAGACCGCCTCGTCGGGTGGCTGGTGCAGGAGGGGCCGGATTTGGCGGAGAGCCAGTTTGGTTTCCGCAGGGGGCGCTCTACGGTGGACGCCATCATGCGCGTGCGAGCCCTCACGACGGGGGATGCTGTGGCCCGGGGTGGGGTCGTCTTGGCGGTGTCTCTAGACATCGCCAACGCCTTCAATACCCTGCCCTGGAGTTGCATCAGGGAGGCACTCCGGTATCACCGGATGCCGACCTACCTCTGTCGAGTGGTTGAGGCCTATTTGACGGATAGGGCCGTCATCTACCCCGGTCATCAGGGAGAGTGGAACCGGCGAGAGATGTCGTGCGGTGTCCCACAGGGATCGGTCCTGGGGCCGCATTTGTGGGACATCGGGTACGACTGGGTGCTGCGCGCCGACCTCCCTAGCGGCGTCAGCGTAGTATGTTACGCTGACGACACGCTGGTCCTGGCGCAGGGGAGGTCGCACCAGGCGGCGGCTGAATTAGCGACACGCGGGGTTGCGATAGTCGTTGAGAGGATCCGGCAGTTGGGACTCGAGGTGGCCCTGCACAAGTCCGAGGCCATGTGTTTTCATGGTCCTCGGAATGCGCCACCGTCGGGTTCCCAAATAACGGTAGGAGGGGTTCGCATCGGAGTCGAGTCGACGATGAAGTACCTGGGACTCGTCCTCGACAGCCGGTGGAACTTCGTGGAGCATTTCCGACGTTTGGCTCCCAGACTGGAGCGGGCTGGGGCTGCCTTGAAGCGGCTCCTGCCCAATCTAGGTGGTCCAAACGCCTCCTGCCGGAGGCTTTACGCGGGGGTCGTGCGGTCCATGGCCCTTTACGGGGCACCGGTGTGGGCGCGTTCCCTGAGGCTGCGGCCAGTCCGCCGGTTGAACGCGTCCCAGAGGGTCATGGCCATTCGACTAGTCCGGGGTTACCGCACGGTCTCCGGTGAGGCGGCGAGCCTCCTTGCCGGATTGCCGCCGTGGGATCTGGAGGCGAAAGTCCTCGCGCACGTGTGGGAGTGGCGCGAGGAGGCAAAACGCCGGGGCGTAACTCCGCTGCCGCGAGAAATCACGGTACAGCGGACAGAACTCCGGCGGGATCTCATGGCGACATGGAGAGTGCGACTGTCGCAGCCCAGCGCTGGGCACGCCACAATTGCGGCGATAAGTCCCCTCTTTGAGGAGTGGTTAGAGAGGCGCCACGGCGTCCTCACCTTCCGCCTGACGCAGGTCCTCACCGGACACGGTTGTTTCGGGAGGTTCCTGTTTCGCATAAGGCGGGAGGAAACGCCCGGGTGTCACCATTGTGTGGATCGCCCAGAGGACACGGTGGAGCATACAGTGGAGGTCTGCCCGGCTTGGGCAGAGCACCGCCGTGTTCTCACGGAGGCGATCGGCGGCGGCGATCTGTCGCGTCCGAGCTTGGTCCAGGCCATGGTGCGGAGCGAGAGTGCATGGGAGGCCGTCACCTCCTTCTGCGAAGCGGTAATGCTCGCAAAGGAGGAGGCGGAACGCGTGAGGGAGAGGCAACCTCACGCCCTCAGTCGCCGCAGGAGACGCCCTGGGCGGCGGGAATCGATAGCCGATTCCTGGCCACCGTAGGCGCGGGCTTGCGGACGGTGAGTAGTGGGTAGTTCGCCGTCCGGTGAGGACCAGGCCCGGGTCGACGGCGCGTTGTGTTCCACGCGCGCCTCAAAGAGATGTCAGCAAGAGATGGGGTCCAATAGGGCCGATGCCGCTGGGGTCGCGGGTTGTTTGAAAAAGATACCGTGGCCCTGGCATAGGCAACTGAAGGAACACGGGTGGGTTTTAGTCAGTAAAAGTCTGACACGCCCTTCCGCTCCACCCAGAGCGGGAGAAGTTATTTGATGATTTCCCATCCACAAAAAAAAAACAAAAAAAAAAAAAAAGGGTCTGACTGATGAAACCTGACATGTCACAGGCCCACTCTGCAAGTGAGAAGGCAGATCTATTTGCATCTCTTTGTGCCAGTAATTCCCGTCTGGACGCCGGCTCGAAACAACCACCTACTGTACCTCATTGTGACTCTTCGATGCCGGAGATCGCAGTTAATACAAAAGAGGTCCAAAGAGTATTGTACAGTCTAGATGTGAACAAGGCCAGCGGGCCTGACGGCATTCCAGCGAGAGTGTTGAGGCAGTGTGCGCCTGAACTGTCTCCTGTGCTGACACGCTTGTTCCGCCTCTCTCTAGAAAAAAGAACGTAGCTGAAACCTTGGAAGCTAGGTAATGTACAACCAGTGCCCAATAATGGCGACCGTGCAAACTCTGCCCATTACCGTCCGATCGCCATTACCTACATACTGTGCAAGGTTATGGAAAGGGTACAGAACAGTAAGTTGCTGACCTACCTTGAAGACAAGGATCTCCTCAGTGACCGTCAATATGGGTTTCCCCGGGGACGGTCAACTGGCGATCTGCTTGTGTATGTCACGCACTGCTGGGGCGAAGCGATCGAGGAACACGGCGAAGCACTTGCTGTATCGCTTGATATCTCGAAGGCCTTTGACAAAGTATGGCACGCAAGTCTTCTCAGCCTGCTTCCTGCTTATGGCATCCCCGGCTGGTTTTTGTAGCTGGATATCAGACTTCCTTAGTGAACGATCGATCAGAGTAGTCGTTGACGGCTGTACCTCTGAGCTGATGGCTATTGATGCCAGAGCTCCTCAGGGGTCTGTTCTCTCTGCAACTCTTTTCCTGCTGCACATCAATGACCTAGTTCAGCATGGTATTGTTGGGTACGCGGATGACAATACTGTTTCGGAGAGATACTTGTCCAGCGCAAAAAGCAGCGGCGATGAAGTTCGTTCCTTGAGAGAGGCCATGATAGAGCGGACAGATTTGACCTTAAGCCTTGTCTGCCAATGGGGTGATGACAATCTGGTCTCTTTTAACTCCACCAAAACACAGGTTTGTCTTTTCACCGCTAAAAGGAGTCGTTTCGACCAAACTACTACTTTTTGGAGTACATATGTTCCTGTAACAGATCGGCTCGAGCTCCTAGGCATGGAGTTGACATCCAGACTCAATTTCGGCGCTACCATCGATCACAAAGCCCAAACTGCGGCCAAAAACTGGGGATCCTAAACGGAGTGAAGCGATACTATTTTAAGACTATAGATTTCTTATAGATTTTCCTGTAATCTATAAATAAAGAAGTAGTTTCTGTATTTTTTTCAAAATTTAATTTCGGAGTTAAAGGGTTGTCAATTTTTGTCAACTTTCTTAAATAACTTAAAAAAGGTTTATTTTAAAATTATAAAAAAATAATATATTTGAGACCCTCATAGTAAGCCCTTTCAATTGATATGACACGGTACAGTTTGCAAAACTTGTTTTTCTTATTTGCCCCTGAAAATTGACCCCCTATTCAAAATTCATTAATTTATATTACACGTCCGTGTTTCGGTCACAGAAATACATACGTGTACCAAATTTCAACTTAATCAGTCTATTAGATTCGGAGCAAATTGGCTGTGACAGACGGACAGACAGACAGATACACGAGTGATCCTATAAGGGTTCCGTTTTTCCTTTTGAGGTACGGAACCCTAAAAATTAAAACAAAAAACTAGTGTTTTCGTTCCTAATACTATTAGCTAGTTGCTTGTCCTACTGCAGTTAAAAAACCTTAAAAAAAAAAAATGAGCAGTGATCACCAGTTTTCCTACTGCGTATTGAATTGGCGATTTCAATCAGACTATATCTTCGGTCACCTCAATGCAGTTGGGTTTCAAAATCTTGTGCTCATAAGGTGATCAAGTCTAGCTCTTTAGAAACATGAACATGATAAAACAAACACACTGATAGCAATAACATAGTTTATTTATATAATACAATAATTATTATAATCTTAATAGCATAAAATATCGTAAGTATCTGAGGTAACACATGGAGACGATAGCCTTTGGCTTTACAATTAAGAAATTATATAAATAAACAGGATTCATCTATAAACTGATTGTCAAATGTTCATTTTATAATTAATCATTTAAACACATCTTCTGCAGTATCGCGATGATGGGAAACAGAAGAACTACGAATCGAAAGTTATTTTATAGCATGTTTAAGGCCTCATCGCTGCTCCTATTCAGCCTAAAAATTACATTTATGTACAATTCTATAATCCTCTACACAAACATTAAATCATAAGTATTGTATAGTCCCATTTAATCCAAAAACAAATATATGCTTCTTTCAAGCACTCCCCCGCCAAGTTTTGAACGCACCGAAAAGAGTGGCAACAGTTGCTAGAACTGTCACTTTGACGTATTCGAGCGTTGTTGCCGCATTGCACAGGTCCCCGAAGCATTGGCAGACGGTTTCGAGGTGGTCCATGTTGTCTGCCTTGTAACATTCGCGTTTGCTCTTGACCCAGCCGCAGCCGCGGGTGATTCGGACCTCAGGAGTGCGGTCTGGATCTAAGACTGGAAGAAGAATACAGTATTAGGGACTATTACATTTATTACAAGTAAAAAAAATACAGTACAAAGGCGGACTTAATGGCTGAGGCATTTTCTACCAATCAACCTTAAGGTGATGCAGAGACAAAACATTACAGATCCAACATAGGGGATAGATAACTCGAAAAATAATAAATTACTAATACATAGATACATACATACATATAAACTTTGTCAGGATAAATAACGATAGCTAGAGGAGAAAACTAATCCAGCAAATCGATCTTTAAATACCTTAAATGCCTTTTCTTTATAACTACCTATAATAGTATCTATCTCAGTTTTTGCGTTTTTCACTTTTTAATGCACTGTTATCTAGGTAGATTTAAAGTTTAATTTGGCTTGGCCTATTTAGGCACTATCTCTAAATTCAAAAAATATTTTTTCTATTTTCAAAGATATAAACATTTCAAGGATCTTTCTATATAAAGCAAAGAAATGTTTCTTTATCTCCTGTAAAGTTAACATTAATTTGGCCTGGCCTATCTCTCTTAGGCACTATCTCTAAATTCAAAAAATATGTTTTTTTATTTTCAAAGATATAAACATGTCAAGTATCTTTCTATTCAAAGCAGAGAAATGTTTCTTTATCTCCCGTAAAGTTAACTTTCATTTGGCTTGGCCTATTTAGGCACTATCTCTAAATTCAAAAAATATTTTTTTCTATTTTCAAAGATATAAACATTTCAAGTACCTATATTTCTATTCAAAGCAGAGAAATGTTTCTTTATCTCCTGTAAAGTTAACTTTAATTTGGCTTGGCCTATTTAGGCGCTATCTCTAAATTCAAAAAATATGTTTTCTATTTTCAAAGATATAAACATTGCAAGTATCTTTCTATTCAAAGCAGGGAAATGTTTCTTTATCTCCTGTAAAGTTAACTTTATTGAGATAGACATTATTGTTTCTTAACCATGGTGATATACCTACAAATGGTGATCCATTTGTAGGTATCTATTAGCGATTGCATTTGCAAAGAGTTCCTACAGAATTTCTTGTAATGTATGAAATGTCGTGGTAATGTATGAAAATCAACAGTGTTGTTATAAATTACAAAAAGCCCAGTCTACAACCGTCGAAGAAATTAAATTTATCTATACTTAACAGAAAACTGTCGACTACGTATCAATACGACTTCGAATCGGAAATTCGGAATCGGATAAACTTGGCAACCGTGGATCGCAATCAGAATAAGGACGTCTACACGCACTGATAATCACGCTATTATTGAGTCATCACATCACTAGCCACATTATTCTGCTCTCAAAACTAGCCAATTATTTGTCTATGAATGTATATGTTACGGGTAATGGTAGAAAATTGAGTACACCTAGGTTTACCCAAGCATTTTGGATAAAATCCGAATAATTTCGTGCGTAACAGTGTGGTCACAGTTCTAACCTAACCTAACCTACCTTTCAGCCTACACCTAAGTTTAAACAATTCTAACTGCTTAGGTTTTTCCGATAATACGTTGCCATCCCAGAAAACTTACTTGTCTGTGTAATCTTCCTGCAGAAGAACTCCTTCTTGTCTATGGCGTTGCCCATTGTTTCGGTGCAGTCCACGATGGGTATGATCGCGTGCATCTTCGGGATGTGCATCGCAAGGCAGGCCGAGTTGTTCTGACTGTTGCAATCGAAGCACTTTATTGCTTCACCTGGAAATTGTTATATAAAGGAAGCCATATTATATAGCCAGGTCATCCAAAAATGTATAAATCCCTTGATGCCGTATTTGAGTCAGGTTGTGTATTATCCACAGGAATTTCTTAATTCCCTTAACCCTTCAGCACTTCCCCTCATACCCTAAAAAAATAAAGTCGGTGTTCCAATATCTTTATTGCGAAAGTTAAATCCGCCCTGTAAGTAAAATCGCTACGAAATAATGTGATTGAGCATTAATTTTACGGAATCAGCGGCAGCTCAACAATTGTGGTTTTAATATGTCATAATCCATAATAGCAAATGAACGTAGAGCTCGCCCGCCGGAAATATGACTTAGTAGTTGTGATTTAAAATGATTTGCATGCTCAGCCCACGCAATGCAATGGAGGTTGATAAACTTCCAGCTTTAAAGACAATTATAATCAAAGGAATACTCACATGTGTTAGAAAACATTATGGGTAGCAAAACACTTAGAACGATGTTATTGATTCGTGCTAAAGCCATAATAATTTTCTTAATTGACAAGTGCCTGCCAGAGTTCTCTACGCAACTAGTTTTAAACTACAGTTTGTGTCAACTATTTTTTACGGCGCTTAACATCTATTATTTTAATTCACTGTATTTATTTTGATTACTAGAAGATTTTAAATAAAATTATTCTTTTTTATTTAGTTATATTCGTTCTACTTCAACAGTGATCTCTTACAAACTGTCTTCTCGTTCATTTAACTTGAGTTTATAAGTCGGTCAGCGATTGTGTCTGGTTAACACACAAAGGGAGCAACTGGATAAGTTCGGATCTAATCCTCGCGGTAGAAAGGTGCTCAGGGTTGTAAGGAAACACTAATAAAGATAACGGCGTCCTTTATTGGTACATTCTTGAATAAACTGATTTTACTCGTGAGTTTTTCTGGTTTATTGATGAATTACCGAGTATCTATCTAAGGATGTAGGTATGATCAATTAATTTCATTGTTTCCTTCAACGCAGTTGCTTATATTATATATAGGGTATCCGGTAAAGAATAAATAACCTTGAAATAGCATATAAGTAGTACACCTTATGGCCGTTCTAAATAAAAAATACAAAATAAAATATATCCCAACTTAACATATGATTTTATTGAAAAAATGCAATTTCTAGTCACACTATTTACTTACTGGCTCCTGTTGGCATAGTCAACGAACAATATTATAACAAAAAATAACCGATGGAATTCATTTATTTGTGGTCGTGGTGGAGAAGAATGTAAAAAAAATTACAATTTTTTTTCAAAAAAATCTTATGTATACTTCCCGGGATATATATATATTTGTATTTTTTTTACAACGGCCATAAGGTCTATTATATGCTATTTGAAGGTTAGCCATTCTTTCAAGGACATCCTGTACAAATTATGGTTGTTGTGTTCAACTTTCAATGTCCTCTAATATTCTCTTTACACTAAAAACATCCTTTAGACTAGACCACAAAAATATAAAACCGGTCAAGAACGACTCGGACTCGCGCACCGAGGGTTTCGTACCTTCATATATTAAAAAAGTGTGCTATTTAGAGAGAGACATCGTTTTATTTTTCCTGTAATCTTTACATAAACTTCTATCACATAGAATAATTTCAGATTTTTCTCTATGCAAACTTCGGAGATAAAGGGGACTGAAAGGGGGTCCCCCTTTCAGTCCCATAAAATACAGATAATATATTTTTTTTGCAACACCAAAAAAATATATTATCTGTATTTTTATTCCTTTCTTATTTGCAAAATAGTTGGCAAACGTTATCTAAAACTATTCCAAAATACAAGTTGATAGCATTAGTAGTTCTTGAGAGATCCAGCTGTGACAGACAGACAGACTGAGTCGCACCATAAGGGTTCCTTTTTACCATTTTTGTACGGAACACTAAAAAACACAATTTAAAAATTAGACAAACAAAAGTTATTTAAAACACGATTTTAAAGAAAGAAGAAAGGACACTGTCTCATGCATGACGAATTTAAGAGGAAGTATCAAGTAGCGTACGAACTCCTTGTTGAATGAGTAATGATGACTGCGTCTGCACATGACTAATGCGTATGATAAGACTTAAGTAGTCTACATTTGTAGCGTACATAAGTATTGTTCAGTTGATTATCAAAGAACATCACGATGGGCCAAAACTAAGTGGGTAAACGAGGTAATTCAGGGACTAAACTGTTGTCGTCTCAAAATTCGCCTTGTAGGTAATACCTAGGCTGCTGAAGATACGGAATCAAACACGATCAGGCCTCTGTTTATGTAACAGGCATTTATATTGTAATTCACTAATAGATATGTTTGCTAATAGATATGGTGACTTACAATTAGTAACTGATACTTGAACTCATGATATCAAACCACTTTTGCTATGGAACTGAACCTGAAATCGCGAAAAGAAAAATCAGTTGTTCCCTACATTTTGACGAGCTAGGCGAACATAAATGTAGGGAACAGCTGATTTTTTTTCACGATTTCAGGTTTGGTACCGTAGTAAAAGTTGTTTGTTATCATGAGCACAATCGTGTGTTTAATTATCGGTCACTAATTACCAGTAACCCTATATAGGTCATTATCAATGGGGGGCAAGTCTATTATACAATTTCCCGGGCACAGTCTCAAACTCGGGCCGCAACAGCTAGGTAGGTTGGCAAGTACTGAAAACGTGTTCACATAAAAAGGTGAGAAAATAAATAAAATAACCACTGCATGTCACCCCGTGTATCTTGCAGGTCGTGAGAGGGAAGCCGATAGTTGAATTCATCCCAATCGCCCGCATCCTTAGCTGTTGCTCTCAATAGGCCGACCAACGATGACCGTACGCATTGAGCGGAAATACTGCACGCATTGTGCACAATGCAGTTATTCGTTTTAGGGTTCCGTACCACAAAAGGAAAAAACGGAAGCCTTGTAGGATCACTTCATTGTCCGTCTGTCAAGACCCTTTTTCTCAGGAACGCGTGGTGGTATCAAGTTGAAATTAATATCGAATACGTTGGTCTATGGTCCCTTGGAACTCTAAAAAATCAAGCTTCTAAATGAACGCAATAAAAAACCAGTCAAGTGCGTGTCGAACCACGCACAATGAAGGGTTCCGTAGTTGGGATGATTTTTACCCAAGAACAAACTTTACATTGTAGTTGAAAAACATGTTCTCCCATACATTCCAACTACAAATGTCCATAGTTAAACGAAAAGAATCCAACCCACATTAGGTGTAATGTGGGTTGGATCCTTTTCGTATAACTATGGACAAATGTAAATGATAAATATATGATAAATGATTTTATTTCTGTAAGTAGGTTTCTACAAACACTTTTACAAGTCAATAATGTTTTTTTTTTAAACTTCATGAGGTCGGCGTTTCCTATCTGACTACTCTGAGAAGAAAGGCCGAAACAAACTCAGAGGTCACAGTCTGTTATAAAGTGCAGACATAATCTTGGTCAGTTCATGTGAAGACTATGTAGATTGGTGTCTGAAATGGTCTTTTGAGGAAAGAACCACACAGATTGAGAGGACCTGTCCAGTCAGTGCACGCATTTGTCAGTAATCGCGCAGCTCAACTCAGAACTTAAGGAGCTCAACGATTCGACGAACAATACCGAAGAAAGAACATTGGGGTAGGCCGCATAAATTACTCAAACTGCCAGACCATGATTAAAAATTACTGAGAGAAAAAATAAAACAAACAAAAAAAACAATGACCTACATAGTCTTCACATTCACAATAAATTAAAATAATATAATACTGTACAAAGTAAATATTCATGTCAACATTCAGTATGCAAAAAGAAAAAGAGAAAAAGAAAATTTGGAGCAGTTCAATCCCATGCCTCCTCAATATAATCTTTAACGGTATAAAACGCTTTCTGACACAACTTGCGTTTAATGAATGATTTGAATTTATTAAGGCTTAGATCTTGTTCGCACAATATTGAGAGATTTACCATGTTATTTTAAGACCATAAACTTCTTATAGTTTTTCCTGTAATTTGACAGGCCCGTTGGCGTGGAAGATACCACCTACCGCAGGTCGTGGGTTCAATTCCCATCCAGGACAAACATTTGTGTGCATGAACATGTCTGTTTGTTCTGAATCTGGGTGTAATTATCTGTATAAGTATGTATTTACAAAAAAAAAAACTAGTATATGCAGTATATCAGTTATCTGGTTTCCATAGTCTCTGCTTAGTTTGGGATCAGATGACTGTGTGTGAATAATGTCCCAGGTTATTATTATTAATTTATAGCTATAGAATTATTTTCTGTATTTTTTTTTTCAAAATTTTAAGGTCAATAGTTTCGGAGATAAAGGGGAGCGAATGGTAAATTTTCGTCTATTTTCTTAAATAACTTCAAAATAGTTTATTTTGAAATTATAAAAAAAATATATATTTGAGACCCTCAAAGTATGTATATGCCCTTTCATTTGATATATCACACGGTACAGTTCGCAAATATTTATTTTTATTTTCTTATTTGCCCCCCAAAATTGACACCCATATTTAAAATTCATTAATTTACATTACACGTCCGTGTTTGGGTCACAGAAATACATAGGTACCAAATTTCAACTTAATCGGTCAGATGGACAGACTGACAGATACATGAGTGATCCTATAAGGGTTCCGTTTATTTTCCTTTTGAGGTAGGAACCCTAAAAATACGGACATTTTTGCAACTTATTATTTTTATACTCGCAGATAAATCCAAACCTATAGGGTACTTCCCGTTGACCTAGAATCATGAAAATTGGCAAGAAGCAAGGTCCACAGCAGTCACAGCAAGACGTAAAGGAAAATGCCCAAAAATTGTTAATTTGTAGTTTTATCACATACATTTTTTTAAATTCTGTTTTATTAAGAATTGACAGTATGAATTTACTTGTTTTTTTTTTTCTTTTCAGTTATGTGTTTTCGCAGTCGGGTTTTTATTTTTGTTTTTTTAAATAAGTAATTTGTTGATGCAATATAATATAAATATTATAAATATAGCTTAGGCCACTCCCACACTTAAGACGAATCTAACGACTCGTTTAGGCTACAGAGCATGCCAAAGAAATAGAGGTACCTAATGATGTTGATGGGTATAGATAAAGGATAAGGTGTAAGACGCATCCTGGGCGGTCAGCTTTAGCTGCTTCACTTCCAATTTTAAATTGATCACCAGCTAAACTATTAATCTCAGTTTTTGAGATTTTTCTTAAGGCTCAGGATCAGTGGGATTTGGAACTTTTTAACCGACTTCAACAAAAAGGAGGAGGTTATACAATCAACTTCTTTATTTTGTATTTTTTTTCATATGAGTCCACCGATTCCTCAGTAATTACTGAGCCGCTTTACGTCGAAAGTCCTCGCCTTGGTCCCAAAACAGTTTTATTAACTTTGCTTGTGTAGTTTTTCAGTTAGCTTACACACGACACATACACACGAAACATGCGCATGATACATACACTTACCAAATTCACACTGAGAGAGGCTATACATTCTTATTCTTATTTACTTTGTTACTTTATATGTTAACTTTGTTTTCTTTTTGTACTCAACGATAGTTACTTTCTCAATGTAACTCCGTACTAGCACGTATAAATTGGAAAATGTACAGACGCCAGCACATCAAGCTACTACAATCTGTCAGATTTCTTTAATAGATTTTCGACTTTATTGCTAAAGCATTAGGTTCAAAGTTGATTGGGAAAATCTGACAGTTTCGGGTAGGTTGACCTGCTGGCATCTGTACCTTGTAATAGAGAGAGCCTTGGCACCCATAACACAAGTTTAATCTTAGCTTGGGTACCAGTGGAGATAGTCAGCGATTTATGCAATTTAAAAACAATATTGTGGTAGTATTACATATCGCCTATAAGTAAATTGGAAAATAAAGTTATTATTATTTTATTTATTTAATAAGTTTTTAATCCAGTTCATCTATGTTGATGGTGTAGTTATCTTCAGATAGTGTTACTCACATGAAATTGTGTGGGGTACTACTTATCTACAACTAAAAAGGTTTTTTTATGTACCTAGTGTTCGATTCGACAGGATCACAGGACCCCCTGCCGTGTCGGTTGCGCCGATATCGATAGTTGCCTATTGTCATTGTACCGGTCTTCAAGACTACCAAGTTTACCTATTACGGATCGTAAACGTGAAAAGCATGAGAAATGTTCATTAATGGCCTAGTATTTTGAACCCTATTCAATCACAATGTAACAACAGTTAGTGGGACGGTCGATTTCAGGATAGGTCAATCCATAGTTATAAAAGTACCTACAACTTTGCAAGAACAGGTTAGGTTCAGGAGCCAGACCAATAGAGATACATGAACTCGCAGGGCAGCATGTGGCGAGCTGATGGGCAGTAGCGACCCCACGGACCCTATCTCCCGAGAGAAGTCTTGTTCCTCATCTCTGGCTTGCCTTTATTGGCCGACTTGAGTCGAGAGAGACTTGAGAGATTCGCAAGAGCAAACGTGCTCGGAGGAAGGAATTATTCCAGTAAGATGCTGGTAGAGATCTTGACCGTACTTCCGGGATTGTCCTGATAGCAGTGGAATACCACTCCACTCCTCATCGGCACCTTAGCACATGTTGCCCTCTCCTCGCTACAACACAATAATAGACCCCCGAAAACGGTCGCTACCACCGTTTTCGGGGGCCTATTATTGAATGCGCAAGTCACCCTCTGCCATTTTATCTGTGTATATTATATTACATTGGTCAGGCAAGGACCATAGTCTTTCCAAAGTTCTAGGTCTTCTAGGTTCTAGTCAACCTTAGCCACCCAAAACCAATTTGACATTACTCGGGACCCTGGGGTCCTAGACCTTTGGAAGGCATACGAGGGGCCGAAGCCAACTCGCAGGGACTCGTTTCACAAATTTAATGGAATGAAGCACCAACCGACGATTATCCCTGTTCGCACTATGCAAGTGCACCCAAGGACAACCCCAGGTTGGTGTAGGACTATTGCAGGATATGGAAACAAAGATATTGGATTATTCCAATATCTATCTATATCTATCTATAGGACCCCAGGGTCCCGAGTAATGTCAAATAAAAATACAATACATTTTTCAATCCTAATAAGTAGGACAAAATCAGAAAATCAAAAAAGTCATTTATTCAAACTAGGCTGAGAATCAGCACTTTTTGAACGTCAAAATTACATAAGTCCCCCAAAACGACTGCCCTTCACCACTTCCTAGTGCTTTAGCTGAGGAGAAGTAGTGGCGCAACAAACTCCCCAGCCGCACAGCTGTCTGTTCAGTTAAAAAAATTGAATCTATACAACACTGCGCATAATAATTTAGGTACATTACGCAACACAAAACATTAAATTAATTTATTTGCTATAAGTAAGCTAGCATATACGAAGATTGTATATGAAGCCGAAACTCGCAGTCACAAATGATAAACTAGGACCATCGAAGTAAAATAAACTAAGATAATTACTAATAAAATAAACTGTGTTAAATTGTTTATGATACTATTCATGTCTCTATACATGCATGTAATAATTACATGGACGGTTGATTCTCCGAAGTACTTAATAATGAAATGAAACCTCAGTAGTCAGACAGTCAGTGGGGCGGCAGATATATTGATAGCTACACGCGCTGATTACTTTCAAATAGGTAACTACAACTACAAAATTGGGCTTGTGGCTAAGTAGTAACAGCTGCACGGGTCGATCATGCAGGTTAATCTACGCTTGCCGCGGTTGGTTCGTGGATGGGTGACCATCTTTACGTAACAAGACACCACCGTGCCTCGGAAAGCACGTTGAGCCGTTGGTCCCGGCTGTCATTCGTGAAAATTTGTCAGTGGTCGTCAGAAGCCCGAAAGTCTGACAACCAGTCTTACCAAGGGGTATCGTAATAGGTACCCAGTGACTGTGTTGTGATCAGCGAGGCAGTCGTTCCTTGTAAAATACTGGTATTCAAGCGCTGGTATGGAAGCCAAACATGTAGGTACTTTTAGAAAGAAGATAAGCTCTGCTAATAGCGCTTAGTCTAGCTGTAGGAGTCCTAATGCAGGACAAAATCTTTTCTGTGACCACGTTCGCTAACACTAAAGTCAGTAACATCACAGCAAAATAAGCCATACAAACAGTAACACACTAATAAAATCAGTGGAAGTGCACGTAGTGCTACGTGATAGTCATCGCCGGCTGTCACTATACTCGTAAACCAGCGCTATGGCTCTATCTCGCAAAGAGTTACATCATTATGCTGAGCGACGGCCATTTTGCGTGAATGTGACGCATATTTTCCCCCAAATTTTCATTTTTGTGTTTACGCTAGTATTTTCTTTCTTTCTTTTCTTTTAAGTTTATTTCCGAAAAGCCAAAATAGACGGCTACTACGCGTTTTATTTAAAGTTTTGGATGTTTATTTTTTTTTTTTGTTAACTTTTGCGCATTCTACTGATAAATATTGTCATATAATAATTATGCGATACCAGAGGTAAAAAAACGTCTGTAGAGTTCGCTAGGTAGGTATCACAATTTAAAATCTAAAATCCCACTTGCAATTTCATTGCAAACTATCATAGTAAACACGTTTGGAACACTGTCGTCGTCAGTTACAAAGCAATCTCGGGATTTCTTTCACCCATACAAGAGAATACCTGCAGATTTTTTTTAGCAACGACTGTGGTGAAAAAAATTAACATAACGAATAATCGCTCAGTCCGCCCCTACAAGCATATAATATGTTATTTTACCCCAGAGGCCAAGACTGCGGTAGTAATGCGGTACCAATCCGTACCGGTTCCCCCGTTACCTTGTTACTACGGGCCAAGTTTCTCTCCTTGAAACCACCATGAACCAATTCCTTGGTTCACATAACACTCCAGGCCACGTCACGCACAGAACTGGATGCATATTTATAGAATTTATGATTTATTCACTTTACTAGTTCACGCTAAATATGTTTATGTTTACGGCTCGCCAATGTTATTTTGTGTATATTTGTGGTTACGCTTGCTTGTAGCTTTCTGGAATGTTGGTGATTTTTGTGGGGAGTTAGAGAAATCAATATGTACTGGAGCACAGTCAATCAATCTTTATATTTAAGTACTTTTCTATCGGTCAGCGTATGATGATACGAACGATCGACGAATCCGACTTTATCTTAAACAAGCTCACTTTTTAAACAGTCTGAGTGTCAGTTGGTGGCGGTTATTTTACGTCAATCTTAGATTTGATGCCTTACTGCCTGAATATCTTTTTAGTTACACTCGGGTTTTGCAGTTCTCACAACGCTTCAGCGTGTGAGAGTGCTCTACACTCGATATGTCGCCTTGTTTAAATTTTACAATAATAATAATAATAACCTAGGACATTTATCACACACGGTCATCTGATCCCAAACTAAGCAGAGCTTGTACTATGGAAACCAGATAACTGATATGCTACATACACTACTTTTTTTTGTAAATACATACTTATATAGATAATTACACCCAGACTCAGGACAAACAGACATGTTCATGCACACAAATGTTTGTCCTGAATGGGAATCGAACCCATGACCTGGGGCATGATAGGTGGTATCTTATACCAACCACGCCAACTGGCCCGTCACAATACAATACAATACAGGGTTATTGGTAAAACACCAACAACCTCTTAAGGGGTCATTGTACTCATCATTATGAACAACTTTTACTATGGGACCAAACATGAAATCGCGAAAAAAAATCAGCTGTTCAGTACATTTTGACGAATTATGCTAACATAAATGTACTGAACAGCTACTTTTTTTCGCGCTTTCAGGTTTGGTCCCATAGTAAAAGTTGTTCAATGACGAGTACAATGACCCTTTAAGAGGTTGTTGGTGCTTTACCAATAACCCTGTATAAAGTCGTTTCTATACTCTCAATTATACATGGAATATTTAAATTAAACTTGAAGTCATAAGATTAATATATTTTTAGATAGATACTTATACCTTGATATACCTAGGTACAACAAATCTATACTAATATAGCTGAAGAGTTTTTTTTTGACGTGAAAACGTCTTTTCGCTCGGTGTACCGGTGGTAAGTTCAACCACTAATAACTACGAGACTTTTAATGCTACAGTAATAGTTGAGCATTCAAAAGATAGGTCACATTTATAACAATTTTAAGACCGGATACAATTTGCCTATGACGTCACACTGCGAGTGCAAGCGCATGCGTGCGACCCTCTACTTTTCACTATATGTGAAATATCAATTTGTAGCGCAAAAACGTGTTTAGCTAGATCAGTTATTCTAGTGGTCTTTGTCAAGAGTTAACAAAGAACTCCAGGACCTAAAGAGAAAGAACAGGAAAGTTGAGCAAAATAGGGCTAAAAATCGTCGTCTCATATCGGTCGTAAATCTGCTCAGAATTGAAAAATATTACAATCGGTGAAAGCTTACTTTATAAGGAATGCAATTAGCCTAAGCTCGTGGCTAAGTAATAACAGCCGCACGGGTCGATCCATCAGGTTAAGCTACGCTTGCCGGGGTTGGTCTGTGGTTGGTTGACCATCTTTTCATACCGAGATTCCTCCGTGCCTCGGAAAGCACGTTAAGCCGTTGGTCCCGGCTGTCATTCGTGGATCTTTGACAGTCGTTACGGGTCGTCAGAAGCCCGAAAGTCTGACAACCAGTCTTACCAAGGGTTATCGTATTACCCAGTTACTGGGTTGTGGAGGTCAGATAGGCAGTCGCTCCATGTAAAATACTGGTATTCAGCTGCATCCGGTTAGACTGGAAGCCGACCCCAACGTAGTTGGGATAAGGCTAGGCAGAATGATTAATTACTAAGCCTAGTGTCGAGTAAATACAATGGCAACGGCAGTATCGGAACCGTAGCACAATTTCAATAATATGTTTTCATGAAAACAAACACCGCGGACTCGAACTGCGTCTACTAAACTTTTTTCTTTCAAAATCAAAAATCAAAATCAAAAGTCATTTATTTATTCAAAATATATTAATAGTCATTTATTTATTAATATGTACGTTTGGAATCGACTCATTACAAGCTTTTATTTGATACTAATATTGTTATAATTTTTTTTTTTTATACTTTCTCCTCCCTTTTATTTCCAGATGCAATATATAAATAATTATATATCTATCAACCAAAATCAAAAGTCATTTATTCAAACTAGGCTGAGATTCAGCACTTTTCGAACGTCAAAATTACATAAGACAGTCCCCCAAAACGCCCGCCCTTCACCACTTCCTAGTGCTTTAGCTGAGGAGAAGAATGTCGCAAGAACTTCCCCAGCAGCACAGCTGTCTGTTCAGTTAAAAAATTTGATTGTATACAGCACTGTGCAAAATAATTTAGGTATTACACAACAAAACATGCAAATTAAATTAAATTCATTGCCATAAGTTGATTGCACACGCCAATAAACCAAAAAGAAAAAAAAAATCGAAAACTATACTGCAAAAAGAAAAATACGAAACTAAAAACGTAAACAGAAACATAACTAAATAAAAGCCAGGCATAAAGGGCGTGCCCACTTACATATAGCCATATATGTAGCAGTAACTCGAAGTCACAAAAGTATTATAGGAGTAGAACAAAAAGAAGAAAAGTCAGAAAGAACGCTAAGCGAAAACGAAGTAAAGCGCGGGTGGACGATGCGATGCGACGCGGTGGGTCGGGGACAAGGAATTTCACGCGGACGAAGTCGCGGGCAGAAGATAGTAATATATACAGGGTTATTGGTAAAACACCAGCAACCTCTTAAGGGGTTATTGTACTCATCATTATCTCGAAAAAAAATCTGCTGTTTTATACATTTTGAAGAGTTTTGCGAAAATGAACCGCTGCGTTATTTTTCGCGATTTCAGGTTTGGTCCCATAGTAAAAGTTGTTCATAATGATGAGAGGTTGTTGGTGTTTTACCAATAACCCTGTATAACAAAAAATGTAATAAAAAAATTACGGGTAGTGCTTTTCGTTGGGAAGTGTGTCTGTTTGTCGTCACGATCCACGTCGTCATTTATTTAAATCATCTTCTATAAGTTTTCCTTCATACTTCGGAAGAGCTCCATTGATTTTCGTTATCAAACTCATAACCGTTAAAGGGTACTCCCTTTCTTCTTCTAAAACTTGTTTGTCCAAAAATCATTATCCATAACACGTTTGCTATAAACTTCATTACTTAACCATAATGTTCAAAAATTCGAAATTTTGTTTTACATAATTATCTTTACATCTAAACTGTCATAATATCGAGCACTATAATAATTGAATCTCCTAATTTTGTAGAACATAAAGTCATATGTCCTAAGTATTGTATTATATATTTAATGCGTATTATTCCGAATGTTCATTTATAATAAAATTGTTAGTCCTAAAACATTTGCCGGACAGAAACAAGTCGCTGTAAATCCGACTCCACGCAGTCTTGTCTGCCATACCCCTAGAGTGTAATTTAGAATCGCGTGGGCGCATAGGGGCGAGGCGGCCTGTGGGTTGAGGAGCATGAGGCTTCGCCAGCCGGTCTCAGTCACGGCGGTGAGCGAAAGCCGTCTGTGACGATTAGCTCGCGTGGGACCGCCGGAGACCCGCAGTGGCGGAGCCGTGACAGAAACCGTGTCTGCTGCATGTTGCATGCTCGCTTGCATGCTGCATGCTTGCTGAATGCTTGCTTTCATGCGGCATGCTTGTAATACATGCTTTGTAATACATTTTTTTTTTAAACATTATTAGGATAAATAACCATTAAATAATTTGAATTTAGGACTTATAACTTTTATTGAAAACGGTTTTAAGTCTTTTGTATATTATTGATTGTAATATTTATGACAAACGTATTTGGGGCATATTGTATTTAGGGTTTTCAATTTCATGGCATGTGATATTATGTGACATTAAGTTCGGGCAAGTTATCATTCGGGCAAATGATGATTAGGACAAAAAATAATATGGCACTCTAGATTATGGATAAAAAACTTAGGGAACACAATAGAGAACCGTTAAAAAGGGGTCTACTCTTTATAGCAGAACTTTTTGTCATATTATTATTTTGCATAACCGCGGATAGCATAAACTTCATTTCGCAGAAAATCGTTTTGCATACACTCATTTATACATTCAAAACTCATAATTTTGTTAGAATCATCTTAAACATTATCCATAATAATTAAAAAGTAGAACCATCATATCGCAGAAAGTTCACAGTCAGCATCGTCTTTTGGCATACATTTCATATCGACAGTCATTAAAAGGCAGAACTATCATAATATATCTCAGAAAGTTTACAGTTAGAATCGTCTTTTGGCATACTCGTACATTTCATGTCCATAGTAATTGACGTGAAAACGTCTTTTCGCTCGGTGTACTGTAGTGATATTCTGCAAAAATATCACGGTGAAAACGTAAGTGAATTGAGCTGTCATTCCACCTGATGCTAGGGATTGACACTATTGACAGCTCACTCCACGCTCACCTCACCTAAGTTTTCACGGTGAGATTTTTACAGAATGACATGACTGGTGGTAAGTTCAATATTTCTGACCGTCAAAAAACATGTAAGATTTCAACCGCTAATAACCACGAGTTTTTTTAATACTAGAGTAATGATTAAGCATTCAAAAGATAGATCATATTTATAACAATTTTAAGGCCGGATGCAATATGCGTGTGACGTCACACTGCGAGTGCACACGCATGCGCGCGACCCTCTACTTTTCACTATATACCGAAATATCAATTCGTATAGCGCAAAAACGTGTTTAGCTAGAACAGTTATTCTTGTGCTTTTGTCACAGAAAAGTCTTTTCATTACAGAAAATTCATAGAATAATTTTGTATTACTTACACAATACACTTACATAAGCATGCAACCAAGCTTAAAACATGCATGCAGCAAGCATGCAGCATGCAAACAAGCATACACCATGCATGCACGCAAGCATGCAGCATGCAGGCGAGCATGCAACATGCAGCAGGCATGGTTTCTGTCACGGCTCCGGCGCTGCGGGGCTCCGGCGGCCCCACGTGAGCTTATCGTCGCAGATGGTTTTAACGCTCACCTCCGCAGCTCCGGCTTGCTGGCCGGCTAGGCTGGCCAGCCTCAGCGGCGGCGCCCGTTGAAACCACCTGCTCCTCTGCTCGCGGGCCGCCGCGCCCCTCCGCGCCTACGCGGGCTTAAATTACACTCTAGGGGTAGGGCAGACAAGACTGCGTGGAGTCGGTTTTGCAGCGATTCGTCGCTAACTTTTGTAGCACACGTTGACTTTTAAAGGCAATGTTTTAATTTTAATATAAGGTATAAAATAGTAGATATGCCAAGGGAAATTGTACCAAATACCAATAAACCGGAGTCTCCTAACACAGGCGTCATCATGCTTAAAAGGAGACTCCAGTCGAAACTAATGTAAACGAGTTGGTACAGAAATAAACATTTTATTATTATTTATTTTATTATTATTACCGTCGCTCTAAATAAAAGTTATGCAAAACAAAATTATGCGGAATTCTAACTTTGCCAAATAAAATTCTGCAATCTTAAATGTATTCGGGCATATAAACATTCGGTCAAACAATAATTATAATAAATCATTTTCATGGCTTTAAAATATTCGTTTAAAGAAGATTATGCCAAGTGTGTAATGCCAAATAAACGGAGCATTAAGATTTTGCCAGATAGAGGGAACCCGTTCAAGAAAAATTGATGACTTTTTTCCGTAAAATTTATCATCAACATTGTTGATGATAAATTAAAATATTATAGATAAATTAAAATTTATCATCAAAAAAAAAATTGTGAGGCGTTTTTTATTTCATTATTTTATAAATTTTATTTATGTTATTGGTTGGCGATATACAGACGGGTATTTTTTTATCACCGTCCAAATTTTAACAGGATGATCTACCCATGAATATGAACAACATACACTATGGGTCCAACTCTGAAATAACGGTAACAAATCAGTTGTTTCATATGTTTGGTCGAACTTTTGTATGAAACAGCAGATTTTTTTTCGTCATTTCAGAGTTGGTCCTATAGTGAAAGTTATTCATATTCATGGGTAGAACCCCTTGTGAAAATTTGAATTGAAAACTAACCCTGTATATTTTTTCTTTATGGTGGTATGCTATCAGAGTGTCTACCAATCACCATCATTGCAAGTGCGTTGTCTTCTCAGACACAATGCTAAAATGATTCAATGTCACTAGTACCCAGAAGCCTTCAAACCGGACTCTCTGACTTTATATGTATAGTTATAATTTGTGAACTGGACAGCAGCAACGCTGAAAGAGTATACCTAACAATTAAACGAGGAGGCTGTTTGGTCGCAGAAATAGGAATGGTGACACTTCACGAAGAGCTCTACTGGCAACTAAAACTATTACTGTTTCCACTCTGTACTCCGCAATCTATAAGTACATTCTATTAGTAAGCAATCCCACATTGCGTGACAAGACCACTTCCCTCATTCCAGTCTCGTAATTTACTTAGAATAAGGAGCTCACACTCTTAGATATTATCTTTCTTTTAAATCAATGAGGATGTCTGTCTATTTGTCCCTCCATCTTACTGAATGTGATTTAAGGAATAAAGTTAGTTGAACCTATTCATTGTGTGCAAACCATAACATAGTGTAAGTATATTATTCCCACAGCTGGATAGGACCCAGAAGTCCTCTCTGTTATTCAATACGCGAGTTCAATGAAGAAAGAAATACATTTTATTCGGTAGTAATGCGTGTTGCTGGATGTCACGTCATGTCTTTGTTTTTTTTTAGTTCTGGGATATTCCGGGTCCTTCACCATGTATTCCTTCACCCGATAAATACCTTTTCGTTCTATTTTCTTTCACCATGTTTTGAATAGTAGGGGAAAGGCAAGTAAGACGGCCCCTGCAAGTACGAAGGTCGAAAGAATAACGCATTCTTCCAACTTGTTCTTTTTGTGTTTGTGTCATGTTAATAAACGTATTTTCGTTCTTCTTTTCTTTCTTCAATCTCTGAATGAGTTGTGTCATGAGGAAGCTCTTCATGCTCCCTGTCTTGGTCAGCTTACTCAACGCCGCCGTCCACGTGAGCACTGTTTTAGCCGGGAGAGTTTGTTTTTCCATGTTCTGATGTACACTAATATAAGTATGTATAAGTATGTATGTGAACTAATATCAAACTATGTAGACGTTAGCGATACGCATTAACCAGAAATAAAGAGTTAATGTGGTTTATGCCAAAAGGCAAAACGGACTCGGCCAAAACGGACCGGAGAAATATGAAGAGATTTTAAAAGAAAAAAAAACTTAGTTGATTAGATGATTGATTAGGTGGTTGGTTAGTAGACCAAAAATATGTAAGAAAGAGAAAACAAGAAAGAAAAGTGAAAAGAAAAAGAAAATTGACAGTTTTATCCGAAGAAGAAAACTTGTGTTTAGAATCATATGGGGGATAGGTTCAATGTACAGATTTTGGCTTATGGGTACATTGTAACATTATGCTTGCACTGGCTGTGTCGACGACGACGATGAGGCAGTGTTTCTCTGTGAACAAAATATTCTGACAGCTTTTGTTACGCGAGTCCGTTTTAGCTTCCTATGTGGTCCGTTGTGCCCCGATTGTGAAGGTAAAACGGAACAATTTAAGCTTTTTGAAATCATCTAATAGCTTATTATCTATGAATATGTTTTAGTCTTCTAATTAATAAGAAGGGTAGAGTAAATGTTTTCAATTAAGTTTTACGCTCGAAAATCTTGAAAACGAACAGTTATTTTTATACATTCATTCTTGCATGAGTGGTCCGTTCTGCCTTCCCTTTCCCTACAAGCCACATTAAATCGTAACACTTCAGGAATGACGGAAAGACATTGCGTGCGGTAACTCTGACCGTAACAAGTAAATAAGTTACGGATATGAGATAATACCGTAGAGACGTAGAGCATTGTCTGCAATAGTCTTATCTTCTATCTGCCCGCTCAGTCTCATTCATCACGTAATGGACACTTTTACTTATTTTATGAATCCTCAGACAATTTTGATTGTTTCCGTAGTCACTAAACATTTTATTTTATGATTAGCTGAATTATTTTTCTGTAAATTCTATGAAAAAATATCCGCACATAACTTTGCCTAAAATAAATGTTTGACCCTGAGCGCGATAGATGGCGTTGACGTTGAATTTGATGTCGCTATGGTTTCGTTTACACGAAGGGTCAAATAAGATTATGTCAATATTCCCCCGTCCCTTGCTCGGTGAAGAAGTGCCAGCTGGTGACGTAGCTGAGCCAGTAGCTTTAAATTTCCCTGACAATAATAATCATCCAAATTTGATCCAGTCTGTCCCATCTTGCTCCCCCCCTGGTGACACCCTAAGCCGAGGTTCGTACCCCACAGGGGGCGCCCTTAGCGTGCAGTTGCTTAGTTTATAAGTTTTATGCCCTGGCTGGAGACTTTGATTTCACTTAAGGCAGCCATAGATAGGATTGACCGGTTAAGTAGCCACGCCTCTCAAGGTCAACTACGAGATGCCATACAAAAAAGAAAAAAAAATTAAACCGACTTCAAAAAGAAATTAGCTAAAAATTATGAAATAACTTTAATTTTGGTAGCCGGTGTCTTGGGATCTGTATTTTAGTTTTTTGCCACCGACTTTCGAAATTAAAGTTATTTCGAAATTTTTAGTTAATTTGGTTCTTTTTGAAGTCGGTTTATTTATTTTTTTTAATTATATTTGTTTGTAAAAAGTAGTTAATAGTTTTGTTATAAATATTTGCGTTAGAATTTGACCAAGGTTTTGAGATGTTTTCTCTTTGAAACCACACCCGTAGCTCGTATCAATAAGCCAGGCCGTCATATTTACACGTATTATTCCATTATCTTGAAAACTACTGAACCGATTTTGAAGAAACTTGCACTGATCCCTAAGTTGAAGTAAATGTAAGCCAATAAAAATGAAACGGTCACGATCTGATTAATAATTTTGGAGAAATGCGTGGACAAACATACATACATACAAAAATACATACATCTATAAAATTTTGTATATTTGTTTGGAAGCCCTAATAGATTATCATATGTGAATATATTGCAGTTCCAATAATATTATATACAATCAAGTCGAATTGATATCCTTTTTTTTGAAGTCGGTTAAAAAGAAGGCTATATTATGTCTAATAGCATACACATATTCACTATTTATATTCATGCTGTTGCCACGCCCACTTCGTTTGCGTGTATTTTTTTTTAATAGGTTAAAAGAAAGAAATATTCATTATGTCTTTCTTCAAGGCCGGTTCAGTGGCGTGAAAAGTACAGACAAAATTACTTTCATATTCGCATTAACTTGATAATGATGATGAGCAGCTCGTGGCTAAGTAGTAACAGCCACACTGGTCGATCCATCAGGTTAAGCTACGCTTGCCGGGGTTGGTCCGTGGATCGGTGAACATCTTTTCATACCGAGACCCTTCCGTGCCTCGGAAAGCACGTTAAGCCGTTGGTCCCGGCTGTCAATCGTGGATCTTTGAAAGTCGTTACGGGTCGTCAGCCTGGCAACCAGTCTTACCAAAGGGTATCGTATTACCCAGTAACTGGGCTTTGGTGGTCAGATAGGCAGTCGCTCCATGTAAAATACTGGTATTAAGCTGCATCCGGTTAGACTGGAAGCCGACCCCAACATTGTATTACCCGTGTGGTCAGACCGAAAGTCTGACCACACGGGTAATACAAGTCCTCTTAGTAACACTAGTCTTACCAAAGGGTATCGACTATTCCCCCACTAAGTTGCCCGATTGTGAAAGTGAAGGGCAGATAGGCAGTCGCTTCATGTTAAATAGCGACTAGCAATCATCCTATCGTCTGGCTCTGGGTAGACTGGAAGCCGACCCCAGCATAGTTGACAAAAGGCTAGGCTAATGACGATCTGCACAATACAATGTCCCAAATAGTCGGAATGAATTATGTCGATTTAGTTTCGATAGCTTTCGAGCACAGCTCACCTAGTGTTAGTAAAAGTCGTGAACATAACATGTGAAAAATAGTTGAGGTGTTGTGTAACGAAGGTACGAGGTGAGGGGCGGCGACGGATGCGCGTCCGTGCAATTGCGCCGTCTGCTCCCGCGCCGACGGCGACGTAACTACGTGACAAAGTACACCTGCAGGACAACGTGGCCCAGAAATACGAATAATTAAACTAAGATTTTTTCTTTTAATTTTTAACCATCTTCAAAAAAGGAGGTTATCAATTCGACACGTATGTATTATGTACGTAATATTATTGGAACTGCAATATATTCACATATGATAATCTATTAGGGCTTCCAAACAAATATGCAAAATTTTATAGATGTATGTATGTATGATTGTCCACGCATTACTCCAAAACTGTTAATCGGATCGTAACCATTTTATTTATATTGGCTTACATTTACTTCAACTTAGGGAACAGTGTAAGTTTCATAAAAATCGGTTAAGCAGTTTTTCATAATTTTAAGTTTATTTCTTTTTGAAGTCGATATTTTTTTTTTTATTATCTTTTTATTATTCGATCTAGTGGTAGCTGCTCTAATCGAGATAACAGAGCGTGGGGTTCTGGGTTACGGTCAGGCAAAGTTTTGTTGGGTTTTTCCTAGGTTTTTCCATTAAAAATATCTCAGCAACAGCCTGGTATTTGGTTAATGGCAATAGGCTTGCCCCCTTTTATAATTAATAATAATAATTGTTAGGAGGTTCCTCTCTCTGGAGCCCTGACTCCCGCGCTATGGAAAATCGAGGTCTGTTTGTGATTAAAAAACGATAACTTTTTTATTTCTAAATATTATTTTGTAAAATTTTGCACAAATATAGAGTAGTGTATATGGCTTCAAATAGAATGTATTTAAATATGATTTAATGTTAAAACATTAAAAAGTTTAAAACAAATTTAAAAGAATCAAAAATGACCATTTTTTTTTAACAATCAATACAACTTATAATGTCTACAAAAAACAATTATCTTTACCTAGTTAATCCCAAAATACAAATCAATATATAATAAAAACAAAAAAATTGTGTTAAGTAAAAAAAAAGTAAAAATATTGTGATGAAAAATTGTATACAGGGTGTTCGGCGCATGGACCGACACAATTTTTCCAGGGATTAACCCTGACTCTCCTAACTAGTGTTTTCCAGGGATTAACCCTGACTCTCCTAACTAGTGTTTTGACTACATAATGAATAATTTCTATGACATGTGGCTTACCGTTAGAAAGGGTATACACTAAAGAACTTTTTAAAATAAAGCTAAGTTCAAAATGGCTCTTAGTTTTTTTTTTACGAATTTAGAAGTTGTAAAATTTCATACATTCAATAAAAAATTCAACTTTGGAAGCTTTTAAGGAATTTTCTCGAAACCAGTTGTATCAAACAAATATGTATTTGGATTTAAATGATTTTGGAGAATACAACAAAATTTATTTTGTGCCACTACACCCTCAAACAAAAAAGTTATTTCGAATTAAAAGAAACATTTAGGGTATTTTTTCATTAAAAAAAAAAAACATATTTAACCAACCGTGAGATTTGGGACAAAGGGTGTATGGGTAGAACCTAGCTAATGACCTCCCAAATCCCTGGAAAAATTGTGTCGGTCCATGCGCCAAACAGTCAATTAAAGTAATGTTGACTATGCTATTTTATACTTGGTGAACTTCGGGATCTGAAATGAATTCGTTCACTTTCAAAAGATCTAAGGTGTCATCATCAAATTCCTTCAGGTTTTTACTATACGGTTTACTAATGCTGGTTATGTAGGGATCTGAAGTATAAAGAAGAGTATGAAATACATCCCCATTTGTAGCTACAAAAAGAAGATTCTCGCAATAAGAAAGAAAGAAAGAATCTCGCAATAAGGATTATAAAAAATAATATAATAATAATAATATCTTATAACATTGTTAACACACGGTCATCTGATCCCAAACTAAGCAGAGCTTGTATTATGGAAACCAGATAACTGATAAACTACATACACTACTTTTTTTTTGTAAATACATACTTATATAGATAATTACACCCAGACTCAGGACAAACAGACATGTTCATGCACACAAATGTTTGTCCTGGATGGGAATCGAACCCACGACCAGCGGCATGGCAGGTGGTATCTTAACCAACCACGCCATCTGGCCTATGGATTATATAATATATGGATTATAAAAAATGTCGTCTATATCATGCTAGAAAATGCTCTCGTTCAGCTAGCATGATGTAGACGACATTTTTTATAATCCTTATTGCGAGATTCTTGTTCAGCTTCTAAAAGTTGACCAATAGGAAGCACTGGAAAATGCTTTATAACACTTTCTCCATGAATCCAAATTTTGTGAACTGAAGATGGCATGTGGTATTCATAATTGCTCACATAGATCCTGGCAGTCTCCATAGCATAACTTCCAAATTTTTCAGCATTTACCATTACACCTAGAGCTTGCAGAATTATGTAAAGTCGTTTAATCAAATTTACATTCACTTCTGTAATTTCAGCAGAGCAGATTGCATTGTAAACAAATCTTCTGGCAGTATTACCATCATTAGTATTACCACTTACTTGTCGTGGTTGGTCGATGATCAATCCTAGCTCGTCACGAAAACGTTTGTGTACCATGGTTTTCTTCTCTTGCTTTAGTCATTTTTCTCCGTGGCTGACCATGTTTGGAAAGAAAGATTTTATGGAAATATATAAAATCATTTCCATACAACGAATCCAGCCGTGTAAAGTAGACAGTCCGTATTGATAAGAATCTTCATTTTCAGGCTTAGCAGTCACTTTAGTCAAATCCTTCATTTCAAGTATCAGTCAGATTGATTTTGAAAAAAAAAAACTGTGTTATTACATCATTCAATATTGTCACTAATAAGGATCGAATTCTGGGAAGTAGTGACATACGGCAAACTAAAAGCAAGAGCTCATTTTTAACAAAATACTTATTTTTCTTATGCTACAATTACGTGGTAAGTCTTATGATGCAGTTATAGTTTTCATCAAAATCGAGCTCGATACTCCTTTGGGTACTTTTCGCTATTCGTCTGTTTATTCACCACTATTTTATTATAATAGAATTAAATGTAACGACTTTTTTATATTATGCAATGGCTGAATCCTACACCCAGCATGGTCTTAGTAGTTATGGACGTACCTATAAAACCTATCTTGATAGTATTTACAAAATTCAACTTCGAATTTTAAAAACAATAAATCAATCGGCCTAGCCTTTTTCCAACTATGTTGGGGTCGGCTTCCAGTCTAACCGGATGCAGCTGCAGCTTTACATGGAGCGACTGCCTATCTGACCTCCACAACCCAGTTACTGGGTAATACGATACCCCTTGGTAAGACTGGTTGTCAGACTTTCGGGCTTCTGACGATCCGTAACAACTGTCAAAGATCCTCGAATGACAGCCGGGACCAACAGCTTAACGTGCTTTCCGAGGCACGGAGGAGTCTCGGTATGAAAAGATGGTCACCCATCCACAGACCAACCTCGGCAAGCGTAGCTTAACGTGATGAATCGACCCGTGCGGCTGTTATTATTTAGCCACCAGCACCTCTTTTAAAAACAATAGTATCTCCTAAAATTAGAAATCAATTTTACGACAATATAAACGGCCTCTTTAAACACTGTAATGTCTTACCAGTTCATGTACAAATATTTTTTTTTGTTTTTAAAAGAACAATTTTTCAATAAATCGTTAAGAAAAAAAATCGAACCCGAGTGCATACAGGTATGCACTCGGGCAGTTTCTGAGAATAGGCTTCGTACACAGCGCGCCAACAATAGTATGGCGAACGAACTACCGGCTATATTATACCGCCTCAGAAATAAACAAAAGTATTACACATAAAAATATCAAATGTAAACTTCAGCAATATTACTTAGGCAATATGACTAGGAATGACTGTAACTATTTAAATACCTACCTAAAGATGCTATTGATTGTATCGACAATAACGCATACTTATAAAATGCAAGATTGTTTAGTTTGATATTGAGATAGACTCATGATAGCACAAGTTTACAGCTTAATGGTTTTTGGTTGCTATGTAATATGTAATCCTGTATTCTTTAGTTTAGATGATAAATAAAAAAAATAAAAAAATACTATTTGAAATATGAGGGTAGTGTGCATATTGTCACACACACAAAAGATAAATACCCTAATATCAATGCTAAATTACAAAACACACCACAAACTAGTGATATAAATAGAATTTAAACAAACATTGGAATCCGCAATAGATAGGGAGCGGATTTCCGTTGTCTGACTTTTATCACATTTTTACCATTTACTTCGAAATTCGCAAATAACCGCAGCTGATTTTTATTTGAGAATGTTTATGAATAGCTAGGCTACTAATCAACATTAAATTTAAAGCAGGTGTAAACGTGGGTAACTGTCAAAAGTCTCGAAGACCTTAAAAAAAACTTTTTTTTACCGTATTTTGTTTTGCAATTATTTTAAGGTAAACCTAAACATAATATTATAAACATATTAGTTGTTCCAAAATCTTCAAAAGATGAGGTTTGCAGAAATATATAATACATTATATCTATTCCTACAAAGTTTAACATTGAAATCAATTTGAAATTAATGAAGTGAACAGGCTTGACATGGACGTCCGTCAAAACTATAAAGTTTGTAGCATTGTAAAAAATTCATTTTATCTAACATAATATACTTTTTGACATTATAGTTTAGTTTGAACTCTAAACTATTAAGTGAAATTAAAAAAAAATATGACAATAGCTACTTTGATAAAAAACCATTTTTAATCAGCCGTTGTTAACATTGCAATTAAAAAACATGTTCTCCCATACATTCCAACTGCAAATGTAAGTTTCTACGCACAATATTTACCATGTTATTTTAAAGACTTCTTATAATTTTTCCTGTAATCTCAAGTACTTATAGTACTATGTTCTGTATTTTGTTTTACAAAATTTTAGGCTCAATATTTTCGGAGATAAGGTTCCCCCTGCCCTTATCTCCAAAACTACTGAGCTTAAATTTTCACAGGCGACAAACAGACAGACAGACACACGAGTAATCCTATAAGGGTTCCTATGGTTTTTTCCATATTTTTTTTTTGTTTGTGATGGGTTTGCTCTTGACTCTAGTCTAAGTCAGAGGTGACAGAGACAAAGTCGACGATGGAGTGAGCTTACCCAAAGAAGCCAGGGCCCCAAGTCTGCTATTTTTTATTAATTCGTCATTCCAACACGATCCTATTGTCATTTTGCTAAAAGTTCGTAATCTGCTAAATTCATAATGGTCGATCATTGGTAGGTCAGTGGTCTCGCAATAGAATCGTGGTACTGATCAAAGGAACTGTCAAAATTTTAGCAGATTACCGCATACGTCAGTCTTTCATTTGTCATTATAGAATAGAATAGAATAGAATAAACTTTATTTCGAGCCAACTCATAAATGGTTAGTAACATTGTTTTTAACATTGTGTAAGAGATTACCATTTTAAGCCATTTCTTTCAATGGAGTGTCAGTGGTTGACCATTGGAAAGTCATAATGACGCCATTATATTAGTAGATTACAAAACTTGTCAAAATCAACAATTATGAAATCAATGACAGACCATTCTGACACTATTGTAATAGCAGACTTGAGGCCCTGTTCACTCTCACTTTGAAGAGATTAGGGTTGTATGCGCTCGGAAACACAGACGCAGGTAGTGAGGTTCCTGTTTCGCATAAGGCGGGAGGAAACGCCCGGGTGTCACCATTGTGTGGATCGCCCAGAGGACACGGTGGAGCATACAGTGGAGGTCTGCCCGGCTTGGGCAGAGCACCGCCGTGTTCTCACGGAGGCGATCGGCAGCGGCGATCTCTCGCGTCCGAGCCTGGTCCAGGCCATGGTGCGGAGCGAGAGTGCATGGGAGGCCGTCACCTCCTTCTGCGAAGCGGTAATGCTCGCGAAGGAGGAGGCGGAACGCGTGAGGGAGAGGCAGCCTCACGCCCTCAGTCGCCGCAGGAGACGCCCTGGGCGGCGGGAATTGATAGCCGATTCCCGGCCACCGTAGGCGCGGGCTTGCGGACGGTGAGTAGTGGGTAGCTCGCCGTCCGGTGAGGACCAGGCCCGGGTCGACGGCGCGTTGTGTTCCACGCGCGCCTCAAAGAGATGTCAGCAAAAGATGGGGTCCAATAGGGCCAATGCCGCTGGGGTCGCGGGTTGTTTGAAAAAGATACCGTGGCCCTGGCATAGGCAACTGAAGGAACACGGGTGGGTTTTAGTCAGTAAAAGTCTGACACGCCCTTCCGCTCCACCCAGAGCGGGAGAAGTTATTTGATGATTTCCCATCCACAAAAAAAAAAAAAAAAAAGGTAGTGAGTTCCACTAGGTACTGAACCCTAATTATGTGTCAAAAAGGTTGCTGCTGTTTTCACCTATTCTTAAAATACCTTGGTTCCGTATACAACATTCACTAGACTGGCCAGAAGCCTAGTTAATTCACATAATATACAAAGTAATAACAGTAAAGTTAGTCAACATATGATTAAAATACGTTGATAAGCTAGGTAAATTAATTAGTGTTCCATTTTTGTTGCCACTTCCATTACAATTCGCGTTGTTACGTACAGTACGATAACGTTCAAAGGTTCCATCGTTTATCTCTGGAAAAACCGAACATTGCGGAATTAAATGTGACTGGTCCAATAAGGGAGTGACGGAGTAAGTGCGTCAACCTATAATAATTTAGTTGGGAATATAAATCAATTCCTGTTGGTCGATAGTCACTTTTTATTCGCTATATTTCGATTTTCCGAACACACATGATGGAACCTTGGAACGATGTCGGCACTGATTAATACAGATGGGACACTCCGCTGTTTAGGTATGAAGCTACAAGTACGCGGTGGGCCTCATCTCACTGGGCCAATTCACTAGGACTGCCGCGGTCAGAAGGTATAAGAGTTACGGGTTAGAAAGGGAGCCAACTTGTAGGTGAATATAACAGACTGTAGGTAATAAGCGTTGTGCGACCTGTATTACACTTTATTGTGGTGTAGCAAGAGTCGATTTTTATGTAAATGATTTTGTGGTGTGTCCCATCTGTATTAATCTGTGGGTACGGTAGCAAACATAATATTCTTGGAATATTCAGAAAAGTAACATGTTTAAAAGGAGATACGATAATGTTGAATGACTAAACGTAGAATAAATAGGGATGATGCCTGGGTAAAAAAAAAGAAATTCTATTTAGTCCGTCAGTCAGATAATAAAAAAATATTAGACACGTATTTTTTGCTTTATCATATTAATAAAAAATGACTTAGGTAACTCGCATTAAAGTTTGGGAGTGGGGGCTTGCTACGTCACTTCTACGTATAAAATCTACCAAGACGTGATGTCATGCCACATTTTAACTCAATGTATCGCCGTAATCTTTTGATTACGTAGAAAAAGAAAAAATACGTGTCCAATATATTTTAATAATCTACATGACAAAAAAACATTTTTTAGTCATCATCCCTATTGTCTTTTAATCCTACTTTACACACATAACATCAAACTTCTGCTACTTTGCACATATGAAATCTTTACATATATTACAATTTACAAAAGCAAAGGCAAAAGCCAAAAGCAAAGCGGGTATTAAAAGTACTGACATTAGTTTATCAGTCCTTAGAATAGAATAGAATAGAATATTTTATTTGCGTAAAACATGGTATACAAGGTACAAGCATGTTAGCTAGGATAAAACATAGCATGCAAAATTTTATACACAAGCAACAACAATCGTTTTTTTTTTTTAAAAAAAAACATCAACATTTTTTATCTATAAATTCTTTTAATCTATAAAAACTCCAGTCGAGTAACCACTTATGAAATTGAATTTAAAATAATTTTGTATTTAAAGCTTTGAAATGCCTTGGTATTTTATTATAAATGCACACACACATTGCCAAGCAGTTACTATTGTATTTAGACAGTCTAGGCAAATCATTCAACACTAGTTTATGTGGATCTCGTCGGTTCCGAGGATTGACATCATTTGCAGTCTTAAACAGTTGCTTATTTTTCATAACAAACACACATATTTCGTAAATGTAAAGCGACCGTAACGGTAACAAACCATGTTTTTTAAATATTGGTCGACGTGAGTCGTCGGGCTTAAGTCCACAAATTGCTCTCATGCACTTTTTTTGAGCGATAAATGCTCTTTGGAAGTCTGTGTGCTGTGCTGTTACCCCACATTATTAGTCCATAACGTAACAACGATTCGACGTACGCGTGGTATGATATTACAGCAGTTTTTATATTAGTTACATTTTTTACTTGTTTTAATGCATAAACAAATTTATTAATTTTAGAGCTAACATTGTATATGTGCTCTTTCCAGTTAATGTCTTGCCCTATCAGTCATAAATCAAAGAACAAAGTTTTTCTGTGGTTCGACAACAAGAAGGATAACTTTCATAAACTTTGGTTGTGTTTAGGCACGCATCGTCTGTTGCGTGCGTACTACCTATTGTAACAATTTACACGAAGCTTTTAGAGTCACTTTTCCTATATTATATTGATAGCTATTTGTGACTTTTTCAACCATTTTTTCTATCAACAAACAAGCACGTTTGACCAGCTGTGGGACTACATAGAAGCCCAGAAGCCAGTATGTCGCATGCGTGTGCGCAGGATACGATCAACGTTAAGTGAGGATCGCGGGCGAACGGAGGAGGACATTAATAGTCGAGCACATCTATTGTGCCTATGCTTTGTTACACCTTATCGTTGCCATCTTATGTAAGGATGGGGAGATATGTCTTGAAGTAATCTTAGAACTTAGATATAAGAATCTTAGAATTTAAATCTACGACCTCTCTTTTATTTACTTTTGCTGTTTAGTACTGACATCTGAATTTCAAACATTCATCTTATATGTTTATATCTGAGAAGTGTAGGGTTCATAAATATTCGACTTATTAGTAGTGATATGGCTATGTCACTAATTTTAGCAAATGTTAAAATAGATCCTGCACGGGCTCTTTCTAGTTTGTCCACTGCAAAGCTGTCTCCTTCAAAAACTTAAAAAAAAAAAACAAAAAAACCACCGACTTCCAAAAACAACACTACAAAGTGAAAAATAACTTTAATTTCAGAAGTCGGTGGCAAAAACTGAAATGCAGATCCAAAGACTTTTTTCACTTTTTTTTTGTAAATTTTTTTTCCCCTTTTTAGTGGGTCAGTTTCAAATGTATCTAAGTTACAATACCCTAATGTCAACTGCTCATCACCTTTTGCAAAATATTGCTTTTCCCGATGTAGAGACATTAATTGTTGAAGAGTTCTCCTAGTATGAACCAGGAGAACTGGAGTTGATGGTGAAGTCACCATTAGCTCCTATTAAATTAGGTACTTAATCGAATCGCAACCCGTGAAATACTTATTGTCGAGTAGTTCCGTTGGCCATCTGTGGTCTTCATCATCAGTTCCACTTCACCAAATGGTGCTTTCCGAGAGTAAATGCACGAGTTACTATAAAAAATATCCAAATTGCTATTTATTTATTTATTTATTTAAATAGAACGGCCGAAGCCAATTACACTATTTAATTATAATTTGACATAAAGTACCTATAATTGATTCAACTCAGTCATGCATTCTTCTCACAAAACTTCAAACATTCCGATAGTATTATAGGTGTGCCTATAAAATTTGAGGGTTGCCCTCGATTTCCATGGGATCCTCATATTAGATGTGGTGACAATGGGACTACCTCGAGAGCATAACCTTTTAAACAAAAAAAGAATTTTCGAAATCGGTCCACAAATGACGGAGAAAAAAATATATATATACGCGACGAATTGATAACCTCCTCCTTTTTTTTGAAAGTTGGTAAAAAAGGAAGAATCCTATCCGACCATACCCTTTGACTTGAGTAAGATCATCTCTACAACCTGAAGTTACTACAATATGATGTACCTATACTAGGAAAGGGAGGCCGTTCCCCTACAGCGGGATAAGATAAATATTATTATTGTACTCACGAAACTTAAGTCAGTTAAGGGGGAAGCGTCAGGGTAGCCCGCGAAATTCAAATTTTCTTACGTTTTTTGCAATTTGCAAGTCAGTATTAAGTTGTATGTTAAATAAAGTATGATTCGCAACCGTAACAAATGTATTTACAGAATTATAATCATTAGAAACAGTAATACATATCCTTAAGTTAGTATAATCCTGAAATGTTAAGATTTCATGAAATAGTCATTCTTAGGGTTACCTGGTCTTAAAGAGTTGTATTGATCAGTTTAATGATTCCAATTATGTAAATAGATACTTGTTTTGGCCGCAAATTATATTTTGATCAAGGTACAATCTAATACCGACTTGTAATTTGCAAAAAAACGTAAGAAAATTTGAATTTCGCGGGCGACCTTGACACTTTCACCTTAAGAGACTATTTAGAACTTAAAATTATAAGAGTTTTTGCCAAGTCAACTATAACCAAAGTTATTACCTAGAACCCACAGCTCTACATGGTCTAAAATCATTTATGAAGATATAAATAAGATTAGGCTACATTCCATCCATTGATACCCCTCGCCTCGGGAGTCATTGTGTGATCCTTTACAATGAATGAACTGCTTTAGAATGCTTGATGGATGGCTGCCAGCGTCGTAGTTATCATAAGTGGACAACTATTCGGCTGTCGTAATACTAAGAATAATATCCAGGGACCTGTAGGACCAATATGTAAATTATTGTATCAAAAAAGAAAAATATTATAGAAAATGTTAGGTTTATTTTCACATAGAAAACAATTTCATTAGTTACGTAATTACTAGATTTTTATTTTAGTTTTTACGACATCGTCTGATAAATTGTAACTTTCACTTCCTCAAGGAATAGTTCTAGATAACTGAAAAACCTTTTGATGCTTCCGCTGAAAATACCTTAGATACTATACTGCTGCTGTAAGGAAGAAGGACGTATCTAAAGAAATATTGAAATGGAGAAAAAATAATATTTTGTCCTGTTCAAACTATAAGATAAAAAGGCAGATGCGTCTTTTAAAAGTAAGAATTATTAGGTTTTCGTCAAGTTTACGCCAATTTAAAAATACTGGTAGATGCGTATTTTTTTTTGCTGATTCCGAATATCTACATAACTCTATTTCGAAAAAAATGTCAGATACTAATGTCTTTCTTCCTTATGACGGCAGTATAAGCGATCAAATTCCTTACATAAGCTCCACATGTCTCGGCTGTAAACCACAGAATTACAGGTAATCACGCGATCTTCCTCCACTACCGTACATGATCTAATAGCCAACCTTGAAGAACCGTAATCATCTTCACCAGTAAAAACTCGTTGCTACATCAAATTTTCAGCCCCTATCTGAACGTTAAACTGTTCTAAACGAAGAATTGCCGATACTCAACAATATACAGCAGTCAATTTGTTAAGGTATTAGAGCAATTGAATAAGCGGTGCACATTTGTAGTAGATATAGCATCAAACGTGTGTGTGAATAGTCAGTGGGCTAGCGATCGCAACCGTGTGCGGTACGCAGCGACCAGAACCGGCGGTTACCTGATCCAACTTAACAAAATGGCGCTCATTTTAATTTGCTTTTTGGCGGTAATATGCAGTTTGCTACAACAAGGTTTGTGCTTTATTGAATTAAGCCACCCATCACTCGTGATCACGTTGCGCGGTCATTTTCAGTTACGGAATTTTTTTGGTCCATCGAAATCTTTCTATTTTATTCTGAAACTTTCTTAACTTTATTTCGAAACTATTGTTTATATTCTAATGCTCGATTTTGTGACTCAGTGAAAAATCTAGTATTCCCTATACATGTATAGTGTCCATATTGTCCCATACTTCAATATCAATCCGTCTATGAATACACAGGAAATCTTACAATACGTATTGTTTGTCAATGGATATTTTAGTGTCGTTCAATGTGGTCCTTATATAAGGTAGATGTAGATGTGATACCTATTTTAAATAAAACGTAGTGCCTATATAAATAACCCCAAAACTTTAGAGTTCTTGATCTTAGTTTTGCAGTAGTTCACGTATGTGAGCGGATGTTATTTCACTGAACACGTGAACCGTAATAAACTTTAAACATTAGGCACATAAGATAAGTGTGGCGTGGGGAGACAGCTGATTCACGAGCTGAATAGCTTAATCAAATTTGAACAGCATTCTTACATTTAATCATTATTAGGTGGTACAGTCACGAACCGGGATTGTTGAGCCACTAGCTTATCATCTTAACATGGTTGTGTTACACGAATGCCGCCCGTTTTTTTGTTATTGAAACGTTAGTATTTAGTAATCATCAAAACAATACTTCCTCTCTCTATCTCTATTTCGGTTGGAAATGATCGTCCCGCACTCGTTTCGGCATTCGGGCAAAGACAACAACAATCGGAGGAATTCGAGGAAAAAGAGATACGTATACTGGTCTATCAACATGACATGCAATCTTATTAAGATAACCTTTGATATCAAAAAAAAATATTACAGAACATCCGATAATATGCTAGCGCCTATAGAGATGTTAATACTTCACGGTTGTGAAATGAAATGCCATAAAAAAAAAAAAACAACAAACAAACTTTCAAAAACAACTTTGACAAGGATTTTGTCAAATAAATATTAATTTTGATATCCGAGACTGTGTAATATGTATAACTAGTATTGAAAAATTAATATGCCACCCTCAATTAGCAACGAAACGAGACAAAAAGTTGTATTTTTGCATACGTGCAATAGCAACAACTTTAAATGTTCGGGTAATTTTTTATAGCTTATTCATTTTCAATTACTTACTTACTCTCTTATTTAACTTCACATCTAACTTCTAAATTTCTTTTTAGCGAAATACTGTCAGTTTGTGGGTCACTAGATATGCCGAGGAAGGAAATGTTGTAGATCGCCGTCAAAGCAATCATGGTGTTCCGATACATATTTGTTTATGTTTGAATGCGCTAATCTCTGGAACTCCCAGTAAAATTTGAATTTTTAGGGTTCCGTACCCAAAGGGTAAACGAGAACCTATTACTAAGACTCCGCTGTCCGTCTGTCACCAGGCTGTATCTCATGAACCGTGATAGTTAGACAGTTGAAATTTTCACAGATGATGTATTTCTGTTGCCGCTATAACAACAAATACTAAAAAACAGAATATATAATTAAACTGATATAGTTTAAACGGAACCTAGTAAATAATATTTCTTAAAAGTTTAGACCTAAGAATTTACCGCTGGAGATTTTATGTTACTTTTAGTCAGGATACCTGCCGTACAGTTTTGAAACAACATATCGCTGCTTTGCATGAATACCCGCACAAACCAAAATTTTGAAAATACTGGTTTATAACACAGCCAAATCCAAAATAGTTCTTATTTCATGGTCAGTAAGACTCACATTCATAACGGTAAAAACGGCAGTTTGCCGATGCCGAATGTGATGACCATGAAATAAGGACTATTTTGGATTTGGCTGTGTTATAAACCAGTATTTTCAAAATTTGGGTTTGTGCGGGTATTCATGCAAAGCAGCGATATGTTGTTAGTTTGTTTTTATAAATAAGCTCGTACATAAATATAGACATAGGTTTAGTGATATTTATGTTGGCGCATTGCAAGAAACTAACACTGGGTTCTTTTATAATATTTAGATATGGTTTATAGTCTAATCGCCTATACAGGGTGAGCGGTAAAGAATGGATAACATTGAAATAGCATATCATATCATTAAAAATACAAAAAATATACAGGGTTATTGGTAAAACACCAACAACCTCTTAACGGGTCATTGTGCTCATCATTATGAACAACTTTTACTATGGGACCAAACCTGAAATCGCGAAAAAAAATCAGCTGTTCAGTATATTTTGACGAATTATGCTAACATAAATGTACTGGACTGCTGATTTTTTTTCGCGATTTCAGGTTTGGTACCGTAGTAAAAGTTGTTCATAACGATGAGTACAAATCAATCTGCCTAGCCTTTTCCCAACTATGTTGGGGTCGGCTTCCAGTCTAACCGGATGCAGCTGAATACCAGTATTTTACATGGAGCGACTGCCTATCTGACCTCCATAACCCAGTTATTGGGTAATACGATACCCCTTGGTAAGACTGGTTGTCAGACTTTCGGGCTTCTGACGACCCGTAACGACTGTCAAAGATCCACGAATGACAGCCGGGACCAACGGCTTAACGTGCTTTCCGAGGCACTTTTTCACATAACAATGAGTACAATGACCCCTTAAGAGGTTGTTGGTGTTTTACCAATAACCCTGTATATGCCCCAAGACCTAAGATAGGATTTTTTTGAAAAACATACTGTGCAGTTTCTAGTCACACTATTTACTGCGTCCTGAAGTCCTGATAGCCATCGTACAATATTATAACAAAAAATAACCGACAGAATTCATTCATTTGTGGTCTTGGTGAAGAATGTAAAAAAGGTAAAAAAAAATTCTAAAAAATCTTTTGAACGGACCGAAGATCGTTTCGACGCTTCGCCACTGGTGTGCTGAGCAAGTCGGACGGCCGGGCCACTAGTGACGTCACCGTACAGCACAGCACTGAACTCCGGCCATCTTTCATCTCTGGCCAGCAGCGGGATTTCGCCTGCATCTACAGGGGAGTACCTATCCCTGCAGGAGTGACAGCAGACGTTCGCAACCCACGACCTACAAAATTTTGTGTGCCTCCGGCTTAACTGGTTTGGTTATTTTCAATTAAACATTTTTTAAGGTACACACCCGTTTTTTATTCAGTCGCCAGTTATTAGGTGGAAATCAAACGGGTGGAGGCTACAGTAGGTACTTCCTGGGATATACACGTTTTTTTTGTATTTTTTTTTTACAACGGGCATAAATTCTACTATATGCTATTTCAAGGTTATCCATTCTTTATCGGACATCCTGTATACAAATTAAACGTCAATGAATATCACTTTGAAAACTGACATCTTCCGACCTGTGTAGGCTGGTCCTTCCTGAATATTTACTCAATCACTTAATCTTAGTTTGATTGACAAAACTAACGAAATGTGTGTGTTTTATTCGTCTCTGCCTACCCTTTCAGTTGACAGGCGTGATGGGACTTGGTATTTTAGCTTGGTCAGAATGATATTACTCTTCCCCGTGTCATAATCAGCAGGGTAATTGCGTAAAACACTTACAGTAGGAAAGGTTTCATTTTGACAGTTCAACCATATTCATTGCATTATTTACGGTGTTGAACAGACAAATTTTTCGAACATATGAAGCAATGGATTAGCAATATGCTTCAAAATCATTCAGATTGTGAATGCTAGTGTGTTACGCAATTATGGTACCGAAAGAGAGGTGGTTTGTTCGCTACGTGGCCCAAAAGTTCGTAGATCCCCCCACTGTCTACGGCGTAGAGACTGCGTAGGGGCTTATAACTAGAAACCGTATAATTGGATGCATATTTAGCTAAAGTTGAGGTGTTGGATATTATTATGGAACGGGCTTTTGTATCGAAAAAACCCCAGAATTCCGGGATCGACCAATTTAGAGTTCTGATTATAAAATCAAATATATATTTAGGTACTCACGTTTAGGTGTTGGCTAATATGAATGGCACTTTTGTATCGAAAAAACCCCAGAATTCCGGGATCGACCAATTTAGAGCTCTGATTATAAAATCAAATGTATATTTAGGTACTCACGTTTAGGTGTTGGCTAATATGAATACCTAGCACTTTTGTATCGAAAAAATCCCGGGATTCCGGGATAGACAAAGTTAGAGTTCTGATTATAGAACCGAATGTATTTTACTTACGTTCAGGCGTGGGCTAATATGGAATGCATGTATGTATCGATCGTAAAAATTTCGATTCCAGAATTGATAAATTTAGTACCTACTTAATTTTAGACTATAGAACCGAATGCTAGCTAATGTTGTAAAATAGGTTACCAAACTGGCAGCAAACGTCAGGATAAGTAATGTTAAAAATGAATTTCAATTAAACAAGCATACAAATAGTTATGTGATCCTGGTTTCTCAGTATTTTTTAAATTAATAAAACCAGATATTTAAGAAGCCGTTTCCATACCATGTATCCGATTAATTGTGCATTCCCTGATTTTCCGGAATCCCGGGATTTATATTTAAAAAAATAATTAAGAAGCCGCTTCCATAATTTCATAACCAAAAATTAACTTTAGGTGCATCCGATTATCCGATCTCTTCATAAACATAGGGTGCTTAGTATATTTTTCCTCTAAAGTCCGGTATATTCGCTCATACTTTATAAATGGAAATAGCTGTCTGTTGTTTCATAAATCGATACAAAAGTAGGACGACGGGAAACATGGGCGCGTATGATCTGCAGGCGGTAGATTAACTAATTGTAGCTACTTGTTTTATGTGTAGTGGAGCTTGTGGCTAAATAATACATAAACAACCGCACTGATCGATAGATCAGGTTAAGCTACGCTTGCCACGGTTAGTCCGTGGATGGGTGACCATCTTTACATACCGAGACTCCTCCGTGCCTCGGAAAGCACGTTAAGCTGTTGGTCCCGGCTGTCATTTGTGTATCTTTGACAGTCGTTACGGGTCGTCAGAAGCCCGAAAGTCTGACAACCATTCTTACCAAGGGGTATCGTATTACCCAGTAAAATATTGATATTCAGCTGCATCCGGTTAGACTGGAAGCCGACCCCAACATAGTTGGAAAAGGCTAGGCAGATTGAAACGCATACAATGTTACAAATTAATTAATTGACCTCACAAGACAACACGCTTAAAAAAAAGGCAGACTATAATTAGGTAGGACATTGGAGAAAAGTTAACGCATGTCGTCGAGAAGACTTTCACAACATCCCGTACAATGATTTGATTGAATGAAACTTGAATGGTATCAGCGTGCGTAGGTATAGATCTACATTGAACTAATAATGGACCAAGCATAGCTGTTTTTTATATTTCTATGGGACCATAGTATTCAGCTCAACAATTGTTCAAATGTTCAGTTCCTTTTCTTATCTCATATAACAGTTTGGTATATCTTGACGTATTATTAGATTTGACTACAATATGTATATTTTGACAGATTTCTCGTCGCAATGTTTATAGATTTTTTTTATATATATATTTCTGATCAGTTAAAATTCATTCAGTTATTTCCTGTGATATATTTTCTGGGAAATCGATAATATGAAACCGTTTTGACTTTTCTTACGAGCATGTAAATATTTTAATGAAATAAGTCATCAGTCCTACTTAGACCGAACAAAGCACATATGTCTTAGCCCTTATATTATGTAGGTTGTCAGCCCCAAAATCGCCCCCTTTCTGACCATATCCTCTTTCACATCAATCCTTCAATTCTTTATTTCAATTAAATATTCTTGTGATATTGACATGTGATTATAACATTCAGACGTCTAGTATAAAAAGCCTATCGATTATAATTAGTGATTGTAGCGGCATTAAATAGTTTGATCGCATTTCTTTCCATTTTCATCCCAAAGGTCAAACTGACGCCCGTAGAGATCACGCGTGGCAAGCTACACGAACACCAAGTCAGTCCTTACAACATTCTATACTTCTATAGTACCTATTTTTCATAATATATACAGGTTTATTGGGAAAACACCAACAACCTCTTAAAAGGTCATTGTACTCATCATTATGAACAACTTTTACTATGGGACCAAACCTGAAATCGCGAAAAAAAAATCAGCTGTTCAGTACATTTATGTTCGCTTATTGGGTCAAAATGTACTGAACAGCTGATAAAAAATCAGCGATTGCGATTTCGGGTTTGGTCCCATAGTAAAAGTTGTATACGAGCGATGAGATCATTGAAATCTTAATCAGTACCTAAGTACTTAATTATTTAAACTTTTTAGGGTTCCGTACCTCAAAGGAAAATAAAACGGAACCTTTAAAAGATCACTCGTGTGTCTGTCACAGCCAATTTGCTCCTAATCTAATGGACTGATTAAGTTTAAATTTCGTACACATATGAATTTCTGTGGGTCAAACAAGGACGTGTATCTTACATAAAGGAATTTTGAATATGGGAGTCACTTTTGGGGGGAAAACAACAAAATTAAAAACAGAAGTTTTGCAAACTGTACCGTGTGGCACATCAAATGAAAGGGTGAGGGTCCCAAATATATATATTTTTGTAATTTTAAATTATATTGTTTTAAAGTTATTTAAGAAAATAGACGAAAATTAACCATTCCCTTATCTCCGAAACTATTGACCCTAAAATTAAAAAAAAAACGGCCAAGTACGTGTCGGTACTACGCATTTTGAAGGGTTCCGTAGTTGAGATGAATTTATCTCAAAAACCAACTTAACATTGTAGTTCCAACATTCCAACTGCAAATATAAGTATTTTAGGACCATAGACTTCTTATAAGTTGTACTGTAATCTATAGGTATAGAACTATTTTCTGTATTTTTTTCAAAATTTATCTCCGAAACTCCTGAGCCTAAAATTTTGAAATTCTCTTAAATAATTTTAAAACAATTTATTTTAAAATTATAAAAGAATATATACTTGAAACCCTCACAGTAAGCCCTTTCATTTGATATGTCACACGGTACAGTTTGCAAAACTTTTTTTTTTAATTTTCTTATTTGCCCCTAAAATTTAACCCCATATTCGAAATTCATTTATTTACGTTATACGTCCATGTTTGGGTCACAGAAATTCATAAATGTACCAAATTTAAACTTAATCGGTTCATTAGATTTGGAGCAGATTGGCTGTGACAGACGGACAGACAGACACACGAGTAATCCTAAAAGGGTACCGCTTTTTTCCCTAAAAAAAAATATAGAAAATAGTTCTATACCTATACATTACAGGAAAACCTATAAGAAGTCTATGGTCTTAAAATAACATGGTAAATCTCTCAATATTGTGCGTACAAACTTTGCGCGGTCCGACACGCACTTGGCTATATATATATATTTGTAGTACGGCGTACATTGATGTGTTCTATGTATACCTAAAAGAAACACAGTAGTCCCATACTCATTGGCGGCAACTTGAAATCATTAGGAGAATGGCCAGTAGCTGATTTCAACAAACTACAATCACAAATGCTTACAACTTAGTGCATGAAGCCCTTTCTCCATTGACCGATCATTGGAACAAATTGGAAATGCTTTAAACTCAGCATTTGATATTTACGTCAAATAAATTAGAACTCTTTTAGAATGTTCAACCAAAAAAACTAACTCAGCTGCTTTTTCCATCCCCAGGTATGGCAATCACATGTTACCAATGCAACAGCCACAACGATTCCCGGTGTCTGATGCCCAAGCTGCCAGATTCCCTACGCCTGCCGTGCGGACCCAAGGACACCATGTGTAGGAAGATCTCCCAGGTCGTGGAGTTCGAGATGAACGGCATGCCCCCTGACAGCCGAGTCATTCGAGGATGTGGATGGGACGACAGTAGTTACAAGGTGAGAGAAATTTAATGGTCCTTTGAGTCGCTACTCCAGATTCTGGCAACGCTATGTGTCTTGGTCAAAATTACCTGATTTCTTAAAGCATACGTACTATGTATTTATATATGTCAAAAGTAACACTGACAGATTAATATTCAACGAAAAGTCCCATGTCTTCTAAATATGCCAAATGTTTTTGGACTCAATTAGCGTTAGTATTATCTATATAATATGTGTTAAATAAAAGTACAGTACTAATGCGTAGGGATACCAACGTAATTTCGTTTCGTTAATTGACTCTAACGACGTAAAAAATACCTACTGGTATTGACATACTTACAGCACTTCTGCGTAGCGCCAACAAGATTAACAACGAGCTGCTAATTCCGAAGTGTTAGAAACGTTCTTATTATAAAATATACAATCACAAAGAAAACGGTTGTGGCTTTGCCAATAAATATAATATTGCGCTGCTTGGGAAAGTTTCGTCCATGGAAGTACTAGTATGCAGTCAATTAGCAATACACTTTCCACAAGAGGAGCCATCACAATATTAGAAAAAAATTAAATTAAAAATGGATTGTTATAATTATATTGACATGAACATAATTTTGACTTCGTCCTCCCCAGGGTCGTTGCTACCAGCGCTCAGGTTTTGGAGGCAGACAAGAAGTGTGCTCATGCTTGGAAGACGGCTGTAACGCCGCCAGCATCCCAGTCGGTGCCACCGCCCTCATGCTCATCACCTTCGCACTACTGAGGTTCTAGTTGAAGCAACCTCGCCAATTGACCATTTGCATCAATACCACCATGTAGTGCCACTAAGAAGGAGAACATATCATGTTTGGAAGTAAGATCATCAAAAAGAACAAGCACAACTAATTTTCTTATAGGCTTGTCTTAAACGCCCACTGCCAAATTAAGAATTTTTGTAACAAATATTAGGAAAATGACATACAAAGCGCTTTTGCTACAATGATATTATTAAAAAAGAACCATAAATGATTTTATTAAAAATGGTATGTGACCAAAGAAACTATTGTTGTTTCGTATACTATTGAGGCTTACTATTTTGAGAGCGCGAATATAGTTCGTGAAATCAATGAGCTAATAGATTTAGATGTTAAAATAGATATAGCAAGTACATGTATAGGTGTTTGTAATTTATTTGTATGAATACGTGTTGCTATAGAGGAATATGTGTGGCGTTAACACGTTAATGAATTTAGCAAATCTATGTAAATAGACGATAATCACACACGTTTCACACGTTAGAAGCATAAGTACGAATTTGAACTTTATGTACAGAGGAACAGAGTTTATATTACGAACAATGTAGATAGCATTGATGAAGTTACCAAAGCCGCAATCATTGTACATTTTGTTTAGCGACGCTTCATTGTTGTGTTTGTAATTTGCGAATGTATATTTATTAAAAGTTTTTCATGATCTTGATTTTCATTTCAAGCCACTTCTCTTTCATTGTCGTGTAGATCAAAACCTCAACAATAGTCAAATCTATCAGATTGATCACGACAATTGACTCGATTTATTTTCGTAATCTAGTCTGACCTAATAAAATCACCTAACAATCTGAATTGGCGTGTTCCGCTGTTGGGTTCAATGAGGCTCATCCTGTTACAAAAGTAAGGCGGTATGCACTGGATCCAACCTTGTGTCATTGATGCTCCCTCTCAAAGTCAGAAGTGGCGTATACTTGATAGAAAGCTGTGGTTGCTACCCAGGATCCAGTGCTATGGCGTGTTTTTATATCGGCTTTATAGTTCTCTGTGGACTTTTTCAATACGGTTAGTTTACTTTATTTTTATTGCTTCCTACGATTTACTTATTTAATTTATGTGAATGAGTGGCTGACCGGAGTTGATGTGATTGACTTCCATAAATATTCATTACGATTTTTTCTTAACATAATCTTACGCAAATATCAAATATGTATGTATGTATGTGTCAACTTGACCCCATAAAGGGTGGAGGTAACTTATGGGAACGGATGTCTATAACTGCTTCTATGAGCCGGTAAAAATAGGTGTTTCCTAAGCAGCAACGGAGGTATTAAGTGCATAAGGTCACTGAACCCTTTCCCTTAAATTGTGAAGAGGCAATGGAAAAACGTGGTCAATTTGTTAAATTTTTGCAACAGTTTTACTGTCATTTATTTTTCTCACAGGTATGGACAAACATAACTAACTGTAATTAGCGGTTTTGTTGTAATCACCAAGCGATAATCGATTGTTATCAGTAGATTACAGGTTGCCCCTGCTAATTAATACCAATGACATTTACACTGAAAAATTCTTCATAACCAATGGAAACTTTTCGTAAATTTCCAAGTCACCCAACGTCAAACCACAAATTGGTTTAACATTACGTTACAATTGTAGCAATTTTATTACGAGGTACTGAAACGATCGCCCACTGAGTGCTTTATTTTTAAATTGCCCTGTATACGTGACGTAAGCTTCCTCGAATATCTAGGGCGTCTAGCAGATAAAACTACATCCTGTTTCATGGGCAAATTTTGTTTATTCATCAATGTGATGGGCTGCTGACTTTGTTCCTATTTTTGTCTCATTGCTTATTGGTACTGAAAGGGATATGCATGAAGTTTTTATAGGCAGCCTACTCGTTATAGATATAGGTAATCTCAGTAATTCTGAAATTTGACGAGTTGAATGATGAAATGCCGAGGTGTTCAGACAGAAAAACTCTCAATAATAATTGGTAACCAATTACATTTATATTTAAGCTGTATGGGAATCACAGGGAGTGGGAAAAAGGGACAGTCATAATAACGGCAGAAACTTTGCCAGCTAAAGGGTTAACAAGGTCACAAGCAATTATTTCTAAGAGCCCGTTCAAGTATTACGTCAGCTGAGTTAGGTGGCGACGACAACGAAAGCAAAGGAAGCGAATTAAATTGAATCACTCCCAGTGGGGTTAAATAAAGATGAAATGATTCTGCTGAAATGCTATCTTCACTTGTGGGAAAGCTCCAGTAGCCTGCGAAATTCAAATTTTCTTACGTTTTTTGCAATTCGCAAGTCAGTATTTGATTGTATGTTGATTTGATTGTGTGATTCGCGACCATAGCATATATGTGTAAATGTATTTACAGAATTATAATGATTAGAATCAGTAATACAACTCCGCTAGGATAATTCTAGATATCTAGATTTCATGAAATAGTCATACATTAGGATTATATGAACTTGGAAAGTTGTATTGATGATTCTAATGATTATAATTCTATAAATACAGATCAATGCTATTCTGTAACCACTTCACCGTGAAAACTTACGTGAAGTGAGCGTGGAGTGAGTTGTCAGTGTCACCCCAGCTGATGCTAGGTATGGATCAAGCACATTTTCGCAATCATAATCCAGACATTAATAAAAATTTTTTTGCTATTCTAGTGATCATTTTTATATTATTTCAAAACTAGTATTTAAGTGTTCCGACGCGCACGCGCTGTCGTACGGTCGCGTGACACCAGCCATGGCGTCTAAGTTGTTAAAATGTTCGAGTTGCAATATAGTTATCAATGAGGTTCTAGCCTTTGTATGTAACAAAATCGATGTGATGGACGAGGAGAGCATTAGTCATATTTGTGTGAGTGCATTTTCTGACGAGGACATTCAAAGTGCTAAAAATCTACTTTGCGAATCGTTACCCATGGAGAAGCGTAAGAAAACGAGGAGGAGAGATGGGAAGAAGCTCCGTGAAATAGATGACATCATCTGCATGCTGAAGGAGTCCGATCCTGAGGTTTTGCCGGTTTTTGTGGCTCGTGAGCTGCAGAAACTACCGCCGGTGCTTTTTGATCATGTCGACGTCACTAGGATTTTAAAGGATTTAGTGCGTATGCAGCAGGAGATGAATCAGATAAAAGAACTGTATGTCACTAAGGAAAACCTAAATACTGTGAAGTCTGATCTTGAAAACCTAAAAAAGGCATCGTTAGTGAACAATTTTAGAAGTACCGTCAGTAATGTCAACATCAACAAAAGAGGTGGCTTTTTACTGGATAGTCATGATGACTACTGCAGCGGTCCAAGGGGGCTTGAGTATATGGACACTCAACATGACATATCATGCAAAAATACTAGCGACATACGCGTAGATACGAGCTATCGGGATATGGTTCAACCAGATTCCAAAAAGGAGGGTACTCAACAAAATTGTGGTCGCGCTAGAGATAACGGTAATCGCCTTACGGTGGTCGGTGACGAGCCCGAGGCGATGACTCATCTGCAATCAGCTGCGATCGACGTTTCTAGCGAGACGGGACACACGGCCGCTCCGAACATACAGCATGACGTTGTCGTTAATAGGAAATCTTTAGCTGATATTGTACGCAATGGTGACTGGAAAATACCAAAGGAAGACAAAGAATGGACCCTAGTCCAGAGAAGACGTTTAAGGAATCGCTTTGTTGCTAGTAGGGGAAAGGCAGTTTCAAGCGCGCATACGAATTTCAAGGCTGCGGATATAAACATTCCTATCTATGTTTACAATGTTGCGAAGGACGTGTCACTGTGTGACATACAGAACTACATAGCGAGTAAAACTGATGTTATGGTACACCTGGAAAAAATGAGTATGAAAGTACCTAAATTATATGATGCGTACAAAATACTGGTACCAAAACATAAACTGGAAACTTTCCTGAATGATGATTTCTGGCCAGAAGGCGTCGCATACCGTCGCTTTGTTAATTTCAGGGCAAAAAGTAATTCCGGTATTATGAGTGCGAAATAATTGATCCGTGTGTAGTTTAACCCACCGTATGAGTAATCAAACTAAACTTGTAACATTTAACTGCAAAAATATTATAAGATCTGCTGAATGTGTAAGGAAAATATGTGAAACAGCTGACATTGTGGCACTTCAGGAGACCTGGCTGTTGCCGCATGATATTCCATTCCTGGACAGCATCAGTGACCAGTTTGCGTTCACTGGCAAGTCTGCAGTGGATACTTCGGCAGGCGTGCTCCGTGGCCGACCATACGGTGGAGTGGCATTGCTGTGGAGGAAGTCGGTGTTTCCCTCAGTGTCAGTGCTACAGTGTAACAGTGATCGTATAGCGGCTATTAAGGTTGAGATACATGAGCGTTCATTGTTAATCATATCTGTGTATATGCCTACGGACTCAAACGACAATTTACTCGAGTTTACGGAGTGTTTAGGCGAAATAAACTCCATTATTGCAATTAGTGACGTCGAATCAGTGTATGTGTTGGGAGATTTCAACGCACACCCGGGTGAGTCATTTGCAAAGCAACTATTAGACTTTTGCGCGGAACAATCATGGACTTGTGTTGATCTCGATTTGTTGCCTAACGATTCACATACTTTTATTAGCGAGGCACACGGATGTCGGCGGTGGCTCGATCACTGTGTGGTTACGAGCGCCGCGCGAGCAACCATTAATGATGTGACCATATTATATGATACCTACTGGTCTGATCACTATCCGATGCAATTGACATGTAATTTGAATTTAATAAAACCTAAAATTGTAATGTGTAATGAATTTAAAAATAACGTAATGTGGGGCGAAAGGCAGCCTAGTCAAATTGAATTATACCATAATTATTGTCACGCCAATTTGCGGCTTATCGATTTTACACCAGAATTTGCTACTTGTGCTGATAAAAAGTGTAACTGTGATATGCATAAAGCTTTAATTAAGGATATGTATAGAAATATAGTAAGTATATTGACAGAAGGCGCGAAATCTTCCTGTAGTGCGACTTCAAACCCCGGTAGGGGGAAGCACATTATAGGCTGGAATAAGCATGTGAGGGAGGCTCACGGTAACGCTCGGCAATGTTACAAGAACTGGCTGTTGTATGGGAGACCTAGTTCAGGCCGGCTTTTTAATAAAATGACTGAGTCTAGACGTCTATTTAAGGTGAAATTGAAATGGTGTCAAAACAACCAACAACAAATTAAGATGGATATAATTGCAAGACACCATTCCAATAATCACTTTTCAAAATTTTGGAAATCAACCAACAAATTGAATATAAAGCCTAGCCGGCCCGTGAGCGTCGAGGGTGAACACGAGCCGGATGCCATCGCAGGATTGTTTCGGCAGCATTTCAAAGTTGAGCCGTTTGTGAGCCGTGCACGGTCTGAAATGATGTCGGTGCCTGATGCTGGGGCTATACCTGGAGATATTAATGTAAAGTACACTGCAAAGGACATTGATGTTGTTATTAAATCTATGAAAAGAGGAAAATCTCCAGGTCATGATGGCCTCAGCATTGAGCACCTGCGGCATGCTGGGGTGCACTTGCCTAGAGTTCTAGCTCTACTGTTTAATCTGTGCATTAACCACTCCTACCTGCCTGACGATCTCATGTATACCATTGTTGTCCCCATTGTAAAAAACAAGACCGGAAATGTCTCGGACAGATCTAACTACAGGCCTATATCCTTAGCAACGGTTATAGCGAAGGTATTGGACAGTTTGCTTGACGGCCATTTAACAAAACATATAAAACTGCACGATGGCCAGTTCGGTTTTCGAACTGGTCTATCCACTGAAAGTGCGATTTTGTGCCTCAAGCAGACTGTGCAATATTACACCGCTCGTAAAACGCCAGTATACGCATGTTTCTTGGACCTGTCCAGGGCATTCGACCTGGTCTCGTACGACCTGCTGTGGACAAAAATGTATCAAGACACTAGTTTACCCCCTGCAATTATATCTATATTTAAGTACTGGTACAATAATCAGAATAATGCTGTTAGGTGGGCGGCTAGTAAGTCGGAGGAATATAAGTTAGAGTGTGGGGTTCGGCAGGGGGGGTTGACCTCACCGAAGTTATTCAACTTATACATGGACCGCCTGATTGGTGAGCTGAGCGGCACCGGCATCGGGTGTCACATAGATGGAATTTGCGTAAATAATATAAGCTACGCGGATGACATGGTCTTGCTCAGCCCCTCAATCGGTGCGTTGCGTAAGCTACTCAGTATATGTGAAGAGTATGCGGAGGCCCATGGGCTCAGATACAATGTAAAAAAAAGTGAGATTATGGTATTTAAAGCACCTAAAAAAGAGGTCACAGTGGTATCTCCCGTCTCACTCTATGGTACACCATTGAACCAAGTCACTCACTTCAAGTATCTGGGCCACTGGGTCACCGAGGACCTTAAAGATGATTTGGATGTGGAGAGAGAACGCAGAGCGTTGTCTGTTCGCTGTAACATGTTGGCTCGCAGATTCGCACGGTGTACTGAACAAGTGAAGGTCACACTGTTTAGAGCTTTCTGCCAGACCTTTTACACATGCAGTTTGTGGACCAAATATACGCAGAGGACATACAACGCTCTGCGTGTGCAATACAATAATGCGTTCAGGGTGCTGATGGGGCTGCCGCGGTACTGTAGCGCCAGTGGTATGTTCGCAGAGGCGCGCGTGGACGGCTTTCACGCCGTGATACGCAAGCGAAGTGCGTCTTTAATGGTGCGGGTGCGCGGCAGCCCCAACGCCATCCTGGCCGCTTGCGCAGGCCGATGGGACTCCGTACTAATAGCGCACTGTATAGGCCTACACGCAATAGCTAGTGCCTGAAATATTTTCATTGTTTTGTTTATTGTTATTGTTATTGTACTATTACTAACATAGGCTAAGAACATTGTTACTAACAAATTATGGAAGCAATTCTGAAATAAATTTTATTATTATTATTATTATTATATAGTCGATGGTGAGGTCAAAATGAAAATCCAAGATGGCAACTGCAAAATTTTTCAAATTATTTGTCATCGGTGTCATTTTCATGGTTTTCGTGGTAACGAAAATAGGGTCTTTAAAAAATTACGCAGTCGCCATCTTGGATTATTATTTTGACCTAACTATTGGCTTAAGCACCCTCTAAAACCATGAAACCGACAGCCATGATGAAAAGTATGAAAATTTCACAGCCGCCTTTTTGGATTTTCATTTTGACATGACTGTCGGCTGTAGCACCTTCAAAAACTACGAAAACGACACCCATGACGCATAATTTAAAATTTTTGCAGCCGCCATCTTGGATTTGAATTTGAAGGTGGTAAAACAATAACCTAGCACTAAACAAATTTCAAACTACATAACCGTGAGCTATTTGGAAATTAATAGCAGATCTCAGATTAGATTTAAAGAGGTAAAAACAGTTTAAAAGAAGCGTACACAGTTAATTAAAATACCAATTATTGTAAATCAGAAAGATTAACTAGATTAACAGCACCTCGTAATAAAAAGCTCACAATGGCAGTTTTCCGCTGACCAACTTTAAATGTTCAGATAGTTTTTAAAAAGCCCAAAAATTAAATGCGCCTCGCATTAGTTAAAATAGGTTTTCAAAGTTTGAAGCTCAAAAGGTTTGACGCGCATTTTAATATTTTCAGTAGAATTTTTAAATCTGATTATTTTATTAATGACGTAACACGCAAGCGTGGCGTGATCTTTTATCACTTCACCCGATTCTGAAAGCGCGGAGTGATCTTATCCCTTCACCCGATTCTCGTAGCCATAGCAACTAACCGCACCGAAGTGAGTTGGTGAGTGCGATGCGCAAGTGTCGTGATCGTATCACTTCACCCGATTCTCGTAGCCATAGCAACCATCCGCGCCGAAGTGAGTCGGCTAGGTGTAGTGAGGCGGTGAGCGCGAACAACGAGTGTCAGTTGAACTGTTGAATGTTGCATAATAGTGTAATGATGACGATTTCATAAATATTATTTTATTATTGGCAACGACTGTGTAAGCTATGTAGGTAACTATCTACAATAAATATTAGGTACTAATATTGGCACGTCTTTTTATTTAAATTACTGCAAAAACACAAACATCGTTTAGTTTCTACATAGTTTGTGTGGGGTTAAATCCTAAAAACTAAACTGCTTTAGACAGGGACCAGAACTGTTTACTACCCGGAGCGTGCGATGCTAGTTTGGCCTCGATGCTTCCGACATGGTCAAAACGTGCCATACGTAGAACCCGCTTGCAGAACTTGGCGGCAGAATTAAAGGCTCTTTTCCTCGCGCGAACCCTACGCGCTCTAACTTTGCGGTCGCGGGCCTTGACCCAGGCTTGGTAGGCAGACTCTTTTCACGCCTCAGCATGGGCGCATTCTGCATTATACCAAGGCCGGGATTTGTGACCGAGCATGATGTCGGAGAATGGATGAAATACTCCATCTCCTGCCGAATCACGTCCACAACCACGTCAGCACAGCACGAGGGGTCACCCGTGGAGAAGCACACTTGCCGCCATGGATAAGACGCCAAAATGTGCCGCATCTCATCCCAGTCTGCTGACTCATATCGCCATACTCGCTTCGTGCCTCTAGGACTCTCATCTGGAGGAGAGCAGGTTGACAAGGATTTCACCAGACAGTAGTCAGACGTTCCCAGCGGGGCCGAGACCGATACTGAATAACTGTCCGGATCAGTTGTCAGCAGAAGGTCCAAGCAATTGGGTGTATGGTCATCAACATCCGGTACCCGCGTTGCCACATTCGCCAGCTGGGTTAGGGTTAGCAAACTTGCGCGCCTCTAACCGGCATGGTCAGTTTTCTGAAACCTTAGATGCTAATGGTGATTACATCATTAACTTAACTTTTTGTATTGTAATAATAATAAAAAATTTAAAACGTAAACCATGTGTCTCATTACTTTTGTGCCAACCTGATAAAATAGGGGATTAAAGTTTGTACGGAAAGTCGTAATTTTTGTAGTTTTAAACTACAAAAATTACGACTTTCCGTACAAACTTTAATCCCCCATTTTTCCCCCACGAAAATTGGTACCCTGCTGCGTTGTTTGCTTCATCGCTTGGGAAGTTGGGAGTTTATGTATTATTGAAGCGATTTCGTTTACCACTTATCTCACACCCGAGAATATAATTACCTCTGATGCTCTCTTTTTTTTAACTTTTCAGGGTCAACGATAATGTGCTATGAATGCAACAGCGCAACCAACTCGATGTGTCTGGACGCCAAATTGCCAGACAACCTGAAAAGGAACTGCTCCGATCACGACCGTGGAGTCACCCACACCCTGTGCCGTAAGATCGTACAGCATGTGGACTATGGAGTCAACGGCAGGCTGCCGGAGAATAGGGTTATCAGGAGCTGTGGCTGGGATGAGACCAAGTTTAAGGTAATACCGCAAGAGGAGCCCCTGTTTATCATTTTTTTCGGTTCTCAAAGTTGAAATACACATCCAAATACTAACAAACCACTTCAAAAATCGGTAAATCGGTAAATCTTACTGAAAAAAAGTGTTGAAGTCGATAGTTTGATCAAAATCCTACAAATAAACGATTATTGCTATCATTCCGAGGTATAGTCTATTCAAATCAAATCGACTTTTCTCGTCTTAAGTAACGCACCTTAAGTCCTGTGTAAAGATCTGTCGTTAAATATAGCTAGATTTCGATAAATCCAGACTGGCTTTATCTAAACCCAATAAATCCAAAACGGCTTGAACATAACCCGTTAGCTCCACATTTTTTTGCCTAATATCTCGTTATAATAACAATAGTTATTTTCGAAAACATTTCACTACCATAAAGATAATTTTACTATAAATTTATCATAAAAAAATTGTTGCTTAAGGTGTTTTTCATTTTCTAAAAAAAAAAAATACAAAATGGATTTAACGGTTTTTATTAGTTACTCCTCAATTACAATTACTACTAGCATCGCTAAGGGGCTATCCATAAATTACGTCACACTTTAAGAGGGGGGGGGGGGGTCGACAAAGTGTGACATTGTGTGACAAGAGGTGGATGGGGTTCTAAATTTCGTGGCGTCACATTTCAAAATCTAATACAGTGAATTTCGGTTATACCGACGATGAAGGGACCACTATAATCCGTCGCTTTATCCGGAAGTCGCTTTATTCGGAAGTTACTTCAGTAGAAAGAAAGAAAACAATTTTTATTTCCAGACAATACAGCCAGCAACACAAGCAATCACATAAGAGGTCACAGGATGTTTTGCCCATCGCGAAAATTCATCATCATGTTGCCAAAAGCAAAAAGATTTAAGATGTCGTCTTATATTGGCTCTAAATCTGATCAGAACTAAAAAATATCATAATGGGTGAAAGCTTGCTTTATACGGAATACAATGAGCCTACTAAACTAAGTCCTGCGCCTACATTTTTTTTTTATCTTCCGTATAGGCCCTGGTCTAAAACCAAGCTTTCGAATTTACCTTTAAGGAGACTGGTCTCCTTAAGACATAACATACTCAGCCGATAGCGCAATAAGGGGCTCATATTTATGATGTCTATGCCTGTATGTAAAAAGTACTCTGTGGTCTATGCCAGGCTGTGGTAAAAAGGCTAATTCTTTTTTTCTAATAACCAGAGCAAAGGCCCGTACAAACAGTGCCTCGAATACTTTTAAGTAATGTAAGCATCAGCTTTTTAGGCATACCGGAAGATCCGGATGCCGGTTATCTGGTCTAAAGAAAATAAAATTGTTACATATTTCTCAACAACATATTTGAAATTTTCGATTGAGTTTTCGATCATTAATTGGAGCTAGTTATGCAGAAAGCAGTCAAATGGCACTTTTTCCATAAATGACTTATAAACACAGCCATACTAATGTCGACATACAAGATTTTTTGCAAAAACAGCCATGTGGATATCTCTATTTATCACGGAGATATGAGCCGTCAATTGCAGCCATGTCCATGCATCCATGATGCAACCATCGACATGGAACTCTGTTTGTATTTTCCCGACATGGCTGTATAACACGGTCCAATTTACTCATTTCTGCTTTTTCCAGGGTCAGTGCTACCACCGTGCCGGCTACGGGGGTAGACAGGAAGTGTGCTCCTGTCTCACAGACTTCTGCAACGGTGCCCACGAGACGACAGTCACCACCGCCCTTCTCGCCACCACTGGCCTTATGTTCGTCGTGAAAATTATCTGTCAATGATTTAATAATTTTAAGTAGTGGTTTTCTCAATTAAATAATCTTTCCAGAAGAACTGGTGTTTGTCCAAATAAATCGACTTTGGCAGACCTGTTAGCCTTTTTATTGTATCACAGGCCAACTAAGGCCATACCTACACTAGTATATGTAACCTAAGGAAGCAATCTGCTTTTTAGATAATTATGTTACAAGTGGAAATATAATGCTTAATAAGGTTCATAAAGACTATCGATTTTAACAGCCTCATACAAAAGCCACGGAAACATGCAAGATGGTGGTATTTAGACGGTGACCACAAGCATGATTATGACATGAAGTTGTATACAGATGGTAATTTAGATAGTTTTCTTTGCCAACGCAACGATGAAGTTATTAGCTCGTGCTACGTCACAAGGATCGTATAATTTGAATTATGGCACAAGTTATAAACATCGTGCATTACATTGCTTCGGGACTTTTACCAAAATGCATGCATACGGAACTACATGGAGTTTACATGCAAACATATGGCCGCTTGTTCCCATCAGAAAAGCAAAAATGGAAAACGTCATGAAACAAATGAATAAAATCATATGGTTGGTTTCAATTATTTGGCAAGTCGTACATTTTCCAACTTACATTGAAGGTAGTGAATAAAAATATAATGATTTTAAATGTTCAGTTCTCAAAAATCTAGAAAATAAGCAATAGTTCTAGCGCTGGAATCATCCAAATCGTGTTAAATCATACTGGTTAATACGTAAGAATAAAAAATAATTGTTGTAAAACGGATACACGGATACTTTGACAATCACTTGAATAGGTATTATTTATTGTAATATGTATTGAGAGTAGGTATTGAAGAGGCTCCTCGGAAAGGACAAGGGTGCAAACAAATCGGTGAGTCCAATAAAAATATAATATGTTTAACCATTTCTATGAAACTGTGGTTCTGACGTCAACGTTATGTAAGATTCCTAGCGACTGCAAAGTGGTTGTATAGTATTTCCTCAATATTAACAACTGTGGAAGTAATAAAAGTGCAAAAATAAGTATTTTTTCATCAAATGTCTTGTTTTATGATATCGGCGACGGACACCTACTAGATCTAGGTGAGATTATTCTCTTTACGTCATACTCGATTAAGGGCTGATTTTTCAATAGTCATATAAGTTTTATTGGAGGAATAGATACGGCGGTTTGACACCTTTTGCATAGAAAATAATGTCAAACCGCCATTTTTGTTTTACAGACAAGTTATCAGGCGATTGAAAAATCGGCCCTAAAACATGTTTACGTCTAAAATCACACAAGTTTCATTTTTGAAAAAATACAAAAACTTTCCTAATTATAGTTCAGTTTATGCCGTTGAAAAAGGAGCATCTTATGTACGACGAATTTTAAAAGGAAAATAGACACACCGAAGGTAGATACTTGATTTTATTCAAAATTATTGTTTCAAGATATTGTTTCAGTGAGCACTAGTGGTTACCCACGGCTTCGCCAGCGTGGATGTCAATCCATCCCTATTTCAATCGGATCTTGTTCACAATTTCATGGGTTTTAATTTTTTGGGGTCCTCAATTATTTTTGTAAGAAAAGTAACCTTTTTTTTTTTTTTGTGGATGGGAAATCATCAAATAACTTCTCCCGCTCTGGGTGGAGCGGAAGGGCGTGTCAGACTTTTACTGACTAAAACCCACTCGTGTTCCTTCAGTTGCCTATGCCAGGGCCACGGTATCTTTTTCAAACAACCCGCGACCCCAGCGGCATCGGCCCTATTGGACCCCATCTTTTGCTGACATCTCTTTGAGGCGCGCGTGGAACACAACGCGCCGTCGACCCGGGCCTGGTCCTCACCGGACGGCGAGCTACCCACTACTCACCGTCCGCAAGCCCGCGCCTACGGTGGCTGGGAATCGGCTATCGATTCCCGCCGCCCAGGGCGTCTCCTGCGGCGGCGACTGAGGGCGTGAGGCTGCCTCTCCCTCACGCGTTGCGCCTCCTCCTTCGCGAGCATTACCGCTTCGCAGAAGGAGGTGACGGCCTCCCATGCACTCTCGCTCCACACCATGGCCTGGACCAGGCTCGGACGCGAGAGATCGCCGCCGCCGATCGCCTCCGTGAGAACACGGCGGTGCTCTGCCCAAGCCGGGCAGACCTCCACTGTATGCTCCACCGTGTCCTCTGGGCGATACACACAATGGTAACACCCGGGCGTTTCCTCCCGCCTTATGCGAAACAGGAACCTCCCGAAACAACCGTGTCCGGTGAGGACCTGCGTCAGGCGGAAGGTGAGGACGCCGTGGCGCCTCTCTAACCACTCCTCAAAGAGGGGACTTATCGCCGCAATTGTGGCGTGCCCAGCGCTGGGCTGCGACAGTCGCACTCTCCATGTCGCCATGAGATCCCGCCGGAGCTCTGTCCGCTGTACCGTGATTTCTCGCGGCAGCGGATTTACGCCCCGGCGTTTCGCCTCCTCGCGCCACTCCCACACGTGCGCGAGGACTTTCGCCTCCAGATCCCACGGCGGCAATCCGGCAAGGAGGCTCGCCGCCTCACCGGAGACTGTGCGGTAACCCCGGACTAGCCGAATGGCCATGACCCTCTGGGACGCGTTCAACCGGCGGACTGGCCGCAGCCTCAGGGAACGCGCCCACACCGGTGCCCCGTAAAGGGCCATGGACCGCACGACCCCCGCGTAAAGCCTCCGGCAGGAGGCGTTTGGACCACCTAGATTGGGCAGGAGCCGCTTCAAGGCAGCCCCAGCCCGCTCCAGTCTGGGAGCCAAACGTCGGAAATGCTCCACGAAGTTCCACCGGCTGTCGAGGACGAGTCCCAGGTACTTCATCGTCGACTCGACTCCAATGCGAACCCCTCCTACCGTTATTTGGGAACCCGACGGTGGCGCATTCCGAGGACCATGAAAACACATGGCCTCGGACTTGTGCAGGGCCACCTCGAGTCCCAACTGCTGGATCCTCGCAACGACTATCGCAACCCCGCGTGTCGCTAATTCAGCCGCCGCCTGGTGCGACCTCCCCTGCGCCAGGACCAGCGTGTCGTCAGCGTAACATACCACGCTGACGCCGCTAGGGAGGTCGGCGCGCAGCACCCAGTCGTACCCGATGTCCCACAAATGCGGCCCCAGGACCGATCCCTGTGGGACACCGCACGACATCTCTCGCCGGTTCCACTCTCCCTGATGACCGGGGTAGATGACGGCCCTATCCGTCAAATAGGCCTCAACCACTCGACAGAGGTAGGTCGGCATCCGGTGATACCGGAGTGCCTCCCTGATGCAACTCCAGGGCAGGGTATTGAAGGCGTTGGCGATGTCTAGAGACACCGCCAAGACGACCCCACCCCGGGCCACAGCATCCCCCGTCGTGAGGGCTCGCACGCGCATGATGGCGTCCACCGTAGAGCGCCCCCTGCGGAAACCAAACTGGCTCTCCGCCAAATCCGGCCCCTCCTGCACCAGCCACCCGACGAGGCGGTCTGCAATAACTCTTTCAAAGAGCTTGCCCACCTCGTCGAGCAGCACGATGGGTCGGAAGAAAAGTAACCTAAGTTACTCATTATAACATCAGCTGTGAAGGTCCCATCAAACTTGGTCCAGCCACTTCGGAGATTAGCTGGAACAGAGACACGACAGGCAAAAAATTATATGCATTTATTAAAAGACTGTGAGTCATTATGTTCGTGGTTCGATGGTAGAATAGACGCGTTGGTGCTCTATGGATGTGATTAAGTTATTTTAAATGCTTTATTCAAAATCAAAAGTAATTTATTCATTTATTGTGCGTATAGCAGAGGATATGGTAGCACAATAATTATGAGACTAAGTTATCCAGTTATTATAAAAGAACGAAACGTTTGACATGGAGCGATTGGTGCCAATAAGCAAAGACGGTGACCATTCGTACCTCTACATGAATTTTAAATAGCTTTTGGCGATTTTGTTATACAGAAGCATCAGCAATTTGTTTATTTTTTTTTTCAGTCTGGTTCACATATGTCGCCTGGTCTTTTCAGGTTTTTCTGTCAAACTGAAAGGAAAAATATCTGATCGAGAGGTTTATGTTGTAGAGCAAGATACCTCATCATGTTGTTCCACATCGAACAATGACATTTCAAATTTCGATATTTAAAACTTGGAACAACAAATAAATTTTTGATTACCCGTGAAAATAATACTCAATCATTTGTAGAAATTTGCGAGCCCAATGCAAGAGTATGGTGGGGGCGTGTCGAGTAAGACGGGGGAGTATCGGGACAGTGGCCCCGATGGGGGGCGAGATCGGGGGATGCCCCACCAGAGCGACGGCTACCAGACCCAGCATCAGTATGCCGTGATACAGCAAAAGAACTATGGTACGTAGATGAAGCATCATGTCGTCTTAGCTATTAGAACTACTACTGCTACTGCGAGCTAGCCGTAATAACAATATTGTAAGTTATAATAAAATAATTCGATATATATAAATTCTATTTGTTTTTGCAAGACTATTCTCATCACTTTACGACGCTATCGTAAGAGCAGATGTTCTGCTTTTTATTTAAGGAATCCACCAACGTAAATTACATTATTTATTTTAGCTTCAAAACTTTGGTTAGCGTTTAGTTCAATTGTATGTGTAAATCCCAATACAAAACTATTCTTAAGTGTTTTTCGATATTCTTACTATTTTACCTAAATTATCTTTTCACGCGTTATACTATTTACATTTTCAGGATGTTCCAGCAAAGATTTGTCCGACCAAAATATGGCGACTTACTGCCGCGTCGCGACTGGCATTTACGAAGCCACCGCGTCCAGCCAGCAGTACCAGAACCCAAGGTATAAACGCCCAGTCCACGGAGCTTTAGCCTCATGATATAAAAATTGAATTCCACCATTATTTCCAGGTATAACTGTTCATCGGCACCGACTTTTAGTTCACCACCTAATTCCCCTCTCGTTGGTCTTCTTTTTGATCCATCTTCGCCCAACTACAGCGGACCTGGGATGATAGGAGGAAGATCTGACAACGATAGACGGTCTCAGAGCTCCTGGTCCATCTCCAACCAAGAACCGATCGGCACTGGTGCGAAGAAGAAAATAGTTAAAAATCAAGATAAACGCAACTCCTACAATGCCGACCCACGATACCATGAGAGGTACAAGGACAACCCCGACGTAGACCGACAACGAAAAGAAAGGAACTTGACTTCGGAGTCCACATCTAGCCTCGATTTCTTTGTCGAAGGAGAGAGAATGGTGTCGGAACTGTGCAATATACCCGACTTGCGATCGGATTCCAATAATCAAAAGCAGAATCAGAAACAAACAAATCAAGATGAAGATAAGAATAAACCTTCCGTATCATCGGAAGTTTTGCTCACTGCACTAGATAAGATTGTAATACATGATCAAATTCCGAATCAAATAGTTCAACTGGCTGTGGAAGCTTGCACTGATGCTGAAAACATAGCAATTGCTCATCATAATAGACCTTGTTTTAAGAATATACACTCGATTTGCGCAAAAACTAGATCTAACGTACAAAAACCGGACAGCGCTGTCGCTAACCTGCATTCTCAAGGTATACCGTGGGTAATTAAAAACTTTATTTTCTCTTTTGTCAGAATTTTAGATGGCTGGAAAGGTGTCAAAGAACTGCTTAGTGAGAAGCACGACACATTTTCTAGAATCGAAAATAAATACTACAGCCCTAACATAAGAGAATGTTTCGTGCAATGGCAGGCTGTTACCAAAGAAATGTTGACTCACATCTATAAAACATTTAAGTGCCTTGATCATGGTTTTACTATGGAGCAGAAAAGTTTTACACACAATTACTACTCTACCAATTCAGCCGCACCGAGGAATCAAAATCAGAACAAATTCCAACCAGCTAAATCACATGCTAGTACTCCGCGGCCCGTCAATGCTTCTCCACAGCCGTTCAACGCTGTTCAACCGCCATGGGTACAGAACCAATCCCAAGCAGCTTCCCAGAGCTTCAGCGAAAGTCCATGGCCCGCACGATCAGGAGTCGCGTATAAGAAGTATCCTGTAGTACCGCCGCCAAACTCTCACAACTGCTATCCTTTGAGCGACCAAACTGAGATAGACAGCTACCAGAAGACACCGTACAAATGTGATCCGTGCAGTGCCCGTGAGTCAAAGCCACGACAATCATGGACTATCACTAACGTTCCCGACTTTCGCGCTCTTGAAGGCATGTGTCACGCGGAGCAACGAGAATTATACGCTCAACTGAAACATAAAATGGATGCAGAACTCGGTAAAGCACCAGGACAACCGCTTCTTGGGAATATACCTTGTGACTTATTACAACGCAGGGACATGGAATTGAAAGCCAAAATGATTCCTTTGAGCCATGTGGAAAAGACATTGATACCGAGTATGGCAGCGGCAGCCGAGATGAGAGGCTGCTACGTACAGAAGAATAATAGTTGTGGCGATACAAAGGAAGAGGCCGATTTTTTTGCGGCATGGGGTCAGATGGTCCAAAAAGAACCTAGCGATTTTTTAACTCATCACACTCACAACATTCAAATCCCATCAAATGTTGTGACGATTTCAAATAATATCTCTGGCCCCGTACAATTCCTAGACCCAGAAAATGATGAGTTTCATGAAATGTCAAAAGTGTATATGAAACCTGGTAGCTACAAGGTGCCAATAAAGCCTGCAGATCCAATTTCTCCATTTGTACAAGGCGCCGCTCAGGATCCGGTGTACGACAGCACTGTAGGAGACGACATAGCGCTTAAAATGAAGGTTCCGTTTCCGCCTGTCACATTAGCACCACAGCCGAAGTACAATCTTGAATCATGGCCCTGTTTGATGTCCAGACGCTCAGACGATATCTTTGGAGAAGATCAGAAGATGATGCCTCGACTTGGAATGCCCTACTTGGATATGAGGGCAGCAGACTCGCTTGATCTCCTAAGTTCGATGACATCAGACCGCGCTTGGGAAGCGGCTAAACAGTCTGCTCCCAAACTGATGGATTTTATTCATGAAGGTTCTAAGTCGGATACTGCCCGATTATATGACGCGTTGGGACTCAGCGCGACTGACGAATTTTCTGAAGATTTGAAGCAAGTCAAACTTAGTATGGAGCAGAATGATGCGTGGTCTGCCGGGCTCAATCATTTTATGTCCAAAGACCTAACTTGTGTATGGAATCAACAATCGGCTAAAAATGACTATATTCTAAGCAAGAATCAAAATCAATCAATTTTTACCGATGATACAATTAAACTGCTTGATTCTGAAACCAAATTACTTGAACTTGATGATCCGTTAGATATTCCCGAGTGTAGGAATGACGAGGAAAAAAAGACGAATACTCGTTGTCCTAACTTTGACCAATCTGGCAATTATGTACGAGATGAGAATCATAAGAAATCTAGTGGAAAACCAAAAGTTGCCGTGTCGGGAATGTGGTACCATCCGAAGAAGAAGAAGCCTTTGCCAACTAATACAGTCAAGAAGTTTGAGGCGATTGTTTCTAATCTCTCTCAAATCAATGAAGCTGCCTTTATTCAACATGATATGGACATAAAAGTGGTTAGTGTTTGCATTTTTTAACGCTTGTACTTTTTTCTTTGCCACTTTAAAAGCGTTTCATCCCACACGGGTTGGCAACGTCGCATTTTGAGGTTTTTGTGATGATTTTATTAAATTTAAATCAAAGTAGGTACTATTTGTTTTCAGTCAAGTTACTAGATCGTTGGTTATAAGTATGTATGCTATTTTTGACAGTTTTGGTATATTTACTAATGAGTAAATGTTAATAATGTTGACTGAAAAAATAGTACTTTGATTTAATTTTAATAAAACTAATCACAAAAACCTCTAGAAATGCGATGGTGCCATTCCGCGCCACGTAAAAGCTTAGGCTGCTCTAAAATTTTCCTTTATTTCCAGGCTCCTAGATTCTATGAAGTTGTAAAATATCCAATGTGTCTCCATGACATATCTACAAAACTGAAGAATGCATCTTATAATGAATATGAGCAGGTCGTACAAGATTTTAGACGAATTTTCAACAATGTGCGACTTTACCTTAAGGTGACAGTAAAAAATATAAATCTTTGTAAATCCTGAAGAACGTTGTTAAACGATGTTTCTTATTTACAGAGCTGTCCAGATCCGACGATGAAAAATAATGTAAACAAAATTTCGAATGATTTCGAGAAAATGTTGAACGAAGAGTTTCAAAGCAGATATGAATCCAAGTCCAAGACCCAGGATGTCGTCGAATCACAAAATAATACCCACAAAAAGGATGAAAAAGATTCTGACAACAACAAAGCTGAAGCCAAACACGAGGATAATAAGAAAAACGACTCTAAAACGAGTGGAGATGATAAAAAGTGAAACGGCATATTGTTAAATATATCTTTTGGTGAGGCTCTGGTAAAAATCTTCCTGTCATGAGGAACACTTTCACCATTTAAATTTTTCGAGTATTATTATTATTATTTTTTGTTTAACCATTTTTTATTTATATATTTGTTTCAACGACGAGGTCGTCCAAAAGATGGTTTCTCACGTAACCCATACAATCATCGTTCTGTCTAGTACGATTCTGAAAGTAATCGATACTATGAATAGGTTTAAAATAAGCAACCTCTAGTCAAATAGCAAATTATTTTTTTAAACAAATGTTAGTGACGTTATCAGAACTTATAATACATAAGATTATCAATTTAATATGTAAGTGCTTGCCAGTTTTTTCGAATGGACTTTATTAGCCTCTGAACGGAGCAAAACTCGATTCGTTTTCTCTATTGTTTTTCTCGTCTTCTTTTCTTGCATGATTAGTTTGTAATTTCGTTTTGTATATTTCGATTTTCTTATTTCTTCCAATGCTTCATTATAATAATAATCCGTATTGATTTATGTGCAGAAAAACAAATTTGTTTCGATGCGACGTCAGGTGTAATTTAGTTTCTTTGCCCCACAATTCCCAGACACAACAAAGATGTCCATTTCCGATACAACGAACACTCCGGCCGAATAGGTATTAATTGTTTTTATATCTCTATCTGTGATGTATGTTTAGGTAAAAGTTGATAATTTGAATCGTTTTTCACGCTTAATTACTAGTTGTACGATTCTCTTGAAACATGTAAATAGAAAGGAGTAGATGTGTAAAAATTGAACCTAAAACTTTAAGTTGTCTTGGAAACCCTGCGCCATACCATTAATTAATAATTATACATTAATATTTTAACAAAAAATGTGTAAAATTATTTCAGAAAAAAATAATATATCGAGTGGTAAGAAGTTTGATACGCGAATAAATAATAATAATATAAAATATATTATTAAATAATAACTAATAATAATAATAAATTAAACTGCGTTATTTGAAAAGTTAGCATGGAACTTCTTACTAGACGACCGTTTCATTCAAACCTTACTGTCTTTATAATATCCAACTTATGTTATGTACGTGCAACAACATTTTGTATCTAATTTGATTCGTTTGGTGTTCCACTTTGGTATTTAAATATTATTTTAGTAATTTTTGAGTCCATTTTACCTGCCATAGAAATAAGTGAATTACTTACGACGTCAACGTTTGATTGTATGTTTCGACAGTAATACACGTGGGTGTTATGTGATTAAATTCAAAATTTCAAATTTGACGAGCGACGTTCGAGTTAATTTTAAGTATTCGTTAAGTTGTGATTTTATTATTTAACTTATTTACCTAAAATTATGGCAAGGAACTCCTATGATAATAAAAGAGTTATTTTTTATTTGGTCGTTTACATTTGCCTCTTCCAGTCCCCAGCACCCTAATTGCGTAACAAATTGACGAAAATTAACCATTCTCATTATCAAACTACCGAGTCCAAAATATAGGTCAATACATAAAGATTACAGGAACATTAATAAGAAGTCTATGGTCTTAAAAAAACATGGTAAATCTCTCAATATTGTGCGTACAAACTTACATTTGCAGTTGGAATGTATGGGAGTTTGTTCTTGGAGTAATTTTTCTCTTTTTTGTTCATCCCAACTACGGAACCCTTCATTGTGCGTGGAACGACACGCACTTGAGACGGTCTATTTACGTAGATCTGAAATAGTGTAGGGGAAAGGATCCCTCCCTGGGGAACACCATAGGACACGAAAAACTCATCATAACTCATCGTACCTAAGTATCAATTTTAATACATTGATTACGACTTTATAGGTGATCGTTAGAAATTTCTAGAAGCATTGCACGCACACCCGATATTTTCCAGCTTCATGATGAGTTTGGCAACAGAGACTATGTCAAAAGCCTTCAAAAGGTCCAGGAATTATACCCCTAGGCATTTCGATTTTTTTATCGAGGTGTGAGGTAACTTATTGCGTGAAATTCAGAACTGCATCTTCTGTAGATAGACTTGTTCGAAATCCGTATTAGTTATTAACATTATACAATGTTTGCGCAGAATACAATGCATGCAGGCATAATACAATGCTTGCAAGCATAATACAATGCTTGCAGGCAGAATACAATGCTTGCAGGCAGAATACAATGCTTGCAAGCAGGATACTCGTACAATTTGCATGCAATGCTTGTAGGCAGAATACAAAGACACATGTCACCCATGATCTCACCTGTACCAAACCATTGTAGGTAGGTATTTCTTGCAAATAAACGTTTTGATTTTATTTTATTTGGGTCTAGAAGCATGAAATATACTGCACTTGAGTTTCATATTTATATGTTCAAAATTCCTTCCCTAGTACTCACTTTCGTTATATTTATAACGAAAGTGAGTACCTACTAGGGAAAGATTTTTAAAATTCATCAGATTCAGGTTTGTATGGAAGTTCGTCATTTTTGCCGATAGGAAATACCATGGGGCACACGGCTTAATATCTATAATAAAATAGGGATCCTAACGTCATCGAATCACTGCGGTGTACCCCATAATAAACCCTATCGCTAATCATAAATTTGTATTTGTTCCGAATTTCCATACTACCGGACCATGTGTCACTATTGCCTTTCAACTTATATGAAGCAACCAAGTTGAAAAAGACCTTCTGTTAACATAAGAACCATTTCAATTGTTTTATGCGTATTTCTATCAAATTGAATCAATTTGATTCTATTTCACGTAAACCTACATGGGCACTTATGAAATGTCAGAAACTTGGAGAAGAGCCGGCGAGAACCTTGACAGTTTTTCTTTTAAAAATAATTGGCTTTTACAATAAAGAAAATTAAAAACCGGCCAAGTGCAGTGTCGGCCACGCACAATGAAGGGTTCCGTAGTTTGGATGAATGTATCCCAACAACAAAATTAACATTGTAGTTGAAAAACATATTCTCTGGAATATATGGACATTCCAACTGCAAATGTAAGTTGGTCGACTATTACTCGTTAACTTAAAAAGCCTTCTTAGCTGTGATAGTTTCCCTTTTGTGATTTCCAAAAACAACAATTTAGGTGGGGGGGGGGAGGTGGCAGTTGACTCTATAGAAAATTAGCATTTTAAAGCTTAATAAACGGGATCTCTGATTCGACAAATGGTTTACACAGACCCGCAATATTTTTGAACGACCTATCCAATGATACCCCACACCATGGGATAGACGAGAAAAAAAATATCATCCTCGCTTTTCGTGCAAGGAGGTATTTTTTTTTAAGGTTTTATTTTACCACTTAGTCGGCGTGATTAATATGCCCATGCCAAATTACAGCTTTCTAGTATTAAGAGTCTCTGAGCTAAGCCGCGGACAGACAGACGTGGTGAAAATATAAGGGCTCCTTGTTGACTACGGAACCCTAAAAAGAGCGAGACAGAACCACAGCGATGGTTTGCAGCGACAGGCGGCGTTGACGTGATGACTTCAACCGGTGCAGCGTAATGTTGCTGGAACCGTGTATCGTGTACTTTATAACTTTGTACGGTAAGATGCGTCACTCAAGGAGTTCGAATTTCCGATCATCCGATGCAGTATGTGTCGTCATGCATTTCCGCCAAGCATGTGTAGGGCACACGCATTTTTGGGACCTTAGAACGCCTATGATAAAAGTAGTACACACATAAAAGAAGCGGTTTAAATGTGGTTCGAGTCAGTAGACATCTTTCTAGTATTTTGTGCGGTTGTTTCAGAACAATATTTTTGGAAAAAAAATACTTCAGTGTTATCTTAATAATAATTTGGATACAATGTTATAAAAATGTAAGTACCACCTGTGAATTTCGGTTGTTTCGCAGTCCCTTTCATTTCATTTACTTAATCCTTCGTCCGGGTCACGCGAGACATGATGGCTTTTTAATTGCATCTGTAATTACGAGTGATTAAAATAAAATAAAATATTTTAGGTGCTTAAAGGTCACTATTATATTATATTTAAGCAATTAACAGGTAAGCTTCCAGCGGGGTTAGTAGTAGACAGTTTGTATTATGAACTAAAGAAGAGCAAGTTATCGTCGGTCTCAACCTAATGGTTACTTAGTTAATTAAAGAAAGTAAGTAATTTAATTGAGATAAGGAAAGTGCCTAGTTTGACAGTTACGAAGAACAGAAAAAAGACCGTCCGAGTGCATGTCGTACCACGCACAATGAAGAGTTCCGTAGTTGGGATGAAGAAAGAAGAGAAAGAATTACTCCAAGAACAAACTCCCATACATTCCAACTGCAAATGTTAGTTTGTACGCACAATATTGAGGGATTTACCATGTTCTTTTAAGAACATAGACTTCTTATACATTTTCCTGTAATCTATAAGCATTGACCTAATTTCGGATTTTTTTTCAAAATTTTGGACTCGGTAGTTTTGGAGATAAGGAGGAATGGTCAATGTTAGTCTATTTTCTTAAATAACTTTAAAATTATAAAAAAGTCTATTGGAGACCCTCACAGCAAGCCCTTTGATATGTCACACGGTGCAGTTTGCAAAACTTTTTCTTTTAAATTTTATTATTTGTCCTCTGAAAGTGACTCCTATATTCAAAATTCATATGTGTACCAAACAACTTAATCAGTCCATTGGATTAAGAGCAAATGGGGTTGTTTCCCGGAAGCTTCGCCGCAAGATGGCACTGTACAGCTGTCAAAGTTTTTGATAGACATGTGCATTGTGTGGACGATTTTTAAGTATTTGCTTGTTTTTTTTTTTTTTTTTCACCTATTTGTGTTGCTTTACCTGGCGTATCGCCCAGTTGAAGGAGAAGTTGAAAAAAGCAGAGTATCGCAATAAGGAAGGGAAGCCAAACTTGTCGTAACGTATATTATATTTAACATGTTATCGACTTTTAGCCGTATTCTGGACAATATTATGGATTCATAAGTTATAAAATAAACTTAACTCATTACTATTTTTCTTTTTAATGATATTTATGATAAACAAGATGTAAAGTTACTTGTTACAAAATGTATGGTTATTTGCAAGGAAACCATTTTTTTCACAGGCTATAAGCTTTTTTACTATTATTAATAAAAAGATATAATTAATAATAATAGGTATGGTACCAACGTGTCGTCTTAGAAGTGGTCTCGTAGTGTTTCCTTGAAATGTTTCCCACTTAACCTCGAAAAATCACTAGATTTGGTTTTTTTTTCTAATTTCAGTGCCTTTTCCCACTTTCTCTTTATGCGAAAATTACTTGGGAATTTGCCAACGCCTATTTATTGGCATCCAAAGGCTACATAACGACCCATTATATAATAATAATAATAATATCCTGGGACATTTTTCACACACGGTCGTCTGGTCCCAAACTAAGCAGAGCTTGTACTATCGAAACCAGATAACTGATATACTACATATACTACTTTTTTTTTGTAAATACATACTTATATAGATAATTACACCCAGACTCAGGACAAACAGACATTTTCATGCACACAAATGTTTGTCCTGGATGGGAATCGAACCCACGACCTGCGGCGTGATAGGTGGTATCTTAACCAACCACGCCAACTGGCCTGTCACACATATTGATAAAAAAGTAACAAAAACACGAAATATTGTTAAATTTCTATGGAGTTTGACTGTTTATTGGTGATAAACACTCAGCGCCATCTACGTGAAACTAATTGACAGTTTTCTTCCCCATTGGCTATGACAGATGTACAGACACACGAGCGATCCTATAAGGATTCCGTTTTTTCCTTTTGAACCCTTTTGGTACCCTGAAAAGAGTACCTACGTACCTAATTAAACAAATCTGCGCTCTACTATGAAATTACCTTACTATGGTAATTTAAGGCGGGACCTCAAAACTTATTGACATTCAAATGAACGATTTTTAATTATTTTATTTTTTTAATAATTGAACCTCTTTTCCATTTAAGGTAATTTGTAAAAAATGTATTTTAATCCCATTACTCTGCTTAGTATTCAATCTAGGAGTATCGGCCAGTAAACCGCACGCATTAGTGTTTGCTAGCAGATCACTTTCAATCATTTCGTGTTTCAACTACCAATCCGCGAGCAGGGTCACTGCACCAGAATTAATGACTACACAAAAACACTACTTCATACGTCTGTCGAAGCTGTTCTTTTATACGCTACCTTTAGAAATTAATAAAATATTGCGCTACTTATCACTACCCAAAATCATACCTCAGCTCGTCACAAAGAAATACAATTTCATTTGCGTTATTCATCAATTTATAACCTCACTATCATGTCTAAATATCAATATGTTTCATTGGTAGCTATTTGTAATCTATTAGCTAATTAGTCACCGTCACCTTAGACTCTACGCGCTCTCCGCAGCACCCATTGGCTACGCCCCCCATCTTTCCGTAGCACGTAGCCCAGTACAATGACATTTTAATAACATAGTCGATTGTTGGGACAGCCATCTTGTTATGGAGATTGTAACTGTTTTCTAGCCACCTCCTAGGAATACAAATAAGTTAATCGCGGATTGTACGCGGACGTGATAATGCTTAGTTTACCATAGATATTTAAGTAAACGCAGTACTTTATGTTGACATAATAAGATTTCCCTAAAGGTCACCGAGGTCAGATTATACGGTCGCTGCGATCTTCATCGGTAAATCTGAATTTACCATATTATAGGATGAAGACACTACAGTTCGTTTCTTCATCAAGAGCCCAAGTGAATCTTGACTTGGGCACGAAGATTGACTTGGGACTTTGATTAAATACGTAGGAAGTTCATTTGTTCACAAAGATTTTGTGAACAAATGTACTTCCTACATATAAAAATTTCATACATATGAAAATGAGAACCTTCGGACACTAGGTAGGTACACCATACATCTATACAATAATTACTTGTACTGACTGCCTGATTCATCAACGCAAAGCCTAAACCGCTGGTGCCAGGAACGTGAAATTAAGCACACGGGTTCCTTTTATATTATAAAATTTAAAATTTATAATGTAGGGCACTTCTTCTCTGGGCACGCCACAATTGCGGCGATAAGTCCCCTCTTTGAGGAGTGGTTAGAGAGGCGCCACGGCGTCCTCACCTTCCGCCTGACGCAGGTCCTCACCGGACACGGTTGTTTCGGGAGGTTCCTGTTTCGCATAAGGCGGGAGGAAACGCCCGGGTGTCACCATTGTGTGGATCGCCCAGAGGACACGGTGGAGCATACAGTGGAGGTCTGCCCGGCTTGGGCAGAGCACCGCCGTGTTCTCACGGAGGCGATCGGCGGCGGCGATCTCTCGCGTCCGAGCCTGGTCCAGGCCATGGTGCGGAGCGAGAGTGCATGGGAGGCCGTCACCTCCTTCTGCGAAGCGGTAATGCTTGCGAAGGAGGAGGCGGAACGCGTGAGGGAGAGGCAGCCTCACGCCCTCAGTCGCCGCAGGAGACGCCCTGGGCGGCGGGAATCGATAGCCGATTCCCAGCCACCGTAGGCGCGGGCTTGCGGACGGTGAGTAGTGGGTAGCTCGCCGTCCGGTGAGGACCAGGCCCGGGTCGACGGCGCGTTGTGTTCCACGCGCGCCTCAAAGAGATGTCAGCAAAAGATGGGGTCCAATAGGGCCGATGCCGCTGGGGTCGCGGGTTGTTTGAAAAAGATACCGTGGCCCTGGCATAGGCAACTGAAGGAACACGGGTGGGTTTTAGTCAGTAAAAGTCTGACACGCCCTTCCGCTCCACCCAGAGCGGGAGAAGTTATTTGATGATTTCCCATCCACAACAAAAAAAAAAAAAAAGGGCACTTCTTCTCAGAGTACTAAGATAGGAAACGCCGACCTCATCTAGTTTTAAAAAAAACATTGTTGGCTTGTAAAAGTGTTTGTATGTACAAACCTACTTACAGAAATAAAATCATTTATCATAGCACTAAGAAGGGGTTTCTGGAAATCCGACCTATTACGGGGTCAAAACGGGGGTCTAAACTACTACCGAGATTGGGTGGTTTCAAAGTTTGTATGGCGGCATTTTAACACGCGATCCGATTTACTCGAAACTCAATATTTATACTTAAGCCCGAAAATAATGAATAACCTGTGTCAGGGATTTTCGATATTTTTTGGATTGTCTTTTAAAAAGTTTAGGTGAAAGTACAAAATCCATGCGGACGAAGTCGCGCGGATAGTGCTAGTGATACCTACATATAAGGAATGACAGAAACATTATGTTCTGTTCTATTGGAACTGGAAGCTAGGTAGCAGTAAGCCTATCTAATCACTTCTGTCAACCCCTTTTAGAAGGATGCCTCATGCCTAGGTCCTAGCTAGATCACTCATTTAGGTTTATCTTTTCTTCTGCTAATAAACTCATAGCACGCCATTTGTTTTCGACTGAATGAAGCTACGAAAATGAATAATATTTAATTTTTTAATTATTTTTGAGTTGCTATCGGCAAATGACGCATGCAAATTAGTATGTACCTATTTGCAATGGAATTACCAACAAATGGATGACCAACAATGGGATGTTAATATTTGCGGTTGGTAACTTAAAAAATAAAAGAAATTACTCACCAGGACACAGAAGGCCAAAGACCTTATATGTGTATATCGACCACACAGATAACCGCATTTCATATTTATTTTTAAAAACAAAGTACAAGTAAGTTCATTTCCCGCCATTCTTTGTTTCCACAATAATTAATGTCAATTTATAACGCGTTGTCGTCCTACGGTTGCAACCAGTTTAGGAGAAAGTAAAAGCAAATCTATTTGATTCGGAAGAGCGTTAAAAATTGTCGGCATTTTCCTTCAGTTTAACGCAGCCGACACCGAGTGCGGCCATTAGTACAAATTATTTGAAATAAAAAATAATTTAATAGATAATCTGATTTTCCCGCGGTTTATTTGAAAACTGAACCAAATTTTGTTCTGTGGTTTGAGTGATTAGTTTTATACGGTGTGCATTGGTGTTTTGTAGAAAATTATGATTTTAAATAACTGTAAAAATATTGGTGGATTTTTTAAAATAAATAGTGTGTTGTTGTTTTAGATAATGGTTGTCGTGTTAGTTTAAATTATTTACAAACGTAAGTACGAAACATATTAAATTATTTTTTGTAATTACAAAAACAATGGAGACCTTACGAGAGCACAGATAACGCTAACTTTATTATAGTATTTCATTTTAAAAGGTATAATTTTGTATAAAAATCAACGTTCATAGTGAACGATCACCTAAATTCACATTGAACCCATGAACCGGTTGATGAGAGACTATAAAAACTTAAAAAAAAAAAAAACAAAAAAGCAACTGACTTCCAAAAAAACACTACAAATTGAAAAATAACTTTAATTTCGAAAGACACCGAGTCCTTGGTTTTGGTTTTGTATTTTCGTTTATTGCCACTGGCTTCCCAAAATTGAAGTTATTTTCCACTTTGTAGTGTTTTGTTTTTTGTCGGTTGTGTTTATTTATTTTTTTTTTTTTTGTAATCGGTTTTATTTTTCCATTTTTAGTTGTTGAACTTTCCCCACACAAATTCGAATACGACTACCTGCAAATTACAGTGACAGGATGTTATTAAAACAACACCCACATAGACTAATTGGGAAAAATACGTATTATTGAAGCTAACTCAAAAACTACTCGAGCAAAGTTAATAAAACTTATACAGAACCACCTGCAAGCTTCCTCTACCTAATGAAAAAAAAATATTTTCAAAATCAGTCCACAATTCTGCCGTCGTAAGAAAAAAGGGCACAACTAACATTTAAAAAAAAATTGAGTTACATAGATAAGTATTTAGAATCAGAAAAAAAAGGCTAATCTGCTCAATTTTTTGTAGATTTTTTTTTTAAATGTTAGTTGTGCCCTTTTTTCTTACGACGGCAGAATTGTCGAAAATATCGATGATCAAACATAAAAAAAAACATACATACGGACGATCATAGAACCTCCTCCTTTTTTGAAGTCGGTTAAATAAAATAAATAAGTTGTAGTGCTTTTAATTTCTACAATATTTGTACGACTTCACGGCAAAACATAGCGCCCTTAGAATTAACCTGAGACCTTTATGTAAATACCTACCTATGCTTCACCAATAAATATTCTGACTCTGATTCTGAGGTATACCTACAAGTTAAGGCGAAAGCGTCAGGGTAGCGCGCGAAATTCAAATTTTCTTAAGTTTTTTGTAATTTACAAGTCGGTATTAGGTTTTATGTTGATTTGAATATGATTCGCGACCGTATAACATATTATAGAATTATATCCATTAAAATCATCAATATATATATATATATATATATATATATATATATATATATATATATATATATATATATATATATATATAAGTTCATATAGCTCTATTGAATGACTATTTCATGAAATCTTGACATTTGAGGTCTTTTCTAACATATGAAGTTGTGTTACTGATTGTAATGATTATTATTCTGTAAACATATGATTGTTACGGTCGTGAATTATATTTGAATCATCATTAAACTTAATACTGACCTACAAATTGCAAAAAACCTAAGAATATTTGAATTTCGCGAGCTACCTTAGCGCTTCTCCCTTAAGGAGGAAGCGTCAGGGTAGCCCGCGAAATTCAAATTTTCTTGCGTTTTTTGCAATTTTCAAGTCAGTATTAAGTTGTATGTTAAATAAAGTATGATTTGCGGCCGTAACAAATATGTTTTTACAGAATTATATACAATAGAATCAGTAATACAACTCCTTAAGTTTGTATAATCCCAAAATATCAAGATTTCATGAAAGTCATTTTTTGGGATTACCTGGTCTTAAAGAGTTTTATTGATCATTTTAATGGATCTAATTATGTAAATAGATAGTTATTACGACCGCAAATTATAATTTGATCAACGTACAATATAATACCGACTTGTAAATTGCAAAAAACGTAAGAAAATTTGAATTTCGCGGGCTACCCTGACGCTTTCCCCTTAAGTACTTTATACTTATAAATACAAAGCCACAATTTCACAGACACTAAATAAGATTATATAAGCAAGTATATCTACCACAGAAATATAAAAAAAAACACTTCTTTCTTATGTGTATCTATGCTATCTACTTACTTATATGAGATCTTAAGTAAACATTTACAGCGCTAGGTACTTCTCATAAAAATATACAGTCTCAGACAATTTCTATAATCAATCAGTTCTTAGGATTATGTCAAAACTTAGCATACAGTCACACCATACTTTCTTATCTTTTTTGTTTACTAGATAAAATACAGGGTGTTTGGCAGAACGTTGAACATACGAAAATGGTGGATAGGTGGGGTCATCTGCTTACTCAGCCCTAATTTATTTGGCCCTGGCCCACTGGGTATTTAAAAAAAAATTTTTTTTTCTTTTTTCTTGTTTCACCACTTTCTTAACTTTAAAGTGTAATTTTTATTAAAAATGGGTAAAACAGGCAATATTTTGTTTTTTATTTTAATCTTTGATGTTGGCAGATTCTTATAAAATTATTGCTTTGTTCAGATGTTAGCTAAAAAAAAAGTTATGAGTCCTCAAACTTACAGAAAGATGTAAAAAATACTTAAATGTTAATTTCAACTTGCATTAAAAAAAAAAACGAAAAATGATTGAGGAGTTCCAATTCTAGCAAAACATCCCTAGTGTGTGAGCTTTCTAATGGTATGTAATTTGCTTTTATAAAAAAAACTTTAAGAGTTATTTCATAATTTTATCAAGTAGGAAATTTTTGACGAAACTCTACCTTTACGGAAAGTTAAATGTTTTGCGAAATTTAATACTGCAAAGTTGGTAAAAATTAAATGATCGATTGAAATTATGCTGTACCAGTTAGGTGCGTTAATAAAACAATTAAATAAATTTAAATAATTTATTTAAATAAAATCACAGATGTTCAAATTGACGCCCTTCATTTGCAATACAGGTGCGGCATCTACGTCTGATTTCTACAGTTGTTGTGCGCAGCAGCATCTCCTGTCGCATAACTTCGAAAGCAGCATTAATTCGATTTAACAAATCTCTTCTCGACTTTCTACTTCTGTAGTGTAAACTAGTTCCTTTGCCCTTCCCCACACGTGAAAATCGAGCGGAGTGAGGTCGGGCGATCGTGGAGGCCCGGGAATTGGTCCTCCCCTGCCAATCCACGAATTTGGGAAACAATTATCCAAATGCTCACGTACAATTAGACTAAAGTGAGCTGGGCAACCATCGTGTTGAAAGACAATAGGCCTGTTTATGTCTACTTGGAACACTTCTTCCACTAATGGTGGTAAATCATTTAGCAAAAAATCCAAGTAGTTGTTCGCATTGATGTTGTCGGGCAAATAATGAGGCCCTATTAGCTTATCGCCAATCACTCCTGCCCAGACATTCACACTGAATCTCCTCTGGAAGCCCCTATGTCTCTTCACGTGTGGGTTTTGATTTTTAAGTGCCCAATGGTGAAGATTGTGATAATTGACAATCCCTTCTTTGTCAAATTTGGACTCGTCCGTCCACAGAATACTTTTTAAAAAGTTTACGTCGTCCACATCGGTATGCAGCAAATGGCGACAAAATTGCACACGTCTCCCAAAATCACTGTCATCGAGACCTAGAACAAACAAAACACGTCTAAGAATCGATTTCAATACTGAATCTTTTCTTCCTCCGAGTTCAAACTCTACAATTATCTAAATTAAATTATCTTCAATTTTTAAGTACACTAATTGGCTTTATGGCTTAGCCATAAAGACGTAAGACCACATTCACAAAAGGGCGTGCGACTTTTCAATTTTGTTCTAAAAAGGAGCCATAAGTGCTGGCAAGTTTACCTACGCTGACCACCTGCGCAAACCGAATCCAAAATCCGAATCCTGTAAGCGCTGGCCGCCTGATTGTTACGTGAATGCGGCCGAATAGGAATAGTTTATTCGAATTTAATTTGAAATTAGAATTGAATGCGCTAAAAACAACATGAGGCAAAACAACTAATAAAGAAAGTGACGAAATCAAGGTTAAATGGAACGATCAATTGAACTGTCTCATAGTTTACTACATTCTACAAAATCGTATCAGATGCAGTGCATAAACGGCTTAATCTTACCTTGCACTGGAGTGTAGTGAAAAGCATGCCTACCATCTTGCCGGAGAACAGACCACACTTTCCATATGCTTAAGCCAAGTATTGAAGCTATTTGTCTAATGCTTTTGGTAGGGTCCGCGTCAAACTCGGCAAGAACTTGTTCGTCAATGGTAGTATCGGGTCGTGCTGCGTTCACTCGTGGTTCTTGTAAGTTCAGGTTACCGGTTTGTCGTAAACGTCGGTAAGTACTCGCAAACGTCTGATGACTGGGTACTCGGTGGTTGGGATAACGCTCTTGATAAATTCTTCGCGCTTCACGCGAATTAGTATTAGCGCTTCCATACGCTAACAACATGTCCGCGTATTCCTCACTGGTAAAAGCAGCCATTTCTTTACCAATAACAACAGGTAACAGTAATAACAAAAAACTTAACTAACAGGTTATAAAACTAGTGATAACAATAAAAGAAAACGAAGTGAACAAAAACAAACGTAAGCGTAACGGGCACGTGAGATCGCAGAGGCAGTTAAGTCTCGACTGAATAAAAGAAAAGAATTCATTCTGAGGCGTCACGGTGCCACGAGAGCGAAAGAGAGCAAAAATACGCTATGACTGCGCAAGAATGAAACAAAATGTCTACCTGCTTTGTGTAACCATCTCAAGGGAATAGTGAATGTCAATTTGCACCACTGCTACTGGCAAGCCGTCGCGTCGATCATTTAATTTTTACCAATTTTACCAACTTTGCAGTATTAAATTTCGCAAAACATTTAACTTTCCGTAAAGGTAGAGTTTCGTCAAAAATTTCCTACTTGATAAAATTATGAAATAACTATGTTTTTTTTTTATAAAAGCAAATTACATACCATTAGAAAGCTCACACACTAGGGATGTTTTGCTAGAATTGGAACTCCTCAATCATTTTTTGTTTTTTTTTAATGCAAGTTGAAATTAACATTTAAGTATTTTTTACATCTTTCTGTAAGTTTGAGGACTCATAACTTTTTTTCTAGCTAACATCTGAACAAAGCAACAATTTTATAAGAATCTGCCAAGATCAAAGATTAAAATAAAAAACAAAATATTGCCTGTTTTACCCATCTTTAATAAAAATTACACTTTAAAGTTAAGAAAGTGGTGAAACAAGAAAAAAGAAAAAAAAATTTTTAAAAATACCCAGTGGGCCAGGGCCAAATAAATTAGGGCTGAGTAAGTAGCAGATGACCCCACCTATCCACCATTTTCGTATGTTCAACGTTCTGCCAAACACCCTGTATATCCAATCCGAGCATAATAAATAAATATACAATATGTAACAAAAACCCTGTTGTTCCTTTTAACACATGATTGTACTCATGATAACAAACAACTTTCACTAGGGGACCAAATCAGAATTCGCGAAAAAAAAATCAGCTGTCCCATAGATTCATGTTCCCATAACTCGTGAAAATGTAGGGAGCAGCTGATTTTTTTCGCGTTTTCTCGTTTGATCCCATACTAACAGTTGTTTGTTATCATGAATACAATCATGTGTTAAAAGGAATAACAGGGTTTTTGTTACATACTGTATAAAACTATAAGTCGCTTTTCCTACCTGTTTGTTTGACCACTCATTTCTTCTCAACTGCACAATGGATTTTGACGCGGTTTTCACAATAATTTAGAGAATTTAATCCGGAATATTTATGTGTATAATAATCACTTTTTGACATTATGTCACCACATAGTTTTACAGATTGCACGTAGGCGAAGCAAGGGCGGGTCACTAGTTGTAAATAACTTCAATGAAACCTTTGTTGTGGTGAAATATTTGCATTATAAGTATTGTCACAGTCATCATTTCTCCCGTGACTCACACCCTTTGTGTAGATAACCTTTTGTCTTTGAATTAACATAACACACAATATTGTACAGTCGAGGAATGAAAATGTTAATTTTATTCCTTTCCTGAGAACTGACGCATCAAGTCCTGTCATTTGCATTCATACATTCGTTACATATACGTAGTAGCCAGAAAAAATGAAAGTACAAACACTGCTTCACCTTTTCATTTTAAAACTGTACAATACAGGAAAACAGAGAACAAAAACTATAGGACTTATCAGCAAATGAATAATGTAGGATAGTAGTCATAAAGTGAAACAAAAAAGTTTAATGTTCTCGATAATCTTCCGCAAAGATAATTAAAAAGATTTATTACAAGGGAAGCATGCGATTGACTTAGAATAATAACGCATTGACTTTGCTTTGATGAATCGGATGGTTCCTGAGCATAACGATCGACACTTTCAAAATCGATCACCTATAACTGCAAATAAAATGTTGATAATATAATCTACTAGCTTTTGCCTGCAGCTTCGCTCGGTTAATTTAGAATAGCGGTTTAGGGCGTGAAACAAAATGTATTAGGTTATGTACATAAATAAAAAAGAATGACACGTGGCGCCACCTTTTACCATAAGAAAGTTATTGTGGTTTTCCTCGGGAACGGTACTCTTTTTCGGAATGAAAGGTACCCTATGTTCGTGTGTGTACACGTGACAACATATATGCAAAATTTGAGGATGATCGGTTCAAGGCGTGAAAAGGTAACAAACTTACTTTCGCATTTATAATATTAGTTAGGATTGTTGGAGCAGTGGTGCTTGCCCCGACTTAGTAATGAAACTTTAGGTCGTGGTTCGGCCCCAGACTTCTCTCAAAACGGTGAAGTAGAACATCGTGAGGAAATCGCCATGTCCTTATAGAAACGAAAATTCAAAGACATGTAACATACAACTCGCACTGGGTCCGCGTGGTGGTTTATGGCCCGCTCCCTCTCACAAAGAGAAGACCTGAGTCCCAGCAGTGGGAACATATAACATATAGGCTGAATGCTAGGTTGCATAAGTTATAAGAAATTTATTTTATGACAAAATACATTGTATTGAAAATATTACAGTGATGATAAATAAATAATAATAATAATTTACCACCTACTTTTACACTTTACCATTACTTTCGCATTTATAATATTAGTTAGGATTAGTTAGAATCGAGCCTAAACTAATAATTAATTGATGACGATAATTTATTGATATTAAAAGGACAAGCAGCCTGCTTGTAAAGGTGCGGACAGACAGTGCGAGGTATGCGCCGCAAATGAAAAGGTGCGTATAGACAGTGCGAGGCATGCGCCGCAAATGAAAAGGTGCGTACAGACAGTGTGAGGCATGCGCCGCAAATGTAAAGGTTGTACAGACAGTGCGAGGCATGCGCCGCAAATATAAAAGTGCGTACAGACAGTGCGAGGCATGCGCCGCAATTTTTTTTTTTTTTATTCGTATGTAAGATGGCTCAGGCTGAGGCATATTACATATTTTAAAAAAAAACTGGACAAGAGTGAGTCGGACTCGCGCACTGAGGGTCCCGTACCATAAAAAAAAGTGTGCTATTTAGAGACATCGTTTTATTTTTCCTGTAATCTTTACATAAACTTCTATCATACAGAATAATTTTAGATTTATCTCTATGCAAACTTTGGAGATAAGGGGGCAACTGCTTTTTTTTACATTTTTCATTAAAAGTTGCAAAATATTCGGCTTAATTTTTTTTAAATGTGTAAACGGCGTTCTTTCATATGATACCCCACATGCCCTAGTGGCCCCACTTCGAATTTTTACGAGTAAGACCCCCTTTCAGTCCCTGTTGTAAAAAACGTATATATTTTTATTTCTTTGCATTTGCAAGCAAAAAAAAAAAACCAATTTTATTTCTTTCTTATTTGCACACAATATCAATCAGAATCTGAATCATTTTAAAGCTATTGCTAATCCATTGCTTCATCAATCTGCCTAGCCTTTTCACAACTATTTTGGGGTCGGCTTCCAGTCTAACCAAACCAGGATGCAGCTGAATACCAGTATTTTACATGGAGCGACTGCCTATCTGACCTCCACAACCCAGTTATTGGGTAATACGATACCCCTTGGTAAGACTGATTGTCAGACTTTCGGGCTTCTGACGACCCTTAACGACTGTCAAAGATCCACGAATGACAGCCGGGACTCGGTATGTAAAGATTCACCCATCTACGGACCAACCCCGGCAAGCGAAGCTTAACCTGATGGATCGACCCGTGCGGCTGTTATTACTTAGGCACAAGCTCCTCAATCCATTGCTTCATATGTTCGAAACTTTTGTCTGCTCAACAACGTAAAACTTAGCGCAATGTATGTTGTTGAACTGTCAAAAAGAAACCGATTCGGATCGATAGTGTGTTACGCAATTAGGGTGCTCAATGTAATCAGTCAACCGATGTTTGTTATTACTTATGTATCACAAGTGTTATTGTTGTTAATCGATAAGATATCGATCTAAATCGGATAAGGATTCATTGACATGTTTACATGTCATCATGATGAATAGTACTTTGGAAGTAATATTAGTCATAATGACATAATGAACCTTTTTATTTAAACGGTGCATTCGCACATATGTTTTGCATTGCATTAAAAATCATAACCCTCCTTATAGTCTTAGTCTTCCTTAGGCTTTGCTGTAGTCGGGTAAAAGTAACTAGCCATTTGAAGAAAAAGCAAATACTTTTCATTTTTATTCTTGTATTTTAGCTAATAATAATAATAATAATAATAATAATAATAATATCCTAGGACATTGTTCACACACGGTCATCTGATCCCAAACTAAGCAGAGCTTGTGCTATGGAAACCAGATAACTGATAAACTACATACACTACTTTTTTTTTGTAAATACATACTTATATAGATAATTACACCCAGACTCAGGACAAACAGACATATTCATGCACACAAATGTTTGTCCTGGATGGGAATCGAACCCACGACCAGCGGCATGGCAGGCGGTATCTTAACCAACCACGCCATCTGGCCTGTAATAAAACTGTTTAGGGAGGCACTTAGATAAATACAGGACAATTTTTTATCACTATCCAAATTTTCACAGTATGTTCTACCCATGAATATGAACAACTTTCACTATGGGGCCAACTTTATAATCACGAAAAAGATCTGCTGTTTCATACAAAAGTTCAATACCAACTCGTTCTAAATGTATGAAACAGGTGATTTTTTTTTAGTTGGTTCCATAGTGAAAGTGGTTCATATTCATGGGTAATTTCGATAGTAATAAAAAAAAATGATAATTATTAAAACGTACCTGACAGGCCGATAAGTGTTACAAATAAAAGTTAATCCGTTTTATAACTAAAAAAAAATAGAAAAGAAAACTTTAATGGCTTCCGATAGTTATTTCGATCATGAATGGTCAGCTGCTATTGAATTACGAAATATTGAGTTTACAATAAACTATTAATATTGTGCAGGCCGAATCAGAAAACGAAAAATGTGTAAGTGGGCTTTCACTTACAGGTTTTGCGTTTTCTAATTCGGCCATTCATTTTAACAAAGGCTTAATATATCCAATTTTCTTGTATTAAGATACCACCAGAAAGGTGTACCAGAAAAGTGTGGTCAAATTTAAGGGTGTAGTATCTACAGACCTTCAAACTGAACAACTTTTTCCATAAGACCAACATCGTAATCGCGAATAAATAATCAGCCGTCCCATACATTTGGATCGAGTAGGTGTCGAAGTTTTGTATGGGACACTTGATATTTTTTTCGCGAATACGATGTTGGTCCTATGGAGAAAGTTGTTCCATTCAATTTTTCAATTCAATCCAATTTATTCAGTAACAATACACATTGCGTTCGAACATATCCAACATGAAACATACTCATACTCATGTATTAGATGTACGTAAATGTAATAAAGGAATGCATGCAATTCAATTTAAATTAGAATAATTCAGTTTGATGGCCTGAGGGTTAATGAGGATTCGTCTCCCTCTTCCTCATAATGCGGAAGTTCCTCATTTTTTATCAATTCCTCATCCTCTTCCACATCCCAAAAATCGGGCATATAATATTCCTCTTCCTCTTCCACTTCCTCATTAATTAAGAGGAATTTATGAGGAAGTGTTGAAGTGTGAACTTTATGGAGCTGTGCGCTAGTATCTTTCAGCTCTCAAGTGTCCCTAGTGAGCGCCTTTTCAGTGGCGTTGGATTAGTTTACGACAGATTACGAAACCGTATATCTGGAGAAATAGCTACAAAGTTAATTTTCATTAAATTCAACCTACCTATTGTGAATTTTGACTACTAAATTGTATATTTTTTCTTTCTAAATATTAAAGGGCCCATTCGCATTCCTTCTTTTATTTCAAATTTCAATTCGAAGTCACAGGTTCTATCTTCCTCATCCGCATCCTCTTCTTCATCCTCATCCACTTCCTCAAAACGTATTTCTAATAGTTCCTCATCCGCATCCTCTTCCTCATAACTCCTTCCTCATCAACCCTAGCCTGTACTAGGGTTGATAAGTATTCCGCTTCCTCATCCTCATAATACGGAAGTTCCTCGTCTTTTAGCGATTCCTCATCCTCTTCCACATCCCCAAAATCAGGCATAAAATATTCCTCTTCCACTTCCTCATTAATTAAGAGGAATTTATGAGGAAGTCTTGAAGTGTGACCTTTACGGAGCTTTGCGCCAGTATCTCTCACCCCTCCATCAAGTGTCCCTAGTGAGCGCCTTTTCAGTGGCGCTGGATTAGTTTACGACGAATTACGAAACCGCAACTCGAACCTGAATTTTGAATTTCGACTATTAAATTGTTTTTTTTTTTCTAAATATTAAAGGACCCATTCGTAATCTTTCTTTAAAAAATCTCCATCTCTTCTAGATCTAACTTTTTTTAAATTTCAAATCGAAAACACAGGTATCTTCCTCATCTATATCCTCTTCCTCCTCCTCGATCCTCATCCTCATCCACTTCCTCAAAACGTATTTCTAAGAGTTCCTCATCCGCATCCTCTTCCTCATAACCACTTCCTCATCAACCCTAGTGTACCACATCCTTAAATTTGACCACACCTTTCTGATACACCTGTATAAGGTACCTAAGGCTATTCATACACGAAATTTCGGGGTTTTTGTACTCATGATTATGAACAACTCTTACTATGACCCCTAATGAGATTTCGTGTGTGAATAGAAAGACCTTATATATTTTATTATGTAACTCGTAGTCAATGCCTATTTTTAATTCAAAAATGGAAGTCAAAAATCAGAATATTATTCAGATTATGTTGAGAACAACACTTTCTGAACGTCAAAATTACTTGAGACAGTCCCCCAAAACGCCCGCCCTTCACCACTTCCTAGTGCTTTAGCTGGGGAGAAGAAGTGGCGCAACAAACTCCCCGGCAGTAATGTAAAAATAGGTAAATAAATACATCAGCTACTAATCTATGAAAAATATCTATTTGTGTTAACACGCAATTACAATTATTAATAAGTAGGTAATAATTGATGCCTACATAACAAAAAACTAATATTTCTCGGAAAGAATCGTAAAAACTTTTTAGAAGATAATATTTTATGATACATATATTTAGGTGAGTCCTTTCTAACAATAATATTGCGAAATTAGTGCGTAGTTTTAACACTATGTGTTTACCTACGAGTATCTGTAGAATGTCTCTGTATCTGTAGAATTAATTTGAGGTCGACACAGTACTTATGTATTGCTTTCTTCCATATTATTCTACCACAAGTCACCTCAGTCAAATTATGTAATTTCTTTTCTAGCTACATAATTATCTTTTATTATACTTGCACACATCAAAAAATGTTTGCGATCAGTTTGAAGAATCGAAATATTTTTTGTTACGGTAGACTATTATAATTTCTTCTTCTTTTTAGATTCTTTCCTTAAAAATATAGAATTAAAATATAAAACAATAAAATAAGTTCAATTGTTTCTCCATATAAAAGAAATTCAATCTATATCAAAATCTGACTTAGTCAATTTTAACGGATTTAAAATATTTGTCCGAGGAAAGTTGTAATTGAAAAAATTGCCAAGAGGCGTAACTTTGAGGAAAGAAGGATATTCCACGAAAGAAATAGCACGCAGAGTTGCTGTATCCCAATCCTGTATCGTGACCACGTTGCAGAGGTACCACGGCATGGGTAATTTAGCTGACCGATCCCACAGTGGTCACCCAACTGTTCTGACTGCTGCTCAGAAAAGCGCTATATCAGATTGCTGGCAGCCCGTGACCCAACAATCAACGCCACTACAGTAAAAGCAGTAGTGCGGGCCGCCTCTGGACTTGAAGTTAGCACTCAGACCATTCGGAATTGCTTACACGCTTAGCGCGGAGATCTTGGTGAGCACCTCTGAATTCACGGCAACGTCAGCGACGGAGACTGCAGTTGCATGGGCTAGGCTCCGGCAAAATGAAGAAGATGAGGAGGAAAACATTTGGCAAAACGGTCTCTTCGTTGACGAAACGTGAATCTGTACTCATCCAGATAACCGACGTGTCCGTGTCTGGAGAAGACCTGGAGGCTCTGAAACGCAAAGAACTGCCACTGGAACCGTTCAACAAGGCGGGAAATCGGTGTCCTTTTTGGGGTGGAATTATGATTGAAGCTAGAACGCTTTTGATCCCGTATCGAGGCTCCATGACGGCAGATAGGTACAAAACAGTCGCTAATTCGCTATTGATGGAATTGTCAGAACATTCCGAGTAAACCAGGTACCAATTCGTACTGGTAATAATGCGCCTGCACATCGAGCTCATTGAGTTAATGTTGTTCTCCGAGAATAAGACATTACAAGGTTAGACTGGCCTGCCGTCTCGCTCGACTTAAACCCAATAGAGCACGCGTAGAATGCTCTTAAGCGAGCTGTTTGGAACCATCAGCCACCGTCCCACGCAATGCCAGAGATCAAGGAAGTCGCTATTCAAGAATGGGACAGGTTACCGCAAGAAATGCTGAATAACTTGATCCTCAACATGCCCCGGAGGATCTCCGCATGTGTTCGAGCCAGGGGAGGAGTTATAAAAATAAAAAATAAAAATAGTTAAAAATATTGTATTAAGTAAATAAAAAGCTTTTATTTATAAATTGTTGTATAAGTTTGGTTAAGCAATCTTTTTCTTTCCATCAAATTTCTGTTACATTTACATTAAGATTGAAAAATTACTCAATTTTTTTTTTTAAATTTGTAAAAAAAGAGTTTTATTTTTTAATTTCAAACAGTGTACTTCTACGAGTATAAAAAAGATATAACGAAAACACTTTTTCTTGATAAAGTTAAATTTTAATAAAATATATCAGCTTTTGCTAGTGATCACAAACTTTTTTTGAAATGTGTATATTCTCAAATTCTGAAACAGATATGTGTAGACCACAGTGTTTTGAGTTGATTTCATTTATTTCCACCAGATTACTGAAAGCCTAATTGAATCACAATCAACTAATAAATCAACTAGTATGGCGGTGGCGTTACTTTGAAAAAGTAATTTTATACCAGCTGAAAATCATACTAAAAATAGTTTTTCCTTAGTGCATAATGCAGATCTAAGGGTCAGCTGCTCCAATAGTGGAGGAGTCCAAAGTTAGAGTCAAAGTTGTAAATAAACTTATGAAAATTAGTTTACCTTATGAGACGGTTTTTGGGATTATCTTCAACTCAAAAAAAAGTTTCAGGTGCATGGAAGTGGAGGGATATACAGGGTGAATTTTTCAAGTAGGCGTGGATGGCCAAATCCAAAACTATGACCAATAGCGAAAAGTACTCAAAGGAGTCACGGGCTCGATTTTGATGATAACTAAAACTGCATCATTGGATTTTTGGATTTTTGAAAAAGCCGTATTATTATGTTATTAATTAAAATAATTTACCATAGTATAACTACCTTACCTTTATTAAATTAAGTTTCTTAGTTTTTTTTTTATATAAGTAGGTATAGCATGATATTCTGTCTTGAATTTAACTGTTACGGATGTTATTTTCTTACGATAAGAAATTGCTGGAAAAGGCAATTGCAGAAAAATTATGGTAGTATTATTTATAGCCACAAATAAACAGCGTTTAACTCAATAAATGTAAACATTATCGAAGCATAAAGTTTTATGAAACGTAGAACGTCATCAAAAATGAATCAAACGGAGGATCCGTTTGATGCTAGTTGATACTGATGTAGCAGTGGAAATTTTCTTTTTTTCAAATTGTTAATCCATAATACGCCTTGAAACCCAGAACTGACTGAAAACCTCGCCTGCATGAGTGTTGAATCCTTGTGTGGACTCAGACTCAAACAGTTTCAGGTTACAAGTCTATATACCTACTAATAATAAAACTGAAGAGTTTGTAAGTTTGTGTTGAAATGCGCTAATCTCGAACTGCCAGTTGCATTTGATAGCAGAATTCTTAAGGAAGGTTATTTAACATCACGCTAGGACCCTTAGGTAGGAGTCGAGCAAAAAGGAAAACGTCAGAAAGCTAAGCAAATACAAAGTAATAGCGCGAGCGGCAGGCGATGCGACGACAAGGGACAGACAGGGAGCAAGTTTCACGCGGACGAAGTCGCGGGCAGAAGCTAGTGTGTAAAATAAGATTGCTTCTCAAACGGCCATTACCCTTAGCCTTATTTATTTCTATTATGTCTATTTTTCAATTTTTTTACTCTCGGAACCCTGGGGTCCCGAACCTTTGGAAGGCGTACGAGGAGCCGAAGCCAACTCGCAGAGGCCCCTTAAATAATTTTAAATGATAAGGAGGCACCAACCGACGATTATCCCTATATGCATTATGCAAGTGCATCCAAGGACAACCCCCGGTTGGTGTAGGACTATTGTTGTGCGTGGAAACAAAACAAATTCGGCTATGGGTCTGGGTGGCTAAAGTGAAGAACTATGTCCCCTGCCTGACCAATGTTATATATTATACATGGATAAAATGGCAGGGGGTGACTTGCACACTCAATAATAGGCCCCGGGAACGGCCGCTAGCACATAGTGACGTAGCGAGAAGGGGCAACACTTCCTGAGATGCTTGAGGTACGGAAGTACGGTCAAGATCCCTACCAACACCTTACTGGAATACTTTCTTCCTCCGAGCACGTTTGCTCTTGCGAATCTCCACTCAAGCCGGCCAATGAAGGCAAGAAAGAGGTGGGAGCTCTGTTCCTCGTCAGTGTTCACTCCACCCGGCCAATAAAGGCAAGCCAGAGATGAGGACAAGATTTCTCTCGGGGGATAGGGTCCGTGGCATCGCTACTGCCCAACAGCTCGCCACATGCTGCCCTGCGGGTTTCTGTATCTCTCGTGGTCTGGCTCCTCATCCGAGACCCGTTCCGGTAAAGTAAACTCTACCGGCACAGACCTAAAGTTTGGAGCGCGCAAGCCCCACCACGACGTCAACGTAGAGATACACCGGTGGGGTTATTATTTTGATTGTCTTTGACATAACTCGGGACCTTTTTTTTTTGGATGGGCGGAGCGGGAGACTGTCAGACTTTTACTGACTGAAACCCACCCATGTTCCTTCAGGACCACGGTAACTCTTTAAAACAACCCGCAACCCTGGCAGGCATCGGTCCTAGCAGATCCCTTCAACTAGTGCTGTCATCTCTTTGAGGCGCGCGTGGTACACAACGCGCCGTCGACCCGGGCCTGGTCCTTCCTTACCGGACGGCGAGCTACCGGTTGCTCGCCGTCCGCAAGCCCGCGCTTATGGTGGCCGGGAATCGGCTATCAATTCTCGACGCCCAGGGCGTCTCCTGCGGTGACTAGGGGCGTGAGGGCGCAAAGATTGCCTCTCCCTCACGCGTTCCGCCTCCTTCTTCTCGAGCATTACTGCTTCGCAGAAGAAGGTTACGGCTTCCCATGCACTCTCGCTCCGTACCATGGCCTGGACCAGGGCCGGACACGAGATCGCTGCCACCGATCGCCTCCGCGAGGACGCGGCGGTGCTCCGCCCAAGCCGGGCAGACCTCAACCATGTCCTCCGGCCGATATCCACACAATCTCGGGACCCTGGGGTCCCGGACCTTTGGAAGACATCCTGCGGTTGGTGCAGGACTATTACAGAACATGGAAACAAACAAAATATATGGTTTGAGTGGCTATAGTGGATTGGGTACCTCGAACTATGGAAGATGGTCAAGATCCCTACCAGCACTTACTGGAATACTTGCTTCCTCTTGCGAACCTCCACGGCCAATAAAGGCAAGAAAGACGTGAGAGCTCTGTTCCTCGTCAGTTCCACTATGTTCACTCAGGCTGGCCAATAAAGGCAAGGCAGAGGTGAGGAACCAGACCTCCCGGGAGATAGGGTCTGTGGGGTCACTGTGTCCAACAGCTCACTCAGCCACATGCTGCCCTGCGGGTTCATGTATATCTCTTTGTCTGGCTCCTCACCCTAGAGAATTATTATTACCCATGAGAATTACTAGTATTTTGTACCTATACTTACCTACCTAACAAAATTGACGTTAGATTTTCGTCAATGATTCATTCACCAAAGTCATCGTCTGCCTAGCCTTTTTCCAACCATTTTTGGGGTCGGCTTCCAGTCTAACCAGATGCAGCTGAATACCAGTATTTTAAATGGAGCGACTGCCAATCTGACCTCCACAACCCAGTTACTGGGTAATACGATACCCTATGGTAAAACTGGTTGTACGACTTTCGGGCTTCTGACAGCCCGTAACGACTGCCAAAGATCCACGAATGACAGCCGGGACCAACGGCTTAACGTGCTTTTCGAGGCACCGAGGGGTATGTAGAGTCACCCATCCACGGACCAACCGCGGTAAGCGTAGCTTATCCTGGTCGATCGACCCATGCGGCTGTTATTACTCAGCCACAAGACCCACTATTTTCTTTCAACAAAGTCTACATTCACTAAAGTCTTCACACTAAATAAAAATCCGGTTGACGAACTTCTAAGACGAAGTTGTTTGACTTACAACGTATTGGAAATACAATTGCTAATCTTTACAGCTCTGATTGAACTTCAAAGAGCCGTCCTTATATTATTATTCTTTATGATTAATAATTTAATAGTTAACTACCTATGTGCACTCGAACCTATCTGATTGTAGATGATAAGGTTTTCCGTTGATGACTTTGTTTTACCGTATATATATTGAAGAAATGCAGGGTTCTACTCAGTTGGTTCCTATACCGTGTTGCGGTTTTGATCGATAGATTTGGAAAGCTCTTTTCAATTAATTTGATTGTAAGTAACGTTTTTAAATGATTTTTTTAAATAGAGACAGGAATTTCGTAGAGATATTTGATTTCATGTGTGATATTGATTGATTTCTATAGATTGTTTTATATTTAGGTACTTTCTGAGCACTTTGTAATATGATGTACATGTGTCCGTGCCTGAAAGATTCTTAATAACAATCTACACCTTTTTATTGTCGCCTGAAAAAAAATCTTTTCTGCGCTCTTTTTCTTCGGTCTTCATTATGCGTTAATGTCTGTATATTGAAAAAGAAGAGCTTGTGGCTAAGTAATAACAACCGCACGGGTCGATCCATCAGATTAAGCTACGCTTGCCGGGGTTGGTCCGTAGATGGGTGACCATCTTTACATACCGAGACTCCTCCGTGCCTCGGAAAGCACGTTCAGCCGTTGGTCCCGGCTGTCATTCGTGGATGTCATTCGATGACAGTCGTTACGGGTCGTCAGAAGCCCGAAAGTCTGACATTCAGTCTTACCAATGGGTATCGTATTACCCAATAACTGGGTTGTGGAGGTCAGATAGGCAGTCGCTCCATGTAAAATACTAGTATTCAGCTGCATCCGGTTAGACTGGAAGACGACCCCAACATAGTTGGGAAAAGGCTAGGCAGATTGATTGTCTATTGAAAAACAAAAAAAAACATCAAATGAAACGATCATTAATCTATTGTGCCTTATTGCTGTAAATAGGGTCATAGTGTTGTTGTCACCAAAAATAACAAAAGGACCTTCCTAATAAATATTTACGTTATCACACAGAGAAATTTCCACGGTATCGCCTCATTTTCATAAGTTTTCTTGGCACACATATATTTATTCATTGTCTTGTGATTGCAACACTCATTGGTTCATTTGATTTCACTGTTATCAATTAAGTATGTTGATTTAGTTTGTCAGTATTTTATTATGTGGCATTATAATAGATTGGAATTGATTTTGAGAGGATTTTTGTGAGTTGTGTGTGTGGTCGACATGTCGTGATAGTTTGGACTTTCCTCCTATTTCTCCAGTATTTTCAGTTAAGTCCTACATCTGTTGAGCCATTTGAGAACCAAGTAAAATACATTTTTTATTGTGTTTGGGTGGTTTATAGCTAACAATACAAAAGTAATACCTAGTGTGGTAATTCACGACAAGCCATTTACAAGCCTCCTCAGTTAGATGTGAAGTATTGTTGTATAATTTTTGTAATTGATTAAGCATAACACTAACAAAGTTTAGCACTAAATTCACTACTTCATTAAGGTACTTAAGGCAGGCAGGAACGCAATCACTATTAGGTTGCAGTAGAAACAATAAAAGAAACAAATGGTCCCGAAAACTCTTTATCCAGCAGATCGTGGGCGGGGAGGATACTTTTTCATTTCAAAAACTTAAATTATTTCAATAGAAGCAGTATAATTTTCACTTCCAATGAAACAATTTAATTTGTAGAAATAAATGTCGACGAAAAACAAATAATAAATACCAATAAACAAAAATACAAAATACTTCATTAAAACCATTTTAATAAATAATACAATAAAAAAATATTAACACTTAAATAGCAATAAAACTTTCGAAACCAATTACTAGGTACCTTATCTGTTTAGCAATTTAACTATTGTCTATATTCCAATGACGATTTTGACGTAATGTCTTTCCCTAGATGGCGTGGAGTGCACTGATCACGCTGGCGTGCGTGGCTGCGTACGCGCATGGTCATGGGCGAGTGATGGACCCGCCCAACAGAGCCTCGATATGGCGCTTCGGCTACAACTCGAATCCTAACTATGATGACGATGGTCTTAACTGCGGAGGGTTCAACCATCAGTGGTCGGTTAATGGAGGAAAGTGAGTAAAGTATAACCCAGAATACGAGCTATAATGTGGTCCATAGGACAGGCCATGAACCGCAAGGTTTATAGAGATTGTGTAACTGTATTGTCTACTCCGCAGAATCGCGGACAGTGAAAGTGTTAACGTAGCTAAGTTTTAAATCCAGGCGAATCACCGTGGAACAGTTTAAAGAAAGATTTTTTTTTCCAGATGCGGCATCTGCGGCGACGCCTACGACAGCGCGGTGCCTCGCGCTCACGAGTTAGGAGGCAAGTACGGCAAAGGATACATCGTCGCCACCTACTCGCCCGGTGACGTCATCACCACCAACGTATACATCAGCGCCTACCATCAGGGTTTCTGGGAGTTCAGGATATGCACCGACCCCTACGATAACACGCAGGAATGCTTCGATCAAATCATCCTAGAATTAGAAGACGGTGAAACGAAATACTACCCTAAAGGCAGTGGGACTTATGAAATAAACTACAGGATTCCTTCCAACCTGGTCTGTGACCACTGTGTCTTACAATGGAAGTACACAGCTGGTAACAACTGGGGAGTATGTGACAACGGCACCCAGGGTCTTGGGTGTGGAAACCAAGAGAACTTCTTCTCTTGTTCCGACATAACTATTGAAGGAGACTCTTCATATTATACAGAATCGAACACAGAAAAACCCGAAAATATCCCAGTTGAAGTACCAATCGCCCATCTGAATGGAGGTGAGGAAAATATGTTTAAAAAGTAAAATAATTGACAGAATAACTGTTCTGTAAGTGCTGGTTTTAGCTCTTCTATGTAAATACACAGAAACACTATGCAATAACGAGACTTTGTCAATGTAATAACTACTGAAATAAATGAAACCTTAACTCTAGTCAATGAACCAAAAATATACGAAGCAAAATCGGCATTTATGGAATGATTTTCCATGAGATCTCTTACAACGGTTGTGAAAAACAAAATATTATTATCATAGAATTTTTGATGCCATAAACATTAACACCTTAGTGACTTCTTGTAAAAGCCAGTCTTTGTAAATAATAAACAATATTTTGTATTTAATATTTTCCTGTGATTATTTATTTTCATTCAATCAGTCATTATACGTAAATAGGTATCTATGTCGAAGTTCATGTTACTAGCTGATTTCAATAAAATTGTATCGTTTCATGTTCAGACTTGTGTGAACTTTTTTACATATCAAGACCCTTCCGTGCCTCGGAAAGCACCACAGAAAGCACGTTAAGCCCTGCGTCATTCGTGGACCTTTGACAGTCTTTGCGGGTCGTCAGAAGCCTGATAGTCTGACAACCAGTACCAAGGGGTATCGTGTAAGTCAGTAACTGGGTTGTAAAGGTCAGATAGTTTGAATGGAAGCCGACCCCAACGTAGTTGGATAAAGGGTAAAGGCTGCTGTAATAATTAAATTTGGACATTATTTTATGGGTAGGTATGTGAATAAAAGAAGGCCTTAGACTATTTATACAGGGACAAATTAAATTAGCTAGTGAAACTCCGCAGACGTGATGGCTACTTATCGATATCTAAACATGATATAACGTGAGTTGGGGGATGATCGAACGGTTTTTTGATGAGATGAGCAGTGTTGTATATGAAGTCTTGTAGAACAATACATATTAGCTTTTGCTAAAATTATATTTTTATTAGTAAAGGCCAAAGAGTATATTTTTCTATCATATTGAAAACATTCTGTTAAATCTATTCCAAAGAAAAAAAAAATGTTTTTATCATATGAATGAAACAACCCTATTGTCTTCGCCATCTCAATGTCTTCCCCCGACGAGTGACGAGTGATGGGGAAAGATCGAAATAGGTAGTTTCTCTTCATCGTTCAGACGTTGTTGATGGTCACTAGTCTATAGTTTGAAGTGCCCTGTAAACTCAGAACTGCCTCTAGTGTCCAAATACCTTTAGTTAACAAAGACAAAACAATATATTTTTGTTATATTTCAGTCTTACCCCACCGTGGTAGATTGATGTCGAGATTCTAAAACTTTCCACTTCATTTGCTTGAAGTTATACTGACAATAAAACATCACTATCAATCTAATAAATCCTTTACCTTTACTTTACTCTAATACAGAGATATTGCAAAACAAAATTTTGCATCTTTCTTTTATCTTAGTCTTATAAATGTTCTACATAGCCCGTCAAATATCGATAGGTAAAGACGGAAATTTGTAATAAATCCTAGAATACGAAAAATAAGCTTATTTAGTTGTAACAACAGCACTAAAAATTAAAAATAATGAGTAGATATTTCAATAAAACCCTCGTTCCTACCTTGTAAGTTACAGGACACGGAGTAAGATTAAAACACTAATATTAACTTTTTAAAAGCCACTTCACAAACATTTGCGGTTTTCACACAACCGCTCTGCTTACCGAGGTGCGTGACGTAACAAAATGGTGGTCTTAACAATGTTGCCATCACTGCAAAAACTGCACTGTATCTGGCGTTATGGACGACTTTTCGTGTTACCCCATTTTTCATCTTCCCTTCACTCACCTTAAAGCAAAATATAAACAGATTTCTCAACTGATACTTCAAGTAACAAGAAGAAAACTACGAGCGGTCGTTGACCCCAAAGAAAAAAAATTAAATCATTTTTATCTTGTCGTGTTTAGATATCGATACCCGTCTGCGAAGTTTCGCTAGATAACTTAATTTGACCCTGTATAGACACCTATACCTGTGCACACCGCACTAATCATATAAGTTAAAAAACAGATCAATATTACTACGATTACTCTTGATATAATATTACCTTGTCTTACATAACATCCATACATACCCACGAAATAAAATCACAGCACATACCTTGGGTAGGTACGAGTATGTGCTACATATATTTTCCACGAATCATCGAAGACAAGAAGCATGCTTTTCAACGAAGACCATGTTTATCTACTTTATATTTCTTCCTATAGGTACCGCATGTTGGCCACCAGGGTATTTCCTACAATAATTCATCAAATAAGCTCGGTTCAAACCAAAACGAATCATTTGGCTTGTCAATGGTAGCATTTTTTTTGTCAAACTGGGCATACACAGGGTGTAAGTGTAAACAATGACAACCTTTAAAGGGGTCATTGTACTCATCATTATGAACAACTTTTACTATGGGACCAAACCTGAAATCGCGAAAAAAAATCTGCTGTTCAGTACAATAATAGATTCGTAAGCTAGTTTTACTTGTGATAGCTACTCCCATATGGGAGGGTCTACTATGCAAAGCTATGACATCTTGGTTTCATTATTCGTATTATTATTACAAGTATATTATACATTATACAAGTCTTAATTTCAACCAATAACGGGCCGAAAATTGAGGAGCTCGCGGCTAAGTAGTAACAGCCGCACGGGTCAATCCATCAGGTTAAGCTAAGCTTGCCGGGTTTGGTCTGTAGATGGGTGACCGTCTTCACATACCGAGACTCCTGCGTACCTCAGAAAGCACGTTAAGCCGTTGGTCCCGGCTGTCATTTGTGGATCTTTGACAGTCGTTACGAGTCGTCAGAAGCCCGAAAGTCTGACTACCAGTCTTACCAAAGGGTATCGTATTACCCAGTTACTGGATTGTGGAGATCAGATAGGCAGTCGCTCCATGTAAAATACTGGTATTCAGCTGCATCCGGTTAGACTGGAAGCCGACCCCAACATAGTTGGGGAAAGGCTAGGCAGATGATGAACGGGCCGAAAATTATAGGAATCGGCCATTAGTGAGCATAGTCACTTTTAAGCAGAGAATAGGTCCCTAAAACCTTTTATCAAGACCTAAAGCAGGCCATATAAAACTATTTACTATATTTTACTAGCCCTAACGATATAGTAGTAGGATAACCGGTTGTATCTTATAAAATAATTCAACTATTTCTAGATCTCCTGAGACTGCTAATATTGACAAACGAGATACATGACGTCCGTCCATCGTACGGCGACCCTTCACGAAAGAAATACATGAACCGACACAAGCGAAAGAAAACTAGTAAGAAGGCGAAACGACGAAGATATAAGAAGGTAAGCCACGGCGACATAATCACAGAATGCGCGTAACTCACTGCAAGTCAGTTCCACTGATGAACAAGTTTTTGGCGATGTCTTTTGTAGAACTTCTACAATGGTAGATACGCGTGTTCGAGTTGGTATATTACTATGCATGTAGTGATCGCAGTATATCTGTTTAAACTAACAGAACTTGGTCTTTCAAAAAAACGAGAAACAGAAATGGGCTAAGATTTGATCCCTTGAAACTCTCGAAATAACCACGTTCTCTGCGGACATCTTTTTACACTCTCTCTCGGCCAGATATTACCTGCTAACATCACCCACCAATTTCCAAAGACCTCATCGTGCCAGGGATGATAAGTCACCATTACGAACTTTTCCATAAGAATGAATGACTAACCAGTATTCATCAAAATTCATTGACGAAGTAATTTTCATTTGTTTTTCTCTTTCAGATTTTATATCACCGATGACCAAGAAGAGTATCACCTCAACAATCCCAAAGAGTGTTCGATATTTACCCTCAGACCAAATTAAAAACCATTTACCTAGAATTACAATTATAAAGGGTGACTGGTAGTTAGTGACCGATACTTAAACGCATGATTGTACTCATGATAACAACTTTTACTATGGGACCAAACCTGAAATCGCGAAAAAAAATCTGTTGCTGTACATTTTGACTAGTTATGCGAACATAAATGTAGGGAACAGCTGATTTTTTTTCGCGATTTCAGGTTTGGTCCCGTAGTAAAAGTCGTTTGTTATCATGATAAAAATGTAGGGAGCAGCTGATTTTTTAAAAGTCAAAAGTTGTTCTTTTAACTTTTAAAAAATCAGCTGCTCCCTACATTTTGACGAGTTATGCGAAAGTGAATGTATGGTACAGCTGATTTTTTTTCGGGAATTCAGGTTTGGTCCCATAGTAAAAGTTGTTTGTTATCATGAGTACAATCGTATTTAAGTAACGGTCACTAATTACCTGTCACCCTATATACCTGTCAAATTAAATTAGCTAGCGAAACTCCGCAGACGTGATGGGTATAACTAAACACGACAAAATAAAAAACAATGTCTTTTTTTTATTTTTGAGATCAATGACCGTTTGTATTGTTGTTACTTGAAGTGTCAGTTGATAACATCTGTTTTATCGGGTTGTGATATCGAAACCCATCATGTCTGTGAAGTTTACACAAAAAAAAAAACTGAATTTTAAACCGATTTTATAAGAGCCGGTGGTTGATGACCCCAAAAAAAAAACATCATCATATTAATTTCCTTTTTATTTTCTCATGTTTAGATATCGATATATATCTTGTCTGCGGAGTTTTGCTGGTTAATTTAATTTAACTTTGTATGTATGTATTAAATATGGCATTCACTTCATTTTATAAACCTTAGATCTGAACTCATTCATCTCGTAAAGAATCTAGTTTTGTGTTTATGATCTACTACTTTAAGAATTGATTGTCTTTTTTGAGCAAAGATCTGTAAAATGTCTCGTGTATTAGTATGTGTTTAAAGAAAGTATAGGGGACAGTAACATGTAAGAAACTGAAATAAAAACAAACATTTTCAATTTAATTTATTGTTTTTTAATTACACAATAAATAAGCTCCAGTAACTAATTCTTCCTTGGCAATAAACACAAGAAGCTGTTGAGCGCAAAAAAAAAAAACAAAAAAACAGTTATAGGTCGAGCAAAGACCATAGGACATTCAACATTGTCAAATATTGGCCACACATTTGTGACACAGCTGTGACAAGACTAAACGCCAAGGTTCGTGACAGAAGGGATCATAAAATGTGGGAACAAGAGGACATGAAACTTAGTATAGAGATTTTAGAAATCCCTTACTAAATATTGACTGTCTTACTGGCACGTTTCGTGACCGCGTCGGCCGCACGTCTTGACGTTTATGGTCTAAGTTTTTTTTTTTTTTTTATGAGATGGACAAAACATCAACACAGTTTTGCTGGGCCGTCTCAATTTGACAGTTTTAAAAGTCAAGGGACATTGACACTTATTTGTCCGTGTTTTGCATGCATGACAAACATTTTGACAATTACGGTCTTTGAATATCATCCGTTACGGTCAGAAATCATTGTTTATAATAAAATCAAGCAGTTAACTCGCATCAACAAATAGTAACAATATACAATACTAAAGAAGATAAAAATTAAAACAAAAAAAAAACTGTTATATATCGGACACAAGGAAACTTATTTCTGTATAACCAAAAATAATCTACAATCAATCACGGTTTATTTCATTACAATTAGTTAAAATCACCAGTTTTTATTGCTTTTTGTGCAAAATCTAAAACCGTAACTTTGTTTTTTATTAACCAACAGATAGTGATGTGGCAAACCTATTCGTATAACTGCATTAGTTAAGCATTTTCACAGAATATCGGGTAAACCGTTAGTTTTGGCGGTTTGGAGAAGGACCAAACTGCGCCAAAACTAAAACATTGACGTTATATTGATTGTGTTACTTCACCATCCGTCAGTTTCAGTTACAAAATCACGATTCTTTACAACAATACATAGCGATATCGACAAAACAACGTTACAATAAATCAACAATTTATCGACACAGCCCCAGCTTAACCCTGCTAATACGCAATACAAAAAAAACTACAAACTATTATAAAAAGCCAAATAAAATGCACAGTTATGGGCAACGCCGACGGGGTTAGGTATGAAATAGTGCTACTATGCCAAGATTTTATTTGGCTCTTGTCACATTTACCCCACCCTGACCTCTCCCATTTTCACAGTACATCTAAAACATATATCCATCCTAGTGCTCAGAGCTAAGATGCCAATAGATATATCGATATGTTTGGGCAAGTTCGATTGAGCGTTTATTTAGCATTCAAAATCAAACACCCATTGGTCCAGCCTGATTATTTGGCTAAACCAGTTTAAACTTTAACAGTCAGAGCATACAAACGATATCATATCTTTCTTGCCATCATATCTATCAGCATCGATCATAAAATCGAGAAGCGTATCTACATTTTTAACAATCAATAAATATATTTAACTTTCATCTGTGAATTGAACAAACTTTAGAATTTAAATATCTAATCAACATTTTCGAGTTGCCATCTTTTTGTCTGTCTTCGCCAGCAAAGTAGACACGTAAACTATGTTTTAAAATTTAATTTCTCAAATCATTCCGAGATTTAAGATGCATGGAGCCGAGATAACTCGGTCTCTTTCTAATAAACCACTAGACAGAGATAGGTACTTGTTCTTACTTTTTATCCAGTTGGATTTTATCCAATGCAAGTCAGATATTTACTGTTAAGGCGAAAGCGTCAAGGTAGCCCGCGAAATTCAAATTTTCTTAAGTTTTTTTGCAATTTACAAGTTGGTATTAGATTGTACGTTGATCAAAATATAATTTGCGGCCGTAACAAGTATCTATTTAAATAATTAGAATCATCAAAGTGATCGATACAACTCTTTAAAACCAGGTAATCCTAATGAATGACTACTTCATGAAATCTTGACGTTTTAGGATTATACTAACTTAAGGAATTGTATTAGTGATTATAATTCTGTAAATACACATTTGTTACGGCCGCAAATCATACTTTATTTATCATACAACTTAATACTGACTTGCAAATTGCAAAAACGTAAGAAAATTTGAATTTCACGGGCTACCCTGACGCTTCCCCCTTAAGTTGCTTAACGAATCAGACGTGACTACGTCACGCTAAGGCTAAGCGCCGGATTGGTTGTACAAAACTGCCTACAACGTCATCTGCGTATAGAGGTCGTCACGGATTCTTTCGACTCCAATGCATCGAACATCTGTCCATCAAACGAAAGTATAATAAATACGATAGCACAAATTGATTATTATTGCACTTTCTTTTAAAGTAGAACAAATAATCGTAACAATTCACCGTGCTTATCGAACTCTCTTTATTTTACTTAACCCGGTAACCAACACGATGCTAACCGATAATTCAAATATAACTCTGTTAATATAAATATATTTTTTTTGGTAAATATTTGTTTTGCTTTCATCGGATGTCTACGTTGTCTCCCGTATAATGATTTAATACGAAACTCTCTGGGACATGTTTTGTATGAAACTTTATGATTAAATATGTTGGTCTTTAGCAAAATTAATTTTGCAATAATGTCATTGAAATTAGAATAGTTTCCGTTAGCGAAGCTGTGTCATGTTTCATATCAGACCCCCAACGTATCTAAATAACGAGCCTTTTAATTTTAATATTATTTCAAGCACTCTCTTGTCTCTCGCACTTACCTACTGCGTCAGATATCAAAAGAAAGAGACCACACATTCGCACTCATACAACACCGATATTTTACTAACTGCTAAACAATGTGCAATCATTTGAAATGTATGCAATTTGGAACTTTATTTCTTCATACAAATTCATGTAAAACTAAAAGTAAAGACAAGAAAAAGTGAAAATGATATCAATTTAGTCTGAAACGCTTGGCAATTTACAACTTTAATACAATGTCAATAAAGTTCCAAATTGAAAACATCTACGGCTTTACATCTTCATTCACACAATATATTCCAATTTTCCGAACAGTAACTAACACCATAATTATATGTCACAGGAAATTGTTGCTAACTAACTATATAATATACTATACTACAGCAAAACATTTTATTGTGTATTTTTTATAGACACGATATTTACTTAGCCCGCAAATGTTATTTCATGAGAGCTTCATATTAGACCGTTTCGGTCACAATAGAGCTTGTCTGTCTTAAAATAAATACTAAATGTTTTGGTCTAAAACCAAGTTTATAACTAAACGAATAGGGTTGATTTTCGACTGTCTAGACACTCGAATATTTACAACATAATAATTTACAATATCAATGGTAACGGAATTAAATACAATAATATGCTAGTAACTAAACGGAGTGGGTAGATTTCTTTACACGTTTATCAGCAAGACTTCATTGGGGTGCTTTAAAATACCCACCGAAAGTAGAGGAAAAAGAATTAAGGTTGAACTAGTCGCGGGATCGAACTCACTGGTGGGCGTGGCCAAAAAGCATGCTGTCTCACCTGGAATCGTGTCCGACAGAGATAGTCCGTGATGAGCAGTTAGACTCTAGTAAAATAATACATAGTTAGTAGTAGTAAAGTAAGACTAGTAATAGTAAAACGAGCGCGTAAAAAAATACGAAAAGTCCTTTGGAAAATCGAGTTTTATGTAAAAAGCACTGCATAAATCAATTACAAATAAAGTATATTGAACTCTTAGATAATTGGGCTTTGTCGGTGCCGACTTTTGTTTTGGAGATTTTACTTCTTTTACGCCCAAAGTTGCGTTAAAATTACAAAGAAAACGACTTTGTTGGCTCATATCTTTTTAATGTATTTTTATTTTACTATTCTGTTTCCGCACAGACAAAATTAATATTGAAACGATATCATGTTTGGACGTACAGTGTCAAACAGTGGAGTAATACCCGCCCGAAATTTTTATGAAAAAATATCGACTAGTGCAACCTTGAGGGTTATTCCCAATAAATGAGAAAAAGACAGTAATTTTAGTAGGTTTGATAGTCAGTTGAAATGCGGTACTTATTAGCTACTAGAAGCTAACTTTTACAACTTGTGTAGTGTCTACAGATTTTAAAGGAATTTTTGAACTAGTCGCTGAAAAGAGTACCTAGCAGAAGTAATAATCACAAAACTCGTGAATTATCTTGAAAGGTCTTTGCAACAAGCAGACGTTTGTAAATACGTGCATGTACGAAGTATGTTACTCAAATCAGAAGCACCAATTAAAGCAAACATTTTAAAGTTACTTAATATCACATTTTAATACGTATATGCATACAATGCCTTAATAAAACGTTTTCATCTAGCCACTCCACTTAGCCCCGCACTAACCCTCTTATTTAAGACTAGATTCAGCCTAGGCACAGCCATAGACCTAGGCAGATCTTATCTAAATACAGTTAGATTCAATTTAGTCTAGCGATCTTCGAGTCGATTCATTTTAGTACGTATAGTCAACGGCATTATGACCAAAGTCGAATGACTTCAATTTATTAGTCGTTCGAGACACTGTATGTTCTTAGGCGTCGATTAATTTATAGAAGTTTTTAACGTTACTTAGCATGTGCTTAGATTTACAGTCAGTGGGACAATTTATAGTAGTAGTAAGGAGCAAATTCATAAAACACATACACTACGGCCGAAATATCATGGCAAGTCTGAACATAGGCACTACGAACTTTCGCGCATGTTCTCCGGCTCACACTCGCCTCATGTCACCGTTTGGTACCTAAAAAAATTTTACTGCGCAGGCTTCAGCGCGAAGTTCGGACTTGCCAAGATATTTCGGTCGTACTGTACTCGTTCATATGAAACTGACACGTGTCAAGAACGCATACTGTCGACGGCCGGACTGTAGATGTTTCCGTCTCTGTCTTGCACTTGCGACACTCGACAGTGACAAGAAGAATGGCTAGAGCCATATCATAACATTACTTTCACATGTTTGGCTCTAATTATTAAGAATCTGGCCTTTATAATCCAATTTCCGTTTTTCCCAATAATTTGACATCAGTGCAACAAAACACTACATTTTAACTACAGTCCGGCCATCGAGTGAGATCCTTGTTTCAATATGGGCGAGAATACACAAGCCTGTAACAAAAGTATGCAAGTAGTAATAGCATGCCGTGTGCCATAACAACTTCTGATTGGTCAATGTCATAATGGCATGCCAGCTACTCGCATAGTTTTGTACAAGCTACAGGCATGTGCATTCCCGACCTATAGCAAGCAAGGATATTCTGGCACCTAAATGACATTGACAGGGCGTTGTTGGTAAACATTTGTCAAATTGCGTCACAGGAATTGTATTGACCAAACAAGATGGCGACGTTAGATCCGATTTTGGCCGCGTGTATGGCACGCGCGTTGACCTAACACAATTTTAATCAACCTATTACAACAGCAGCATTCGATTTGACAGTAAACCGTAGACCTGCCATTACAGTGTTATAACCAGTGATCGGATAATCGGGCGCTAATATACCTAAACTTCACTCTTATCCCCACGAAAGAATAATACGGACTGCCCTTCTGTTTATATAAAATACAATAAATTAGTCGTTTCGATCACTAATTTGTTTTTTAGATAAATAAATCAATGTCCACTACTATGACCACATTGTGCACATTATCATTTTTTTGTTGATATTCCATTTGTTTTTAATAAAATAATGATACTAAATCAAAATAACCACTGCTATAATTTCATTAAGTTTGCTATATTGGTTTTTACAAAAATTGTTCAATCTCTGGAACCCGGGATTACTTATTTATTCAGAAAGGAATGTCCATATTATTCTTTCGTGGGCAGAAGTTTGGGTATATAAGCGCCCGATTATCCGATCTTTAGTTATAACTAATAAATATTATTATAGAACGTACACTTTTCAAAAATCGAATCCTCAGTACCATCAATAAGATCGCTAGACCAGTCTGGGTGCTAGTCGAGTTCTATTCGCATAGAGGGCGCGAGAGTGCCGCATTGAATTTTGGACTCTTTGAGTTTGCTCAGCGACAAACGTAGGTCATCCATTGTGATCGGACGGATGGCATCTAGAAACTCATCCTCTGAATCTTCGACTGAGGTTCCTGTTTCAGTTGTGTTATCCTGAAAAAGAGAGAAATAAAGTTAGTTATTAAGAAAGGCAGTGTGTGTTGCATATATACATACATAACTCACGCCTTCTTCCCATGGGGGTAAGCAGAAACTACAGAACGCCATCTGCTACGATCCTTACATACCCCTTTTGCCTGGTTTACGTTCATACATCTGGTCATACACGCACGCCGGTTGCGAGTACTACGCACCTGACCGTTCTGAAGAACATCACCAATAAGGTCACTATATGTCTTCCTAGGGCGTCCCCTCCGCTCCCGGCGTCCCCACTCACATCTGCCTTGTTAACCTTTTGTTAGTCGTCTTTCATTCATCCTCTCAACATGATGAAACCATGTTTGTTTTACAATTTATTGGTATTTCTGTTAACTTCCTATTAGGGCGAAAATACACATGCCTGTAGTTGATACAAAATTATGTAAGTAGGTAGCAAGCACGCCGTGTTCCATAACTTCTGATTGGTCAATGTCACAATGGCATGCCAGCTACTTGCATACTTTTGTACCAGCTACAGGCATGTGTATTTTCGCCCGTAAGCTAAATACGCAAGAACTGCGTTGATGCTCTAGCTAGTGCACAGGGGGTAATCGAGCTCAACCTGTACTAATCCTATAACGAGGTATACCTCGTTATAGGATTAGTACAGGTTGAGCTCGCTAAAATTATATATAATTTTAGCGTTTGTTTGTAGGGGGTGTTCTTCGGAACTACTGATCCGATTCCAAAAATTTTTTCACTGATGGAAGCCAGGAGTATTGCCGAGTGTCTAAGGATATATTGGGTGACTGGTAATTAGTGACCGATACTCAAACACATGATTGCATTCATGATAATAACAAACAACTTTTACTATAGGACCAAACCTGAAATCGCGAAAAAAAAATCAGCTGCTCTCTACATTAATGTTCGCATAACTCGTCAAAATGTAGCCAGCAGCAGATTTTTTTCCGCCGCCGACGAGGAAAGATTGTATGTGTACTGTCAGTCAAAGATACCAAGGTGTCCCATACATTTGCGGCGAATAGGTATTGAAATTTTCTATGAGACATTGATCATTTTTTCGCGATTACGATGTTGGTCCCATGGAGAAAGTTGTTCAGTATGATGGTATGAAACACATCCTTAAATTTGATCACACCTTTCTGGTACACCTTCTATATTAAAAGTTGATCGCTGACTATTCACATCGGCGAGAACTCTAAATAACAACTCGTTTTTGCTGCTAGCTCTACCCGCTTCTCGCTAATCACCCGCGGCGGTGGAATAGGTAGCTTCTCTTTACCCAGAACTCGTCCACAGAGTATACAGAGTAAAAGCTTCATACACTCGCGCTGTGATAGGTACATACACTAAACAAGCATGATGATGCAACTGTCGGCTTCGTCGCGTACGAAGAGAAACTGGTTTATACCGGCTCGGCCAGTTGTATCGGTCAGGGCTGCGCGTACGCATCGTGGGTCGTGTTTTTTTATGTTTCACCTTTTGAAATGAGATCTCGAAATAAACAATTTTAATATTGGTAGTGATATACTAAAACGTGTGCAAGATTGTAAATTTGATATGCCGTGTGAGTGCTTTCCAACAGATTAATAAAAAAAAAATATTTAGAGTAACTAATTTGTAATAAAAATATTGTATCATAGGTAATTATAAAAAAATAGTGTAGTAATTTGTAAAAAAAGATATTATTTTATATAGTTACATTACAAAAACTGATGAACGTTTTGTTTATTTAATTTTATCCTCCTGTGCCAACCCTAATTTTGCACCTTCTTTAGAAGCTTTGCCTCTGTATACTCTGTGGCTCGTCTAAGTTGAAATGACGCCCCCCACTACTTAAATTAGTGTAGGCGTCATTTCTGCTTAGACGAGCTCTAGCCTGGTTTAACGTTGGTATATCTACCTTGTTATTTTCTCTAGCCATCTCTTCCCTGGCGAGATCTCTGACGCGGTACACAGCGGCCTGCCGACACAGCTCATGCAAATCCGACCCGGAGAAACCTTCCGTGGAACTCGCTAGCCTCTTGAAATCAATCTGTTGGTCAAAGTCACACATATAGTATGAACGGTGGGGTTACTTTGAAAAAGTAATTTTATACCAGCTGAAAATCATACTAAAATAGTTTTTCCTTAGTGCATAAGAGATCTAAGGGTCAGCTGCTCCAATAGTGGAGGAGTCCAAAGTTAGAGCATGTCAAAGTTGTAAGAAAACGGCTTTTGGGAGCACCTTCAACCCAAAATAAAATAGTCAGCTGCATTGAAGTGGGGGGATTATCTATCAGTCTCGTAAATCAACTTGTTTGTTGCGACGATACTTCAGGGCCAAATTCAAAACTATGGGTAGTAGGACAAAGCAGCCAAAGGAACCACGACCTCAATTTCGAAGAGAAAAAAAAAAAAATTATCTTTTTTTGAAAAAGCATCTGTCTGAATCGGAAATCAAAACCGATTCCTCTTATAAAAAAAAACATCCTGTATTTTTTATACTGAGCGAGTGTCGCTGACAATGATCAAATACTGCAAAGGAAAACTGTGTATAATCATAGGAAGTGTCAGTTTTGTAATTTTTATGTTATTTTTATTTTTATGAAAATTAAAAAAAAATTGATATTTCCTCTGATTATCCACATTACATTTGTTCACAGTATGTGATCCATACTAGCTACACTATCGGTTAGTTCAATAAAAAAGGGAAAAGCTTTTTGTAAAAAATGGGTTTAAAAAAAACAAAAATGCAGTTTTATTTTCCTTCAAAATAGAAATCATGGTTCCTTTGACCACTATCCTATTAATAATAATAACAAATTTATTATCAGGCTACAATGGCCCATAGATACGTACCTTACAAACTAACATATATAAAGTATAAAACAAAACTTGTGTTAATAAATATACGAGTAGCTTAAAACTATGTTAGTAGCACTTCACTTCACTCGCTTGTCCTTGAGCTGTCCTGTGGCACTTGTCCGCGGAAGCGACGGAACACCACGTCCTGCGGCCAGAAGTCTTCTTCCATGACGACGGGCAGGTAACAATTTGGTACTCGCACCACGAACGCCTTGAAATTGACGTTGCGGCGCGACTCCAGTAACTGCACCCGCGGCATGTACCTTGTCATCTGGCGCACGTACTCCACGATGTCCTCCGCCTTACTGTTGTAGTGCAGGCGGGAGATGTACACCGGTGTGTTCGGCTTAGCGGCACGCAAGCTCACTTCTGGCTTCATAGGAGCTTTGCCGCAGCGGTTCCTGTTGGTTCGCGATCGGCGCTTCCTCCTTTGCACTGTCACGAAACCCTCATCATCAGCCCTATTCGGCGCCTTTTCTGGGATAGGCTTCATACTTGGAGCGCCTGGGGCACTCGCGGTGACGCTAGCGAAGTCCTTACGTAAGGGTTTCGCCAGGGCTGCAGATACTGGCAGCAAAACGGGGTGATGGACTTGGGCGGCGCAGCGCCGAGGAGCTGCGGTGACGGGCGCAGGGCTGCGGAGCACGGGCGCAGGGCGCTCTGCAACTTCAGCAAACGACGGATGCACTGGCGACGAAACTGCTGACGCGGAATTCGACGATGATATATGGAGGCCGGCTCCGCGACACATGTTTACATGAGATGCATCGGCTGATGACCTAGTTACCGCCACACTGTTACGCAACTCGCTAACTTCTTTGCCCAATTCGGCGACGGAGTTTTGGGATGCATCTAATTTCACTAGAACATCCGCGAAGTGGGCCTTCAAGAAGACAATGTCCTTCAGAAGGCTCGATTCGTCGACGTGGCGGGTGTAAGCTGGTGTAACTCCTTAACCAGAAAAGTCGGCACGTCGTCCGTGTCGGTCTCCTTGAACAGCGTGATTATGTCTTGCAGGCTTCTCTTAGTCCCGTCACGCCGGCGGGACGACACCATCTGGTCGCGCTTGTTAAGCACACTGAACAATAACAGCTTGGCAGCAGCTATGTCATCCTCGCTGAAGTTCGTTGCGCAGATCTGGATAGCAGACACCTCGTCCATCACATCCAGTTTCTGTTGCAGGAACGCCAGCAGCATTCGCCACAAGTTCATTGCTCATGGCGAGTAAATTACCAGCGACAGCTTGCGCCGCGCTATTCAAAACACAGAAAATGCAAAGACGTCCGCATCGGAACGCGGCACAAGCGAGACTGGCTAAATTCGAAACTATTACCCATAGTATCGAATTTAGCCCGACGTGCCATTGCAACAATTATGTTCATTTATGCTACTGACATAATATTCTCCCACTTCCATGCAGCTGACTATTATTTCCAAAAACCATCCTATAAGGTTTTGGAGCGGTATGAAATTACTATATATATATTTACAACTTTGACGTAACTTTGGATTCTCTCTTGGATGCGGTGGCTGTCCTTCACATTCATGATTAGAGAATATAATATGAATGTGAAGGTCATCCCTACTACTGAATAGAATTCAGTAGTAGGGTTGCGAGTTGTTTGAAAGAGTTACCGTGGCGCTGGCACAGACAACTGAAGGACTACACGTGGGTTTTAGTCAGTAGAAGTCTGACACGCCCTTCCGCTCCACCCAGAGCGGGAGAAGTTATTTGATGATTTCCCATCCAAAATAAACAAACCTCTACTAATAGAGTTATGAATTCAAATCTTATAAATGCATATGTACTTTCTGAGTTTATCTTGGACATAACCGACATCGGTGAAGGAAAAATATCGTAAGGAAACTGTAACTACACCGGCACCCATGTCCTTCAAATCGGAATACAACGAAGCTCACTGCTTGACGCTAGAAATAGGTAGTCGTTTCCTGGACGAGCTTCTTCATAAGGAGCTCTATTTTTACAGGATCAAATTAAATTAGCTAGCGAAACTGCGCAGACGTGATGGGTATCGATATCTATTATCTTTTTTTTTTTTTTGGGTGGGAAATTATCAAATAACTTCTCTATTCTTTTATTATTCATTTGTTTTCAAAATTGACATTTACTATCTTGTTCTTATGTAATCTAATATTTTATCCGATAACTTTTATTACTCAAATTTAAATATTTGTACGCCACTAAGGCCAAACATGACTGATCTTATAACTATAATGTAATTTAATAACTTGCATGTTTCCACAAATAAATAATCTTGTATGAAGGGAGGGTTTATAATGTTATTGTTCTGTGTTTGTTTCTTTTAAATTGTAAAATAAGAGTGTGTAATTTTGTAGGTGGCAATGCCTGAAATAAACGATTACTGGTAATTTGGTCCTACTTTGCTCCTATACGTGTAATTATGCTCCTGTTCTGTAAAATGTTTTCGCCTATTCTACGTTAAAAATTTTGCAACAATTAATTAAATTATGAACGCATCCGTTTTTATCCATTTTTTCGTTTTTACCCATATCTCACCAATTTATATCATCCAAAATAGCAAAACATATTATAACTGGAGCAGAGTTTGAATTAGAAAAGCATTAATTTGCTCCAACAGCTTTAACAATGGAGATTACATAGAAACTATATCTAGGAGCAAAGATACCCAACACCATGGGTAATTTTGCTCAGTATTATTTGTCAAAAATAAATTCATAATATACTTCATAATATCTATTTCCCTATATAAATACTTGTCAAATAAGCTATATATCCATAAAATAATACATTAAGTAAATTGTATAGTTGATTTTCTAAAAATAATCATAATTTTCAACATTTGGAGCAAATATTGGAGCAAAGTAGGACCAAATTACGGTACTTATTATTATAAATAATAACAAAACGATCAAGTTTGAAGGTAAGGTACTAACGTCATTGGCAACAGGTTCAGAGCGCAGAATGAGCTGCAGGATCCGCTCGCGTTGCGTCTCACTCGGCATGGGCACGTGGAACGTGGCCGGCATCCGGCGCTGGATAGCCTTGTCTAAGTCCTGCGGCCGATTTGTGGCACCTATGAACAATATTATTTATTTATTATACGCACAGTTACAAGTTAAACAGTACATGACCTTGCTAGGGTGCAGCAACTAGTATCGTTAAGGCCAATGGCCTTGAGTGTTATTTAGTTAACTTGCGTGTTCTGTGTTGAGCTCAAGCAATGCGTCTTACGTCCAGCCAGTAAGAGGACTCGCCCACCAAGGAGCACAGTCCCAAGTTAGATGCATTATACATAAAAACGGTATTTTAATAAAACACGTATTACTAAAAGATAAATAATTAAATTATCTTTAGAATGGTAAAGGTTTCATAAAAATACGCTGGATAGTTTTTGAGTGATTCTCAGTTTTTTATCAGCGTTAGACATTACAAAATAATTACCTACACTATGTAATACAAACCATAATCTAAAATATTAAGTTATTGAGAAAATGCTCTAATTTAACATATATTTTTCCAAATCATTAACACTACTCGTTTAGACGTGATCTTCAGTTTAAAATCATTAAAACTCGGTTATCGTCGCCTTAACCAGGGAGAAAACACGAATACGTTAGTATGTAATGAACTCCAACAGCCACGTGAACGCATTTCCTCTTAAGAAGATTGTGAAGTGCCGATACGCGGCGCGATTTTTAGAGGCAATTGCTTACATTTCATACAATTATTTACATAAATATTGTTTCGGGCGATAACGTTTTTACTCCCCTAAACCTTTACGAAATGAGACAATTTTAATCTCATTACATTCAGTACACTTTAATCTAGGTCTGTACGTTTTTCATTTTTAGTAATTCAATTTAATTTAATTAAAAAAAAATAAAAACGCTCGAGGATGTTTTTATGTCAAAAATATAGATATTTAGATGCTAATAACTTATATCGTATGCAATATTTCTTTATAATAAAAACGTACGGACCTAGTTTTTTATTATACCAACAACATTTCCAAAAATTATGAAAATTAAACTATGTTTACGGGGAGAAAAACGTTATCTCTTTTTGTATGAAAATTTACAGCTTCACAATCCTCTTAAGATCGATATTTGGGAACACCTTCAACCCAAAAAAAAAAAAATTGTCGGCTGCATGGAAGTGTGGAGAATATACAGGCTGGATTTTTAAGATGGGGCAGGTAGCCCTTACTGCCCCATCTCAAAAATCCAGAATGCCTTAACCGCTGTAGCTACAGGAAATTGCGACTTTTGATTCATTTTGTATTCAGAAGTTTCACTTCGAGTGAAAGATGCCGAATGAAAGGCAAAAACCAGCTAACTGCGTGTCGGACCACGCACAATGAAGGTTGGGATGAATTTTAAACCATTTTATTTTAGGACTATAGACATCAATTTTCATCTATTTTTTTTTAATAACTTATAACCATTTATTTTAAAATTATAAAAAAGTAGGGAACCCTCATTTGTGAGCCATTTCACACGGTACAGTTTTCAAAACTATTTATTTTTATTTTCTCATTTGCCTCCCAAGTGATATTCAAAATTCATTCATTTACATTATACGTTCGTGTTTGGGTCACAGAAATTCATATGTGTACCAAATTTCAACTTAATCGGTCTATTAGATTCGGAAAAATTGGCTGTGACAGACGGACATACACATAGACACACGAGTGATCCTACAAGGGGTCCGTTTTTCCATTCGGACGTACGGAACCCTAAAAATGAACGAAATCTGATATCGCTTAAGACAAAGTTATCGACTTACCCATAATGATGACAGTGCAGGTCGGCTCCGTGATGAGTCCGTCCCACAGTGACATGAACTGCGTCTTCATCATGGCGGTCGCCTCGTGGTCGTGCTGCGTGCGCGTGCGCAAGAACGACTCGATCTCGTCTGCAAAGGTTTATTAGTACGGTTAATCGCATGTCTATGGTGAGTGTGACAAACTTTTGCTGGGGAGTTTGTTGCACCACTTCTTCTTCCCAGCTAAAATACTAGGAAGTGGTGAAGAGCGGACGTTATCGGGGACTGTGTCTTATGTTATTTAGACGTTCAATGGTGCCGATTCTGTTGTGCGCCAAGTCCATAATTAAACGAAAAGGATCCAACCCACATTACATCTAATGGGGGTTGGATCCTTTTCGTTTAACTATGGACATTAACCTTAATATTGGCTATTGCTAACTTTTCTCTGTAAACAAAACAAGAAAAAAACAGACGTAACTTAGAGCTGTCCGATTTAGTTGAACCAATATTTCCATTTTATTTACTCGTATCCAAAAGACCTTTTTAATGAAACGTGTAGAGAAAAAAAAGTATATAAAATACCTATAAACACGATGCAGGGCTGCAACTTGACTGCAAGGCTGAACACTGCAGCTGCCAGCTTCTGCGTCTCGCCGTACCACTTGTCAGTTAGTAAAGATACATCCAGGTTTATGAAGCTCATGTTTGCTTCCTTTGCCGTCGCTTTAGCTATGAGGGTCTTGCCGCAACCTGGTAAATAAATATTTCAGGGTTAACACATACACATCTATCGAGCGTGGAATCTATATATTCTATACTAATATCATAAATCTTAAGAGTTTGTTTGTTTTTTTGTTTGAGCGCGCTAATCTCTGAAGAAGACAAAAACAGATTTCTGGAGAATAAATCTGTTTGCATTTGATAGCCCATTTCTTGAGTAAGGTTATAACATACCATAACGCTAAGGCTGGTTTTTTCCACCAGAGTTGTGCTACGCTATGTTGCTATCGATGCGTCTGATATACATTAATCATATTCATTGGTCCACATAGCATAGCACTGTTGGAAATGGGTTCAACTAAGCTTCGTTAGGGTTCTGTGCCAAAATGGTAAAAAGGAACCCTTATGGTGCGACTCAGTCTGTCTGTCTGTCTGTCACAGCTGGATATCTCAATAACCACTAATGCTATCAACTTGAAATTTGGAATAGTTTTAGATGACGTTTGCCCAACTATTTTGCAAATAAGAAAGAAATAAAAATATATACTTTTTTTTTTGCAACAGGGACTGAAAGGGGCTCTTCAAAATTCGAAGTGGGGCTACTAGGGCATGTGAGCGGTATCATATGAAAGAGCGCTGTTTGCACATTCTCAAACATTCTTTTCTTTTTTTTTAAGTCGCAAAATTTTCCACTTTTGATGAAAATTGTAAACAAAATACCGCCCCTCCCCCTCTCCAAAGTTTGCATAGAAAAAATTCTGAAATTATTCTGTGTGATAAAAGTTTATGTAAAGATTACAGGAAAAATAAAACGATGTCTCTTGACTAGTGTGTAGCAACTGGTGTGCCTTTCCTACTGTCGATGCATCGCATAGCTCTATATCTTACTCGCTCCGCTACACAGCTTAGCATTAGTGGAAACGCCGCAGGAGACGCCCTGGGCGGCGGGAATTGATAGCCGATTCCCGGCCACCGTAGGCGCGGGCTTGCGGACGGTGAGTAGTGGGTAGCTCGCCGTCCGGTGAGGACCAGGCCCGGGTCGACGGCGCGTTGTGTTCCACGCGCGCCTCAAAGAGATGTCAGCAAAAGATGGGGTCCAATAGGGCCAATGCCGCTGGGGTCGCGGGTTGTTTGAAAAAGATACCGTGGCCCTGGCATAGGCAACTGAAGGAACACGGGTGGGTTTTAGTCAGTAAAAGTCTGACACGCCCTTCCGCTCCACCCAGAGCGGGAGAAGTTATTTGATGATTTCCCATCCACAAGAAAAAAAAAAAAAAAAAAAAAAAAAAGCATTAGTGGAAACGGTCACATAGTTTCGTAGCTTAGCTTTCACATCCTCGCAGCATAGCTGAATGGTGGAAAAACAGCCTAAGACCCTTAGAAGTCGAGCATAAAGAAAAAAGTCAGAAAGAACGCTAAGCGAATACGAAGTAATAGCGCGGGCAGGCGATATGTCAACGAGGTACCATCCCGCGCGGCTCAGACGCTTTATTATAATTATTAGTATAGATACGAGTATTATTATTGGGAAGAAGACGCGAGTTTAAGTATGTATATATGTATAGATATTGTTGAGTCTAACGACTTCAACTTTAGCGCTGGATAGAAAGAGCCAGTCATGGGGAGAGGCCTTTGGCCACTGGCCAGCAGTGAGACGATGCTGATAATTGTAACAGTACCAGGACGATTTCAACGCGAAAGAAGCTAGTAGGAAAATAATTATTACGTATCGGATGGATTAAAACAATGTAGTAAAAGGACATAATTGTCATGTAAGGGATCAATCATAAGAGCGTGGTCCAAGTGTGTAGTTGTTACATAGCGGATCGATCATAAAGGAGAAAATACACATGCCTATAGCTGGTACAAAACTATATATATCTTTCTTTCTTCTTTCTTTCTTTCAAGTAGCTGGCATGCCATTGTGACATTGACCAATCAGAAGTTGTTATGACAAACGGCATACCAGCTACTTGCATAGTTTTGTAAGAGCTACAGGCATGTGTAATATGTAAGGGATCGCTCATAAGAGTGGTCCAAGTAAAAATTATGACATAACCGATCGATCATAAGTGTGGTCCAAGTAAATAATTATTACGTAACCAATCGATTATTAGCGTTTGGTACAAATAATTGTTACGTTAAAGATAGATAATGTGGGCAAGGTCACAGAAAACACGTTACGTTAGAGATTTTAACAATCGAAATAAGAAGTACATACCTGGGGGTCCATGCAGCAGCACACCTTTAGGCGGCTGCGTGAGCCTGCTGTCAGCGAACAGCTCGCGTTTCTGAATCGGCAGGATGACGGTCTCGCGAAGCTCTTGGATCAGGTGGTCCAAGCCCGCTATGTCCTTCCAGTTCACCTAAATAAAGAACAAAGACTTTTAAAACGAGTAGAACATACTGAGGTTGTGGGGGTGTAGGTATTACGCAATCATCTTATGGCGGTGTCAGACGCAGGAGGACACACGACGACACCTCGCTGCACGCTTCGCGTTTGGACCACCATCGCGAATGAAAAAAACAAATGCAAATCCCTCTTCTCGATATTAAAATTCAAGATAACCGATTGGTTTTAAAACTGTTCCCTTTACGTCGAGTGCCGAAACTACAGTCAGAAATAAAAGTGAAATACGGTTATGTAATAAATATTCAAAGTAGCTACAAGTTATAAGAATAATAAGATGAAATTATGAACAATGAAACAAATTATTTGAAAAATGCGAAATAAATATGGTTTTTTTGTAAAATTGTGCGCTTTTTATTTTTGTTTTGACTTTACCCTTTCCAATTCAATGTAAAGGGAATAGAAAGCGTAAACATCAATATCCTTGCAGAACAATAGCCTTTAAGATTCGACGTAAAGAATTCAATTCTTATCTTCAATTCTTTAAAATCACTAGCGGAATAATTTCGTGATCGATCAGTGTTTGCGACTGCCGGGGTCAATATGCCGCAGCATCGGGCCCGACTGGCTAGATAAATCTAAATAATTATGCGTAGGACGAATACTGCTATATCCGATCTACGTTAAATGGCAAGGGTTCTAGCGCAGAGGCGTGCAACAGGAGGGAATTCACCGCGGCTGCGTCGCGACCTAATTCTTGCAGGCGATGCATCCAGAATATTCCCGATACCTAAATGAAACTTTTATTTAACCTTTACATAATATTGCAGGATGGAATGAAAATGAAATGAAACTTTCTTCTCGAAGTAGATGAAGGTACTGTGGTATAACCGAATCTTGCTGATATTGTATCATGTCCAATTTGATATAATGCAAGCTGGCCTTAATCTGGACATCCCGTTTACCAGAACACTGTCATTATTTTTATATACTAGTCAAAACAAAATAACTAAGGGCCACTAGGTTTTTAAGGTGTACCATGCAAATGATGAATTTAATTATCTCTTTAGTTTTAGTAAACATAAAACAATGTTATTGGTGCCGATTCTGTTGTGCATAAACTAAATTTCGGCAATTGCTAACTTTGTCTCTCTAATAAAACACGAAAGAGACGGACGTAAATTAGAGCTGTCAAATTTATTTGAACTAATATTTCCATACACATTTAGACGACACGTAAAAACATGACGACTAAAAACACGATGAAGCGCAAGGCAACAGGGTAAACTAGTTTGACATCTCTAACTTAGTTCATAGAATAGCCGTCCTTTTCTCGCGCTGCCTTTTAGTAAAAGATAACGATTATCTAATTTTAGTTTAGTTATTGAACAAGAGAATCGGCACCATTGTTTACCGTTTAGTTAGTTTAGCTAGCAACTGTTTAAATAAATTATCAATAAACATATTTATTTAACTTTAAATAAAAAATGACAACATAAGATAAAAACCGGCCAAGTGCGTGTTACGCACAATAAAGGGTTCCATAGTTGAATTGAATTTATCCCAAGAACAAACTTAAAATTGTAGTTGAAAAACATGTTCTCCCATACATTCTAACTGCAAATGTAAGTTTGTACGCACAATACTGAGAGATTTACCATGTTAATTTAAAACCATAGACTTCTTATAAGTTTTCCTGTAATCTATAGGTATACTATATCTATTCGTTTTCCTGTAACTACTTTCTGTAAAGTATATTATTAACACAGGTAGTCCTGCATTAACACCATACCTTACAATCAACTTGATCGGCTCGGCTAGATCAACCCAATTGCCCCATTTAAAATGAGACATCAGGCCCACAAACAAAGTGAACTTCAATTTAAAATATGAATTCAGGCATTCAGTAAATATGTCTACAGTCGAAATTAGGCCTCAATTTGAGTATAATCGCACAATTTTAATATCCATTTGCAATACACAATTTATAATAGCTAATTTGTCATCAAACGTTGGAATGGATAGATGCATGTATAACAACAAAAAACGAAGTGATTTCTAAATAATAATGTAATAAGACCTTATTAATTTCGTAGTTCATACAAACGAAATAACAAAATAATTTGTAAATAAAATATATTCTAAAGGTAGTGTGTATTTATTCCGATTGGATTACAGAATATCTAGGTTCCCAAATATATAGGGTTATTGGTAAAACACCAACAACCTCTTCAGGGGTCATTCTACTCATCATTATGAACAACTTTTACTATGGGACCAAACCTAAAATTGCGAAAAAAAAATTCAGCTGTTCAGTACCTACTCGTACATTTATGTTCGCATAATTCGTCAAAATGTACTGACCAGCTGATTTTTTTGCGATTTCAGGTTTTGTCTCATAGTAAAAGTTGTTCATAATGATGAGTACAATGACCCCTTAACAGGTTGTTGGTGTTTTACCAATAACCCTGTATATTAAATAAGAACATTGATTTAAACAGGAATTATGAGAAAAATAAGTTATCTATAGAAATTTTAAATTCCTCATACCTCGTCTTCAAATCAGTGTCCTTTCAAAATATTAGGTTGGGGAAAAAGTCTTTTCGCATTATAGTATGTATGAACTTGTAATAAAATCTCTTTGGCTATACTATTTGTATCTGGCTGGTTTTGGTATCATTGAAAGTTTAAATTTTAAAGAACATAATTCCAAATTCAAATTAGGAAAATGTGTGATTTTCATTTGTTTTTCGTACCGTCAAGATGAGTGAATCTAATGAAGAAATTCGATACATTTTAAAATTTTACTACAAAAAAGGTAAAAATGCAACGCAAGCCGCGAAAAAAATTTGCGATGTTTATGGACCTAGTGTAGTGTCTGTGAGAGTAGCACAAATTTGGTTTAAGCGTTTTCAATCCGGAAATTTTGATGTCAAAGATGCACGTCGCTCTGGTCGCCCTATTATGGATAAAATGGATGCCATTTTTGAAAAAGTGGAGCAAGATCGGCATATCAGTAGTTACGACGTAGCTGAAGAACTGGAAATTGACCACAAAACAGTTTTGGCGCATTTGAAAAAAACTGGGTACACAAAAAAGCTCGACATTTGGGTACCTCACGAGCTCACTGAAAGAAACCTAATGAACCATGTACTCATTTGTGATTCTTTATTACGACGTAATGAAACCGAACCATTTTTGAAGAAGCTGATAACTGGTGATGAAAAGTGGATCACGTATGACAAGAACGTGCGAAAAAGGTCGTGGTCAAAGGCCGGTCAGGCTTCACAGACTGTGGCGAAACCCGGGTTAACTCGCAACAAGGTGATGCTGTGTGTGTGGTGGGATTGGAAGGGCATTATTCATTATGAGCTGTTACCACCAGGCAGGACCATCGATTCTGAACTCTACTGCGAACAACTGATGAGATTAAAGCAAGAAGTTGAGAGAAAGCGGCCGGAATCAATCAACAGAAGGGGTTTGGTTTTTCATCATGATAACGCTAGACCTCACACATCTTTAGCCACTCAGCAAAAATTAAGAGAGTTTGGCTGGGAGGTGTTAATGCATCCGCCGTATAGTCCTGACCTTGTACCTTCAGATTTCCACCTGTTTCGGTCTCTTCAGAATTCTTTAGGCAGTGTCAGGTTAACATCACGAGAGGACTGCCAAAACCACTTGTCGCGGTATTTTGACCAGAAGTCCTAAAATTTCTATAGAATTGGGATCATGTCCCTACCTACAAGATGGCAAAAAGTTATCGAACAAAATGGTACCTACATACTTTAGATAAATGTAAATAAACTATATTAAAAAATGTTTTGAATTTTCTTAAAAAATGCGAAGAAACTTTTTCCCCAACCTATTATATGTTTGGGAACCTAGATATTCTGTAATCCAATTGGAATAAATACACACTACCTTAAGAATATGTTTGATTTACAAATTATTTTGGTATTTCGTTTGTATAAACTACTCATGCTTCGTGGGCGTCTTAACTAAAATAAATTCGAAAATATTTACTCACATTGATTTCATCAGGCACCACCAGCTGTGAAGCGATGATCATCTCGTGGTCGGTGAGTTTGTCCAGCGCGATGGTGTGCTTGTTGCCCAGCCCGGCTCTGCAAGACATCCTTAACACATGCATGCTCTATACAGTGGCCATTTTCGTAAACACATATGTGGAGAGTGGACACCACACTCATGCAACTACTAAGCTCGATTTATTTACATGTTTAACTGCAGATGTGTGCCAAATTATTTTTCTAGCTTAGTTTATGTTTACAACCAGGGATTCTGTAAGCAATCTTGTGATATTATTAGTATAACAAAGTTTCTTGCTATGGGACTGCAGAAATATCTAGACCATATGAGTAAACAAACGGAATAATAGTGTTTAAACCAGCGGAAAATCGCGGATCTGCAAAATAAGGGGCAATCCCAAAACTGCGAGTTACTGAGTACTGAGACTAAATAACTGCCTCTAAACAGAACCAGAAGTAGAAAATATATATAAATATGTCTTTTTAATCAATAAATTATGATATTAATAATGAAAAGCTTTAGACGATTCTCTCTGATATCAAATATGAATATTTAATATCTTATACAGGGACACAATGTATGCAGTGCACTGACTGTTTATAGGTGTGGAAATTCATTCACTATTAATAGCTAACAAAAAATACAGTGCGGAGCACACTGTATTTTCTTTTTTATTGTGTATAATTTATGTATTCCATCCTTGTTCTTGATAATAAATAGATAATCAAATCAACTACACTTTGTGTATATAATAGCATCTGCAGTTACACCATGAGCCACGTCTTTAGCTAAAAAAGCCACATGTAGAGAACAAACATAAATGAACAGCCCTTAATGAGATATGAGTTTGGGATGTTTCAATCTTGGTGATGATTGGAATTGCCTTCAAACCTAATAAATAGATACACACTTCTAATTCTTATATCTCATTTCGGACGATTTTAGAGATATGCATGTCAAATAAGTTTCGTTTGTCACACTATTCTGTACTAGAAAACAAGATTTCGGGGTTGACGGCCGCAAGAAAAATAAAAAAAACGCCAATACTGATCAAAATTTGGAGCTTGTAGGTCTGCTAGAAGTACCTTAGAATTTCGATGATGAATTAAGGAACTTTGACTTGCAATAATTCTTAAACTACTGGTTCAAATTTAATGTAATTTGGAAATATATCTTTAGATGTAATGCCCTCTTGGTCACTGAAAATTTAGGCTTCTAGGTTTTTCCACAACGAAGTTACAGGAGGTCGAAAATGGCCCGAATCGCTTCGAGAAAAGGATATTACGGCCGTGCCTTTGTTTTGCTGGAAATGGCGGGGGGACTTCCGTGCCCCCAGATTTAATTAGAGTTCTTTAAAATAAATAAGTGTTGATGAATCTCATGATTCTAATGGACCTTACGTTAGGCAGGTGAAAACTAATGGGTTGCTATAGGGCAAAGACAGCACAGTATTCTTGGTCCTAACTTTGGATGCTAAGCTTCAGCGGGGCCCGCATATAGATAAATTGTCCAAAAAGTTACTCTCCATAGCATACGCTGTTAGAAAAAATCGTAATTTAACTGACAAAGAGACAGCGCGTTTAGTGTTAGGTACACTAAACACGCTGTCTCTCTCTCTGCTTTGGCTGTTTTCATAGGGTAATGTCGTACCGTATTCTGTTGTGGGGAAATGCAGCCAACATTCAGACTATGTTTGTTTTGCAAAAAATATCTGTTTGATCAATGTAACTGTGTAATTACTTTGTTTTCAATAAAGCATTATTATTATTATTATTAATTTATAAATTAAGTCCGAGACATTCTCTCAGAGAGAAATTTAAGGAGATTAATATAATGACTTTGCCTTCTCAGTATATTTTTGAAAATCTATTATGTCCATAAAAAAAAATAGTGATATCTATAGATACTAATCTATACTAACAATAATGCTGAAGAGTTTGTTTGAACGTGCTCATCTCTGGAACTAACAGTCAGAATTGAAAAATTATTTTTGCACTAGCTTTTGCCAGCGGCTTCGCTCGCGTGGATGTCGGAAATTATCCCACGGGAGCCGTACATTTTTAAGGGATAAATAGTACCCTATGTGCTATTCTATACTATATCTCTGTGCCAAATTTCATCCAGATCCGTCCTGCCGTTCTGGCGTGACTGAGAAACAAACATCTTAACTTTCGCATTTATAATATTAGTAGGAAGTAGGATAGTAGGATTTGATAGTCCAATTCTTGAGGAAGGCTATAGGCTTTTTAACATCACGATAAAAGCCTTAGGAGCCGAGCAAAAAAAGAAGTCAAAAATAACGCTAAGCGAAAACGAAATAATAGCGAGGGCAGGCGATGCGATGCGACGGAGTGGGTCGTGGTGACAAGAAACACGTGGACGAAGTCGCGGGCAGAAACTAGTCCATAATATAAATACTAGGAACTAACACAAATTTGTTGCAGGTATTTTGTGGGTTGTTCAGATGTCAATGTGTTGTATACGCTTTTATAAACTTTCAAGCCACATTCAAGATCTAATCCTTAATAAAATCCTTATTAAACGTAGATAAGTTGTGCGTGAACACCTTTTATAGCGTTAAAGATTATATCGAGAACAAAAAGCCCAAGCCTTTTTGAGCTGCTCCTATTTTTACATACCTACTGAATGTTTTTTTTTCTAACTTTTTTATACTATACACATTGATGAATTTTATACAATGACATGAATAATTACTTTGTGTAGTATTCAATTATTTTAATAATTGTGAATGTGAATTCTATTTGGGTCATTTTTTTTTCTCACAGTTTTAATCATGGTCTGGCAGTTTGAGTAATTTATGCAGTACTTTAGCCCCAAGATACATGTCTAGTTTGAGGCTCACTGGCAAATATTATTTTGTAAACTAGATATAGGTAATATTTTAAGCTACTCATGTCGTCTCAACTTGTTGTTAACATATACAAACCTGCTTACTGTATTTCCTGGACAATAAACCATTTTCTATTTTTTTTTTTTCTATTTTCTACACAAATGTCCTGTCTTTGTTATTGTTTGTTGAATTGTTGAGTTCCTTATGTTCCAAATTGAGCTCCACAATTCCTGATAAATGCATGCACTGACTGGACACTCAATCTATGTAGTTCTTTCCTCAAAAGACCATTTCAGACACCAATCCACATTGTCTTCACATGATCGGACCAAGATTATGTCTGGACTTTAAAAAAGACTGTGACCTCTTGAATTTATTTTGGCCTTTCCTCTCAGAGTAGTCAGATAGAAAACAATGACTTCATCTAGTTTTAAAAAATATAATAATAATAATAATAATAATAATATTCCACAACTATCACACAACGCCGTCTAGCCTCAAGCTAAGCAGAGCTTGTGTTATGAGTACTAGACAACTGATAAACATACTTATATATTTCTAAATACATACATATATAGATAAATAAATATGATTGACTTATAAGTGTTTGTACAACACTATAAACCTAATTACAGAAATAAAATCATTTATCATTAACCAAATCTGTGTATAGACTGAATGTTTCATTCATGGTGATTATCACCCAAACATCTACTAGGTACTGAACATTGCAAATATGCAAATATATATAGATCAATGTATCAATCTATGCCTAGTGTGCAGAATACAAGTTTAATATAAAATCCACAACAATTTTATTCTAATTAGGCTATGAATCAGCACTTTTTGAATGTTAAAATTACTTAAAGACAGTCTCCAGAAACGCCTGCCTTTCACCAGTTCCTAGTTTTTTAGCTGGGGGGAAAATGTGGCACAACAAATTCCCCAGCAAAAATAATTACTCAAGTATTACTCAAGTTGTCTTTTTGTATGCACATGTTTCTGTGACAAATAAACATATTTTTCTTTCTTTCTTAGTAATATTACTGTTGTTTTTCTGAATATAAATAAATAGCTTCACTGAAATAATGCACCCTACTACTTAAATTTGTACATACACTACGGTACGGTACTGAGGTGTGTCATTGCAGAGTGGACAAGCTCTACTATATCCTGTGTGGAAAATCAATTGACACAGGAAAGGCTCATCCATTCCAAAGATTATTTTTAATTTAAAATGTTTGTTCCAAAATATCACAACTGATATGATATCCCTAAATATTTGAGAATGAGAGAGGGGTATGGTGATCCTGCCAGGGTCGCAGGTTGTTTGAAAGAGTTTCCGGTGCCCTGGCACAGGCAACTGAAGGAGCACTGGTGGGTTTTAGTCAGTGAAAGTCTGACACGCCCTTCCACTCCGCCCAGAGCGGAAGAAGTTATTTGATGATTTCCCACCCAAAAAAAAAAAGAATAAAAGGGGTATTGTGATAATTAGTATTCTATGTAAATAATGTGGGAATGCATTTGAATTCTTTTTTATGTGTTTTTTATTTGTATGTGTGTGTGATCCGATCTCAAATAAAATCACAACGAAAACATAGGATGATGAGCTTGATTAACATGATTATCTGTCACCATTCTAGATAAAAAAATATAGGTTAGCCGTCACCCATATTAAAAAGTAGTTATAATTACAGTCTAATTAGCTACGAACAACTATAATACACATTCCCATTACACTCTAAAATAGCAAATTAAAGAAAAATGCGTTTAAAATTCTGTGTTGTGACGTAAAAGAATCGATCAATACTTACTTGCGTAACTGTTCACGAGCTCGCTCCTCTGCCTTCTTCCGACTCTTGGATGTTGGATCTATCTGGTTCACGAGCCATTTTATTGAGAAATAAGTCACAGCGGACACAAAAGCAACGCGTATAGCCATTTGGAACACATCGTTCCGCGTAAACGCTGACCCTTCCACCATCATGCCGTAAGATAAATAAGTAACTTATCACAAATAAACTACGTAGTAGACGTTAAAACCCGTGTGCTCTTCGATTTATTAATAATTTTCGAATTTCTTCACAAAAAGTTAACAGCCGTCATGCTTTTGTGAATTTTTATCATAGACAATTGATTTTGATTTTTGATAGACCGATGTTGTTCCATTCCTATAAGAAACGACTGATAGTTTTAACAAAATGGAACATAAACCTTGTGTCTAAATCAGTCTAAATTATATTTCTGAAACTCCAACAGCAGCGCAGTACACTTTTCTGATACATGTTTTAATCAGCACAAAAGGTATTATTTTGAACATATAAATAAGTTTTATTACAGGGATCAAACAAAAAATAATACTTAAATTGAAACGTGTCAAATATCGATGGGAACGTTCTGAAACTTCATGCCTTTCGTACCCATTTAGTAAAACAACGGTTCGTGCATTCGAATATTAGTTGGTAAATATAATCCTGTAGTAATTATGCTTTTGTTTAACGGAATGTACGTATTTCATGATAATTTCAGATTTTTTCTGGGAGTGATTGCAATAATTTGTCAAAATTATGACTCTGTTTCACGAAATGAATTCATTCTCATTTTGTCAAAATGTCAAAATTCTTAATAACCTCAAAATAACAAACATGGTTATGTTTTGATTTAATTTAGTTGTTTAAATAAATACTTATATGAGAAAGTTTTTATTTACAACATAAAATGAAGAAAAATAAACCTAGTGCCCGGCCTAAGTTTGAGAACACGAGGAAATTATTACGCAAACAAAAACGGCAGCAGAAGAAGGCACATCGTCAGGAACATTATCTGAAGAAAAATGATGAGAGGCATAACAATAATAATACACCAGTATACACAGCCGGTAGGTTTGTCAAGAGACCTGCAGAATCACCAGAACCGAAAGTGGAAGTGAAGGTAAATTAATAAAACTATACAGGATGTCCCATAATTAATGGAATTGGTCAGTGGATCGTCTTAGCGGCGGAGACCTCTTAAGGGCTCATTGTACTCATCATTATCAACAACTTTTACTATAGGGCCAATTAAACCTGAAATTGCGAAAAAAGAATCCCTAAATTTTCATGAGATGAGCAAACATAAATGTAGGAAACTGTTTTTTTTTCGCGATTTCGGGTTTGGTCCCACAGTAAAAGTAGTTTATAATGATGGGTATAATGACCCCTTAAGAGGTTATCCATTAATTACGGGACACCTGCAGAAAATAATATTTTTGTAAATAATTAGACAAATGGCTGTATCAGGTGATTTCTCAGCATTATTTGATTGATTTGTTAAGTTTATCATAAGGTCTAATATCTATTGGCATTTTTTGAATGATGCATTATAATATAAACATACACAATAATATAAACACTATGTGGTTCTGATCCACAGAGGGGATAACCCTCCCTTCATCCGTTGGTCTCCTAGATTAAAAGGTAACTAAAGCATCACATCAAGAGAAAAAGCTGCACTCAACACAGTACTATGGAACAAAATATATTATGCATCTATCAATTTTAAATGTCTCATTACACTGTTATATCATTCTAGAAGAAAAAACCTAAACTAGAAACACCCCTAGACATCCTCAACAAGGAAAGGCAGAAAGAGAAGAAAGTAGAACAACAACTCAAGAATCAGATAGAGGAACAGAGAAGGAAGATGTTACTGGAAGCTAATGAAGATGAGGACAAGATCATCAAGAAACTGGAGAAGCAGCTGGGACTGAACAAAACTAAGAACAAGAATAATTTCTTTTCTGATGATGGACTTGACTGTATCCTTTTTAAATGATTGATTTTACTACTATTACCATTGTAGTTTACCATTATAATGCTTTGGGCTACATTGCAATTTAACGTGTCATCCCAAAAGATGTTTAGATAGGCACTTGTTTCCTTTAGAGCTATGGCTCTACCACCATGGCACAGTATAAATATCTACCAGTAATGTGACTCGGCCCCTGTTCTCGAAATAATTACCTACAGCCGCGTGTTATGTAAAAGCACGATAGGGCTGCCTGCCTACTTTATTATAATTTCATCACCCTACTTAAGTTTCTTTCTAGTTTTGTGATTGTAAATATTATGTTATTTATTTAAAAAAAATAAACTGCTGTCGTTGAAGGTTACTAAACTCCAATCCTTACAAACTTCAACACCTACCTACTCAAACAAAATGCAAGAAACAGATGACGAGTAATTATAATATCTTTTTCTATCTTTTCATCTCAGCTTATTAACGTCTCTATTACCTGCAGTATGGAGCAACTCGAAATAACAATTCTTTTAGTCACCCATCCAATGTCGAAGTGCTGCAAATGTTACTTTATATCAACCATCTTATTGCATGTGTGCTACCTACAGCAATCAAAACCTCTAACTACGTACTACACAATCTAACTTAAAAAGTAAATTATGGCCCCCTTCTACCATCGGACATCTAGACGCACTGCCAGTTACCATCCCTACCTGGTTGCTATTCCACCAATTCGCACTAAGCACTTCCAAATGTCTTTTATAATGCGCACAGCAAAAGAGTGGAACTCACTACCTGCGTTTGTGTTTCCGAATGTATACAACCCTAATCTCTTCAAAGTGAGAGTGAACAGGCTTCTTTTGGGTAAGCTCACTCCATCGTCGACTTTGTCTCTGTTACCTTTGACCTAGACTAGAGTCAAGAGCAAACCCATCACAAATAAAAAAAATTAAAAAATAATGTAATTCTTACTAGGTAGGTTAGTAGTAGGCTATCCATCCACTTATTTATTTATTAATCTAGGTATTTTACTCGGTGGAAAAAGCGAAATACCTACCTATTAAAAAAAGAAACAAATTCCGTACGCAATAATAGGTATATAAACATGTTTTTTATAGTCTTACCTTTCCGAGTTTCCAGGTAATATAAAAAAACCGGCCAAGTGCGAGTCGAACTCGCGCACGAAGGATTCCGTACCATTATCTATAAAAAACCGGTCAAGTGCGTGTCGGACCACGCACAATGAAGGGTTCCGTAGTTGGGATGATTTTATCCCAAGAACAAACTTAACATTGTAGTTGAAAAACATGTTCTCCCATACATTGCAACTAAGGAAAGTAAAGTGTTGAGCCTAAAATTTTGAAAGAAAAATAAAAATACGGAAAATAGTTCAGTCCCTATAGATTACAGGAAAACTTATAAGAAGTCTATGGTCTTAAAATAACATGGTAAATCTCTCAATATTGTCCATACAAACTTACATTTGCAGTTGGAATGTATGGGAGAAAATGTTTTTTAACAACAGTGTTAAGTTGGTTCTTGGGATTCATCCCAACTACGGAAACTTTCGTTGTGCGTAGTCCGACACGCACTTGGCCGGTTTTTTAGTATTTGTTGTTATGGATAGCGGCAACAGAAATACATCATCTGTGAAAATTTCAACTAACTATCACGGTTCATGAGATACAGCCTGGTGACAGACAGACGGAGAGCGGAGTCTTAGTAATAGGGTACCGTTTTACCCTTTGGGTACGGAACCCTAAAAATTTTATATCTGAGTGCGTTAATGACGAATTCAAGCAACCAAAAACAACACAATATAGTCTGTTGTATCTTTGCTATATTAAATTGTACTTGTACTTATTTCAGTGAGTATTGGTCACAAATCGCACGCTTACTGCTTACAAAACCACACACCGTCCGTTCGTCACTGCTGCGCATTCGCGACTAACGTAACGAGTATGTATAAAAATTGTAGGTGCCCTAAAATTGACAAAGTTTCGCAGACGAAATACTTAGGCGTCATAATTGATCAAAAATTATCCTGCTATTCCCATATTGAACATGTTGCTGCAAGAGTTAGGAAACTGGGTTGGATTTTCAAATCTCTAAGGCATATAATTCCAAAAAATACAAAAGGAAACCACGGATCCCCTAGAAATCTCCTAAACGAAATCTATTTATCACTTGCTCAATCTGTCATAGTTTACTGCATACCTATATGGGGAGGCGCGGCTAAAACAAAATTTATCAATCTAGAACGGGGACAGCGATTCTTAATAAAAACTATGTATTTTAAAAGGATGAGATACTCTACTGAAAAGCTATACGAAATTAGTGATCTACTTTCAGTTAGGAAATTATATATCATATCCACTGTCCTAAAAAAAACATAAAACTCTTTCATATGATCCAAAAGTAATGTCGAAAAGGCGAAATGACTTGATTGCACAAGTACCACCGACTAAAACGAAATTCGCGGCTATACAATATCAACATCGATCTGCTCAACTGTATAATAGGGTAAATAAACAAATATACATATATCCCAGCCAACTACATGAATGTAAAAAAAAAACTAACAGACTGGATAAAGCCATTTACATACACAGATACTGAGTCACTCCTACAACACATGAACTAACACACACACACACACACGTCACAGACCACCACACCACTCATGACTGTCAGTCACTTCCACATCACACCACATCAATCCCATCACATCATATCACATCACATCACATCACACCACTCTCACACTTACACCGCCACATCCCTCCTACTCCACAAGCGAACACACATACTATCTTTTGTAAAATGTAGTTTTGTTACCACATTTCATCCTACATAAGAGAGAGCGGCGTCTTCTAACACAGGCATTATCTGCTTAAAAGGAGGCGCCATTCACCAACAAAATGTAAACAACTATGGTTAAGAAATAAACATTTTTGTATTTTTTTTTTTGTATTTTTTGTATCGAACTCGAAGCATGTAGGTATTACTCGCTTTCCGACCGTTTTTATGAAGATAAAATACTGGTAGTTATTTCTACTGTGACCATGGTATCCTGGTGAGGTATGCCTCACCGGGATGCCATGGCGGCGTAGCCAGGTCGCGTCGCCAATAAAATGTATGGTTGGCTATGTAACCAAGCGGACGCCAGTCAACCCACCTTGTAGCTCGTTGCATACGTTTAGTTGGCAGCGCGACCTGGCGACGCCATGGTGTCCCGGTAGCATATAAGCAAAATCCACCAACTGAGTTATGAATGTGGTTTCTGATTAGTCGTTAAACTCCCATATCTTTGACTTTGACTGACTTTGTCTACAAAATCCACCAATTGAGTTTGAAACAACCTCCGATTGGTTTTTAAACTCTCATAGTGGATTTTGCACAAAAATTGCAGTTCTGAAGGTGGGGTTTGTATCCGCGCGATCCGTGGTAGATTTTGCCAAGAAATGATAACTGTGCTAGTGGATATTGCATAAATGAAATAAATTGTTTTTTCATTATTTATTAGATAAGGTTAATATTTGAGGATTATACTAACTTAGGGAGTAGGTTACTGGGTAGTCTTTCTTATGCAAATGATTTATACTCTTTATGTTAAGTCAAGGGGCTTTTTAGCTTGTGTCCTAATTCAATCAATTGTTAACTAAATCATACAGAATATAAAACCTTAAGTAACTTACATACAGATTTACTGGAAATATGTGACAAATCAACCACAGAACAAATAGTGGCAGCTGAGAAGCATCTAGCTGAAGTAGAAGGTGATTCAGACTTTGACGAAGATCTAGCAGCAGTCACTGGCAAAGAAATAAAAGATAAAAAGAAAACAGATAAAAACAGTAAAACAAAAGTGGCTAAAGATGATAGTGACGATGAAAATGGATCCAATGAAGACTTTGGTTCAGATGTTGATGATGAAATGGTCAGTGAAGGAGAAACAGATGAAGATGTCAATGAAGGTGATGATGATGGGAGTGAAGAAGAGGGAGATATGAGTGAAGGAGACGAAAATATGAGTGATGGAGATAGTGAACTGAGTGGAGAAGATGAGGATGGTGAATTTAGTGAAGATCTTTCAGATGATGCACCTGAAGGTATGTTTAGGTTTTTATTTATTTTATTTTCTTTATTTTCGAATGGCTTACAGACTAATAACATTATAATAACAATAATATATAACTAAATTGCTAATTACAAGCCACCACAGTTAAATACACACATTATTACTCCCTCATAGCCGAAGTTACATCTTATCAATTCTATGCCATTTAGGTGTTCCCTCAATGTTAGTCCGTTCAAATTACTTTTGCATGTAAATGCTACTTACAATCCAGCTATACTACAGTGGGAGTCCATATTTTAATACAAACAACTTAGCGTATCAATGGCAAATAAGGTCTGATCTGCCTGAAGATCCTCAAATGCACAGGTGGCAGGGCATAAGGTGGGCCATTGTCTGCAAAGGGACACCGCATATACACTTGAGGTCTGAGTCAATCATAAACCTCCATCTGTTGAAATTCTCTTTGCTGCGGCCGACTTAGGTTCGTAGTCTATATAGGGATTTCCAAGTCGGCCACGGTAACGCGTGCCCAGGTGGAAGGCTCTCAAATGGCTCGATAAGGATTAAGCAGCTGCCACCATAGATCACGTCTTGCTGCAGAGGCGTTGACATTAGCTAGACCCACGCGCCTCTTGAGTATAGATGCTGGCGGGAAAAATTCCGAATCATTCCCGTCGAATAGTTCGGAAGTATTCCGAAATATTCCGAAACTTTGGGAATATTTCAACGTTTATTCCCATTCAAATATTCGGCGGAAACATTCGATTGCGGGGTACGAATCTTTCTCGCGGGGGGGAAAACTTCTCCGGGGAGCATCTCCCCTCACCGCACCCCGCACCGCCATCGCCTGCACGCATGACTCGTGGCAGTCGGGCACGCGCGGCGCGGCGGCAGCGGCCGGCGCACAGAGGGGCAGCGGCGGCGGCAATCGACGATCGATGCAAAATACGACTTTTCAGCAAAAAAAAAAAAATCTTTATTAAATTCATTTTGAATAATTCTGATTTAAGGAAACTTTCCCAGAAGTATTCAAAAAAAATCAAAATCAAAAGTCATTTATTCAAACTAGGCTGAGAATCAGCTAACTTTTTGAACGTCAAAATTACATAAGACAGTCCCCCAAAACGCCCGCCCTTCACCACTTCCTAGTGCTTTAGCTGGGGAGAAGAAGTGGCGCAACAAACTCCCCAGCAGCACAGCTGTCTGTTCAGTTAAAAAAAAAAAAAAAGATTCTATATAACACTGGGCATTCCGGAATTATTCAGAATTTTTCAGAAGTTTTGCAACTATACTCTTGAGGCACTGAGACGTAGTTGTGCATTGGGTGGCGTGGGTCACTTTGTAGCTTTGCCCTCTCAATGCGGCTGGCTATGGTCCTGCGAATTTCTGGAGGCGCAGACGTAATTGGACAACAAACAACTAAACTCTATTTAGATGGAACTTAGTCAACTTTTAATTTAATTCACAAATAGCTAAGTTATATTTAAAGTATATTACTTTCATTACAGAAAAGCCAACAAGGACACTAAAAGCAAATTCCAAACAGAAATCTATCAAGCCAGAGATAAACAAAAGCAGTAAAAAAGATACAAAGCCGGATCCAAAGTCAAATAAAAAAGAAAAGATAATTTCAGAAGACTTGAGTAAAGTATTCAGTGATGATGAAATATCACATCTGTCAGGTAATGATGATAATGAAGATGATGCTTTTTGTGAAGAAGATGAAGTTGTTGTGGAGAAGAAAGAGAAGCCTGATGTTTGGGAAGATATTTACGGAAGAAAGAGGGATAAGGAAGGGAATATTATTAAGGTAGGTGCTGTGGTTTAATTAGATTTGAATAATGTGTTATGGGTTTGCCTAGAGTCTAGTCTAGGCTATAGCCCAATCGTAATAGGTGTGTAGATGTCACATTTCTTGAAGTTACAACAAAAATTATACATTCTAGAACAAGAATTACTATTAGATGATGATCCTTTAATAATCTTAGGAAAATCAATCAATCGCGATTCTTCTTACAGGAAGAAAAAGGTGTGTACGTTCCACCACACCTCAGAAACAAGGACTCAAGTTCTGACAAACAGTTGCTTCAACTGAAAAGACAAATTAAAAGTAAGTTTCCTTATACCATTTTTCTTTCAGCATTAGCGTATTCCACTTTAAGGCCTGGTGGTGATGGAATCCCATTTTTGAAATAAAGTCCTTTGTATATATATCAACAAAGCACATGCGATTTCCACCAAAAATAGCACAGAAGATTTCTGGCCGTAAATGCTTAGCCCACTTTAGCTGTGTAGTTCTCATTGAATAAAGCGACCAATACAATAACCTGATTATATTTTTACATTCCAGGCGTCCTCAACAAGCTAGCCGGCACAAATCTTCATTGGGCTTGCACCTCAATAGAGAACCTATACCAATCCAACAGCAGAAACTCAGTGAACACAGCTTTAACTCAGTTGTGGTTGGATGCAACTGTATCACCGTCGAGTACGCCTGATAGAATGGTTGCGGAACATGCGGCCCTCGTGTCGGTGTTACATGCTAATGTTGGCTCTGAGATCGGTAAGTTGTAACTTGTAGTCTAGTAGAATAAACTCAGTGAACACAGCTTTAACTCAGTTGTGGTTGGATGCAACTGTATCACCGTCGAGTACGCCTGATAGAATGGTTGCGGAACATGCGGCCCTCGTGTCGGTGTTACATGCTAATGTTGGCTCTGAGATCGGTAAGTTGTAACTTGTAATCTAGTAGAAAAACTCAGTGAACACAGCTTTAACTCAGTTGTGGTTGGATGCAACTTTATCACCGTCGAGTACGCCTGATAGAATGGTTGCGGAACATGCGGCCCTCTTGTCGGTGTTGCATGCTAATGTTGGCTCTGATATCGGTAAGTTGTATCGGGTTGGCTAATAAGTAATGAGCGTTTTAGTTTATAACTTGTAGAATTTTCGGAAAGGTTTGAGCACGTTCTGTAGCAGAAGGTATATAAAGAGCGAGTCGCGCTCATGCGCATTATTGATAGTTTGGCTGTTAGTGCGTTAAAGTTCACAAAGAAATGAGTGATATTAAAACCCACGTACGACATTGTTTATTATATGAGTTTCAATCTGGGGATTCTGCTGCAGAAGCTAAACGTAATATATGTCAAACGATAGCTCACGATGCAGTCTCCGAAGCAACAGCAAAGCGCTGGTTCCAACGGTTCCGCAATAACGATTTTTCCTTAATTGATCAACCAAGGTCTGGGCGCCCCGTGGAAATATATATCGATAAATTAAAACTATTAATCGAAGAAGATCCTCGAAGAACTACACGCGATTTGGCTGTTCAGCTCGAGTGCTCTCATGGCACCATAGAAAATCATTTACATGGTTTGGGAAAGACCTACCGAGTTGAGATTTGTGTACAACTTTTATCTTTCCGCCGCACATTTAATTGGTTAGATCATCTTGTCACTGGAGATGAAAAGTGGGTTCTCTATGTTAATCACACACGCAAGCGCCAGTGGCTGGGATGTCAAGAACAGGGAAAGCCAACGTCAAAAGGTGATCTTCATCCTGCTTTCTGTCTGGTGGGATATACATGGAGTAATAAGCTGGGAATTCCTTTCTACTAATACTACGATTACAGCAACACAATTTACTTGACACAAAAAGCTCAAAATAACCACAAAATACAACAATCTAAAAATAAATCAAAGACTACATGGCAGGTAATTAATCAGACAAAGTACAATATCCCGAAACAACGAATTGAGAAACTTAAAGTTGGTAATACAATTTTATACAAACCATATGATATTGCTAGTGCTTTTAATGACTTTTTCGTTGACAAAATACGTCCGAAAATAGGTGTAGACTGTAAGCCGAAAACATGCATCCCGTACATGAAACATAACTCAATGTTTATGGCACCCAGCACACCGCACGATTTGAATAGAATAATAATGTCGCTAAAAAATACTAACAGTGTTGGTTTTGATGGACTCGCCACAAAGATACTGAAGTCTGTCTCAACCGCGATATGCGAACATCTAAGCCACATACTGAACCTTATTATTTGTACGGGTAAATATCCAGATGCTTTAAAAACATCTATAATAAAACCCTTATTTAAGAAAGCAGATAAAGAATTGATGGAATATTATAGACCTATTTCGCTCATACCGGTTATTTCGAAGATCTTTGAGAAATACATTTGCAGGGAATTATATAAGTATATGGAAAAATATAATATATTTTGCGATGAACAAAAAGGATTCAGACAGCACAGAACCATCAATATGGCAATCTATGACTTTTTGAATCCAATTATGAGTAGCATGGATAAACGATCCCCCATATGCGCTATATTTTGCGATATGACCCAGGCGTTCGATTATGTTCATTATAATATATTACTTAATAAATTAGAAGTCTATGGCATTAGGGGTAACGTGCTCGAACTTATAAAATCATACCTGGAAAACAGAACACAAATAACTGAAGTTAGCAACATTAACATAGTTACCAAACACGAAGACATTATAAGGTCTCGAGAACGTAAAATCTCATACGGTGTACCACAAGGAACCGTGATGGGCCCGTTTTTATTTATTACTTATACTAATGATATGCCCATGTCTTAAACCCATGTCTTAAACTTGTACCAGAGCCATCTGTTATCGAATAGCGGAATTGCTTAGAAAACTATGGTAGCTATCGACCGCAACTTTGATTTGTCGTGATCCTAATCTGAACCGATTGCATCTAGAAAGCATAGAGGGCGATAGTAGTAACTAACGCTTGAAGACACCAAGAAAGCGGTGCAACAAGAAAGTTATAGAGGGCGCCCATAGTACCTGTGTTTCCAATATTTCTATACTTCGATCGTAATCCCTTTGATCACTCATTATGCAGTGTTGTAGTGATACATCATCAGCGGTCAACAGCATCCTCCAGTGCTCTGCATGTGGTGGTAAATACCACTACGAATGCTTGAATGTGACATCGCAGCAGTTTACAGCCCTGAACAACGAATACAAGGCTTCCTGGAAATGCCCAGCTTGTTGTAACATTACTAGACGTGCTAGGTCAAACGTAAATACGCCTGTGCGCAGCTACACTGAGCTCCCAGCTGATGACCTTTCTATGGATGTGTCATGTGATAACTTGGACCACGGTCCTATTAGCTCATCCACCAGCGTGGACAATAAAACTGTGGTCACAGAAAAGTCATTGAAGCCTAATACTAATACAGACTTTGAATCGTTCACAGCTAGTCTGAAATCAACCCTAAGTCAATGGCGTAGTGACATGAATACAGACATGCGTCAGTTGCGCGACGATATTAAGTCAACCCTAATAGATATTCAGAAGGAAATGCAAACACTACGTACAGAGCAAATCCTCTTAAAACAGCGTGTCTCTGATCTCCGTGATGACGTCATAGTACTTCAAAGTAGTGCCCAGAGCCAGTCAGTGGAACACGATATCCTACAGAAACGTGTTGATGAACTGAGCAGTACACACGCACCAGCTGTGTCGGAGCTGTTAATCAGTAACTTGGAAAATAAGATCGACCTATTGGAACAGCAGGCTCGGCAGTGTAATGTAGAAATATGCAACGTGCCAGAGAGGCGCAATGAAAACTTATCAGTGATTGTCCAGGCTGTAGGAGGTGCACTTAAGTCTCCTGTCTTACTGAATGACATTGTTTCGGTGCACAGGGTGCCCCACGCACACCAACAAAGCACACGACCGAAAAACATCATTCTTAAATTCGCTACCCGCCTACAGAGGGACAACATGCTTAGCGCGTTCCGTAAAGCTAATTCATTGAAGACTGACCAAATCGGTGTCACTGGCACATCCACGTCTATTTACGTTAATGAGCACTTAACCTTACGGAAGAAACAGTTATTTCGTAAAGCCCGTGAAGTCGCTAACAATCATAACCACAAATTTGTATGGATCAGAAATGGTACCATACTGGTGCGCGAGCGTGAGGGTGAAAATGCATTCGCAATACGTGGAGAAAGCGATCTCAATAAAATTAAAACAAAATCAGCTGAATAACTGTTTCTTCTTTACAAGACTCCACTGCACAACTACTGTTTACTTCCGGTGTTTTTCACCTACGTTAAAATTAATATTATTTTTTCCATGTTGCATGTATGTAATTTTAGTTATCTTATTATCACCAATTTTAGTTTTTATACTTCTAGTTTTAATTTTTTTAATATTCTCTCTATTCTCCAGTTATTTATACTCAATTTTAAGTACTGTCATTAATCTAGACTGGGACTCAATGTTTATTGTTATATTGCATCTTATTTCAACATATCTATGCGAACTGAGAATACTGACTGTCTTTTGTGAGTACAAATTAGCCGATTATTGTTTGTACCTAACTGCGATGTTGGCCATTCTCGATCATATCTCATGTGGGCTCATGTTGCCGGGCTTTTCTGGTTTGATTTGGTTACTACTTAAGTGCACCACATTTGTTGTTTTATATGTATTTGTAAGGGGCTGTGATTATGGATAGTAGCGACCAAATATCAATATACTACCAAAACTGTAGAGGTGTAAGAACCAAACTGCACACCTTGTTTGTAAATATTTTATCGTTTTCATATGACATTATAATTCTAACTGAAACATGGCTTGTGCCCGATATTGCTAGCGTTGAGCTCGTGGATCCTCGATATGTTGTTTACAGATGCGACCGAGATCTTAACACCACAAAAAAGCGGGATGGCGGAGGGGTCCTCATCGCAGTGTTGCGGGAACTTCGGTCGTGTTCACTTTATGTTTCTAATCACTCGCATAATGACTCCACCATCTGCATTGAGCATCTCATGATTGGATTTCCAAGTAAAAGTAATAGCTCAAAAAGGCATGTTATTAGCGTAGTATACATACCACCTTGGGCGAACGCTGATACTTATGGCTCTCACTTCGACACACTGCTGGACTTATTAAATGAACCTGACGTGATGAGTGCATTCATTGTTGGAGATTATAATCTTCCGGATATTACGTGGCAGGTTGCCCTGACCGGTAGTCAGCAACAAATTACTGGCATGACTTGCACAGGTCCTTCACCTATATGTTCAGAGCTACTACAGCTAATGTCAGCCCTGGATGCCTACCAATATAATAGCATCTCCAATGGAAATGGTAAAATTCTTGATTTGTTCATTTCGAACATAATCAGCACTTTAAGCCCTCCAATAGACCCCTTACTACCTATAGACCCACATCACCCTCCGTTTGTTGCAAAAGTCCCCATAGGTATATCAATTCAAACCATAAAAAGAAAACCCATGAAAAAATACGATTTCCGTAAGGCCAATTATGATGTTATCAATGAACAGATCAATGTAATCGAATGGTCGGTCCTGTTGGATCATCTTTCTTCCGAAGAAGCGGTGAAAAAATTTTATGACGTGCTGAGCGACATTGTTTCACCGAACGTTCCTTTGGTGAAGTCTCGAGCGCTTGACTTTCCCGTTTGGTTTTCTCCTCACTTGATTAAGACTTTCAAAAAGAAACAGCGCCTTTGGATAAAGTGGAAGAAGTTTAAAAATATTAAAGACTATAATATGTTTTCTGAACACCGAAAAACTTTTAAAGACGACTGTAACAATTGCTATTCCACCTACATTAAATCCGTTGAGGATAATCTAACTTCTAATATTAAATGCTTTTGGACTTATATATCAAATCGCAAAGATAAATCAGGCATCCCATCTACGATGCATTACCAAAACCTTAAGTCAAGTGCTCCAGACTTGGTTTGCAATATGTTCTCCGATTACTTTCTATCAGTATTCGAACCCGCATCACCCACGTTGTCGACGTGGACACCGCCATCTCGCTGTGACGCTGACATCTTAATCGACAACTTATGTATCGAGGAACCTAAATTAATTCGAGAGTTGAAAAACCTCGACCCATCCAAAGGGGCTGGCCCTGATGGATACCCAGCTCTGTTTTTTAAGGCTACTGCTGATAGCATCTATAGACCGCTTCATATAATTTATAATAAATGCCTGTGTGAAGGGGTGTTTCCTGAAATATGGAAACGAGCCAATATAACGCCCGTACACAAGGGAGGCTCGAAACATGATATTGAACAATATCGACCAATTTCAATTCTGTCGACCTTGTCCAAGCTATTTGAAAGACTCGTACATAACGAAATCTATCCCGTCCTGCACAACGTATTAATACCTGAACAACATGGTTTTGTTAAACACCGATCTACTGTTTCCAATTTACTAATCTTCACCAATTATCTTTTTGAAAACATGGATAGACGTTTGCAAGTGGACGCTGTTTACACAGATTTCAAAAAGGCCTTTGACAAGGTCGACCATGAAATTTTACTTCATAAAATTGCATATAATGGCATTCGGGGAAACTTGCTCCGGTGGTTTTCATCCTACATTAAAAATAGAACGCAAAAAGTTGTTGTGAGTGGCCATCAGTCTGATACAGTGTCTATAACTTCTGGTGTCCCACAGGGCTCAATTTTGGGACCACTCCTATTTAATATTTATATAAATGACATTGGGAAATGCTTCTTAGGTACTAAATTTCTTATGTATGCTGATGATTTGAAAGCCTTTAAAACTATTACTACTATAGAAGACTGTTTAAAGTTTCAAGACGACTTAGATAGACTCTCAGCATACTGTCTTGACAACAAACTACACTTAAGCGTCTCCAAATGTCATTCTATAAATTTCACAAAAAACAAATTTATCACCAATTTTAAGTATAGGCTAAATAATGCCTTGCTGAGCAGCACCTCTGTTGTAAGAGATCTTGGTGTTCTACTGGATAATAAGTTATCGCTTAATCAACACGTAGAAAATATAGTTAATAATTCATTTAAGATGTATGGTTTTGTCATGAGATCATCTACCGAGTTCAAACGGCCCTCCACCTATCTTTACTTATACAAGACGCTTGTACGCTCGCAGCTCGAATATGCGGTCCCAATCTGGAACCCGTTTTATAAGAAATATATAGATATGATCGAGAAGGTCCAGCGTAAATTCCTTCGCGCCATGTACTATAGGTGCTGTAAAAGGTGTTTGTCATATTCGCAATTACTAAGCAAATATAATATGTTAACATTAGAATCTAGACGTAAATTTCTGGAAGCCAACATACTACATGGTATTGTTCATAATCACTTCGATTCCATTGATCTCACGAGTAAGTTATGTTATGTGGTCCCCCGCACTGTCTATAAGCGTAGTGTTCGTGCAGGTACATTGTTCGCTGTAAATACCTGTCGGACTAATTCAGGACTGCGTTGCCCTGTTCGTCGCATGGTGGAATCGTATAATTGCAACTTCATTGACATTGATATTTTTCTATGTTCCAAATCGAAATTTAAGTCCAATGTTTTTAAAATTTTATCTAATAATAATAAGAAATAGTGCGAGTCCTTTATTCTAAATTTAATATATTTCAATTATAATTCCTTTATTTTTTTTTATTTGTGATAATAAGGAGCAATCCCAAATTTTTGATACATGTATGTATGTATGTATGTATGTATGCACATGTATATCGTATGTAGCCTAGCAGCCGGGAAGGGATGAGCGACGTTTTTTTTTGCGAAATCGACTTGTATAACGAAATAGCCGCAGAAAAAAAAAAGCCGAATCTAACCATATATGCAGGACGATTTCGCAAGGGGGTGTCGCTTGTCCCTTTTTGGCTGTTGGACGTCGATGTATGCATGTGTGTATATTTATGTATATGTATATATATATAATAGGTTGGGGAAAAAGTTTCTTCGCATTTTTTAAGAAAATTCAAAACATTTTTTAATATAGTTTATTTACATTTAACTAAAGTATGTAGGTACCATTTTGTTCGATAACTTTTTGCCATCTTGTAGGTAGAGACATGTTCCCATTGCTATAGAAATTTTGGGACTTCTGGTCAAAATACCGCGACAAGTGGTTTTGGCAGTCCTCTCGTGATGTTAATCTGACACTGCCTAAAGAATTCTGAAGAGACCGAAACAGGTGGAAATCTGAAGGTGTAAGGTCAGGACTATACGGCGGATGCATTAACACCTCCCAGCCAAACTCTCTTAATTTTTGCTGAGTGGCTAAAGATGTGTGAGGTCTAGCGTTATCAAGATGGAAAACCACACCCCTTCTGTTGATTAATTCCGGCCGCTTTCTCTCAACTTCTTGCTTTAATCTCATCAGTTGTTCGCAGTAGAGTTCAGAATCGATGGTCCTGCCTGGTGGTAACAGCTCATAATGAATAATGCCCTTCCAATCCCACCACACACACAGCATCACCTTGTTGCGAGCTAACCCGGGTTTCGCCACAGTCTGTGAAGCCTGACCGGCCTTTGACCACGACCTTTTTCGCACGTTCTTGTCATACGTGATCCACTTTTCATCACCAGTTATCAGCTTCTTCAAAAATGGTTCGGTTTCATTACGTCGTAATAAAGAATCACAAATGAGTACACGGTTCATTAGGTTTCTTTCAGTGAGCTCGTGAGGTACCCAAATGTCGAGCTTTTTTGTGTACCCAGTTTTTTTCAAATGCGCCAAAACTGTTTTGTGGTCAATTTCCAGTTCTTCAGCTACGTCGTAACTACTGATATGCCGATCTTGCTCCACTTTTTCAAAAATGGCATCCATTTTATCCGTAATAGGGCGACCAGAGCGACGTGCATCTTTGACATCAAAATTTCCGGATTGAAAACGCTTAAACCAAATTTGTGCTACTCTCACAGACACTACACTAGGTCCATAAACATCGCAATTTTTTTTCGCGGCTTGAGTTGCATTTTTACCTTTTTTGTAGTAAATTTTTAAAATGTATCGAATTTCTTCATTAGATTTACTCATCTTGACGGTACGAAAAACAAATGAAAATCACACATTTTCCTAATTTGAATTTAGAATTATGTTCTTTAAAATTTAAACTTTCAATGATATCAAAATCAGCCAGATACAAATAGTATAGCCAAAGAGATTTTATTACAAGTTCATACATACTATAATGCGAAAAGACTTTTTCCCCAACCTAATATGTATTAATAATTAATTACTTGTATTGTATTTTAATAATATTTTTTATATATCTGAGTAATGCTAATCTAGTGGCACTTTTTAGATTATCTTAATTTTGTTAACATGCGGATAATGTAGTGGGCTGCAATATTGTTAATACTACTTATGAGGCTATATTATTGTTACTTGTATACTTTTTATATTGTAGCTGTTTATTGTCCCATATTAAATAAAATAAAAATGTCCCTTGAACATCCTATAACTATGTTTGCAGACGATAGCACTGTAACAATCCCATGTAAAAGTACAAATACGTATGAAAATGATATAAATAATTCTCTTGACGCACTAATTAAATGGCTAGACGAAAATAATTTAAATATTAATTTAGGTAAGACAAAAATAATGCACTTTAGACAACGTACTCCCGGCGGAACTAATCTCAACATCCATTACAAAAATGACAAAATTGAGGAAGCAGAGGATACCAAATTTTTAGGATTGCAAATAGATTGCAACTTAAATTGGAAAGCACATATAGACAGTCTGTGTAAAAAATTGAGTTCATCCGCATATGTGTTATATAGACTATCCTCCATAGTAGATGTCAAAACACTTCTTACGGCTTACTACGGAATAGTTGAATCGCACTTGCGCTACGGCATCATTTTCTGGGGGAACTCAACTGATCGAGATATAGCTTTTAAGGCCCAGAAAAGATGTCTCCGATCATTGTTAAAACTTAAATCGACAGACAGTTGCGCGCCTTATTTTAAGTTACATAAAATCTTGACACTTCCCTGTATATATATTTTCGAAGTAGCTATGTTTGTCAAGCAAAATCCATCTCGTTTTGAGCGCCTGGCTGTTGTATTCCCAAGGAATAGGCGTGACAACAGCAAATTATGTCAGGTATCATGTCGAACTACTTTGATGCGTAAGAGCGTTTCTTGCATGGCCCCCATTATCTACAATAAATTACCGAGTAGTTGGAAAGCTTTAAATACAGCACAATTTAAGAGTAGATTGCGGAAATTTTTGGTAGATAAAACGTACTACAGTGTAACTGAGTTCCTATCGGAGAAAAATATTTGTTAAGTAAAAATAGATGTAAGTATGACATTTTTGATTTTTGACATTTTGATCTTTGACATTTAGATTACTGACATTTTGATTTTGGAATTGTAATAATAATGATAATTTTTTATCGATGTCACTATCCCACATGACGAGAACCTCGTGAAGGCTGAGAAGGAGAAACAATTGAAGTATCTCGACTTAGCCCACGAGGTTGTCGCTATGTGGAATGTGGACTCGGCAATCATTGTGCCGATAGTCGTTACGGTCAATGGCCTTATCGCTAAGAGCCTCGACCAACATCTCAAGAGGCTCTCGTTGGGTGGCTGGGTGAAGGGCCTGATTCAGAAGGCAGTCCTCCTTGATACGGCGCGTATTGTGAGGAGGTTCCTGTCTCTGGGGCCCTAACCACCGGTAGCTTGGACCCTGCACCCGCTACCGGCGGATCACTATTTTTTATATTTTTAAATGTTTTTTTTTAATGTTTTTATAAAAATATTTAAAAATGTAATAAAATAAGTTTAAAAAATAAATAAAGGAGATAATGATAATTTTAATAGTAATGACATGTTAATTGATGTAATGATAATGGTATGACATATTATGTATAGTAATGACATGATATATAATCTTATGATACTGACCTATATTTTCCTTTTAATACAAACATATATTTTTAATAGCTGATGATTTAAGAATTTTATAATAGTAATTTGAATTGTAATAATAATGATATAAATAATTTCAAATGTTTGCATGCCGATTGGTAAAATGTGGCTGGGCTAAATTTAATCTTAAGAACTTTGATGTATTACCCATATTTGCAAAATAAAATTTCTATTCTAAAAAAAAAAAAAACAGTATATTGTGAGCAACTCAGGCGTCCTCAACAAGCTAGCCGGCACAAATCTTCACTGGGCTTGCACCTCGATAGAGAACCTATACCAATCTAACAGCAGAAACTCAGTGAACACAGCTTTAACTCAGTTGTGGTTGGATGCAACTGTATCACCGTCGAGTACGCCTGATAGAATGGTTGCGGAACATGCGGCCCTCGTGTCGGTGTTACATGCTAATGTTGGCTCTGAGATCGGTAAGTTGTATCTTGTAGTCTAGTAGAATAAACTCAGTGAACACAGCTTTACCTCAGTTGTGGTTGGATGCAACTGTATCACTGTCAAGTACGCCTGATAGAATGGTTGCGGAACATGCGGCCCTCGTGTCGGTGTTGCATGCTAATGTTGGCTCTGAGATCGGTAAGTTGTAACTTGTAGTCTAGTAGAATAAACTTAGTGAACACAGCTTCAACTCAGTTGTGGTTGGATGCAACTGTATCTCCGTCGAGTACGCCTGATAGAATGGTTGCGGAACATGCGGCCCTCGTGTCGGTGTTACATGTTAATGTTGGCTCTGAGATCAGTAAGCTGGACTAGCTGGGAATTCAATAACTTGTTTTAGGGTATCTACAAATTTGCTCGTTTTTAGACGATCGATACGTGTAATCAAACAAAATGTGTAAGCAAAAGACGATCGACATCGTATTTTTGATCGAGCAACAAAAAAGATCAATATTAATCAGGCATAGCTGCTTACACATTTGCTCGATTTTTATCGGTCGTTAAAAGGCCTACAGTAACGATCGATAAAATCAAGCACATCTCTAAGAAGCTGACAGATCGTATTGATAGTCACAGCATAACGGCCAATAATACTGCCGTCGTAAGAAAAAAGGGCACAACTAATATTTTTAAAAAAAATCTACAAAAAATTGATCAGATTAGCCTTTTTTTTCTGATTCTAAATATGTATGTAACTCATTTTTTTTTTAATGTTAGTTGTGCCCTTTTAGCTTACGACGGCAGAATAACGATCGTAGAAAATCGAGCATATCTGTAGGCACCTTTAGTATGAACTCAGTGAACACAGCTTTACTTAGTGATGATAAGTCGCGAGTACAGTAACTTTTACTCTTCTTATATCCAGTTACTGGTTCTTTTAAATACGTATATTTTCTGTTTGTAATCAACTATCATAAATTATTTGGTTTCAGGTGCCCATTTCTTACAGGATCTGGTCAAAAAGTTTGATAACATGATGGAAACTCCACAGCCGGTTGCAGACAAAACGCTTGACAACTTAGTGTCGTGTCTGGCGCATTTGTACAGCTTTAAGGTATGCTCTCTCTCTCTCTCTCTCTCTCTCTCTCTCTCTCTCTCTCTCTCTCTTAATATACGTCCACTGCTAAATATACAGCCACACTCAGAAAGGTTCATTATATTAGTCCTAATGAATACTTATCTAATTAGCATTAAATCCGTTAATCAACGGTACATCCCAGAGACATAATTTAAGGGTTCATTAGCTAATGACGGTTTTAAGTATACGTAGGGCGAAGCATCCTAAAATCATCTCATCGATTGCATATCGATAAAGCCTTTGTGTAGCCACATTTAAAAAGTTTTGTACACGTTGAAAAATAATATTCATAGTAATATAAATGACGATCAGTTCTTTTACTGTATTTTTTTTTACTAAACTGCAATGCAAAACCGCTATTTTCATTTAAATAAAATAAAGCGATTGCGATCTTTTTTCTATGGAATCACTGCTAACTGTCAAATCATATATAGATGTTTTATTTACGTATTTTTGTGTTTCATTCACCGGGCGAGAAAGTTTTGTGAATTTTAATTTCATCCGTATTAATTTACGCTATGGTAATTAAGGCATATGATAACAAAAAAATTCAACGACACACCTTGTCTAATCGAAGAACTTTCTTTTGCAGTAGATGGAAATATAACAAACTCTTTCATTTTGTACCTATGCTACGAGGGCGGGTCAATAAGTCCGTGACTTTTGGAATAAAACACAGATTTTTTGATAAATAAATCATTTTATTTTTCAACGTAGTCTCCCTTGAGCTCTATACACTTTGTCCAACGCTTCTCCAATTTTTTATCCCTTCCAAAAAATATGATTTGTCGAGGTCCTCAAAATAGGCCTTTGTTTGCGAGATGACTTCATCATTGGAGTCAAATCTTTTTCCACCAAGCCATTTCTTCAGGTTTGGGAACAAGAAGTAGTCACTCGGAGCCAAATCTGGAGAATAGGGCGGATGAGGGAGCAATTCATAGCCCAATTCATGGATTTTTGCCATGGCAACTGCACATGTGTGCACCCTTGCATTGTCTTGGTAGAAAAGAACTTTTTTCTTGGCCAAATGAGGTCGGTTTGTTTTCAAACCGTCATTGAATCGGTCCAATAAGTTGGCATAATATTCCCCATTGATTGTTCTTCCCTTTTGAAGGTAGTCAATGTGGATTATCCCGCGTGCATCCCAAAAAACAGTCGCCATAACTTTATTGGCTGACAAACCCACCTTGGCCTTCTTTGGCGCCGATTCACCCTTAGAAACCCACTGTTTTGACTGTTGTTTGGTCTCTGGTGTGTTGTGATGGATCCATGTTTCGTCCACGGTTACAAAACGGCGCAAAAACTCCTCCATATTGCGATTAAACAACGCCAAACCTTCCTGTGAAGTTGTTACACGATTGCGTTTGTGGTCGACTGTGAGCAAACGCGGCACCCATCTTGCGGAAAGCTTTCTCATGCCCAAGTGATCATTCAAAATTAAAAACACTGAGCCATGCGAGATCCTTACGGCTTCCACAATCTCTTGCACTTTCAATCTTCGGTCGGCCAACACCATATCGTGAATTTTTTCGATTGTTTCGGGTGAAGAGACCTCAACTGGGCGTCCAGGACGTTCGGCATCTTCAGTGCTTGTAGGGCCACAACGAAATTCAGTAAACCACTTTTTTACCATTGAAATCGATGGTGCAGAGTCCCCATAGTATTTATCAAGCTTAGCCTTGGTCTCGGTAATGGTTTTTTTTCGCAAAAAATAATGCTTAATAAGCACACGAAATTCACTTTTTTCCATTTTTTCCTCAAATTACTGGGTAGTCTGATAAAGATAGCTGTCAAACACAAACTAACTGACGCAGCAAGTTCAAATTTTGACAGGAGTCAACTGGCAGATGCCTGTTGACAGGAGTAGTGTTGCTTTTTCAGTAAAGAGGTCAGAAATTCAAAAAGTCACGGACTTATTGACCCGCCCTCGTATTAACGTAGACACTTGGGCAATAATTCGTGAAACTGAGTGCTGATAGATATTCATTACATCTCCAATTCTCCATACATTTTCTGTAAACAAAAATGTACAGCTACATAATAGATATGAACATACCTAAACTCGCCACAAAATAATAGGTCGTTTTGACATGAGGATGTCCTTCTTTGTCCCGCTATGTTTGTCTCTTTTTGGCATATGAAACAATATGGGCTGTCAAAAGGGACCTATTATTTTGTGGCGAGTTGAAGTACTTCTAATAACACCTAAAAAACTCCATAATACCTACAATGTTTTTATACAGTATATTAGATTAAACGAGGATACTAATAAAAACATGAACAAAAAAAAACGGATAAATTACATACAGAACCATACCAGATATTTCGCAAAAAGTTTCGCATCGTGTATGCACCCTTGCGCTCGCGATTGGGAAACTTCTCTCGGTACAAATTAATGGCTCCTCGCCGACCGATTTTGTACCGAGAGATGTTTCCCAATCGCTCCTCGCACACTGTCATTAGATAACGCGTAGGCACGAACCATCCCAATCTTCTTCACTAGCTGAAGCCGACGACTTCGTCTGCGATCCAGGATCAATCGCAGACGAAGCCTATGTCCTCCTTAAGGTTCAAGTTACTTTAAAACACACTACTAAAGTTTCTATAATGATATAATTCAATCACGATTCGAAAGACACGTGGCGCCATCTATTATCATAAGAACGTTATTGTTGTTTTCTTCTTATTTTGTCTCGGGAACAGTACTTTCGGGATGAAAGATACCCTATGTCCGTTTCCGTACACCTGACAACGTACATGCAAAATTTCAGGATGATCGGTTCAGTGGTTTAGGCGTGAAAAGGTAACAAACAAACACACAAACTTACTTTCGCATTTATAATATTAGTTAGGATTGGAATATCGATAAGACGTAATTTTTGTTTATTCAACAACACGTTTACAGGCCACATTTATCGCGAAGTAAGCGGGGTTGTTTAAGGGATACGCGGAAGCGCAATTAGACATGCGGAAATAGCGGCGTACTCGCATTGACTGCGTTCAGCGCAGGAGGGGGTGTGTCTAGTCGGCGCATCGGAGACAACACAAAGGAAAGGGGCGGGGTTTGTGCACGACGGGCTTGGTTTTCGGCAGGATTGGCACGTGTTTTGCCGCGTGATTACTTTACTGTTTACAAGTACACTTTTTGGGCGCTCAGTGTTCATGAATAATGTATTTTATTGGACAATTACGTCACAAATTAAGGTTATAGGTTTTTTACATATTTGGGACGAGAATCGAATACTGTTACCCTCCCTCAATAAGCCCCTCGTTTAACCTAACATACTGTATAGGTACAATACAGTTCAATCCTATGATAGGTAGGTAGGTACTGTGACGAGTCCCGAAAGTAACGATTCTTTCGGGAATCGTCACAGTACCTACTAGCCTGAAAACTCCCTGTAGCGAAGTAGCGTAATGTTATTAGTAACATTATGTCCGTTGCAAATGGTAATCCTCTTTCGGACGCCAGCGGCAATATAGTACACTTTTTACAGATTCAGGTGTAAATATATATCGTGCATGGAATTCTAGAATTGAGTATTTTGTAAAGGGATCAGTATAATCTCGTAAAGACCGCCTCGGTCCTACTTCTCTACATCTTCTGGCATAATCCAGAAACTCAATAAAGTCTGCTAAATCAGACATTATTGCTCTTTAATAAACGTTTAATGCGAATGCGAATTCACTGGTAAAAATAAAAATATAACCCCAAACGTAAATTTCAAAATCACTAATTAAAAAGTTAAGTAAAGGTTTTGCTGTACTTAACTTTAATTGTCATTAAGGGGCGCTAATGAACCATTATCTGACTCTGAGGGTGAACTTTTTAAATGTATACTAAGGAGCCCCCTAAGTAACCATTAGACGTCTCTGAGTGTGGCTGATAGTGTCACGTAAGACAAAGACACCGTAGGTCCCGGCTGTCATTCGTAGATCTTTGTCAGTCGCTACGGGTCGTAAGAAGTCTGACGACCAGTCTTACCAAGGGGTATTACCCGGTAAAGGGTTGTGGAGGTCAGATAGGCAGTCGCACCATGTAAAATTAGACTGGAAGCCGATTCCAACATAGTTGGGAAAAGGCTAGGCAGATCAGCAGAAAACATAAAATATACGCATGCATGCATACCACACCCACACAGTGTGTTTGTGACGGATGAAGGTTATTAGTGCTACAAGCGGACCTGTAGAGGAATATGTTAGTAAACAGGGGAAATTAGTCGGAAGAGGGATCTTAAAGTTCGGGGGGGTGCCTATATTTTAAAGGTGGAGCGTTGTTTTAGCATTCAAAGAAGATGTGGTCCAGAGTGCCCAACTTCCAACCCGCATTCACAGAGAGAGGAGTCTCGAACACGAATTTTTGCAAAAAAAAAAACTAGAGCACGACAAAAACCTAAGCGAAATCTACAAAGGACGGATATAATTGTTTTGGAGACTTTTGTAGCCGTAGAACCAAGGTTTTGATTTTATTATTGGTTGTACTGCATGATAAAACCTGCCCTTTTTGTTTTGACGGATCGTTATGTCAATGTCAGATGGACATACGGACGGACTTTGGGACTCCTGACACCTGTCAGTTGGAAAATTCCTTAATAAGGATCAAATTCGCAAAATACATATTCGTTAGTATAAAACCGACAGTGTCAAGAACGCATTGTCTCGACGGCCGGACTGTAGGAATAAGTTTTTTTTTCTTTCGTTTTCCTACCAGAAATCAATCAACATTTGGATGATTAAACTTAAACAGCTTATAATAATATCATCGAAATCTTTCCAAACAAAATCTATATTAAAATACTCTCAACCCAATTCCAGATCTACCAAGCAACTCTTCTCTATGACATTCTAACCCGCTTACTCGACACGATATCAGAGAAGAATATAGAATGTGTACTGGTTGCGTTGCGGAGCGTTGGTGGCGTACTGAGGAAGGAAGAACCGCTGGCTTTGAAGAACTTTATACACGTCACGCAGGGACGCGTAGCTAAGTTGACTGAGGATTCAGCTACTGGGTAAGAGACATTGGACCTATCTTAAATGCGCAATGGTAGCCCGCGAAATTCAAATTTCCTTACGTTTTTTGCAATTTGCAGGTCAGTGTCTGGTTGTATCTTGATCAAAATATGTTACTTATAAATTTGTATGTCTTAATTATGACAAAACATAGCGCACCCCCTATTTTATGTAAACACCTATGTAAACACCTATGTTTCACAAATAAACTGATTGATTGATTGATTGATTGATTGATTGGTTACGCGACTATAACAAATACATATTTACATAAATTATAATCATAAGATAAGAATCAATACATCGCTCTGAGTCAGATTGATTAAAAATGTCATGATTTCGGAAATCTTGACATTTTAGAACAATTCTAATCATATTTTGATCAAGGTACAACCTGACACTAACCTCAAAAAATCTGCCTAGCCTTTTCCCAACTATGTTGGGGTCGGCTTCCAGTCTAACCAGATGCAGCTGAATACCAATATTTCACATGGAGCGACTGCCTATCTGACCTCCACAACCCAGTTACTGGGTAATACGATAACCCCTTGGTAAGACTGGTTGTCAGACTTTCGGGCTTCTGACGTCTAACGACTGTCAAAGATCCTCGAATGACAGCCGGGACCAACGGCTTAACGTGCTTTCCGAGGCACGGAGGAGTCTCGGTATGAAAAGATGGTCACCCATCCACAGACCAACCCCGGCAAGCGTAGCTTAACCTGAGGATCGATCCGTGCGGCTGTTATTACTTAGCCACGGGCTCCTCCTGACACTGACCTGCAAATTGCAAAAAACGTATGAAAATTTTAATTTGGCTTTTAAGTGATTAAAATTGTAAGCTTCGATCAACAATACCAACTAGATAACGGGTCACGTACAAAATCAAAGCTAAATGCTGTCCGCATGAATATATACAAAATCAGATTCATTTATTTACGAGTACTAACGAACTGAGACATAAGTTTCAAAACAGTTTTAAGTTCAACCGAATTACAACCTTGGCACCTAGTAATAAAGTCACAAATCTTCAAAACATTATCCTATACTTACGATCATTCGTCACAAAAAACGAGCAATGCAATAAATTACTCCTGTCACATAAAAATGAAAATACATAGGTTAAATAAAATTTTGTATGAAATCTACCTTAAATAGCAACAAATAAAGTACTTTTTTCCCGTTATTGTCTTGCGACCTACTTACATCGTTTTGACCGCATTGGCCGTATTGGTCATCGTTGGCCAAACATTTATAGCGGTGGTCTAAAATCGTTAATTTTGCTCAAAATTTGATATTATTTGTTAGTTTCAAGCTTAAAATACTTACCGAAAATAAGACACGCCGGCCGTTAAATTGCTTTGTCGGGCATTATTTTTGCACATTGGCTATGTTTCAAGCGAACTAAACTAAATAAGAGCTCACGTGTCAAGTGTGCTGTTATTTACCGAGACGTATTTTTTCGCCGGCCCGATATCTAGTTGGTATTGTTGATCGAAGATTGTAAGTGCTTTATTGGTGGTTGCTGAGTATGAAGATTGGTATGTGGCCTCCTGGATAATATAATGCTTGTTGCCTGGTTTATTATTTTCTTTGGAAGCTCAGATTTTCTAGATTCAGTTTTGTTGTAAGCTTATTAAAAGGTTTGTAAATTATCGATGTTAAAAATGACTCTGTTGGTTAAGACGTGTATTAAGTAGGCAATGTGCTCGATATTTTTGGCAACATCGCGTGACGGTCATGACTAGGAGCTTTGACTTCGAATAGACAACGATAATGCACAAAAGTTCTTACGAAATATCTGTTTCGTTGTAAATACACGGTTTTATCCCATATTACCGTGTAAGTAATTGGTGAACATCCAAACAAAGCTGGCTCCATAACGCTTTCATTTTATTTTATTTGAAAGGTACACCAACAACCTATTCACTAGGAATATTGACATAATAATAAATAACATATGTAATAAGTTATGGTGAATTAGTCACTTACAGGCGTACACAGCACTTACATGAAAAATAGCCTCTTAAATATATGTTTTAACAAGATTTTTTACTCGTAGTGGGAATAGAAAAATTAATTAGAAACAAAAAACAAAACAAAATCATAATCGATATTAGAATCAATAATTAAAGTCAAAGTTATCATTAGAATTAAAATTAAAGCATTAAGATTAAAGTAAAAAAAAAAAGAAAAAACAGTAAAATTCATATTTGATATTCAAAATAGTAGACGCAATAACGAATGCAACAAGAGAACAATCCAAAAATGTTATAGTATTTTTATCTCACGAAGCCACACACGCTTTACTTGTATTTACCAACTGTGTGTACAAACACGCTGTGAATGTGTGCGTGAAGACGAGTTGCGTCAGCACATAACACACACACACACTTACATACTCTTCTGACTTCGCCATTGTCTGGACGGTACCGAGAGCTCCTGCACTGGTAGTGTACAATCACGCTGTGAATGTGTGCGTGAAGACGAGTAGCATCAGCACATAACACACACACTTACACACTCTTCTGTCTTCGCCATTGTCTGGACGGTACCGAGCGCTCCTGCACTGGTAGTGTACAAACACGCTGTGAATGTGTGCGTGAAGACGAGTAGCATCAGCACATAACACACACACACACTCTTCTGTCTTCGCCATTGTCTGGACGGTACCGAGAGCTCCTGCACTGGTAGTGTACAAAGACGCTGCGAATGTGTGCGTGAAGACGAGTAGCGTCAGTACATAACACACACACTTACACACTCTTCTGACTTCGCCATTGTCTGGACGGTACCGAGAGCTCCTGCACTGGTAGTGTACAAACACGCTGTGAATGTGTGCGTGAAGACGAGTAGCATCAGCACATAACACACACACTTACACACTCTTCTGTCTTCGCCATTGTCTGGACGGTACCGAGAGCTCCTGCACTGGTAGTGTACAAAGACGCTGCGAATGTGTGCGTGAAGACGAGTAGCGTCAGCACATAACACACACACTTACACACTCTTCTGTCTTCGCCATTGTCTGGACGGTACCGAGAGCTCCTGCACTGGTAGTGTACAAAGACGCTGCGAATGTGTGCGTGAAGACGAGTAGCGTCTGCACACAACACACACACTTACACACTCTTCTGACTTCGGCATTGTCTGGACGGTACCGAGAGCTCCTGCACTGGTAGTGTACAAAGACGCTGCGAATGTGTGCGTGAAGACGAGTAGCGTCTGCACACAACACACACACTTACACACTCTTCTGACTTCGGCATTGTCTGGACGGTACCGAGAGCTCCTGCACTGGTAGTGTACAATCACGCTGTGAATGTGTGCGTGAAGACGAGTAGCATCAGCACATAACACACACACTTACACACTCTTCTGTCTTCGCCATTGTCTGGACGGTACCGAGAGCTCCTGCACTAGTAGTGTACAAAGACGCTGCGAATGTGTGCGTGAAGACGAGTAGCGTCAGCACATAACACACACACTTACACACTCTTCTGACTTCGCCATTGTCTGGACGGTACCGAGAGCTCCTGCACTGGTAGTGTACAAACACGCTGTGAATGTGTGCGTGAAGACGAGTAGCGTCAGCACATAACACACACACTTACACACTCTTCTGACTTCGCCATTGTCTGGACGGTACCGAGAACTCCTGCACTGGTAGTGTACAAAGACGCTGCGAATGTGTGCGTGAAGACGAGTAGCGTCAGCACATAACACACACACTTACACACTCTTCTGACTTCGGCATTGTCTGGACGGTACCGAGAGCTCCTGCACTGGTAGTGTACAAAGACGCTGCGAATGTGTGCGTGAAGACGAGTAGCGTCAGCACATAACACACACACTTACACACTCTTCTGACTTCGGCATTGTCTGGACGGTACCGAGAGCTCCTGCACTGGTAGTGTACAAAGACGCTGTAAATGTGTGTGTCGCAAATCGCGAAAAAAAAAAACAGCTGCTTTCTACATTTTGACGAGTTATGCGAACATGATGTATGAGACAGCTGATTTTTTTTCGCTATTTCGGTTTTGGTCCCCCAGTAAAACTTGTTGGTTATCATAAGTACAATCATGTGTTTACGTATCGGTCACTAATTACCAGTCACACTATATAGAAAATATGTCAAACTGTCATATTATTTTTCAGACAAACATGATCTGATGAACTTCACAACTTTATCTGACTATTGAAAAATCAGCCATAAGTTTAAAAAACTCACATATAAATGTTGAATTTACTTATTTTTAACAGATCCCGTATAAAGTTCTTACTAGAAGTCCTAATGGCTGTGAAGAACAACAACTTGACGAAGATTCCCAACTACGACCCTACATACTGCGAGCACCTGAAGAAGATGAGCAGAAGCATCGTCAGGAAAGGGAACTACATCACACCGCTTAATATTAGGTTGGACGACCTGTTGAATGGTAAGCATGGTGACTCTTGGGAACTTCATATTACGTCACAGAAATTAACACCATCGACACTCGACTATGGCCCAACTCACGTATCGATACTCCGTCGAAGATGGCGCACCGACGCCTCCGATGTTTGTCATCGAAGTATGCACTCCCGTGCCGTTTTTTAATTTTTTTTTATTTATGTTGGGTTTGGTCTTGACTCTAGTCTAGGTCAGAGGTAACAGAGACAAAGTCGACGATGGAGTGAGCTTACCCAGAAGAAGCCTGTTCACTCTCACTTTGAAGAGATTAGGGTTGTATGCGCTCGGAAACACAGACGCAGGTAGTGAGTTCCACTCCTTTGCTGTGCGTATTGTAAAAGACGCTTGGAAGCGCTTAGTGTGAATTGGTGGAATAGCAACCAGGTAGGGATGGTAACTGGCAGTGCTTCTAGATGTCCGATGGTAGAAGGGGGCCGGTGGAATGAGGTCGTGGAGTTCTCGGGCAAACTCTCCGAAGTACAATCTGTAGAAGACCGACAAGCACGCAACCTTGCGGCGATGAGCCAAGCTATGAAGTTTGGCATCCACCAGTTTTACGTCGCCAATGAGCCTCTAAGCTCTGCGTTCCACCGAGTCAAGCGCGGCTAGTTGGTACTTGGCTGATCCATCCCAAAGGTGACTGCAATACTCCATGCAGGATCGGACTTGCGCTTTGTAAAGGGTTAAAAGCTGTTCAGGCGTAAAGTATCGCTTCACCCTATTTAGGATGCCCAGTTTCTTGGCCACAGTTTGGGCCTTGTATTCGATGGTGGCGCCGAAGTTTAGACCAGATGTCAACTCCATGCCTAGGAGCTCAAATCGATCAGTTACAGGAACAGATGTACCTCGAAAAGTAGGAGTTTGGGCAAAACGACTCTTTTTAGCGGTAAAAAGACACGCCTGTGTTTTGGTGGCGTTAAAAGAGACCAGCCGTTTGCCGTTTGGCCGTTTTGTGGAAATAAACTACAAAATAAAATACAAGCAATTGAAATAACAAAAACTGACATTTTCTTAACCAGCGGACGAGCGCGGCAAATGGTGGGTAGTAGGTTCTGCATGGGAAGGTAACATGACACGACCAGAAGAGAAACCTACCACCAAAGTGCTGCCATCTACCGACCAGAAGCTTCTGGAACTGGCGCGCAAGCAGAGGATGAACACCGATGTGAGACGGAGCATCTTTTGTGTTATTATGGCGGCTGAGGTAAGCAAAGATGGATGATTCTGTATTTTTTTTTTATTGTGATATTGAAAGGGGCATGTGGCCGCACGGGTCGATCGATCAGGTTAAGCTACGCTTGCCGCGGTTAATTCATTGGTCCCGGCTGTCATTGGTAGATCTTTGACAGTCGTTACGGGTCGTCAGAAGCCCGAAAGTCTGACCAAGGGGTATCGTATTACCCAATTACTCGGCAGTTACAGGCGGCCGGGCTACTGCTGAACGGTCGCAGGGGGGCCAAGGGTGCCTAGACACGGGGTCGTCTAGCGCCCAAATGCTGGTTTGATCCCTGGGGTGGTCACGGCGTGCAATGTGTTCTGTTACGCGGGTGATGGGGGGTACTCCCCAGAGGAGGGTCCTGTGACGGACAGCCGCGGCGGGTTCACGGATGAGTGCTAACGCGTGCCCGTGTTCCCGCCACAAGCGGCAGACGAGAACACCGTGGAGTTTTAGTGGTTTGTATTCCCACATTATCTCCCCGTGGTAATGCAGTAAGCATGAGCGGTTCTTTACCCAAAAAAAAAAATTGGTACATCGGCTTCACATATTTAGTTACCTATGGAATTTCTCGCCCATTCTTCTCCATACGAAACTACCTTTTCGAAGGGGCAACTAGAATCAATTCCATTTTGTTGTAAATGTTGACATTCAGAAGTGCCTTTTAAGTACCTAATTGAAATAGATACTTTGACAACTATAGCCTCGGTATCTTCACACAAGTTGAAATGTCCAGCTTAGCCCAATCAAATCATTACATCAAACGAGAGTTATGTATAACTAAATCATACGATACATGTAAGTGTCACCGTAAGATTATGATTCGAACTTCGATTGTTTATAATTTATCCGTCTGGTATCAAACTTGCATGCGACGAACGCAGCTTGCATTAATACTAAATAGCCAAGTAACTGCGACCAACTTGGAAATAGCGCTCGCTCGGCCCGCGCGTGATTCACGCGCGTTTTCACAGTTCTAACCTAACTCATGTGGTCGGGGTGCCCCTGCTTAGTTACTGCGACCAATTCGGCTACAGTTCTAACCTAACTCATGTGGTCGGGGTGCCCCTGCTTAGTTACTGCGACCAATTCGGCTACAGTTCTAACCTAACTCATGTGGTCGGGGTGCCCCTGCTTAGTTACTACGACCAATTCGGCTACAGTTCTAACCTAACTCATGTGGTCGGGGTGCCCCTGCTTAGTTACTACGACCAATTCGGCTACAGTTCTAACCTAACTCATGTGGTCGGGGTGCCCCTGCTTAGTTACTACGACCAATTCGGCTACAGTTCTAACCTAACTCATGTGGTCGGGGTGCCCCTGCTTAGTTACTGCGACCAATTCGGCTACAGTTCTAACCTAACTCATGTGGTCGGGGTGCCCCTGCTTAGTTACTGCGACCAATTCGGCTACAGTTCTAACCTAACTCATGTGGTCGGGGTGCCCCTGCTTAGTTACTGCGACCAATTCGGCTACAGTTCTAACCTAACTCATGTGGTCGGGGTGCCCCTGCTTAGTTACTGCGACCAATTCGGCTACAGTTCTAACCTAACTCATGTGGTCGGGGTGCCCCTGCTTAGTTACTGCGACCAATTCGGCTACAGTTCTAACCTAACTCATGTGGTCGGGGTGCCCCTGCTTAGTTACTGCGACCAATTCGGCTACAGTTCTAACCTAACTCATGTGGTCGGGGTGCCCCTGCTTAGTTACTGCGACCAATTCGGCTACAGTTCTAACCTAACTCATGTGGTCGGGGTGCCCCTGCTTAGTTACTGCGACCAATTCGGCTACAGTTCTAACCTAACTCATGTGGTCGGGGTGCCCCTGCTTAGTTACTGCGACCAATTCGGCTACAGTTCTAACCTAACTCATGTGGTCGGGGTGCCCCTGCTTAGTTACTGCGACCAATTCGGCTACAGTTCTAACCTAACTCATGTGGTCGGGGTGCCCCTGCTTAGTTACTGCGACCAATTCGGCTACAGTTCTAACCTAACTCATGTGGTCGGGGTGCCCCTGCTTAGTTACTGCGACCAATTCGGCTACAGTTCTAACCTAACTCATGTGGTCGGGGTGCCCCTGCTTAGTTACTGCGACCAATTCGGCTACAGTTCTAACCTAACTCATGTGGTCGGGGTGCCCCTGCTTAGTTACTGCGACCAATTCGGCTACAGTTCTAACCTAACTCATGTGGTCGGGGTGCCCCTGCTTAGTTACTGCGACCAATTCGGCTACAGTTCTAACCGAACTCATGTGGTCGGGGTTCCCCTGCTTAAGTACTGCGATCAGAGACGGTTCATAATTTTACGAGTGATAAAGTCTAACAGATTGTGAACCCTGTCGCGAAGTGCAGGTTCGTTCACAATTTGTCGGTTTGTCATGAATAGATCATAAACTATCGAAAATTAATACGTTGTATTGTAAACAGTGTGGTACAGTGCACAATAATTTATCGACAGTTTATTATAAACAAACGGTGTCCACAGTCATACGATGACATAAACTCACAACAGAAATAACATTAATTTTAATACATATGTCTCTTTCATTCTCTTCCCAGGACTATATGGACGCATTTGAGAAACTCCAACACTTAGGCCTAAAAGTACAACAAGAGAGAGAGATCATACACGTACTCTTAGCGTGCTGTCTTCAGGAGAAGACTTACAATCCGTACTATGCAGTGCTGGGACAGAAACTGTGCGATACTGACCGCAAATACCAGGTAAATAGGTTTAAATTTGGGTGGCGAGCTTGCATTGTTGTTAGCTTGTGTTAGGACAGAACTTGTGCGCACAGACCGCAAATATCAGCTACGTAAGGTTTAAAGTTGAATGGCAAGCTTACGTACCTGCACGCGTAGCATGACCACCATAGAAACGGGTTTTGTCGACGGAAGAATAGACAAAATGACAGATTGTAGAAATAATTCTACGCATTCTACGCATCTAAGCGTGTCATTTTGTCTATTCTTCCGTCCGCCAAACGTCGTCATGCTACGCGTGCTGGTGTATGTTGCGACAAAAAATATACGATACTGGCCGTATACACCAGGTGCATAAGGTTCAGAGTTGAATAGCAAGCTTAGAGGTGTTGTAAGCGTGTGTTAGTTAGGACAGAAACTATGCGATACCGACAGTAAATACCAGGTGTGTTAGGTTGAAAATTTATAGGTTCAAAAATTGGCTAATCAAGCAACGGTTTCCTAGCAGAGTGGTGGCCGCCACTAACGGCCGTAGTGACGGCTGTCATGAAAATGATGGCAGTGGCAAAGATTTGAATCGTTAGATTCGCCCTGCCGCGTCAAAAGGTAGTCGCATATCTGATTCGTTTTGACATCTCTGACAAACAATGACGCAGCGACTACACTTGGTTGTCATGGAGACGCAATTTAATCATGTGGCTACTAGTGAGCCTACTCTTCTTAAGAGAACATCAAGCGATTTAAATCTTTGGGCAGCGTGTCAAATACAGGTGAAAATGACAGATTTTCATGGCGAAAGTTATAATATGGCGGCACCGCTTTCCTAGGAAACCAAAGGTTTAGTGGTTTGAGTATTCAAAATTAAAAAGAAGCATAATTATAATGACGTTCAGAGGAGCTAGACCACCACCTCTTTAAGCAGTATTATTGTAATCTTACTTGAGTATGGGAAAGAGATGGGGCTAGACGTCCAGTATAGCTTCCATCTCTTTCTCACACTGAAGTAACATTAAAATAATAATGCTTTAAAAGGAGGTGGTTTGCCCCCTTTTTTATTGGGTGGGAAATAATCAAATAACTTCTCCCGCTCCGGGCGGAGCGAAAGGGCGTGTCAGACTTCTACTGACTAAAACCCACCCGTGTTCCTTCAGTTGCCTGTGCCAGGGCCACGGTAACTCTTTCAAACAACCCGCAACCCTGGCAGGCATCGGCCCTAGCGGACCCCATCAATTAATGCTGACATCTCTTTGAGGCGCGCGTGGAACACAACCGTCGTCCGGGCCTGGTCCTTACCGGACGGCGAGCTACCCATTACTCGCCGTCCGCAAGCACGCGTCTATGGTAGCCAGGAATCGGCTATCTATTCCCGACGTCCAGGGCTAGGCGACTAGGAGCGTGAGGGCGCAATTACTGTTAAGGATTTAGACATGCCAGAATTGCTCAGTTATGGTCGGATATTTATATCCTTTAGTTAGGTGAATGCTACTTTACTCTATGTCTCTCGTATTTGAAGAAGCTTTTATCTTTTTTTACTATTTAATTTCACTATGAGTGTGTCGCAGGTTGCAGGAGACATAAAAAGTACACATCTCTAGTCTACAAAAGAATATATTGTTTTGCAGCTATCAATCCAATTCTCAGTATGGGATAAGATTAAGGAGCTGGACAGCATATCTAAGCAGTGCATGACGAATCTGGCACAGTTCCTCATACATCTCATCATGGAAAAGGGACTCCCGCTTTCTGTGTTGAAGGTAAATATCAAGTAAAAGTTTGAGGAGTTAAAACTGGCGTACTGCAGTGAAAGCATTCCGAAACCCTGGACATTAAATGAGACCATGACCTCTGAGTTTGTTTCGGTATTTCAATCAATTTGTTAACAATTGTTTTGTTTTTCTCAGGGATCAGTCAACTAAGACTGTGTACTGTGCCGTTCTTATAGATTTTGCTTTTGTGTTAGTAAATAAAGTGGGAGCAACGTGGAGACATCTGGAACAGAAATCATTTTGTATGCAAAGCATATCTCCTGTGTTTTTAAGATCTGTGGCAAGCAGTTATGTTTGAATTTGACACTTTAGTAACAGTCGCGTACTCGCGTTCATCAACATGAGTGAAGGTTGCGTTCATATTTCTTTATGGACAAAAGCTAACTTTATTTTAATTAATAATCTATTAAACATAAGATATTAATGATAAATGATTAATGTTATTATTTCTGTAAGTAGGTTTGTACAAACATTTTTACACGTCGATAATATTGTTATAAACTAGATGAGTTCGGCGTTTCCTATCTGACTACTCTGAGAAGAAAGGCCGAAACAAACTCAGAGGTCACAGTCTCTTTTAAAGTCCAGACATAATCTTGGTCAGATCATGTGAAGACAATGTAAATTGGTGTCTGAAATGGTCTTTTGAGGAAAGAACCACACAGATTGAGAGGACCTGTCCAGTCATTGCACGCATTTGTCAGTAATCGTGCAGCTCAACTCAGAACTTAAGGAGCTCAACGATTCGACGAACAAACCTAAGAAAGGACGTTTGAGTACGCCGCATAAATTACTCAAACTGATAGACCATGATTAAAACTAACTGAGAAAAAAAAAACAAACAATGACCCACATAGCCTTCACATTCACAATAATTAAAATAATATAAGTAATACTTTACAAAGTAAATAATAATGTAATTGTATTTTATTAATAAAATCTTTGTATCCCCAGGTAATCCAATTCTCCGAACTAAACAAACACTCAGTCCGCTTCATGCGTCAAATTCTTCTTTCCATCATCATGAACACCGACTTCCATTCCTCATTGGAAGTCTTCAACCGCATCTCAAAGCCGCCCAAACTCCACATGTTCAGGGAGAGCATACGACTCTTCATACAACACTTTTTAATCAAGAATGCTGGCAAGAAAAGTGATGTTTTGTCTGTTGAAGAGATGGTGACTTTAAAAGAAAGGGCACAGGAAGTCGATAAATTATTGACTTTACATGAATCGAAGTTAAAGTTTTAAATATACTTAATATATTTTTGTATTATAAAGTTTGGTGATGGTTTTTTTTTTGGAAAATTTCTTATGGTGGTTTTATACCGGCGAGGCGAGGCGTGAACCTTTGGGGGTTTGAACCTTTTAGGCCTCGTCCCGGTTCGCCATTTTGACTATTTTTCAAAATGGCGTCTACAATAATACCTATATAGGATAGCGACCTACGGTAACAGACGGAATTTGGGTTTGTGTACGTCGTGCAATGTACACAGGAACAGGTTTTCTCACTGCCGATCCCACAGACTCATAGGACCGATGATGGCTAAAGGTGTCTTGGCCACAGTGAGAGGAGTTACGGGAGATGAATCAATCATTATATCAATATCATTTATTTTATTCTCTCTTCACAAAGCAGACTTAAAGTTAGTGTGTACAAAAATGTCTCAGCTGCATTCCACCTTTGTGAAAGACTGGTGTCCGCTATAGGTTTTTGGGAAAACCGGTGTTACAGGTCACCAGGCCCCATCCACGGCTAGAATTAGCTTTTACAGAGATACCGTGCACGAGTCGAGGTTAAACAATATGCTTTACAAAAATAAGAGATGAAGTAATAACTGTAACAAAATAATAATAGGTACCTTCGGTGACCTCTTTGGGGAAACCGAAGGTTCAGTCTGTGCGATTATGGATGAAGTTATGCTAACGAATAACTACCGGAAGTATATAATGAAAGACGGGACGATCGACATATATCGGGCATGCCATTGTCCCGGTGAGTCTATCAGACGTATTACTTCTGGGTGTTCTCGTTTAGCTAACGGCGAGTATTTTCACAGGCATAACCAAGTGGCCAGAATTATCCATCAGCAACTTGCTCTGAAATACGGCCTTGTCACCTTGTGGACTCTGAGGTACCGTATTACAGGTATGTGCCCGACCCAGTTCTCGAGAATGACCATGTCACGTTATACTGGGATCGATCTATTATCACTGACAGGACTATTGTAGCCAATAAGCCTGATATAGTGGTAATAGATCGATCAGTGCGCCGCACAATGATAATCGATGTCACTATCCCGCATGACGAGAACCTCGTGAAGGCTGAGAAGGAGAAACAATTGAAGTATCTCGACTTAGCCCACGAGGTTGTCGCTATGTGGGATGTGGACTCGGCAATCATTGTGCCGGTAGTCGTTACGGTCAATGGCCTTATCGCTAAGAGCCTCGACCAACATCTCAAGAGGCTCTCGTTGGGTGGCTGGGTGAAGGGCCTGATTCAGAAGGCAGTACTCCTTGATACGGCGCGTATTGTGAGGAGGTTCCTGTCTCTGGGGTCCTAACCACCGGTAGCTTGGACCCTGTTCCCCATGCCGGTGGATTTCTATTTTTTATATTTTTACATGTTTTTTTAATTATATTATTTAAAAATATAACTTATATGTAAAAAAGTTGAATAAAGGACATAATAATAAAAATATATAATAATAAATTAATTAATTAATTAAAAATACCTACCTATAATTCTACAGAAGTAAATTAGTAATGTTGTGAGGCGATGTGTGTGTGAGAGTTCATCTTGTGTGTAGTGTTAGACTAATAGGAGATGAATGAGAGTAACTCAGATGAGTAGTGTGTGAGTGAAGGTGACTTTTGTGGACTGAGCGCAACGAGATTGTATTTCAAGGAGGTGGTGAGGAACAGCTATGTATGTGTGGAGTTGATCAAAATTAGTTTTATTTCAGAACGGTCAAAAGATTCTCAGTTTTATGATAGTCTAGGGTTTTTAAGTATTTTTTATTTCTTTAATACAGCTTGATCGAGTTTTGGGGTAAAGGTTTAAGAATTTATTCAATTTATTATAAAGATAATAACTAAGAAAGCAATAGAATCTGTTAGGGAGTGTAGATTTGAATTGAGCCGTGGGAGATACCCTACCCTTTCGTCGGTTGTCTTTGAGTAGCTTAGGGTCAAACTGCATTTGAGAATGTTTTTGCATGTGATAAATGTCACCCGTCTCTCCACAATTCCATTGCTTGCTATAGGGTGCATACTCGGTAGGCTCTTTATCCCCTCCATATCCTAACACGTCCTCCCTACCATTATCGCGCCCCCTGGTCTACTCCTTGATATGCAATGGTCTCTGTTGCACCAGGTAACATGAGGCAACAGGAGCTAGTGTGAATCTTTGGGTTCATTCGAGTAATCGAGTCTGGTTAAACCACGCTGGGGTCGGTGCATTTCATTCATTCATTCGTATGGATTGTGAGAACAATGTAAAAGACTTAGGTGCAGGTATGTACAGTGCGATATTTACGCCTGGTGACCGTTCATAGGTGGAATAGTTACAAAGGTATAAAACATAGGTTCTTAGGTAAAGGCCACGCGTTTGAGAGAATAATAAGGTACGGAAATAGCCTTGCAATCTGTGTGGTACGTGGCCTATCCACGTACCACACAGATTGCAAGGGTATTTCCATATCGAGGAAACTGATAAGGACACATAATGCATGGGAACCGCGTGCCACATGTAAGATAACTCTTATTGTCACAGGAATATCATTGTACATAAGTACCTACAGACGCCAGCACATCAAGCTACTACAATCTGTCAAATTTATTTAGATAGAATTTCAACTATATCGCTAAAGCATTAGGTTCAATGTTGATTGGGAAAATTTGACAGTTTCGGGTAGCTTGACCTGCTGGCGTCTGTACATAAATTATAAAAATATTAGGTAGGTACTTAGCGACCTACTGATATTCCGTGGCAGATTTAGTTTTCCTACATTCCTACACTATAGGTAATTTCTTCAACTTGATTTTCTCTCCGTACCCATAGGCCTAGTAATAGAAAATATTTGTTTTGTGAATTTAATCTCTCGGCCACTAGCCACCATGGTCAATGTTAATCAAGTTCAGTGACATTATTTATTACTAGTTTGAGTCAGGTACGTAGGCGCGGGGAGGGGGGTGGATTTTAATTTAATTAATATATATGTATGTAAATTTACATATTATATAAGTAGGTACACATAATAATACCTATTACGGATACTTGTTTATTTTAAAATTAAGTTGTTCCTTATTGTTTCTGGTCCAGAGCTGGACCCCTCGCTAGCGTAGGTACTCCGTCCTCTAAAATTGTACTCTTTGTCGCGTACCTAGGCGTATTTTATAATCAGCTAAAGCAATACTTACTTACTCTCTTTTTTATGACTCGTGACTTTGAATTGAATGATAATTAAAAATGATGATAGTTAAAAATTTATTCTTACTCAACATTTCGTTGTAAAACCTTACTGAAAGATTATCTCCAAACATTAAATTATGATAGTACTGAGGATCTACTACTGGGTAATTTACAGTGATACCTAATTATTAATCTTTGCATGCACACCCACACACTACACCTACACACACACACACACACCCTACATATACACTACACGTTCACCTACAGTTACACTTACAAACTACACACACGCTTCATCATACACGCATAACCATGTATCATTTCTCTTTTTTATTTTATCTTTATATAAATAATAATTCTGTTTTCTACCATTAATTGTTAAAACTATTCCAAATTACTGAAAATGGCTCTTAAGTTGCTACGGAGAATCACTGACTCCTAAGTCACAGGAACTTACACCTAGTTTAGGAGTCAGAGTATTTAATAACTGAACCTTGTAATTAAGCCTTTTATGTGTTACTTTTGTTGTATATTGTTAAGAGCTTTAGGTGAAATAAAGAATTTATTTAGTTATTTAATTGTAATGTATCTCGTTGGTAATCCTTAAATAAATAAATTCCTGCAGCTTGGGTTTTTTCGACTCTAACCTACCCGAATTAGGCGGAATGCAAAAATTTTCGAGCTCGCTTCGCTTGCACTTGCCTCCTGCTTTCTCTTAATTCTCAAACTTTTCTGCATGAGTCGATAAAGTTACTTCTATTTCCGTATGAACGATCAAAGAAAACCTAACTTATTCGAAGTGGGGTGCAAAAAATTTCTAGCTTGCTTCGCTCGCTCTTGCATCCTATATTCTACATAGCGGCCCAATTATCCTAAAATTATATAAAAAAAAGTTTATGTTCCGCAAGAAAAAACCACCGACTTCCAAAAAACACTACAAAGTGAAAAATAACTTTAATTTCAGAAGTCGGTGTCTTTGGATCTGTATTTTAGTTTTTTGCCACCGACTTCCGAAATTAAAGTTATTTTTCAATTTGTGGCGCAAAAATTTTTATTTTTCACTTTTTAGTGGGTCAGTTTGTAATTTGTCTAAGTTACAATAGCATAAATCAACTGCTCATCACCATTTACAAAACATTGCTTTTCCCGATAGGGACGTTAATTGTTGAGGAGTTTTACTAGTAACAACCAGGAGACCTGTAGCAGCTGATGGTGAAGTCACCATCAGCTCCACTTCACCATAAGCATTGTGACGAGCATTCATTGCTTAACAACCATATTAAAGTACATAATCGGATCGCAACCCGTGAAATACTTATTACCTATTGAGTAGTTCGTATGGCCATCGGTGGTCTTCATCATCAGAACAAAACAATGCACGACTTACTATAAAAAATATCCAAATCGCTATAGATGTGCTTGTAAAATTTGAGGGTTGCCTTCGATTTCCATGGGATCCCTATATCAGATTCTATCTTGGTCACAATGGGACCACCTCGAGATCATATCCTTTGAAACAAAAAAAGATTTATTGAAATCAATCCATATCTACATTTTTGAACGTTACGATTTTGATTGCATAGTAATGGATTGAAATTCAACTGCAGTAGGAAATGCATTAAATATCATCAGTTTCCGAGGGCAAATCGATGATTGCTATAAATTAAACAATAACAAAAGTTTTTCTAACTAAAAGGGGACATCAGCTGCCTAGCTTTTTCCCAACGATGTTGGGGTCGGCGTCCAGTCTTTCCGGATGCTGCCGAGTACCATTATTTTACATGGAGCGACTGCCTATCTGACCTCTGTACTCCGTGGACCTTCACAACCTTTTACTGCCATTGATACTGGTAAGACTGTCAGATTGTTGTGCTTCTGACAATGACGTATTATAAAGGCCACTATGGACACTATAGCACTATAGCACTATAGAAAAAATGAAACCATTTTGTCATCTCTCTCACTCACACGGGACCAAAATGTTTAAGAATGTTAAATGAAAGCGTGCTTTTTTGAAAATGTAATCAATTAGCGAACAAGTAAATAATATTAATTTAATAGGTAATTATTAAGAACACGTTTTATTGTATCATTTATATCAAAAACAGAGCGTGTGAATAACCACTCGCTCTTTTTTATAATAAAAAGAGCATTTCTTAATTAGTTCCTGTTTCTGAGCGGTAGATAATATTTGACTGATTTTTTGTGGTTTGGTCCAAGTTGAAAGACGTTGTGGAATCCTTTAAGTGCCTTCCAATCACAACATATGGGGAAAATAATATTGCATTGTCGTCCGGTTTAATAGTAAGCATGTAAAATTTCAGCTCAATCTGAAACCGGGAATTGGGTCAACTTTAACTTGCAAGATTGTGGAATTAAGCTTGTACTTACAGTAGAAACTTGATTATCCGGCCCTCAGTTATACGGACTCGCGATTATCCGGACTACCAACCGCGACCAATTATATATATGTACCTACAAGTCGAATTCCCTCCGGAGCAACTGGACAGATTCGCAACTGGACAGATTCTCAGCTGGACAGAATTAGCAATTGGATAGATCGTGTACAGTCCATGACATAATTAAAGTGGATGAGGTGGGAATATGGACGTTATGAAAAAGTGGTCAGGATAGGAAAGCGGACGACTTGCTCCAGAGGGCAAGGGCCGACTCTTTTGAAGCTTCTATTTGTAAAATGTATCTCTTAATAATTTCTTAATAAACATTGATTTTCGTTGATATATATTTGTTGTTTTTAGTAAACACATAAGATTATGTACTACATGCACAAAACCCGCTTTTTTTCTTACATTCGATTATCCGAATGCCGAACGACAACAATTAGTCCGATTAATCGAGTTTCTACATTAATATTTTTGGATGCCAAAATCATTCTTACAAATAATTGTCTAAGTGAAAGCTAAGTACAAAACCCTACTTCCGAGGAAATTATTGAACTAATACGTCATTACTTCGTTCGTGCACCATAAGTTACCAGCCATAATTACTTATTGCAAAGTTTTATTACGCCAAGTTCTCTCAATAATTAAAGACCCCGTTCTCGCAAATCGCTTATGACTTGTAAGCCACTGACCAATGCTTGGATTATACCACCATTGGCGACTTAACTAGACCGTTATTAGTATATTAGGAAACATAAATTCATTTCTGTGCACCTAAGTAATTGTGGTACTAATCTTTTATTTATTCGTTGACTACTAATAAAAATCGGTAGGAAAAAACAGACGTCTTTCTTATAAATCTATGGTTTGTTCGCTCGTTTTGGTGCAAGTAATAATAATAATGTCAGACTCGTAGGCAGCCTCGAATAAAGCCTATAATAAATCTGTAGATGAGGCGTTTCTGTACATTGAAAAAATAAAAAATAAAAATGTTGGGATGTTATACAATAACCAACAGATGACATTTCTATAATTTTTAGAATTTTTGTCTGTTTGTCTGTGAGAGATTTTCTTGTTCCAGTATCACGTATAACGAACGAATCCAATAGGGTTAACTTTTATACTCAAATATTGCGTATAACTCGGAGTAACGTTTAGTTTTAGTTTCATCGCAATCGCTCCACTCTATCAAAAGATATTAATCAATCTTTGGTGTTTAACAAGAACTTTTCGCATACTTCGCGCGCAAACTTAACGCGATACATAATAGAATATAACTCCCAATGATCCAATCAAAAATTAGGCTATTTATAATTAAATGTTTCCAATTCGTTGTTTATATGTTAATAAAGGTAGTGACCAAGCTATGATCGCGCTGAGAGATCGCAATGAATATGATGAAGTCAGCCGATACATAAGCTCCTCGAAGGCAGTTTGGCGTATTTTAAGTTTCCTAATTCATGAGAGACATTCACCGGTCATCCATCTCGATGTACACCTTGAAAATGTCACAGAAAGGGTAGACAATCTTAGACAAACCACCTTGATGAACCTCCTGATGTATCTTGTTTCGCCTCTGCTAAACAGATAATAATCGGTCATAATAAATTGGGACGAGTGCACGATGGCAAACCGCAAGGCTGTGGAAGCAGTAGACCGAACTTTGCGGGACATAAGGCAAAATGACCGGCCGATGGGAGGCATTACAGTACTTTTTTGTGGTGATTTTAGGCAGACACTCCCGATAATACCCCGAGGGTCGAGAGCCAATGAAATTAGTCCTTGCCTAAAGAGTTCGATTCTATGGCGCAATGTCATATAAACTCATTTGAGTTTAAATATGCGAGCACATCTGGGAGGGAAAGCAAACGCGGAAGAGTTCTCAAATTTACTTTTGAAAATTGGTGACGGCACATATCCCACACAAGATGGTAAAGTAATTCTGGCGGAGAACCTATGTTGTTCCGTTGCTTCACAGCTGGAACTCATTTTTTCTGTGTATGGGCATCCCACAGATATCGGGAACCACGCTGCCGCTTGGTTATGCCCACGGAGTAAACTATTCCGTGGCTGTGCCAACGAGCTATTTTGACCCCAGGCAACAACCAAGTGGCAGCAATACATACACAAATATTGCCACATATTTCTGGGGAAAGTAAGCAATATACTCCGATAAACACTGTTGCGGAAGAAGACGATGCCACAACTATCCAGTAGAGTTCTTAGAATATCTTAACACACCAGGTCTTCTAGCACATAAAATTTGTTTAAAAGACGGTGTGCCAATTATTCTTCTCAGAAATTTAAGTCCTCCTAAACTTTGCAACGACACTCGGCTCATAGTCACCAATCTCCAACACAACGTCATCGAAGCCGAAATCTTAACATGTAGCGGCGCCGGTGATGATGTTTTTATTCCCAGAATTCCCCTCATTCCTAATAATTTCCAGTTTAGTTTTAAACGAGTGCAATTCCCCGTCAGCCTATGTTACGCCATAGACATTGTCCGTTGCGGGGTGGATCTTAGTATTGGTTGCTTTTCCCACGGCCAACTTTATGTAGCTTTTAACCATTTTGTGTACGCTCATGGTGGTTTCACCGCTAACATTGTACATATACAGGGTGATTTTTAAAACATGCGACAAAATTTAAGGCGGTGTTCTACCCATCAATATGAACAACTTTTACTATGGGACCAAGTCGGAATTCGCAAAAAAATTTCGACCTTTTTATACAAAATGGTCCAATCGGGTATGTGCTTTTACATGGGAAGGTAATTTTTTTTTTTGCGAATTCTTAGTTGGTCCCATAGTAAAAGTTGTTCATATTGATGGGTAGAACACCCCCTTAAATTTTGTCGCATGTTTTAAAAATTACCCTGTATAGAGAAGCATTTTCCTAAATAACACAAGTTTTTTGGCAGCGTCTTACTAGGAAAATTCACCAGGCCTGGGCGAAAGATTCTCCCTTTTTAAATGGACACCCTCCCAGCAACCTTATGGATCATCTCTAAGTGGCTCATTACTGTTTTCCGACAGCCACGCGAACGAATTCGCGGGCACAGCTAAATTACATTAATATCGCTCAAACTCTTTAAAAAAAAAGTTAACTTAAAATATGGAAACAAGATTATCTATTTTGTCTCCAAATAATTTTATGCAGTCGGAGGTTGGAGACGAAATATGTCATCTTGTTTCCATCTTTTTTAAAGTTCACTTTTTACGCAGTAGGGTTTTTTGATTTTTTTACTGGATGAATGAAATGAAATGGGATAGGCATGAATTTCAGCTGCATAATGATGTTGTACCCAAACCTAGCCGCAAAGTACACATGCTTCGTGTATCTAGACGAAATAATAATGTATTTTGTATGGCGACCAAAGTTTATAATAAACTACCAGATTGTTTTAAAACACTCAACTTTAGGACATTTAAATGCAAATTATTCAATTCTCTTTTAGGTAAATGCTACTACTCGACTAATAATTTTGTGAATGAAAAGTTGACGTAAATATTAGGAAATAATTTTATTCTCTTGCTATCTCTTTGACTTAATTTAATTTTTTTGACATCTCCACAATTTATATTTAATGTTGACTAATTTGCAATTTGGATGATAAACTAATTTATATAAATGATATAATGTATTTGTACGCCGGAAACGGCAGAATATTATGAACTTTTAAAAGTATTTAACAACTCTGTAACAGTATTCTTCCAAATAAATGGACTATTACTATTACATTAACTTTTTTTATTTAACACTTTTTAGTTAGGATTATTTTCTCTCACTGTATGAAGTAGGGTAACGCTTTAGGTAAAGATCGTTAAAATTATCTTTCAAAAAGTAAAATTCTGTGAGTCACTCGATTTTAAAAATGATATTGATTTATCATATAGGGCATAGGGCATCAAAAAATTCGTCCGCATCGCTGTCAATGGAAAATGTGCCCAAAAGGCTGGCAGCATTGCCACGCTGGATGGCAATGCTGATTCTTTGGGCTAAAAATAGGCCAGCCCTCTGGTCCCGTGAAGAGTCGACCAACCGCTTGGCGATGTCCCGAAATACTCGATGAGCACTCGGACCCCAAGGCCCTAGAGTTTCAACCCCAAACGGCTCAAACATAGAGCTCCCAATAAGGTTGCTATATTTGTGCCATTTGAGGTTTTATAAATAGGTATTATAAATCAAATCAAATAATTTATTTGCTTGAATAATGTATTAGGTACACGAGGTGATACATAATTATAGCAATAGTTATTAACAAATTATATAGTATATAAAATCAAAATCAAAATCAAAAGTCATTTATTCAAACTAGGCTGAGAATCAGCACTTTTCGAACGTCAAAATTACATAAGACAGTCCCCCAAAACGCCCGCCCTTCACCACTTCCTAGTGCTTTAGCTGAGAAGAAGAAGTGGCGCAAAAAACTCCTCAGCAGCACAGCTGTCTGTTCAGTTAAATAAAAAAAAATAAAAATATATATAATATTCTATACAACACTGTGCAAAATACATGCAAGTACATTACGCAACACAAACATTAAATTAGATTTAATTATTTGCTATAAGTCAGCTAGCACACGCCAATATACTTAAAAAAAGAAGAAAAACAAAAAAACGAAAATTCGAAAACTATACTCAAGCAGAATCAAAATACAAACTAAAAACGTAAGCAGAACTTTATACCTATATTGAAAGCCTCCAGTAATAAAGGGCGTGCCCACTTACATATAGCCGTAACTCGAAGTCACAGATGATAAACTAGGACCATCGAAGTAAAATAAACGAGTTAAATTATTAATAACAAAACAAAACCAAGGTCAGCAAGACGACCAGTCACCACAAGCAGCACCCGTTCACGAGCATAACGCAAAGATCAGCCATTACCCCCCTCGCCATATTTGAGGGAAGGAGGCAACCCGACCCCCGACGCTACCGCAAGCAGTGACATCTAAGGGAGCATGACGAACCTGCTGCCGGTTGCTCAGACAAGAATAATTATGATCAATTGTCGAGGTCACTAGCTAACCACATATTGCAATACCACTCATAAAAAAAACATTGTAATGAGTAGATTATGTCAATGATAAATAAAAATAAAATAAAAATAAATTGATCTTTACAGTCAAAGAAAATAAATAATTATATGAACTCATATAACCTGTCAGTAGGTAAGCTAATTCTGGAGAAAGAACATAAACATTGTCTTAAGTTAAACACAGCGACCAACTATTCTTATCGTTTAAGTAGTCGTTGATAGAATAGTATGCCTTTGAACAAAGGTTAGATTTTACTTTGGCTTTAAATGCATTGTAAGGTAAATCTAGCAAAGAAGAGGGTAGCTTGTTATAAAAGGATATACCAAGCCCAACAAATGAGTTATGAACCTTATGAAGCCGGTGAAATGGAGCACGTAATTTGTCCTTATTTCTGGTGTTAACATTGTGAATATCACTGTTTTTAGTGTATACATGTATATTTTGTCTAATATATAAGATGTTGGCGAAGATGAATTGTGATGCCACCGTGAGAATACCAATATGTTTAAAAAAATCTCTCAGAGAAATTCTGGCACCGAGCTGGTAAATTGCTCGAACAGCTCGTTTCTGAAACATACAAATACAAGGTGTAACTTAAATAACGCACAACCTATTAAGGGGTTATAGGTAGTAGTACTCACCTTTATGAACAACTTTAACTATGGGAACAATCCTGAAATCGCGACCAACCGCGTGGCGATGTTCCGAAATACTCGATGAGCACTCGGACCTCAAGGACTCAACCCCAAACGGCTCAAACATATAGCTCCCAATAAGGTTATTATATTGGCGCCGTTTGCGGTTTTCTGCTCCTGCAGCAGCCGCCCCAGCACAGCTCGCCGTGCTAGGAAGATGAGATGGCGCGAGGGTGTCGTCACAGGTTGCATACCACACCAAAGGCCTACGGACCCAACTTCCAAGGCAGTATGGTCATTCCGTCTGGCCTCTTCCCATCGTCACGTGTCAAGCCATTGGATTCTAAAACAGCTAGCACCGCGGGCGGCAGTAACAAGAGCCCGACGGACGACATCATCCGTCGGGCTCTTAAAATCATAAAAATCACGCATCGATTGACGTAAGAATCATCAATATCATACACTAGCTTTTGCCCACGGCTTCGCCCGCATGGATGTCGGAAAATATCCCACGGGAACGTACATGTAGAGAACATAGGGCCGTCCGATATAACTGTGCAAACTCAAATCGCTGCGATATATCGTTGACCTGTATGGTGGGCATGAAGCTCCCAGTCGGCATGATTTTTTCCGACATATTGAACCATCATCATCATATTTCAGCCACACAAAACCTTGATTATTTATACACTGAAACACACCACCACCATCACCACCTCATAAATCACACCGTCTATTGGTGAAAACGGTATGAGATTTTTTTTCGGTAGTTTTAGAGTTTATCGTGTTCAAACAGACAGACAGACGTGGCGGGTCCACATTGATTAGTTAAAATTTATTATGCCGGTCACGCTTTAATAACAAATGACTTTTGACTGTGGCTAAATGCACAAACCGTACGAAGCAAAAAGAAAAAATAAAACTTTTGACTGAGCGTCCACTTGTTCAAAGATATTTGATGAAATAATTTCCGTCGATTTTAATGAAATGAAGACTAAATGTCACCTCAAGATACGAACTATGACTTTCCAATCCCTATCTCTTAAAAAGAGGTACAAAAAAGGGTTTTGCCTGAAATGTATGGGCAACTGGTGCCTTTTTCTTTTTGAATGATGAATGAATGAATGAATTTTGAATGAATGATTATTTGCATTAATTATATATTTATTTGCAAAAATATAGGTACTTAGCTAAGTTCTTAAGATCTATGGGTTTGAAGAAGATTTATTTATGCTTTCTTTGGGAATAAAAAACATAGGCAAAGGTAGTCTTTTTTGTGACGAACGCTGGAGTGTCATTTGCTACGTTTGAAATAGAAATAAACAGTATTTTAAAACTACACATTACGATTCATCTGCGCTAGAATTATCGTGAATTTCGTTCTCGATATCGTGACGGGTAATTACTGAGTCGAGAAAAGAAGCTGGGGTCTAAGATTTAGTTGATGCCTCCCCCAACCCAAATACCACACATTACACGGACACAACAACCTAAAGTTCGCATACCAGTGACACTGCAGTAGTAGCCAATTCTTTCTTCTCAGAGTAATCAGACAGGAAACGCCGACCTCATCTAGTTTAAAAAAAAAAAGAACATGATTGACTTGTAAAAGTGTTTTGTACAAACACTTTTACCTACTTACAGAAATTAAATCATTTATAATTTTACCATTTCTCGATACCAATGCTCGAATCTAATAGGACGTATTCATAGTATATCTCTATGTGATGATGTTTTAATAACTTCCTATCACTGTTATTTACATAGCAGGTAGTGGTATTCGAATTTGTGTGGGGTATGTTCTACAACTAAAAAGTGAAAAATAAAAACTTTTTAGCAAAAAATAAAACCGACTTGAAAGTGAAAAATAACTTTAATTTCGGAAGTCGGTGGCAAAAGCGAAAATACAAAACCAAAGACACCGACTACCGAAATTAAAGTTATTTTTCACTTTGTAGTGTTTTGTTTGGAAGTCAGTTTTATTTTTTGCTAAAAAGCTTTTATTGAAAATAATAATTACTAGGTACTCTTTTGTAAGTAAATATAAGGGTTCCGCCGCATTACCGAAAAGTTGGTTTGGAATCGCCAGTATTCAGCTTTCTGCCGATATGGTTATACTTATCCCAAATGATTGGGAACAAAATCCGCGCGCAGGCATTCTCCGGCATTTTCCTTTTATTTTCAAACTGATTTCGTGACAGATTAAAAGTTTTGCCAGCCTGTGGTTAGGTTCTCCTGTTCGCAATTTAACTAAAAATCAAGCCAATGTTGTAGCTGGTTTAGCTTCTGCTCTTAGAAGAGAAGAAAGAAAGAAGAAGAAAGAAAAACTGTTTCCGTCTTAGTGATGGTGTTTCTTGTAGAATTTGCAAAAAGTTTTTTTTTAAACCTACATAATACTGAAACTGAGCACCGTCGATAGTGTGAATGGCCTCAAAATTCAGTATTCTTTGAGAAGCATGGTGCAAGTTGGCGATGTCCGTCCCTTGAATCGGAAAAAAAGTGTTGTAAAGGTGACGTGTACTGGTCTCAATGTGTTGCGAAGCTGGATCGAAATAATATTCGTCACAAACTCGTGCCTGAAACACCATGCCACTTACGCTAACATGATGCAACATGGAGTCTAAATAGTGTTTCACTATGTCTGTTGCCACTATGAAATAAACAAGGACGTAAAAAAATATATATTTACATTTTTATTGATAAAATAGTCGTAACATTGCTACAGTGAAGTGTGACACTATGGCCACTTACGCCAACTTGACGTAACTTAGATAGTGTTTAGTGTGTAAAATAGACCAGATAAGGGCGTAAGAAGCACTAATATTTTTAGTTTTGTTAATAAAATACCCTTGACATTGTTACGGTGAAGCGTGACTTGACGTCACACTATGCCACTTACGCCAATATGATGCAACTTGAGTCCAAAAGAGTTTGTGCTATGAAATAAATAGTATAGGATCATTAAAAGTAACACATATTTTCAGTTTTCCTAATTAAATACGCGTTAAAGATTAGGGCGCATAACTCGAGACGGATGTACTTTATACCTGAGCTGCCATAGTAACTATTGTTTGTACGGAAGTACTCTACACATCTAACAAAGTGGCGTTAGTGTGCCATTAAAACAAAAAGGCACCATTTTTGGGCATAGTCCTTTTTAATATCATTTGTGAATTTTAAAATCAACCCCCTGTTTTACTCCCTTAGGGGATGATTTTTCAAAAATGCAAAGCATTTTGAATTTTCATATAGCTGGGTTTCCCATACAAACTTTCATCCTCTATCTATATCACGCTTTAAGATTATTTTTTTAAGACAAAAACTTTTTAGCAAAAAATAAAACCGACTTCTAAAACAAAACACTACAAAGTGAAAAATAACTTTAATTTCGGAAGTCGGTGTCTTTGGTTTTGTATTTTCGTTTTTTGCCACCGACTTCCGAAATTAAAGTTATTTTTCACTTTGTAGTGTTTTGTTTTAGAAGTCGGTTTTATTTTTTGCTAAAAAGTTTTTATTTTTCACTTTTTAGTTGTGGAACCTACCCCACACAAATTCGAATACATAATTGAGCACAATAATTGTAGATATAGCCATGTAAATAACAGTGATAGGAAGTTATTAAAACACCATCACAACATCCATATAAAATAAGTGGGAAATATACGCATTATTGAAGCTAACTCAAAAACTCCTCGAGCAAAGTTAATAAAATTTATATGGGACCACCTCGGAAGTATACCCTTTCAAACAAAAAAAGAATTTTCCAAATCGGTCCATCCGTCTTTGAGTAATCGCGTAACAAACATACAAAAAAAAAAAAACATACAGACGAATTGATAACCTCCTCCTTTTGGAAGTCGGTTAAAAAGTAGACTACGCACTTCCCCAGGATGCTATCTTGCCAAATTTTATCGAAACCCGTGCAGTTTTGTGAATTTTAAAATCAACCCCTATTATACCCCTTAGGGGAAGATTTTTCAAAAACGTTGAACCACTACCAAAAGCATTACTTGAATTTTCATAATTATCGCTAACTTAAGTAAGAAATGCTGGGTTTCCCATACAAACTTTCATCCTCTATATTTCCCCCTGTAGGATTATTTTATAACACAAAAAGTAGCCTATGTCCTTCCCCAAGATGCTATCTACGTATAATAAATAGCATTGCCCAATTTTATCGAAATCCGTGCAGTTTTGTGAATTTAAAATCAACCCCTGTTTTACCCCTTAGGGGAAGATTTTACCAAAAGCATAAACTTGAATTTTCATAACTATCGCTAACATAAGAAATGCTGGGTTTCCCATACAAACTTTCATCCCTTATATCACCCCCGTAGGATTATTTTTGAGACAAAAAGTAGCCTATGTCCTTCCCCATGATACATTTTAATAAATGATAATGATAAATTTTATCGAAATCCGTTCAGTAGTTTAGGCGAGAAAAGGTACAGACAGAGTTACTTTCGAATTTATAATATTAGTAAGTATGGATTAGTAGGTATGGATAACTCGACAAAATGTCCCTACATTTGATTTTTTTTTTCTTCGTTATTTAAATTACACTTTGTATACCTACCTTTATAGTGTGACTGGTAAATAGTGACCGATACTTAAACACATGATTGTACTCATGATAACAAACAACTTTTACTATGGGACCAAACCTGAAATCGCGAAAAAAATCAGCTGCTCGGGCTGCTCTCTACATTGTAACGAGTTATGCGAACATGGATGTATGAGACAGCTGATTTTTTTTCGCGAATTCAGGTTTAGCCCCACAGCAAAAATGGTTTGTTACCATGAATCATGTGTTTAAGTATCGGTCACTAATTACCAGTCACCCTATATACTGTGATCTTGAGCATAGAAATTTCAATATGTAGGTATATGCGAGGCCAGTCGATACTGGTTTTTGTTACTTACTACTGGCGTGCCTGTAGATACCTAAGTACTAAAGTCGCAAAAGTGCAACCAACGAGTCGAATGCTAAGTTAATCGACCATTTTCACACAGAACCTACATTTTCTCAGTGCACCACGAGTCGAGAAGACGCCGTATCTTATCATAGAACCAGAACCCGTCTGTCTAACGACTGGGGCTTATCTGACCGACGGTAATGTGGCCACCTCCTGATAACATGATAATGGCACACTGATGCCTCCTGATTGTGGGGATAATAAGGCTTCTATGTGCTTGGATTGAGTCAATATTTGGTGTTTCTGACGGGAATAATACGGGCTAGGTAAATAAAACCTACCTACTTGAAGACTGCACGCTTTGTTGATTTGCATTAGCTCGTATTTGATCACTGTTTCTCATGGTTCGATATATAGAAGTCCTAAAGGCAAGCACTTACATGGGGCCTCTACGTATAGGTAGGTACCCTAATAAAAGCTGAACATAAAACTTGATGAAAAGGAGCCAATTCTCAATCAAAATCAAAAGTAATTTATTCCAAATAGGCTGAGAATCAGCACTTTTCGAACGTCAAAATTACATAAGACAGACCCCCTAAACGCCCGCCCTTCACCACTTCCTAGTGCTTTAGCTGAGGCTTGTAATATCTGTGGCTGAGGAGAAGAATCACTTGATGCACAGCAGAAAGCAGCCGAATACTAGTTGAAATAGGTAGGTAGAGGTACCTACTTAGGTGTATTATTTTTGATAAATTTTGATAATAATATTAACAACTATAAATAATGAAGAAAAAATATAATATCCAAACCTGACTAAAACTATTAAAAAACGCCATATTCTAGGCGTCGCAAAATTCGTCCGCATCGCTGTCGACTGGCAATGTACCCAAGAGACCGGCGGCATTGCCACGTTGTATGGCAATGCTTAGCCTCTGGCCAAGGTAAAAGCCAACCCTTGAGTCATGGAGTGTCAACCAAAGGAAAAAAAATCAGCTGCTCCCTACATTTTGACGAGTTAAGCGAACGTGAATGTATGGGAAAGCTGATTTTTTCACGATTTTAGGTTTGGTCCCATAGTAAAAGTTGTTTATTATCGTGAGTACAATCATGTGTTTAAGTATCGGTCACTGGTTACCTGTCATCCTATATACATATTATTTAATAGGATTATATATTATGGTTGTTAGATTTGTTAGCACTCAGAGAAAGTCCACGAGGTAGATAACGTATCTTCGATGCGATGAAATGTACTTATGTATACAGCAGATATGCATGTCAAACGAAATGCTTGATAAAATACGTAAGTGTCGAAAATTATTATTTTGTCATTTTCATTGAAAACTGTCTCGTTCAATAAGTAACTTATATTCCGGTTTGAAAGACAGCTTCAGATATCACGAAAATGCAAGCATCCAGCCAGTAAAAAAAAAAAAACTTATAGGCTACCTATATTTCACCACTTGCTAACATCTGACACTAAGTATCTGGCAGATAACTCGTACCAATTTTTTCCATACCTAGGTCTATCCGGACTTTGTGGAAAAGCAGGCTTACTCCATTGCATGTGGAAGGATCTGATATCTGTGCCAGATTACCTTCGACAAAAGCAAACATACCGTCAAAGGCACGAGCAAATGGCAATAGGACCATTTATCGTGTTGCTATGTGTATTTACATCGTTGTACTGAGCGTGCAGACGTTGATAAACAGTTCCCAGGCTTGATAAACTTCCATTTGATAATGTTATAGCACCTATTTATTGCAATATGTAAAAACTTCATTGCTATGCTCTTGTATATTTGCGGAGATTTTGTGGTACATTATAATATATATGGGTACATGAATATAGAGGGGCTTGAAGCTAAGTAACAAGATCAATCATGTTAAGAAACGCTTGCCGGGGTTGGCCTGGATGGGTCACCATCTTTACATAACAAGACCCCTCCGTGCCTCGGAAAGCATGTTAAGCCGTTGGTCCCGGATGTCATTCGTGGATCTTTGACAGTCGTTAGATACGGGTCGTCAGAAGCCCGAAAGTCTGACAACCAGTCTTACACAGTGCAATTTTATCGTATTACCCAGTAACTGGGTTATGGCGGTCGGATAGGCAGTCGCTCCATGTAAAATGCTGGTATTCAGCTGCATCCGGTTAGACTGGAAGCCGACCCCACCATAGTTGGGAAAAGGCTAGGTAGACGATGCCTAGCATACATAAATTGATAAACGATTTTTTACGTTAGGTATTAGATGAAATCTAGGTACTTAAATCTAGAACAAGTTTTTGTTTTTCTTTCATAAGTTTTTGAGGGCTTTCATACTTATAAACATACCTACTAGCTTTTGCCCGCGGCTTCGCCCGCGTGGTTGTAGGAAATTATCCCACGGGAACGTACTACCGGGATAAAAAGTATCCTATGTCCTAATCCAGGTCATGGTCTACCCATGTGCCAAACATTATTATTAAATAAATACGTATTATGAAAAAAACCGGTCTATTGACACTAGACTCACAAAAAGTATTAAGTAATTAAATAATAATTCTACCGGTCTGTGCCGGTAGAATTTACTTTGCCGGAATGGGTCTAGGATGAGGAGCCAGACCAAGAGAGATACAGAAACCCGCAGGACAGCATGTGGCGAGCTGTTGGGCAGTAGCAACCCCAAGGACCCTATCTCCCGGAAGAAATCTTGTCCTCATCTCTGGCTTGCCTTAATTGGCCGGCTGGAGTGAACACTGACGAGGAACAGAGCTCCCACCTCTTTCTTGCCTTTATTGCCCGGCTTGAGTGGAAATTTGCAAGAGCAAACGTGCTCGGAGGAAGAAAGTATTCCAGTAAGGTGCTGCTAGGGATCTTGACCGTACTTCCGGGATTGTCCTGATAGCCGTGGGATACCTCTCCACTCCTCAAACACCTCAGGAAGTGTTGCCCCCTTGTCGCTACGTCACTATGTGCTAGCGGCCGTTTCCGGGCGGCCATTATTGAGTGTGCAAGTCACCCCGTGCCATTTTATCCGTGTATATATTTATAACATTGGTCAGGCAGGGGACATAGTTCTTCCATAGTTCAAGTTACCCAATCCAGTTTAGCCACCCAAACCAATAGCCCAATATGTTTTGCTTCCACGTACAACAATAGTCCTGCACCAACCGGGGGTTCGTCCTTGAGTGCACTTGCATAGTGCAGATAGGGATAATCGTCGGTTGGTGCCTCCTCATCATTTAAAATTATCTAAGGGGCCTTTGCGAGTTGGCTTCGGCTCCTCGTACGCCTTCCAAAGGTCCGGGACCCCGGGGTCCCGAGAAATGTAAAATAATAATAATAAAAACTCTTAACACACTACTATAGCTTCTATAATCGAAAGACACGTGGCGTCATTTACAATATTATCATAAGGACGTTATTGTTGTTTTCCTCGGGAACAGTACTATTTTTCGGGATGAAAGGTACCGTACCATATGCCCGTTTTATCTGTACACGTGACAACGTGCATAATTTCAGGATGATCAGTTCAGTGGTTTAGGCGTGAAAAGGTAACAAACAAACTTACTTTCGCATTTATAATATTAGTTAGGATTTATCATATCCATGTTTTATCCTGTACAGTGTAGGTAGGTAAAGTACCTAATGGCACCTAAAAATTGACATCATGGAGCAAACGTAACTGATAGTTAGCCAGCATCATCGAGCAAGGCCCATGACTTGCCAGTTATTTCGACCTAGATCTGATGTACCTAGACCATTTCTTGTTGGTTTTATCCAGCTAGTCCCAATAAACAAACGCTAAGAAAATGTTCAATTATAGGATTACTCCGATCTGTCACCCTGCATTGTCCCCCTTAGACTTAGAGGAACAGATCGGAAAAAGTTTTACTGTTAGCACTGTTAGCAACTTTGTTCACTCCTATCTGTCCCAGATAGGAGTGAATAAAGTTCGAACTGTCCTCTCGTTGCTAACGGGGGGACAGATCATTTTTTTTTCCGACCTGTTCCTCAAAACAAGGTGACAAATCGGAATAATCCCAATTATCGATCTCTGTCTGAAGAAAGTAGGTAGGCTAATCAGGCAAGCAAGCCATAGTCTCTTCTTGGTCCGAAATGCAATTAAAATTGCGAATCATTATGGGATTAACTACACTTTTTCAGCACAATTCAGCTTTTGTCCACAGAAAAAACAAAACAGTTTTGTATAGAACTACGCGGAAAAACGCGAATGCATCTCCATACAAAACAGATTTTTTTTTTTGGACAAAAGCTGATTTGAGCTGAATAAGTTTAGTTCTGTTAGGTACCTAGTCACTTAAATCAAGAAATCGAAATCAAAAGTCATTTATTCAAATTAGGCTGAGAACCAGCACATTTCGAACGTCAACATTGTTGATGAGATCTTCCTTGCCATGTGCATCAACGTACATAATATAACGGCGAATCCTGAGATCTCCGGACATACCAATGCATGGATATGAGGTACAGCAATCATTATGAAATTCTTTACCCCTCTTTCACCATATTTTTCCCCTAAACGTAATCGTTATGTTACGCCATGTGAGCAATGAAATGCCTTCGACTTGTTATCGTCTCCAGCATACTTAAGCTTATCTTGAATGAAGTCAAGACCTAGGCCTAGACCTATCTTTGATTATGACCTAACATTTCAAGTGCTCCGGCCCCTAGAATTTCTCCTTTCTATGATTTTGAGTGGTGATACCAAATTATAGGCATTGATTTTAAGTAGATAGGTAGGTATTTGACAGGCCAGTTGGCGTGGTTGGTTAAGATACCGCCTATCATGCCGCAGGTCGTGAGTTCGATTCTCATCCAGGACAAACATTTGTGTGCATGAACATGTCTGTTTGTTCTGAGTCTGGGTGTAATTATCTATTTAAATATGTATTTACAAAAAAAAAGTAGTGTATGTAGTATATCAGTTATCTGGTTTCCATAGTACAAGCTCTGCTTAGTTTGGGATCAGATGACCGTGTGTGAAATGTTCCAGGATATTATTATTATTATTTGATAAGAAGTGGGTACCTAGTTAGCTTTTCAATAACTTATTGATTAGATACTCGACTAGGCTGGCCTAGTGTCACCATTATTATAATGTATTGTAGTCTTTGGTCTTAGTAATAGAGGACTCGTTAAAGTCGTTTTAAGGCCAGAGGGATTATACCGATCTGTCACCCTGCTTTGTCCCATTAAAGGGATAGATCTGAAAAAAAAAATTATATTATCTGCTCCCCTGCTAGCAACGAGGGGACAGTCCGAACATTATTCACTCCTATACTCCTATCTGTCCCAAATAAGAGTGAATAAAGTTCGAACTGTCGCCTCGTTTCTAACGGGGGACAGATCAAACTTTTTTCCGATCTGTCCCTCTAAGGAGACAAAGCAGGTTGACAGATCGGAATAATACGGCCAGAGACAATCTGGCGAAGGTTAGCAAAGGGCTTAATTTTTATACTATGATGTATTTGTCTTTTATTAACGCCTTTGTTGTCTAACTACGGATTAAAGACTAATACGATACTGATGATTCAGAATTTCAGACTATTCTCGATGATGACAAATTTCTTTTCTTTATCCAGCTTTGTTAGACATAACTGAATTTCCGCAACACCTGTTGAAATGCAGCAATCAAAAATAATTACGAGTGTTTAAACAGATATAAGTTTAATTGTTCACCTGTTGTATGTACTACAATCGGCACTTATACAGTAGGTATCTCGCCTGGCGGGCTGTGACTGTGAGACACACAAAGGAATATGCAGCACGTGTAAGCTTAGAGCACACTTAGAGGTTGAAGTACTCTAGGTTCATTCTTTTCAATGAACACTTGTTCTTTGTAATAAATAGAAACATAATATGAGCCTAGCAACATCCGTTGAGTCGGTAGTTTCTTTTCTACCCGATGTCTCATCTGTCGTAATTTCATAATCATTACGCTGTAAACTGTAAATGCCAACAGCGGATGATGAATTATTCCCCTTCGTTACTCACAAGGTCATCACTAATTGCTTAGGCATTTATGAATCATCTGTCACTGAGCGAATTTTATCTGTAGTACATCGATATCGAGTAATATCGACAAGGTGCGACCCGAATGGGCAACTGTTGTAGACGGTAGGGTTGCCAAAATGTGGACTAATCGGATAATCTTGATAAGGAACATGATGACCAAAGAAGGTCATGAGTTAAAGGCTAGTGATGTCATTGGGAACGATAGAATATCTATAGAATAGGCCGGTGAGTAGAAGGGCTGGTGGCTTCCAAAACGGAGAGGAGCTGTCTCGGGCAACCAAAAGATAAGCATTGGTACCCATTGGCATAAAGTAACATAAGTAAGAAAAACAGGTTTCCTATTAGGTAAACTGGCATGTTGCTTCAATACCATGGGCCCTGATGCTCCTGTCTGCAGAGGTCTGTAGGTGAGTAAGTGACTGGGCTAGGCTGTACGATCGATTGTGGAATGAGAAACTGTATTCTGTATTTTCTGTATTTGTTGTCGCAAAGATTTGCTGTAGGTATTAAAATGGTTGAAATTACTGGTTCTGCTCCATCCGAATAGGTTTGTTTCGTCGGGGCATCGAAATTAACTAAGCAGTTGTTACTAACTCAGCAAACGCTAATAAAAAAAATACACCTACATTGCACAAAAAACTGAAAAAAGTAGATATGAAATCTTTATTCTAACTACATAGTCATCAATGGTAGTTCTTAGAAACTGATAACTCCTAACAATATTATAAGTACCTAGGGCTGTAGCTCACTTCACGATTTTTTTTTTAAATAAAATGTTTTTAGTTATCTATGTCGCTAATTTGAGACAAGGTCAAAGAAATTAGGTCGTCAAAGTATGACTCTCACTACTATGTAAGTTTAAAAAATTAACGAAATATGTAAGAACATTTAATGTATCGTTTTATGGTAGGAACACTAGAAAAAAGGTGCTATGAATAGTTTTCTAGTTAAAACTACCCAATTATGGAAACAATTGAAAGATCACACTTTCGTGTCGCTCATTAAAATTACAGTCACCAGTAAAGATCACTATAACTCAAAATCCTTAATAGACGCCGATAACATTATAATTCACCGTGAGTTGTGTATTATAGCATTTATAGCTGTCAAAAAGTTATCAGGAGCCTTCATTTGTATGACAATGAGTCCGCCTACACGTGACAGCCCTATTTGTATCGTCAAACATCGTGCGACGCGTGTGTGCGAGCCGGGTGGCAACAAGCTGTCTACTCGCAACCAATTATCTATGCCACTATAATAGATACAGTAAATTCGTATTGATATTATGTGGGTGTGGGTAATATAACAATAAATATTTGAAATTGGGTAATGCGTCAATGCTCTCAAATGTTATCGAGCAAATATTCTTGTTCAATGCAAACAACCGGTGCACTGGGGACGAACGAGTGTCAGACCATGAGTTCACGAGTTGTGTGGATTCTTAGAAACTCATCTTACTATCGTAAACCAACATTGGTTGCACTCAATTACGTCACGAAGTTACCTGCTTACATCAGGAACCAGTTAAACCGTCAGTCACATACCTAGTTAAAAAAATAATAATTCTAAAAATAAACACGCTGGTGTTAACGGAAGCTGGACTTCCAATTAGGAAAGCATTTTATCTACGCATTAATGGCATACTTAAAACTACTGAGACGTGATGCGTTTTGAAGGATACTATATTTTATAGTGTTGCGTCCAATTAGATAGACGTGAAATATTATTTGGCCTACCTAACTACTCAGCTATAATTTAAACATTATTTTTGAATCCAGATTGTATTATGGATTATAGAAGTGAGCCACAAGAAGTTGAAGGTGTGCGTCGATTAAATCGTCGCAAAAACTCACATGAAATCTATGAAATCGCAAAATTTGCATAGCTGCACAATGTATAAATACTTATGTAAAATAGTAACACTAGTCACAATAATGCATTGTACCTCGTGTTGCATTCAATATCACGTTCTTAGAAACGTAGTTTTTTTTTTTTTTTCTATTGAACCTTTTCACCTTGTAGTCAGTTGTAGTCGACATTGTCCAGTTTTCCTTTAAATGTATATGCAAGGACAATGACTGTGCCTATATTACACAATGATTTGTAGTTATTGCAGAACACGGGGTACTTATTAATTCTCACAATTCTGTAAAACTCTGTGACAACACGTTTGTAGTAAAAATAGTAAAATATATGTTTTTAAATTCACTGCTCGCATAAATCAATGTGCTAGCAAATAAACAATTTTCAGGAAAAACTTTTCAAAGGTTACCGCGCTAAGCGCTGTCTATGCTTATACTCTATCGTTACTCTATGCTACAACACCGCCATCTGTCGTGAACGGTTGTGAACTCCGCTAGGAGTAGTGAATAGAAGTAGTGATAGCAGAGTGAATAATAACAGTGATAGTGTTCTGTCTGTGGTCGCACAGACTAAAGTGTAGTCGTGAAGGTCTTGTTCAGGTGAAAGACTTTGTGAACTGTATCTACTAGAGTTCTGGCAGAGTAGTATCTACAACCATTATTTTATTACTTGTTTCAAATGTGAAGCATGTATTACCACTGACGATAAAATATTAAAATTTAATTTGCATTTTCCCGAGTAAATAGCAAAATACGGATAACCTGGTTGATAAGGTTTTTGGATTTGAAAAGTGGCGGTAACTTTAATACCCACAGCGCCACCTTACGGACCTAAATGGAAACTGTAATGAACAAAGAGCGCTAGCTAGCTAGCCACCACTAGAATTAAGGTTGTGTGTTATCTTTATCATACGAGCGCGGACTGCGGTAGTGCGAAAGAGACACGCAGTACACTTTCGGCCATAACCATCTTTCTTTCTTGTGCAACTGTTTCTCTTCGTCCGTGTACAGTGCAAACGCAGGATGGACGCCATTCGCGCGAGATAGTTTTTTCATCGCTCCTAAAGCGATATTTGAACGCGTTCAGTGCCGGGCGTGGAGCTATGCTATAGTGTATCAAGTGTACGGTGCTTTCGGTCTGGCGGTGCGGTGTGGAAGTGCTCGGTGCTGGTCGGAGCCGAGGCTCGGCTGGAGACAAGGCAGCAAGGCGAGGCGCGTGCAGCGCGAGGCATGGCGGGCACGAGCTGAGCGCCGGTCACGGCCTCCGGTGTCAGGCCGCTCGCGCTCCGCCGCTGGCCCAATGAGCGGGGCACGTTCTGCGCGGCGGAGGTTATTTTATGGGGATTTGTGTGAGCTGCCGGCGCCGAGAGCGGAAGGCACCAGAGAAACGGACGGTGCCGGGAGCGGGCGGGCCCGCTAAGGGCACTGCGGCGGCAGAATTGCTGCCGCGCCGCGTCGAGCAACTGACAGCCATGGCCAACTCCATGTCCAACATCAAGATGACAAACCCTATCAAGGGCATCGTTAGCAGGCGCCGGAAGCGCTACATCAAGGACGGATTCAACCTGGACTTAGCCTGTATCCTTTTTTTTAAGTGCTATAGTGTTGTTGCCGTGTGCCGCGATCCGCTCTCCCTGCCCGAGATCGATGTTGTGTGTCGGTGAGTTTTTTATGTGATCAAACCCGTGCTCCCGGCCTTGAGATTTCATTAGAGCGATATTCTCAATACGGTTTCATTTATCCTCGCTTAATCACCTTGGAATTAGCGTGATAACCTGGCTTGACCATCCTTTTAGTTTTGTCAAGGGCAGTCAATTTATAACCTATAAATTACAATCATAAAACCCTGGTGATAAAGGTTATGGTATTTTTAGGCATTAAACAGATATTATAACGAAAATATGTAATATACGTTGAACTGTAGAGTCCTACATGTCCATATAGTGATCTGACAGGTCATATTAGGGTTACAAGGTCTCGTACATGTACTTACGCGCAAATCGTTGATTTTACTGTGAAATAAGCAATGTAATTGTGTTGAAAATGCATTAATAAATCAGAAACACGATTATAAATGCAACCACGAGTTAATTTTCGTTTGCAACGCGACAATTATCTAACGAGAGCTCAATGAAATCTCGCATGGCAACAAGATATATAACCTATAACGTTGTATATATAGGCTTATAGTACATGCCTATTATGACTGTGTACATAGAAACTATCAGATAATCACTGTATAGTGGTGTTGAGTGTTAGGAATTATAATATCTATGGGTTTTAATCTGATTTATTTCAATGTGTGAAAATATCTTAACTGTTGCTGTCCTTGGTTATATTCTTTGTTGTAAAGTTGAGCGAGCATGGGCCAATTACTGGTTTAAAAAAAATTGCCCACTATCATACCTTTTATGCAAATAAAGTAATGTTTGTAGATTTATGAGTTGATTAAATGGAGGTTTAGTGTATATTTTTGCTTGAAACTTTGAATGGTTTTATAACAAGTATAGTGCTTATTGGAGCTCATGGTTAAGCAATAAGCATCTATTATGAAAAGTGTTGTAGGATTAGACAACACATCATCAATATATAATGCATTTTAATTTGAATCTGTGCTAAATAGTTGTTTTCTATAAATTTGCATAATGAAGTTGGTTTCACTTTTCTAGGCCTATTTCTAAAGTGCACTTTTGCTAATTATCTTGCTTTGAATGTCTGACACATTTTACAACAGCATTGGAGTCTGTTGTGCAGACATAATCTCGTAATTATTTCAATTTAAATTAATATTATGAAGTGCAGTAGGTATTGGTGAGTACCTACAACACACAAGCAACCTGTTTAAAAATGCAGATTAATTTGAAGTGTGTAGAACATGTTTCAAAGTATCCGTTCTCTATGTTTCATCAAACCATTATAATCCTACATTTGGATATCAACCTGTCCAAAAAATCGGCCGTTAGTAAGCCAACTGGTTAATCTAACACAGATTAACCAGTTGGCTTACTAAGGGCCGATTTTCAATCATAAGATAACTTTTACCTGAAGAGTAAATGAGGTTTTGACAGATTGTCCATACAAAAACTGTCAAAATGGCAAACATATTCCTCGGATAAAAGTTAACTGCCTATTGAAAACCAGTCCTTAACGGTTTTGAGGGACACTATGGCCATAGCAGTAATAACAATAAAACTTCTATAGTTTCTATTGTGTCTCATTTATTTATTTATTATTAGCCTCTAGTGTCCCACTGCTGAACAAAATCTTCCTTACTCTTTCCACCTTCTTTATTAACCACTACATCTTTATTAAAGAAGTCCAGCTCATCCCGCCATCTCCGTCTGTGTCGTTAGTCTCCTTCAAAGCATTAATAGAGAACATTCACTAATTGGTCAGATGTTTACATTGTGCCTATTGCAGTTGAATAATTAATTGATTATTTACTCATTATTTAGTTTTCTATCTGTCCACCATACTGAAGTCTGTAACTGATGATTCTGTCTAAGCTTCAACACAAGATTGTCATGAACTCATGACCTAAGCAAGTAAGGACAGAATACACTTTTTATTGACATTGGCCATCCATTAACCTGGCATAGTCTTTATCATGCAAATACATTTAGAATAGCAATAAATTACTTACAAGACTTTTGGTCATCCAAATGTATTGGAATGTACATGAATATGAGGGTGTCATTTTTGTGTTGTTGAACTCCATATTAGTTTTGTGTTCTAAGTTTATTCTACACATAAATACATGTAGATTGTTTTTACATTTATGAATTACTATTTTTACCTGCGGCTTCGCCCATGTGGATCTCGGAAAATATCCCATGGGATTGTACTGCTGAGATAAAAAGAAGTATCCTATGTCCTAAGTTCTAATATGTCATGGCCTGCCTATGTGGCAAATCGCTCAGCCATTTTAGCATGAAAGTGTAACAAACAAACTCACTTTTGCATTTAGAACATTAGTTAGGGTGATGCCTGTTTGTCCCATTCATTCTATTTACTTATTTTAGCAATTCACGGTGCATAGTGATACAAATTCACAGATTCGAATTTCCATGTTGAAGTGCATAATACCAGAAAAGGTTCTTTTGAAACATTTGGATTGCTCTGATAAAACTTTTTTACCAAAATAAAGTCCAATCAATGTTGATTTTGTTACTTAAAAGGCCACAATACAACTAACATGTAAAGAAGAGCTTTTATAACCATATAAAAGCTCTTCTATGTTGTACACAGAAAGGGTATTAAATTGCACATTGTAACCAAAACAAACTGGAGAACCTAAATCCATATAAATCACTTGCAGAACATTTGGAAGCAACTGTGATATCCATCCTATTTGATCCTATACTTTCTAATTGCATGGTGTATATTTATTTTCATGACAGTGGTATTAGCAATACATAACATATGTATTGCTAACACCACTGTCATGACGTTCAGGTCATTCACCTGCATATATGATACATAGCTAACATAGGATCTATATTGGTCTTACTGTGTGATTGCATTATTTTTTTATTATGCCAATGCTTTGTTTGTGTTTATGATTCTGAAAGGTCTATCTGATTGATTAGGTTTGTTTATTTATTGCTTTTTTAATTGAGAAGTCTATCTAAACATGTTTTTGAAAATTAGGTAATATGGATGCATTCAGCATTTTGCATCTCTCCATAGAAAACTGTTTTTTTTTTTTTCTATGGACCAAATCTGAATTAAGATAAATAAGTGATGGGCCTGTGGCTAAGTAATAACAGCCGCACGGGTCGATCAATCAGGTTAAGCTACGCTTGCTGCGGTTGGTCTGTGGATCGGTAGGATGATCTTTACATACCAAGACATGCATGTACACAAATGCATGTAACAGAGCATGTTAAGCCATTGATCCCGGCTGTCATTTGTGGATCTTTGACAGTCGTTACGGGACATCAGAAGCCCGAACGTCTGACAACCAGTCTTACTAAGGGGTATCATATTACCCAGTTACTGGGTTGTGGAGGTCAGACAGGCAGTCGCTCCATGTAAACTACTGGTATTCAGCTGCATCCGGTTAGACTGGAAGCCGACCCCAACTTAGTTGGGGCACGCTAGGCAGATGAAGTAGTGTAGTAGTTGGTAGTGCGAGGTTAGGTCATCTAAGAATAATATTTTTTTTCTAAAACTTAGCATTAAATCATTAATACAAGTTTCATATTATTAGCTAAATAATATTTAGTAAGTATTAGATTTGTTGTGAAAATATTATTACATATATGAGTAATAATTTACATAATTTATTCAATCATAGCTATATATATAGCTTATAGCATACAGCATAAGCAATAAGTGTTGGTACATTTTTGATTATCATAATTTTCGAAAAGGCATAGATCTGTTTTTCATTCAAGGTTTCGGCCATTTTGTGCCCCTGCTTAGCATAACTCCATTAAAAGAGGGTAGTCATTGGATATGGGTTCAGTTTCCGCCCAAAATAGCGAGTTGTTGACCACCGAAAATCCGTAAAAAATTGTCGTTTATCCAAATCGTAGCTCTCGCTAGCCTTGTTTGAGTTATACTAATCTAAAAATCCAAATATTCAAGGAATTGATCACCCAATCTCTGTTCTCGATGATCAGGGAAAGTTTTTAAAAGACTACGTATATACGATCAAATCAAGATGCCAGACGATTAGTTGTTTCAATTTACCAAGTGGTGCTTTACGTACGACTTATACTTGTTTTAGCACTCTAAGTTCATCCATTAGGCACTACTGCATACACGGTGGAGCATACGGTGGATGTCTGCCCGGCTTTGGCAGAGCACCGCCGTGTCCTCGCGATGGCGATCGGTTGCGGCGATCTCTCGCGTCGGCCCTACTCCAGGCCGTTGTACGGAGCAAGATTGCATGGGATGCCGTCACCCCCTTCTGCGAAGCAGTAATATTCGCGAAGGAGGAGGTGGAACGCGTGAGGGAGAGGCAATCTTTGCGCCCTCACGCCCCTAGTCGCCGCAAGAGATGCCCTGGGCGTGTCGGGAATTGAGAGCCGATTCCCGGCCACTGAAGGCGCGGGCTTGCGGACGGCGAGCAATGGGTAACTCGCCTTCCGGTAAGGATCAGGCCCGGGTCGACGGCGCGTTGTGTTCCACTCGCGCCTCAAAGAGATGTCAGCATGAATTCATGGGGTCCGCTAGGGCCGATGCCTGTCAGGGTCGCGAGTTGTTTGAAAGAGTTACTGTGGCCCTGGCACAGGAACACGAGTGGGTTTTAGTCGGTAAAAGTCTGACACGCCCGCCCGCTCCGCCCAGAGCGGGAGAAGTTATTTGATGATTTCCCACCCAAAAACAAGGCACTACTGCATTACTCAAAGACGTGATATTTTTCAGGAAAACAACCATAAATTGGGTTTGTGAATTGATTGCATTTTTCGCATTCATACTTAGTAACTTTTCTTCACTTTATCTTAAAAGTTCAGGGAAACTTTGTTGGAAGAAATGCTGTTTTCCTCCAAACTCTTTAGGTAGATAATGTATCCAGGTATATAATATACCTAGGATTTTTTAATATCTTGATTTAAAAGAGTATCCTTGCAGTTTCTTGCCCGTGTTTCTCCATAGAGATTTACGGTTTGGAATGGGCAACTAGTTTCAACTTTCTGACTAACTGACCGAGTCTTGGACAATTGAAAAGTGTCTGTAATTGTTTCAATAGAGATAAATTGTGTTTGATGCTCTAAAACATAAAATAATATGTACAACACGAAATCTTTTATCTACAGTGGATTTACGTCATTTACTTTTTTAATCTTGAAAGTTAATAAAAACGCGCACGAAAGTAGGTACCTACAACACAAATCATCTAACATTATATATCTATATCTACGCTAAAACTTGAAAAGAAAGAGCCATAATGAAAGATAAAAAATTTCGAACCGTTGAGTTAAAGCAAACTTCATAGATGACCTTCGATCGCCACTCCGCTTGGCAACAGCATAATACTCAATTGATTCCAAAAGGTATCATTAAACCGTTCTTAATTTAGAAGTTACCTTGTGAGCTGAGCTTTATAAAAAACTTGACAAGCATCTATGCTCATAATAATGTGGGTTCTGTATGTGTAAAAAAAAATGCTCGCTATTAAAAAAATGTAGGTGTAGTACCCAAGAAGTTGATAGGTTGGTTTCTTAGCTTTCGTTCGTGAATGCATTTTTTGAGATCAGGTTATTTAATAGGATTGTATAATGAAAATAAAGGGATATCTTTTAGTAGCAAGACAAAGGATATCGTTGAATTTATTCTTCAATTGATTGAATTGCCTTAGTTTACAATTGCACTAACTACAGAATTGTCAATTTTGAGGAGAGAGTTTTAAAGTTTAGACGAACAGTACGAAAAATAATAAAACAATTATGCATCTATTCATAATACTAGTCCTTTAACTCGGGTAACAATTAATAACAGCCGCACGGGTCGATCCATCAGGTTAAGCTAAAAGCTGGGTTGGTCTGTGGATGGGTGACCATTTTTTAATACCGAGATTCCTCCGTACCTCGGAAAGCACGTTAAGCCGTTGGTCCCGGCTGTCATTCGTCGATCTTTGACAGTCGTTACGGCTCCTCAGAAGCCCAAAAGTCTGACTACGTCTTACGAAGGGGTATCGTATTATCCAGTAACTGGGTTGTGGAGGTCAGATAGGCAGTCGCTCCATGTGAAATACTGGTATTCAGCTGCATCCGGTTAGACTGGAAGCCGACCCCAACATAGTTGGGAAAAGGCTAGGCAGATTGATTGATGAACATTTAAAATATAGCTAAATGAACCTACAACCCTCCATTTAATACATTTCTGCACTAAGATTGATTATTTTGACAGCCAAGCTCAAAAATATTCAGCTTTACCAGGCTGGTTCATGGTCCAAGAAAAAGGAAAATCATATAATAAACATATTTTTCTTTCTTTCTTTTTCTATATGTATATGGGTAAAGACAATTAATAATGAGCATGTATGTGCACTGCTAAAAAGATATTGCAAATGTATTTAATGTTTGTGTTTTGAAATTTTCTGCAGTTGAGTAATGTAAAATCAGTTATATTTACAAAAATAAAGGTTATTAGTATAACATTCATGGAAAGTTCGTGGAACGTTTTTTTAAAACAACTGTGAACTACGTTTTTGGTAGAAAGAGACGGGTTAACAGTATTTCAATACACCAAATGTCATGCTCTTTGCATGACATTTGGTGTATTTGGCACTAAAAAACTGAAAATTAAAATTTTTGTAGTTAGTTCAAAATTGTGGACTAAGGCGTCAATATTATCACACCAAATCACACTTAAATACGTGCTGTTTAATGATCTTGATAATAATTAAGATATGTAGATTAACAAACCCAGTGCTATATCACAAATCCTACTTAAACACAATAATGACGGAGCAAGGAATCCTAAAAATGAAGTAGTGAAACCAAGGCTGAACACATTATTATCTACAATTAAAAACAAATTACAACAAAACACTAGCTAAGTAACCGCTCACTAATTTAGCTGTATCAGATCTGAAACAAGTGTTATATTATGCCTGAATGCCTATTATATCTTGTATTATGTCTGAATTTATGGCTAACGTGTTGCGTTGAGCGTAGTTTCGCTTTCTGCTATAATTTTAATAAAATTCGGCGTGCTGTGTCTGTACTGGCTTGCGAGGCGATGCGATGTCAAGCTATGACCCGTTGTACTGTATAGTTCACGTCAAATAATTTTGCCGCTCTGAAGTTCGCGCAAATGTCTGCGCAGTAGTCAATATCTATACTAAAACAGCAGCGCGCCCTGCACCGGAAAGCCTGGTTTCATAGCGGAAAAGTTATTTGACGCGAACTATACGTAGAAGTTTCTTTTTGCCTTGAAAAACTACGGCACCGTCCTATTGCCATCGCTCGTACGATGATAATCATGCGACCGTGCGTTCAAACATACTGATATCTAGTAAATGTCCTATTGAAGATCGCGCGATTATGCAAAAACTGTGCATCTCTGATAAGAGCCATTTCGAGTGTGATCGCATCGCTGCAAAACAGGACACACAATTTCTTATCGCGCGTGCGGTTTCATCGCACGATGAAATCGCATCGCATCATCGCACGAGCGATGGCAATAGGACGGCGCCTACGGTTTATTTGCCGTGTGTAGGCACGGTCGTCACTGTTGTATGGATCACTATGGAAACTTGTTGACGACACGGCGGCACTACGGTACGGCGCTGTCACCGTTTACCATAGGACCGGTGGTTTGCCTTGTCTTATGCTCACACGATTATTCTGCGGTGCGGCTAGCGTGTCTTACCGTGAAGAATCCGTGTCGTGTACAACAAGCCTATAATAGGTTTCGATAAAAACACTTTCCCTAACGGGCAACGGCAACAGGGTCGATAATTCGATATCGGCAAACTGGGACCACGAAAATTCAGCTATAATGTGTATCTTAAAGCCTTGGTCCAAGGAATAATTGAATATTGGCCCCGAACAGATAATTTATATCATTCTGCTATTGCAATCGATTTACATAAATAAATGATACGATGTAAAAAAGCTCTTATTATGTTAACGATAAGTATACTTATAGATTTCGATAAAGCGATCCGTGCTTAGGCGCTTACATTTCTGTATAAATAAACACCTATTGATTTATTATCAATTGTGCTTTGCATGTGGCTCCTTGCCTTTACAATGACCAATTCAATTACGTTTGCAGTTATGTGCAAACATCCATTTGACTACGTCGTAAGCCCGAGTTTCTTGCTGCGGCGTTTTGTCACATACAATGTATCTTATTGTTGGTACTAATCTACCTAGAACGAACGATCCTTCAATTTTACCATGTATTTCTATCACGTATATCTATTTCACCGGGTCATCGGTCCACCTTCTGGAAGTGGAAGGCCTTCCAACGCTACGTCTTCTGGGGGTATTCCGGTCCGGTACCCGGTCGCCACTCCAGAAACTTTCGCGGCCATCTGTTCGGCGAGCAATGTACCCTGCCCACTGTCTTTTAAGTCGGTTACCTTAGTTTCTCTACATTTCTGATTCGATCACGTAGGGAAACTCCAGGCCGCAGGAATCTGCTGGATGCGGGAAGCACGGAACCGGTCGAAGTGGTGGGTGTTTGTGGGAGGCCTATATCCAGCAGTCAGTCAGCAGTCTTTCGGCTGAAATGATGATGATATTATTATCTTTATTTTATATACTCTACATCTGCAATACGGTGACTTGTGAAAAATGGCGTATCAACTGCCAAGTGTGAGCAAAGTAAATATAAAATTCGTGTTACTTTGTCCATATTTTGTTAGTATTAAATTAACTTGAAGCTAAAGCGTTAGGGTAGCCCGCAAAATTCAAATGTTCTTAGTTTTTTTTTTTTTTTTTTGCAATTTACAAGTCAGTATTAGGTTGTATGTTGATCAAAATGTGATTCGCGACCGTAACAAGTATGTATTTACAGAATTATAATCTCTAAAGTCATCAATACAACTTTTTCAAGGCCAGGTAAGCCTAATGAATGACTATCATGAAATCTTAACATTTGAAGATTGTAAGGAGTTGTAATTACTAATAATTGTAGTTACTATTTTAAAAAATTATAATTCTGTAAATATTGGGTTGGCAAAAAAGTAATGAGACACTACAAAACTCCAATTCCAAGCGTTTCTTCGACTCAGCCACCAACCATCGCAACCCTCTGGTTGTCGAGGCGGCTAGCTATGTCCCCTCTCGTATTAGTAAGGTCCGCCGCTCTAGGCTTGTCCTCTCAGATCCCGACGACCCCATAACTCTTCTCCAGGAGAGCAGTAGGGACCGTAGGACCCCGTAGTAATCGTCCTCCCCCCCCGTCCCTTGCTCGGGTATGAAGTGCCAGCTGGAGGCGTAGCTGAGCCAGTAGCTTTAAACTCCCCTGACAATAATAATCACTCTAATTTGATCCAGCCTGTCCCATCTTGCTGTCCTCCCCCCAGCGACGCCTTAAGCCGAGGTTCGTTCCACACAGGGGGAGCCCTTAGCGTGTAGTCCCTTAGTCTGTAAGTTTTATGCCCCTGGCTGGAGGCTTTAAGTTCGCTTAAGGCAGCCACAGTATAGTCCGGTTAAGTAGTCACGGCCTCTCTAGGCCAACTACGAGATGCCATATATATAAAAAAATAATCGGTTTAGTCAGTTTGAAGAAAAATGGACGGGCCACAAGTTCGAACACTATACTTATACGAGCACTTGTTAGGCCACAGTGCGCGGGCTGGGGCTGACAATATCAACACTGCATTGGGCGCTGGAAGTACGAGTACAAGCCATGCGACGGTGTCCCGAAGGTTTGACCGTTTTAAATCAGGAGACAGGTGCCTTGAAAGAGCCACGCTCTGGACGACCACCCGCAGTGAATGATGACGATGTACGCCGCGAACTGCAGTCGAATCCGGATGCTACCTTTCGCAAATTAGCGGAAGCACTTAACTGCAGTCACCACGCCGTGGAAAACCATCTGCATGAGCTTAGGTATCGAAAAGGTTTGGCTCGGTGGGTACCGCACATCCTTACAGACGCCAGTCGTGCAGTCCGTGGCGCTATCTGTCAATCACTTTTACTGCGACCCCGATGTAAAGAGCTTTTGTCTGATCTGGTTACTGAAGATTAATAATGCATTCATTCCGATAAAGATACACGTGCTTTTTGGCTGCCTCCAGAAGAAACGCTACCAACTCAACCGAAAGAACCGCTTTAAAGTTCTGCTTTGCTGTTTCTGGGACGCGCAAGGCATGCTGTTTTATGAAATATTACACAATGAAACTATAAACGTTGACAAATTCAACCCAACTCACCAAACTATCTGATGCTATCAAGAAAAAACGACGAAGACGAGTCAATGTAGTTTTACTACACAATAACGCTCGACCTCATGTTGCATCTGCCGTTCGCCAACAGTTGGAGAACCAGACCTCGCCCCATCAGACTATCATTTGTTTAGAGCCCAGAAACAACATTTGCGGGGTAAACAATTTAATGATTTCTCTGATGTAGAGGCGGAGTTGAACTACTTTTTCGAGGCACAGCCATCAGAGTTCTGGGCGAAAGGCTTCCAAACTTTGCCGGATCGTTGGCAAGAAGTCTTAGATGCTAATGGTGATTACATCATTGACTAAGCTGTAATAATAATAAAACATATAAAACGTAAACCAGTGTCTCATTACTTTTGTGTCAACCTGATACATATTTATTACGGTCGCGAATCATACTTTATTCGACATACAACCTATACTGACTGGCAAATTGCAAAAATCTAAGAAAATTTGAATTTCGCGGGCTACCGTGACGCTTCCCTTCAAAACTATGTTTGTCAAGTAATGAAATTATGATAAAAATACAACTAGGTACCTGGTTACCTGGTTTACAGCTACACTTACAATAATTGAAAACAAATTAAAATCAATGAACTTGAAATAAATGAAATGCAATGCTTATTATTTACTATTAATGAGCGTCATCGCGCGTGGAAAGACATAATCAAGCTTTATTTATTCATACTGAAATGAAAGGCATTCTATAAATATTTATGAACAATTTTCAGCGTGGTATCGCATCGCTCCGCAATTGCAATTGCCCTAATCGATTTATGTTAGTCTCACAAACAAATTAGGGGACGACAAATTCTTATGGTGGCGTCGTGAATATTGATGCAAATTAAAATATTCAGGTTTCATAATATTCAAAGACATGAATGGTCACTGTGGCAGATTGAAATTACAAAAAAGTCTGCGCCTTACGTCTGGTACGGGGTCATTGACTTATAATATGCAATTGTAAAAAATCAATGTAACTGCCTAATCCCAAAGCGTTAGTTAGCATACAACAAAGGTCTGCATTATTAACAATGGCTGTTAACAATAAAAAAAGGTTTTTAACCGCTCGATTGTTTCAACAGCGTTTCGTACTTGACATTATAAGTAACAGCACGTCGTAAAACCAATATTGCACGTGATGTGATGCACTAAATTTGGCCTGATATACCACAGTAAAAATATGTACAGTAGTTTATCTTCATAGAAATGGTCGGAACGTAAGTCATACCTACACGCCTCAAGTTCGGTACCCACTCGGTACCCAAACAGTTGCGACCGCGCCGCAGTGACGAATGGATGGTGTGATGGTTTCGTAAGCAGTAAGCGTGCGATCTGTGACAAATATTAATTGAAATAAGTACAAGTACTTACTTAGGGTGCCTGTCAACAGAAGCGGAGCGAGGCTGCGGAGCGGAGAAACGGAGAAATATTAACCAATAAGATTGCATAAATCTCCGTTCCGCTCCAGGAGCCAGGATCCTATTGTTAATATTTCTCCGTTTCTCCGCTCCGCAGCCTTGCTCCGCTTCTGTGGACAGGCACCCTTAATATGGCAAAGAGCAATAATATACTATATTGTGCTGTTTTCGGTTGCTTGACCCATATATAACATTTTTTAAATTATCTGGAAACTGAAAGGTAAGACTACGTAGATAGCTTAGTCCGATATTTTCCGTATTCAGGTTTAATTTTAAAATAATATAGCACCCGCACCCTAATTACGTAACATATTATCGATCGCAATCTGAATCATTTTGAAGTAAATTGCTAATCAATTGCTTTATATGTTCGGAAAAATTGTAAATAACGCAATGTTGTTGAACTGTCAAAATGAAACCGATTCCGATTGGTAGTGTGTTACGCAATTAGGGTGCAGTTTAGGCGCTAGCAATTGAGTTTAGTTTTGTGAACAACTAATAAGGGTTTTCATGAACATTCACGCGAATCGTCACCGATCTTCCATTTCTACAGTGAATATAAAATGTATGATGACGTTTATCATTCGTTCATCATTCAGTCACGACTAAAGAAAATATAGCCGCTTTGACACTTGACAGGTGCCCGGACCTGACGTCTCAGTGCTGCCATCTAGTGAACGTCATTTCAGAAAACCCTCATTAAACCAAACTGCTGTATAACATACACGCGCTTTAAACTTATGTTATCTTCAAAGGATATATATAGAATGGAAAGGTTATTAATAAATCATCATCCTCCTGCTCGTATCCCAATTTATTTGGGGTCGGCGCAGCCTCTATTTTTTCCATTTTCTATTAGCCGTATAATGTTCTAGCCGTGTCATCTTTCACTCGATCCTTCCATCATTTCTTTCATCTGCCTCTGTTTTTATAACCATTTATATTCATTCCATAACATGACAACCTCGTGCTAAGATTTTGCCGATTCTCTGGCTGTAATTACGACAATTTCTGATAGATAATAATAATAAAACCCCACCGCTGTTTCTCTACGTTGACGTCGTGGTGGGGCTTGCGCGCTCCGAACTTTAGGTCTGTGCCGGTAGAGTTAACTTTGCTGGAACGGGTCTAGGATGAGGAGCCAGACCAAGAGAGATACAGAAACCCGCAGGGCGGCATGTGGCGAGCTGTTGGGCAGTAGCGACCCCACGGACCCTATCTCCCGGGAGAAATCTTATCCTCATCTCCTCCGGCTCCCACCTCTTTCTTGCCTTTATTGGCCGGCTTGAGTGGAGATTCGCAAGAACAAACGTGCTCGTAGGAAGGAAGTATTCCAGTAAGGTGCTGGTAGGGATCTTGACCGTACTTCCGGGATTGTCCTGATAGCCGAGGGATATCTCTCCACTCCTCAAGCACCTCAGGAAGTGTTTCCCCTTGTCGCAATGTGCTAGCGGCCGCGGCATGCCGCGGCCGCTAGCAGTTCCCTGTCTGCCGCGGCAGACAGGGAACATAGTTCTTCCATAGTTCAAGTTACCCAATCCACTTTAGCCACCCAGGCCCATAATAGCCCAATATGTTTCCGTTCCTACAGGCAAACCGTTAAAACGGTTTTGTAAGGCATAGTTATTAAGTTAAGACTTTTATAAACTTTGTATTTTTAATAAATAAATACTAATGTTTTGTTTCCATATACAACAATAGTCCTGCACTAACCGGGAGTTGTCCTTGGGTGCACTTGCATAGGGCATACAGGGATAATCGTCGGTTGGTGCCTCCTTATCATTTAAAATTATTTAAGAGGCCTCTGCAAGTTGGCTTCGGCTCCTCGTATGCCTTCCAAAGGTCCGCGACCCCAGGATCCCGAGAAATGTAAAAAAATAATAATAATATCCTGGGACATTTTCACACACGGTCATCTGATTCCAAACTAAGCAGAGCTTGTACTATGGAAACCAAATAACTGATATACTACATATACTACTTTTTTTTTGTAAATACATATACTGATAATTAGTTTTTTTTTTATCAAGCATAAGCTACTATGGTCTCGGTGGGTTGGCCTCGGCATGAAAGTTCACACGTCTTGCCGAGTCCAATCGGATTATTCCGATCTGTCACCCTGCTTTGTCAGGGGACAAAGCAGGGTGACAGATCACAGGGACAGATAAGAAAGAAAAGTTTGATCTGACCCCCTGTTAGCAACTTTATTCACTCCTATCTGTCCCAGTTAGGAGTGAATAAATTTCGAACTGTCCCCTCCTTGCTAACGGGGGGGGGGGGGGGGGGGGGGATCTTTTTTTTCGATCTGTCCCTCTGAGGGGACAAAGCAGGGTGACAGATCGGTATAATCCGTCAAATCCACATCGAAGGATCGCTTCTCGAAGTTGTGAAGGAGTAAGTCTATCTAGGGCAAGTCATCCAGCTCGGTAGACACAACTGGAAGAAGCCGACAGAAGGATCCGCTTGTCGTCTATCCCGCAATGTTTGAAGACTAAGGTCTTCAACCAGTGCGTCCTGCCCGTTATGATATACGGTGCCGAAACGTGGACACTGACAGTCGGGCTGGTCCACAAATTCAAGCGCACTATGGAGCGGGCTATGCTTGGTGTATGCGGGATATGCTTTGACGGATAAAATCAGAAATAAAATTATCCCGAATAGCATCGGCGTTACTATAGCTTGCAGAGTAAGGAAGCTGAAGTGGCCGTGGGCTGGCCATATTTGTCGAAGGACCGATGGCCGGTGGAGCAGACGAGCCCTGGAGTGGAGAGTGCGTATTGGCAAGCGTAGCGTGGGACGCCCTCCAGCTATATAGACCGACGACTTTAAGAAAGTGGCTGGGACAGACTGGATGCGGAAGGCGGAGAACATGGTGTTGTGGCGCAGCCTGGGAGAGGCCTGTGTCCAGCTGTGGACTGCGATAGGCTGAGTTGATCGAAGCTACTAAGTTGAGATAAGACCTACAATTTGTCAGTATCCATTTGGATGATTCTTCTCTGATCTGATATTAGTTCCTTTCTTTGGTCAAAAACTTACAAAATCTCTTCCCATGATTAAATGAAAATGTTTCCACCAGAATCAAATGTTTTTACTTTACTGTTCTCAACGAACGAAAGCAACGAAGCAGTTGATATTCTTAACTTAGTTGGGCTAGCCTTATTTGTCCCTTCGCCAAGAAAATGTAAAAAAATGCAATTCTTCCGGTTCGTTTCCATGTAAAGCATGGTTTAACTTGTTAAACCCAAGGTCGTCACACAAAAGATGTGGCAGTGAAATTATATGACGAGTTAAACGTGCATAGCAACAATGCTTCATTTCCATAACTGGGCTCTGAACCTCATTTTAATTAACTTTTAGCCCGTAGACTGTCCGGCGTTTGCTTTATTTTTTTTTGAGAACGTGATTTTAAAACAAAATTATATGAAGACGCTCATTGTCTGTGGGTATGTTGCGTGCCAATTATTTCGTTTTTTTTTCTGCTGCCTTTGCCTAAGCACGTATGTCGTTTTCCTGTCAGAGGTACGGACTCCCTATGCTTTTTATTTTTAAACGAGATAACGACATCACGAATAGAGTTCCCATGGCCTCCAAATAGTACTCTGTCGATAAAGATCTATAGATCTGTAACGATGGCAACTACGGCCATTGTAAGTAACGTCTTTCATTGTTACAAATGCTCATACTTTGGCACACGTTGATATTCAAAGCAAAATGCTTACATTGTAAGTTAAATAATCGTAGACTTGATGTTTAAATATCAATGAAGACTTTATCCTGCCCAATTCTACATGGCTTTGGCTACAGATACACATTCCGATAAATTCAGTTAAATAAACAGGACAAATTAAAATTTTGACTGTTGCAATAAACTGACACAATTTTGTTTACACGTAGGTAATTATTCGAGTTAATTTCCTTTAATTGTGTTACTTTACCGTCAAACAGTTCCATAAATAGGGATGTCTGACAACCTGATATTATCACCTCGTTTTCCTTCAACAAAACCTCGCCTACTAGGCTCAGAAACTATAAAACGTGTTTATTAGCGGCCATCTGAATTACTTGTCGGTACTTATATTAAACATCATTGCCTACATGCAATGACGATAATTGCTTCTAATAAGATTATCTACTTGGCAGAATAGTGTGCTGATTTACGTAATTGATGTCAAGAATTGAGCTGATTGCGGGTCAAAGTTGATAATGAGGCTAAATCATACAACTTCGTTCCAAGTGAAATCTTAACGGAAAATAAGCCAAATACAGATTCGCAGCCTAGCAACAAGAACAACTGATTGTGTAACTACCCACCTACGTCTTTCGAAAAGCTTCCTCGATGCTTACAAAAAACTTGCTTAGCAACAGGCAAAAAAGAATAAATAATAAAAGTTGTACAGGATGGATAATCTAGTTTGGCTGTCGAAAAATTTATCAAATCCGCCAGGGTCCCGTAATGGATTAGATTGTTGATGAAATCGACCGGAAGGTAGCTCGAATACCTACTAGTTCTTTTTGGTTTTCCGATTCAATATTCTGCATCTCCTTCCTATTTTGCTTTCTTATTTCATATGATGCCAATTTTCTAGACAAAGTTGCTTTATTCTAGGACTGAATATTCATTCCATTTATACGGGTAGTATTATAATGTTGCTACTTTTAGTTTGATTTGATGCCAAGAAGAATCAAACTTGAACGCTAATTTAATATTTTATAATACTTCGCGTGATTAATTAAATTATGTTGTTCAGAAATCATAACAAATAATAATTAGCATTCATTATTACTTCATTTCGAAACCTGCTCCATCGCATCTAGCTGTCTGAGCTATTAAGAGTCGACAGTTAACCAAGTCAGAACCGAATTGTTAACTCATTAACTCACCTTCATGTTTGCACACTTTCGTTTAACACAATTTGTGATGTTTGTCACTTTGTATAACCTTATTTTATAATTATGTGGTGTTGCTCTCTGGGTCCCGTCACCCGTGTCATAATTTAACGACTTAATTAAAATCTCATCTTGATTTTTGGTCGCTTCATTTTCGTGCTAAGGCAATGGTGTTTTAGCCATGATATTCCGGCGAGGAAATTCTCTCGGTGCTCCCAAAGGATACGATCGTGTTTCGACTAACTAATTACTGTAAATGAAGCTGATTATGGATGAAGTTGTTGGAGCGAACGTTTTGATTCCAATGCTGTTGAATGAGTTTTTGGGCCATTTATTCAGTCACGATCACTAACAAAAATCGGAAGATTTTTTCATATTTATTGAAGGCTTGACGTAAGCTTGACATGTTGTTATTTGTTCTAAGTTTCTGAAAAGTAAATTTGAAGAGAACAACTTGATGGATAATTTACTATATCGCTGTGAATATAGCTAAAATTATTTGCAAGACAAAGACTTCAAAGGCGATTGTGTTGCGGCCAGACCATCAATTGAAAATTTCCGCACTTGGCGACAAACCGAAAGTCTTCAATTGCATTATTTAAACACTTATTGAGCTGTCTATATCTAGGTCACCTGGGGTGATTCATATGCACGCTATAGTGACTTGCATGCATAATTTAAGTCTGCAGTCTGCAAATGGTAGATAATCTTTTTTCACATGTGTCAGCGTTGAGCTCCTTTGTGTAATTGGATTTCTTTAGGTTATTGCTCCCTAAGCCGGTTCAATAGTAGAAGCTTATTCGAAAAGGGGGATTTATTGTTAAAGACTAAACTGTGCGTGTTCGTGTAGTGCACGTATTCTGTACAAATGTTACGCTGCGTTAGATCAAATGTTTGAACTCATTTGCGTTGTACACTGTACTCTGCCATAGCAACAAGCAGTTACGTAAATGATTCTCGTTTTTTATTCGTCGACCATATCGCTTCGTTCGTTTTCACTCGTCGTGGTTTTTTTTTATTGTGAATATTCCTTTTTTTTCATAATGACCACCATCTTCAGTGACTGTAACAATTGTTTGCAATTATTGTTATCAGTGTATTATTACGGCAATTAATTTAACTGTTGGCAGTTTCTGTTTTATTTATGAGACGGGCATCATTCCTTCTTACGATGGAGGTGAGGTTAGTAACAAAAATTATAATGTACTTAACATTCTTTACTCCGCCTTAGGCATGTCCACCTGCGAAATTTCGTGTCTAAATAAATCATGAACGCGTTTTGGCGCGAAGTTGCATTTGCCTCATTCGTTCACGTCCCTAGACCATAAACTAGATCTGAAAGTAGAGCCATATAAAAATGGTCACAAAAGTATTTGGTTTTGCCAAAAACTTCTGAACGAGTAACGTGGAGTAGATTTTGGTAAAGGAATGGACGAAATTTGATTGTAACTATAAATTTGTGCTCATAGGCAGTAGATTGGAAAGCTAGTGCGGAAGCTACGGGCGAACGAGGCAGTCCGTCCTTGATGCTGCGATGACGCGCCGTGCCTAATGGCCACGCCCTCAAAGTTACTTGACTAAAAACTAGTCTGCTTTTTATGCATAGCATTTCGCCCTCTTTAAAAAGTTAAACTATTAATTTTAGTGCCACTGTGATCTAACAAATTACACATAGTTCTCTAAATCGTCCTGCAAGATAATCTACGCTTCAGTTCTCAATGTCTCCTATAAACCGAATATTATTGTTTCCACATGAACATTACTTAAGTGCACAATTCATAATAAACCTCGAGTTTTCTGGTAACACTTCGGTTCACATTCAAAAGTCATTATGCCGTTCTTTGTCCTTCGCCATAAACTGATTCAATTTCTGGTTTTATTGTAATCGATTTACGATAATCAAATATCACTGAGTTCAGTAATGTTTTGACAACTGTTGCTATGTCTCAAAGACAGGCCGAAGCTTCCAAGGTCTGTGCAGTAAATCTGTCTGGTGTAAAGTTGCATAGTCACACGGTTAGTGCGCGTACAGTAGCCGTGAAAAAAATACAGGTTCATTTAATATTTTAGACGCGTACTACGAATGTTTTGTTTTGCAATCGTCGCGCGCTTATTAGTTAACCCGTCACTCACTATTACGCCTAGCGTTATCTTAGTGTTGTAATCTGATATTACGTGTTTTTAGCGGTGTCTTGTCGTTTTTTAGCTGTCGCTAGAGAACTGACGAATGCTGCTTCTATGTGTTACTGTGCTGGCATACAAATTCGTGTTTTCTAGATTTTTCTCACGACATACTTGGAAAAACGGAGGTCCTATACTCCTTTATTTGGTACATTGATGATGTTGACATCTGAGCTACTATTTTTTTGTCTTAACCATCATTTTAATCTTGATTACCATAACTCGTTCCAGGAAAATTTTGCTTTGAAACATGGCGATGAGATTAATTGCTTATCTCTGAGTTTTCGCTCAAACGATGGATGACCCTAAAGTAGGACTCTATAAGCGCTTTTTAAATTGAGTTAAATTTATTATTTTTAGGGTTCCGTACCTCAAAAGGAAAAACGGAGCCCTTATAGGATCACTCGTGTGTCTGTCCGTCTGTCACCACCAATTTGCCCCGAATCCAATGGACCGATTAAGTTGAAATTTGGTACACTTATGGATATCTGTGACCCAAACTCGGACGTGTAACGTAAATAAAGGAATTTTGAATATGGAATGGGGGTCACTTTTGGGGGCCAAATAAGAAAATAAAATAAAAACGTTTTGCAAACTGTACCGTGTGACATTTCAAATGAAAGGGCTTACTGTGAGGGTGTCAAATATATTTTTTTAATAATTTAAAAATAAACTGTATTAAAGTTATTTAAGAAAATAGACGAAAATTTACCATCCCCCCCCCCCCCCCTTATCTCCGAAACTACCGAGCCTAAATATTTGAAAAAAAATACATAAAATAGTTATATTACAGGAAAACCTATAAGAAGTTTATGGTCTTAAAATAACTTGGTAAATCTCTCAATATTGTGCGTACAAACTTACATATGCAGTTGGAATGTATGGAAGAACATGTTTTCCAACTACAATGTTAAGTTTGTTCTTGGGATTAATTCATCCCAACTACGGGACCCTTCATTGTGCGTGGTCCAACACGCACTTGGCTGGTTTTGCTTAATCTCTCAGAGTTCGTATTACTCATTTCCGTTCAAGTTATTCCTCAGATATCCATTTACGTCGATGTATCTCTGAGGAGTCTCGGTCAGCGACCAGTCAAGGCTCACATCTCATTTGAACGATCACGAGGATGAAAGTTGAAACTGGAAACCACTTGCCGAGTCGACTTGCTATCTTTTGAATCATTTTCATGGAAGTTTAAATTGGAGTTGGAGTTGGGGATTTGTTTCGTTGTATTTTGGATCTCCCTTATTTGAGCATCTTTCGTGGCTTCATCGGTGCCGAGTTATCCCCATTTTTAGGGTGCATTTTGTTTGGAGCTGGCAGCCGCTGACACCGTCTAATTTAATATGGATTGACAGTCATTTTATGTCAACACTAGGTTCTGCCCGCGGTTTCGTCCGCGTGTTTCTTGTTCCCCGACCAACCCTGTCGCATCGCATAACGTAGCTCGCCCGCGCGATTACTTCGTTTTCGCTTAGCGTTCTTTCTGGCTTTTTTTTTCTTTTTGTTCGGCTCCTAAGGGTCATATCGTGATATTAAATAACCTATACAAGGGTATAGGTTATTTAATATCACGATATGACCCTGAATTGAGGAAGGCCTCAAGAAGAGAAATTTTCAAATCCGACTGGTAGGTAGTTCCAGAGATTAGCGCGTTCAAACAAACAAAAAAACAAACACTTCAGCTTTATTATCAGTATATAATTTGATTACCTTTAAAAAAGTTATAGTGAGCCAACCTTGAAAGATAGACATAATATGCTATCGCGGACTTTTTGTTTTGAGAAGTATTTAAGAGGAACAATTCCGTCATACATGATTGTTGCGTAACTTTAACCGTTTACGCAGCGCATGCAACGGGAGCTCTCAAAAGGAACAAATTTTCCCCGTTTTTGCAACATTTTTCATTGATGCTCCTGTATTAGAGTGATGTAGGTAAAAATAAAAGAGAACTGTTCAGTTCAGCGATTCGTATAATAGTGCCCATAATTGGTGTGTGCAGTTACAATATATAAGGTTAGGCGAGCTGCACACTACACCTCCCCTTTTTTTAAAAAAATGTTATTATTACTTAATTACATAATGCATTTTTTTTTCTTAAACTAACCAACACAACATACTTCTTATAAAAATAATATTTTTAAACATTACATTATATTAAAAAAAAACACATCTTATCATTTTACCAAAGTATTTTTAAGTTACAAACAGTTTTGTATTATTTTTATGAATAACAATTTCTTTGTTATCTTTTAATATTTTTACATTTGGTGTAACATCTTCAACTACTTTGTATGGTCCTAAATAAATTTTATCTAACTTATTTCCTACTTGATTTTTAATTAGGACTAAATCTCCGCTTTTATATTTTAAATTATTTACATTTTTGTCAAAATTAATTTTTCTTAATTCCTTACTGAATAATAAATTATTTCTAGCTTCAGCTTGTGCTTTTTGAAGTCTGTATTTTAGCTCCAAATGATAAGAATCAGGATTATACAAAGGATCAACATATGAATTTTGTGCTATATTAGATGGTAAATTACAATTTTTTCCAAATACTAACTCAAATGGAGTGTATTTTGTCTCAGAGTGAACTGTAGTGTTAAAAGAAAAGCCCGACGTCTCACGTGGCGTGGCGTGGATGAATGACTTCTCAGCATTGGACTCGAACTGACTCCCAGCTGCTCCACTTCAGACCCGTACATTTTATCTCCCGGCGCCCTGCATGTCCTCTCGTCATAAGGCTTGAGCATTCTCCCGGCACCCGCCAGCAACTTTCCTTTTCTGTCTTCTTATTTAATGTTTTCACCTCTTCAATAGTGTTCCTTTTCTGTCTTCTTATTTAATGTTTTCATCTCTTCAATAAGGATTCAAATTCTGATTCTTCTGTATTTTTTTAAAATCTTCTTCGCTTTCTTTCTTCTAATTTTCCGTCTTCACAAACTTCTATCAGTTAATATCTTCATGGTTTCTTCAACTACAGACACTTCGCTTTTTTACGTAAGTTGCAAAATTTTAATTGCTGGCTAAGGGTCGCCATGTATTAGAGTGATGTAGGTAAAAATAAAAGAGAACTGTTCAGTTCAGCGATTCGTATAATAGTGCCCATAATTGGTGTGTGCAGTTACAATATATAAGGTTAGGCGAGCTGCACACTACACTCCGCTCCTATTGGTCGTAGCCTATTGATGTTATATAGCCTACAGCCTTCCTCGATAAATGGGCTATCCGACACTAAAATATTTTTTCAATTCGAACCAGTAGTTCTTGAGATTAGCGCGTTCAACCAAATAACAAACTTTTCAGCTTTATAATATTAGTATGATAGAGTTTTTACAAAAAAAAAAACAGTTACATACTAGGAATACTCAATCTGCCTAGCCTTTTCTCAACTATGTTGGGGTCGGCTTCCAGTCTAACCGGATGCAGCTGAATACCAGTATTTTACATGGAGCGACTGCCTATCTGACCTCCACAACCCAGTTATTGGGTAATACGATACCCCTTGGTAAAACTGGTTGTCAGACTTTCGGGCTTCTTACGATCCGTAACGACTGCCAAAGATCCACGAATGACAGCCGGGACCAACGGCTTAACGTGCTTTCCGAGGCACGGAGGAGTCTCGGTATGTAAAGATGGTCACCCATCTACGGACTAACCGCGGCAAGCGTAGCTTAACCTGATAGATCGACCCGTGCGGCTGTTATTAATTAGCCACGAGCTCCTCTTACTAGGAATACTACACCACCTTATTACGATTTTCTAATTCAGTGGTCTCGTTAAAAATCAAAACGCCTATGTCTCGCAGATTTATCGAGAGCTGGCCTCGGCGCCGACCAGCGTGGCCTCCACACTTACTTATATTATCCGTAGTTTGCCGTGCTTATACAAAATGGGTAAAAAGATGAACACAAATTGTATGTTGCGGTCAGTCGTCTGGTTGGACATGATGCACCTCTCCCTTAGTGGGCACTAAACCTTAATGAATTGAGGTCTCACTTCTCGCAACAAACATTTGGTCCGTTCCAACAGCGACATTGAGCCCAGGACATTGCATTCTGCCCTTGCTTCATTTACTCGTCATACTTTGCAATTAACTCGCTCCTGCTTTGTCTGACCTTTGCCTTCAGTCACGATATTCGCATTTTCTCCTTTAAATAAAATATTTTATTGCGCCCAACCAATCCGTAAATGTTTTTATTAATGTTGGTATTATGTTTGCTCATTGAAATAAAACTAACATTATCGATTATTCGATTATTTCGCGTTTAATATTTAATTTAATTTCTCTCTCATAATCGTGGCGTCGTCGTTGTCGACTCTGAAACCGAGTAAACTGAGAGGCTGTAGCTATAAATGGGTCATGGACCTTTATGTTGGCTTAATAAAATATGTTCCTATCAAAACATGATTTCTTATATTTATGCAGTCTGGTATATATGCTTATTTACCTTTTTATCGTAGTGCTGCGAGTAAATTTAACCGTAATACATACATTTTGCGGTCACCAATACCACACACGGTCCATCGTCCGTGCCTTCGCCCACGATCACAGCCACGACTCATAGCAAAAAAAAACCTTTCTATATTTTGTATGTGACAAGTGACGTCACACGTTGACGTTTCTACTGTGGTTTTGGTCAACTCATTGTGGCGTTATAATTGTCGCTAATAGTTATTAAATTTGTGACGTAATCTAGTAGACTGAACTGATGGTGTATCTGCCTAATAATATTATCAATGGCATGGGACACGTAAAGGTTAAGGTGGACTGTTCACAAACATACAAACTGTCAAAAAATAAATAAATTCGAAAGCTTTTGGTACTTCGATGAAAAAAACCAAATCACAACATAGTTTCTGGCTCTCTTTATTCCCATATACCTGCACAAATGCTTCATTGTCCCTAAATAAGTATCTGATCACATAAGTATGTTGTTGTATTACCATAGTACGTTGGCCCTATCAGCCGTTGCTATGGCAACGGTACCGTTAGCCTAACGCCACTCGGCCATCGCCGAATAAGTTCGACCAGTGCAGTGACGCAACTTCTACGATAGAATCTCTTTAATTAAGAATCTATTTAAGGAAGAATTGTATAAAGGCTATTGCCATGTGTAGGTAGTTCAATCAAATGAAGTTTGAATAAAGATCCAAGGTTTATCAATGTAGGCCAAGGGAAGTCAAGGATGCTAAATTTAGATCACTGTAGCGAAGGCATCTATCAAGGGTTGGTAATGTCGAAATCTGGCAATTCTGAAAATTGGTGGACGAAAATAATTTTGGGTTAACTATTTTCGATGCAAATATTTTGATACACCGCAGAATCGAGTATTGATTGATACTCGTAAGCAACAGATCACGAGCCTATAAAACATGCTGAAATCCATCTGAAAGATATTTGTCATTATACCGAATTCAATACACTTAGGGTGAATTTCACAAGTGAAACTAAACGCGGTCACCTTATAAACCACGTTTAAAGAGCTGTCAGTGTCATTATTTTCTGTAGAGTATAGTTTCATTGGTGAAATTCGCACGTAGGTTCTTCTTGTGATCCATATACAACAGAGGAAGGGAAACGCTTACATTTGCACTTTTGGCGATCAAATACAGTCCAATAGATACAAGGCTCTCTCTCTCTGTTTCTATTCGCTATCTTCGATTCTCTTCTAGTAACCGTGCTCTTATCTAACAGCCAGTGGGAAACTAGATTCGACAAATAAAGGAAGTTTTGTGACTAGGGAAGTTGTAGTTCTTGTCGTAAATCCACTCGAGAAAAATACTTAGATGACCTCCCGATCTTATTTGCCAGCCTCCTTCCAACGGATAGAGCTATTTGATTAGTTGAGTAGTTATTTGTTCATTCAAGTGAAAAGGTTCTGCAAACCAATTTCAGACTAGGGTGGGTAACTTTGAATCGGTTATGTATCAAGACAATTTCGGCAAAGCCCACCGCACTTGCACACATATTCCAAAATCAAAACATTGGTATCACCTAATTATAGATTTATGTACTTTGGCCAGTAATCATATGCATTATTGCACATCGCAACCTTGTTCTGCCATTGTTAAATTAATATGTACGCAAATAACTGACACGCTAAATATTTTATTCACGTCGATGTTAAGCTGAGTGCAATGACTGTTGCATTACGGTTAGAACCTCAGAACATACGCATGGCATACGTGGATAGCGAAAGAATACTGATCCGATGGCGCACGCGTGACGAGAAAGCGGATTTTATAAGGATCCTTGTTTCTTTGTTGTTGGCCTGTCAATCTGGACGCGAGGACACACAGTCTTTAATGAGAGCTCCTGCTATTTATTCCGACTACGATTAGTTTACTAAATGCTTTAGATGTTGAGGTTACTGCTGCAGCGTGAAGGCGCAGCTACAATCTTCATTAGAGGGAAGCCGAAGAAAAAGTTGTTCAGTTCTCAAAAAATTAGATAAAATATTATAGGTATTTTTGTACTGTTTTTAATCTTATGATTTAATACCAGTTTAATACAAACTGATATTAATTAAATATCTGTAATGTTTTGTGATACGCAGTTACATATTATTTGGCAATAATAGACACTAAGAAGAGTGGTTGTTTCGAAGGGAATCGGGTTGTATGAAGGCTGCGCTCCTGATACTTTACCATCTTGCCATCGCAACTATTTCGAAAGCGAAACAAAGAAGTAAAGGATCTGAAATGTGGGCGTGGTCATGTAGCGGTGGCTTATAAGAATCTGTTGATAAGTACCTACATTAATATAGGGAAATCCTGAAGTAGCTCAGATTTAACCAAAGTTAATCATTTATCTCTTTCCCCAAATCACTTATTGGGTACAATATTATGAACAATTTATACATAAAATGAATTAAATATGTATAAGGATGTAAGTAGGTAATTTTATTTTTTAACCGACTTCAAAAAAAGGAGAACCTAATCCTTCTTTTGAAGTCGGTTAAAAAATAAAATCGGTTGTTTTTTTTTTTATTTGGAAAATTCTTTTTTTATTTGAAAGGATATACTTCCAAATTGGTCCCATTTTTATCAAAATCCAGTTCTGATGATGGGATCTATGAGGAATTGAGGGAACTCCTCAAATATTATAGGCATACATATAGCGATTTTGGTATTTTATCAACAAGTCAAGCTATTGCATTCAGAAAGTATCATTTGGTGAAGTGGAACTGAAGGAGAAGACCACAGATGGTCACGGGAACTCCTCAGTGATAATAAGTATTTCACGGCTGGCGATAAGATATCTCGATTAAAATATTTAAGCGACTATGACGAAGCAAATTTAAATTAATGGTTCTGATGAAAATGGCACCATCGAACCGATCTGATAATGAAGACGGAAGGTAGGCACCGGATCTCCGTAATAAAACATTGTATCCTAGCCGTGTTTGGGCTTATTGGAATTGTCATGAGATGCACTCTGTCTTTAGATGATTATAATGGTAATATCAAATTGCGTTACTTGAGTCGTATGTTAAGTGTGGCTTTGGTTGTCACGAGACAGATTTCGTAGCTTCGTTATCTCCGTCAATGATCCGCTTTAAAATTTTGTTGGCGTCCAAATCTCACAAAACTGTGCTTTCGAAACTTCTGAGACGACTTAGCGCGATGTATATTTGCCCTTTTGCAAAGTTTTTTTTTTCTTACCAAGGTCGATCACAGCTCTTTACAGGGTGGTACCCTGAAACTTATGGACTGTGGCCGCCTGCTTAATGTTTTTAAGTTAGCTTTAATAATACGTACCACTTAGTGTATGTTGATGTTATAACAACTTCCTGTCACTGTTTACTTAGTATCTAGCAAGTAGTGGTATACGAATAGTTGTGGGGTAGGTACCATAACTAAAAAGTAAAAATTAAAAACTTTTTGGAAAAAAAAAAACCTACTTCCAAAAAAGAAAAAAAGATACACTACAAAGTGAAAAAGTAACTTTAATTTCGGAAGTCGGTGGCAAAAAATGAAAATACAAAACCAAATACACCGACTTCCGAAATTAAGGTTATTTTTCACTTTGTATTTTTTTTTGAAGTTGGTTGTTTTTTTTTTTGTAAAAAAAAAAAAATACTGTATTTGTTACATAATTATGTCGGGTATTTCATGAGTAGTCGATAGTACACCAGAGTCGCGTCGCGCCTGTCTGCACGAGCCTTTAATAAGACACAAGCGCCTGTTTAGTGTTGTACAGAGTCTAGGAGTATAGTGTCCGATACGGACCATAGAGCGACAGTGTGGCCTAGGTACTGCTCTGTGTCCTAT